>CM077502.1:13298125-13991738 GCA_039654745.1 Houttuynia cordata | reverse complement strand
AAGGTATGTTTTGACATATGTACGCACATGGCCACATACGTAGGAGCTTAAGGCTAGAATTAACCACATGCGTGTCGTTAAATGTTTCTAAAGATCCTTATTCTAGAAAACTAAGGGGCCGTTTGGGGGGTGATTAAAAGCAAAACATCCAGATGGGATGTTTTGCTACACTGTAGCATCCGGATATTTTATACATCCAGCTGAAATACCTCACGAGGTGTTTCAGCTGGATGTAAAAATCCACATGGATGCTACAGTAGATATCCAATATCCAGTTTGGATATTTTTGTAATAATCACGCCCCAAATGGCCCCTAAAGAATTTTGGCTACATGACGTGCAGTTTCTCCAAGGATTCATGATAATCATCAAATGTTAGAGATAATTCAACCTACCGAGTTGTCAATATTACAAAAACTTCTGTACGTAGGCGGCCCGCTCAAATATACAAGTGTCAAGCAAGAAGGGAGGGAGAAGCATCCTTACGACAAGTAATAACATTGTAAAAGCGTGAGCATCATCTCCTTAGAGTACGAAAATAAGGAGAGACCTCGGAAATTTTTGGGCAAGGAAACAAAAGTAATGTCAGAGTAGGGATTAGGTCCTACAACATTTGAGTGAACAAACGGTTGGACCTTGGAAATTTTGGAAGACGATAGTATATCTTCCAACAATGCAACAAGAAACACGTATCTCCTACCTCAATCTGATGAGTTGCTTTATATGCACTTGCCGGAACCGGTGCACTGCCTCCTGCCCCTAAAGTAGGCAAGCCGAATCCAACGGCTCACGGTGCGCCTACCGCATGTTGGATATAGATCAGTCCAGTTTATATGTTGGGTTTGTTCACTGGCTTGTGCAAAATCCTATTGGGGTTATAAAATCCTATTGGGGTTGTTTTAGATGGCTGTGCAATTTTCCACTATCTGCTACTCCTTCCGTCCTGTTTTAATAACTCCATTGGGGTAATATTAGATGCTTCATTTGGGCTCAAATTAAGTGGATTGTGAACCTGTTCTTACCCCTGACAGAGTCCCTTAGCTGTGGTTTCCACTATTCAATAAAAATTATCAATTCTTTCCTGACAGAGTCTCTTAGCTATAGTTTCACCATTCAATTAAAACAGGAACGAGGGGTACTAAAATTTTCATGACTAAATATGTAGCTAGAGCCAAGCAATATGATATAAGTAATCTCCAGCATAAAAGGAGCCCGTATAAACTGTTGGAACTTGAAACTTGGAAGTGATCATCCTCTAAATCATAGAGAGCAGTGAATAGAGCACCACATGAATCATGATGCAGAGCGTTTAAAAGGGGCGAGACCCTATGAAGCATGTGGAACACCTGCAAGAGAATCAAGGCCACCACTGAGTCACTGACACCAGAGTGAATGACTAAAATTAAGAAGCCGTACAATTTGATCAGATACAAGTATTTTGGGGTTTTTAATCCCTAGTCTTGACGTAAGGGATGATGAAATACATACTGGTCCCATGAGGTTCCAGATAATCTGGTACCCGACCCAACCAGCAGCACCTCGTGTCAAATCTAAACGAGAGGCTGAAGTGAATGTAAGTGTTTATACTTTATAGTCATTTATGTGGTGAGACTTGAGAGCAAAGAGGTTTCACAGTTCCATTCTGAGAGGGAAGACTCCCAACGCCCAAAAATAGCAATAATATGTCTGCATTAGACCCCGCATGACCCATCACCTGAGGCCCATAACTTAATTGTCACCATGCCATGGGCCTGTTATGAATTTTTAACAAGACAAAGTCTCCTCTCGTCTCTCATAATATTACTCACCTCGGCTCTACCACTTGGGCTGGCTGGTCCATATCTTCAAGCCCACTCACTGGGAAACAAGAGAGGAGGCGTCAAATCTGATAAATTTTTGCCATTCAAATTTTGGGTGAGACTTTTCAGCACCCCAGTTTTTCTCTTCTCATTTAACTCCACATGCTAAAAAAATCAAGGTTTTACTTTTTTATAGTTGAGTAATATTACACTATTCTCATTCACGATTCCGCAAGGAATCCACTGTCTGATGATCACACCCTACTGATATACACAGAAATACATCCTTCTATATGCCTTTAATTTGCTAGTGTAGTTTTATATTAAAATAAGAGTTAATTATGCTTTATTAGTGTTAGTTCGAAAATTGAGAGTTTACATCAATTTATTGAAATTCTACTTATTTGAGTTCTTTAGATGTTTTTCATTTGTTGAGTGAAATATACTATGGCGCTTCTAAATTTGGCTTAATAATGTTTACACGGGTCTCAAGAACATGTGTTGCTGATCATCGAAGTTGAGGGACTGAATCAGGTTTTAAAAGTGCAATTTACAACACAAGACTAAAAATTCAAGAGAAGACCGACATGAGCCGTGGATCTACATCAGTGACTATGGCGGGCATTGATTTTAATATGTAAAACTGTTCAGGTATGATAACGATGGAGGTTGCTACGACGGGCAGTTTAACTTAAAAGGAAGAACGGCTCGGCCGCCCAACAACTAAGAACAGAGGCTCAACCCAAAGAAGAAGATCAACACCTGGGACTCAACTTGGATTCGATCTAGGTAGCACTTGGCTCACACGAGTTGGGTGAAATTCATAGGCGTCCTGAAGGTGAGACTTTTGTAGTTCAAATCCTACCATCAAAATGTAATAATAGGGTGTTAATGAGCATGCTAGAAAGAATGTTTTTTTTCCAAACTTACTTATGAAAGTGGGTTTTATTGAGAATTTTTGGGCTGAAAAGTTTCACCATAAATTTTTGTTGTGCATTACATTTCTCTTAAAGGTAAACAAGGCGCATGCTTTTCAAGGCGCCAATGCGTTTCGAATTGCAGTTGTAGCGAAAAAGAGAAAAAAAAAAAGGACGTATACACTACAATGTGAACTCATTGTGGAACAAACAAAAGCGTCGTACTACAATGCTAGGAATGCAAACTATGTCTATAATCAATTCAGCAAAGCACGTCGTGTAAAAAGAACAATTCTCACAATTTGATAGTGCAGGAATCAACTGCTAAACCCAACAGTCCTTTAGAAGGTCATTTTACTTGTCCCTCTTCTCCCTTCCTCATCAAGAGCGGAAGCAACAGCGGTAGACAAGCTCTTCAGCTCCTTCAAGCTAGCACAGCTCTTTGTGCCAGCGCCTGCCTTCTTCTCGGACGCGCTAGCAGACTTGCTACTGCCACTTGCCCCACTTCCTCTCAACCTATTCTTTGAACCAGTACTAGGTGGAGACGGGGTCACCACTGTCCTTACATTCGGTGTCTGGTTCTCCTTCTTTACAATGGCTGAGAAATTTGGCACAGATCGAGCGACCGCAATGGAAGCTTTTTTACTGCTTGGGGATGCCGAAGGGTGAATCTGAACTTTCTTCATTGGTGGTGGAATCTTCGCAGAACGTTCAGCTCGCCTCTGTCGCAGCCTGGATTCCCTGAGTCGAGAGTAGGCTTCATACATTGACCCACGCTCCAGCAGTCGGGATGGAGTAAGGATGGCTAGCAAGAATTCTACATTTTTCTGTAGCTGATAATTTATATCTACATCTGCTGAATCTGCCATGGGAGAATTGGGCATACTCCTTGCATGAAACTAGATAAGCCACCAGGATATATAAGCTACCTGAAACGGCTATATTTACGAAGAGTGGCCGGAGTAAACATGTAAACTCTTTGTTTAGTTGGATTGCGACGATCTATTGGGGTATTTCAAGTCAAAAGTTGATTATTTAGCGGTAAGCAATGAGCAAAAAGGTAAAATGGAGCCAAACTTTCTTTGTTGCTTTTTAAAAGTTGGCACCAACGGTAAAACATGCTCGGCTGTTTTCCTTTCTCTGCACCTTATGATGAAGTAACGTGGCCATGGCGATTCCATTGTCAATAGAGAGACATTAGGCTTTCACCAGTCTTGTCTTTGATCTTACGTTTTCAAACCTAAAATTAGGTAAAAAAAACAAATAACGGAAGGCTTATTGTAATCTATTGGGTTCTTCATATACCCAACGTTCCCCTGGTCAGATTTGCACCATAGCTGCCTATCTTCTAAACATGTCATGGATTGTGCAAGACTCCAAATCTCCAAACATTCATGCAGACTTCCCCAACCTTGGACGGTTTGTGTTCCTCAGATTCCATTCCAGCTCGACAACAAAGGAGAGTTCTAACGCCAAAAAAAATGGATAGAATCGTAGCAACTCATCAGGAATGCTTAAGCCTGACTGAACTCCTTTTCCAGGAAGACAAGAACCCGCGAACAATCCATGACATTTTACAGTTCATGATGAGAGAAAGCTGAGTTTAACTACAAATTTCTGTCAATTGGGTAGAGTTGCAAAAATGACTAGCATTTTTCCATACCTGTATTATGAAAGTTCATTCACAAAGAAAGAAATTTATGCAGTATATATTTCGCAACATTCACGCAGTGGGGCTGCTTTCTGATTCTGTAAGTTGAATTTTTACATTATGTAAATATTGTCTTTTCAAACTTTATGATATTTGTATTTCTGCCCTATATTGAACCGATTGATGCTAGTGTCAAAGCCATTGAGCACGAGGGTCCTTCCTGCTTCCACACCTTGCTCCAGAACTGCATCAAGCTGCTTGTAGACAGCTCAAATTAGAAGTAGCTTCACTTTTTACATGTACATTAAACTCAGTGTGAATAATGCCGTTTATAGTCCATCATTAACCAAATGGCAATCTGACTAGGACAGGGGCGGAGCCAGGAATTTTCACTAGGTTTGCAAAAATATTCCTTAAAATTTAGCCAAGACAAATGTTGATAATAGGGAATTTATTAAATAATAGACAAAAAAAATTACCGATCAGTAACACTGTTCAAAATATTTGTCGATCGGGGTTTCTGACGAGCCACGCAGGCGACAGCGTGACTTTTTTTTTAAAACTGACCCGAAAGGCATCGGTTCAGTTTAGACTAGAGGCGTTGTTTCAATTGACGCCTCTCTCTTGAGTTGAAAGCGTTGGTTCAACTAACGCTTTTCGGGTCATTTTTTTTAAAAAAAAAACCACGTAGGCACTAGCGTGGCTCGTTAGATCCCCCGATCATGAAATATTTTGAACAGTGTTCCTGATCGGTAATTTTTTTATCATTTAATAAATTTCCCTTGATAATAATATATCACCTATAAAATTCTAAAGCAAAGCACATTTCTATAGTGATGTTTCCAGTTGATTGTCTTAAATCTTCTACAAAAATAATAAGAAAGACGAAGGCAATGTGATTGGTCGACAATAGTGACAGTAAAGAATAGGCAAGTAAAAAATTTTGTTTATGGTTTTGTTTGGTACGAGCGGGAGAATTGCAAAGATTCTAAACACTAATAGCTAAAAGAAAAAGATTAATAGCTAAGCTCTAGTGCAATTGCTTTAAACCATAAATAATGTTTGTTCTTGTACTAAAACAATGGTCTTAAACACTAAATAGTTAGACTCAAGTAATACTCAAATCTCTAATATTTTCCTCAAGATGTCAACTCAAGCCCACCATCGTTACTTTTTTTTGTCTTCTTGTAACCCCAACCTCCAACTTTACCTTACCCATTATCAGGAGAATCGTCCAACTTTGATGGGCCTATAAAAGAATAGGTAAACTAAGGGATTAAGGAGGGGTGAGATAATTACGAAAATACCTTATAGTTATATTAACTTTCTACACTAATTGCAAGGTTAGCTGGGGCAATTGCCCCAGCTTGGCCCCCTGGCTCCGCAAGTGGAGAAATATATATACATATACATGAGTACATCCACTTCTTAATGATGTGTACATTTGGATGCAAGATTGGAACAAAATTTTAATTTACATTCTTTTGAATTAATTCCGAGAGAAGGCTACGGAATCAGAATTATGTTTGGATATGGAATTGTATGATTCGGGGGGATTGAAAATGCAATTGTATGATTCTCTGGAATTGAAAATAGGATGGAGTCTAATGGCTATACGTGGAGGCTTCTAGTTGGCTTGAAGTCAACAATGATGGCCCGAGGTGGAATTGGGTGGCATTCATTGAACGTCTTCACCAGGAGATTCAGAAATTCCATGGAATTTAGGATTAATGGGCCATTGGGCCGAATTTTTCATTTTCCCATCCAAACATCTCTATGGAATGGGGAGCAGAATTGGTGGAATTATCCAAGAGTTTAAGAAAGTGAAGATAGCCCAATGCTGCTATAATGGGAAACTGTACTAGCATTCAACCAGGATCCCTCCCCAACCCAACCCCCTATTTTTGCTTTATTTAGACTTTTGTCTTGAAAGGATCCCACTAATGAGCTTTTAGTCATTGTTTGGATCCTTAATAACAAAGAATTAGAGTGAAGTCGCTTTGCACATTTCAAATACATGAGTTTCTCCATTAATCCTCCTCTCTTTGCACTGGGCCCTAGCTTAACCCTATTTTGCATCGGGCCTAGACCCTAAAAACGGGCCCAAAATTTTAGGCCTTAGCCCTCATTTTAGCGGGCCGGGTAGGGTCGGGCTTGCGGGCCGGCCCTTAAAATTGACACCCCTAGTTTTAAATGGACTCTATTTGGGACTTGAAATAAAACAAATCTTGGGACCATGAACCTTCACAAATATTATGGATTTCATTTTTACAATATACTACCCTCAAAATTGTCATTACTTAAAAAACTCCATTAACGCACGCGCATTCTTACTAGTACGTTAAAAAAACACATTGGAACCTCTAACTAGTAGGACTAGATCTGATTGGTGATCTGCAAAGAAAAAGCGTTGGACGTAGGCTTTTTCTGATTGCAAAGGAAAAACATACCAAAACCTTTAGCCACCTTCTCTAGCATAAAATAGGACTCTGTTTGCCAAAAGTATTAAAGCTCGTACATCTAATTAACAAATTGTTTCATCAAATAGAAAAAGTATTTTGCACCAATAAAAAAAGTTAAAGAGGGTCGTAATATTTTTGGGCCTAACAAAATTTCGGGCCCATCCACTATGTTCCATATATGGGATTTTCGCCCATCTGATCAATTAACTCAACTCCAATGGGTACATCATACATGATCGTGTGTACGTCCAAAAGGCTTCTACTAGGCGCAGTATGACTTGCTTATCCATTCGATTTTCGATGGTCTGTGATAAAAATCTAGCAAGGGCTGATATCTTTGGCTCTTTATGAATTTCTCCCTAGGCCCACTTAGAAATAGAGTCCAGTATTTGAGCATGGAATGTCGTATCGGATATCGGTAAAATATCAGTCGACCAAAGAGACAAAATATCAGAGATATATTGGAGATATTGTGTAAAAAAATATTAGTGGTCTAAAACTAGTTTTTACCATATATTTTTACAATATAACTTCTAAAATGAGTGTATAATTCAAAATATGTGTTTGCATTTTGAACCTGTATCTTTCCACTTGGCATAAAATGGGAAATAAACGGGAAAGTTGATTTTTTTTAGATATTAATATATCAGTTTCGGTCTGATATATCGGCAATATTTTAAAAAATTTGAAATTGATATTACAATGTATCGTCTTACAGGTTGAAGGTCGATATCGATATATCAGTGATATATCGGTGATACAACATCCTATAGTCTTGAGGTAGCCAAGTCCGCCATGTAATATTAAAATTGTGTATTTTCTAATGTAGACGGGCTTCATCGGATGGAACTTGGAAGGAGTAGTATTGTCTTTTTTGCTAGGTAACTATGGTACTTTTAAATAAGTTACTACAAAGATGCATTTATCTGGTATTAAACATTGGGCCATCAGAAGCCACTAGTTTTGGCAATCTAATCCGACGCACACTCCAATTGCTTATATTCTTATCGTTCCCATGTGAAGTGTGTATGAGTGACAAATCCCACATGAACTACGAGTCTATGAGTAACGCTTATATACAGAAGTGGCTTAAAGAGGAAACTAGGAATTTCAGTACTATTGATAGGTACATAATCCTGTCTTCAAGATTTCAGAGTTCAGACTCCCCAGACCGACCTCCTCTCTCCCCTCGCCTGAGTCCTGATGGTGAACCTTTCCCTTGTCAAATACGGCCGGGCCAGCCACGAGCTCACGGCGGCCGCGTCCGAGCGCGCTCCCAGAGCTAGTCTGCATGACAAACCCTCTCGCAGCTTGGTCATCAAGTTGCTTGGCGCTGGGCATGTTGCGAACACTAGCGCAAAAGGAGAAAACCACTGCTTCCCATCCACTCCTGACATCCTTCTCCGGTTGTCCGACGATGGGTCTCCTTCGATGATCCAGCACAAGGCTCTCAGTCATGTTTATTCTTTCTCCCTGCCCGCAAACTCTGTGGAACATTGCCCTGCAAGGGAAGCAGAACAAGGAAAGAAGGGGGTCATGGGTTTCTCTTCAGTGGCTGAAACGAGGAAGCCTGACACAGAGCAGAAACAACCCACTTGGGCTCCGGAGACTCGCCCGAAATCCCTCCGGCTGAAGGGCATGGCGCCGCCTGGGAGCGAGCACAAGAAGGCGAGGGAAGATCATAAGATGAAGATCCCCAAGTTCTCTGTCGCGTTGACGAGGACAGAGATTGAAGAAGATTTCTTCGCCATGACTGGCTCCAGACCATCTCGGAGGCCACAGAAGAGGCCTAAGAACGTACAAAAACAATTGAATGTAAGTTGATAAATCACTCTTTAAGTTCCTCTGGGATTTTGGCTCGAAATCTGATTGTGTTTGCTATTCCATCTCCTAATGAAATTTGCAGGAAACTTTCCCGGGTCTCTTGCTGTCTTCGATCACACTGAACTCATACAAGGTTGTTGAGGCTCCTCATCCAAGATAGGTAAGACAATGCTTCTCTTTAGTTGAACAAATTTATGTAATTTAAACGATCATTTTTTAAAACGATCAATTTTAGCTAATGCGTTCTTCGCGTGTTTCCTCGCGGAGATAGATGGGATTGACTGCGTCAACAATGATATTGCCTTCCAGAATCATCAGCCCTGACCGGTAGTCAGATCTTAAACAGACAGCCCATTGCTATTTTTGTAGATGCTATAGGAAAGACATAGAAATCTCACAATTGATATTAAACTAATGGATTACTTGCGTTCGATCCGTCCAAATAATCATTTCATTGTGTTATTTTTTCCTTTGTCCATGCTCTTGGGAGTCCCTACAGTCTACATTAATTGCACACATCTTGTTTGATAAACAGTGTTGTTAAAATAATGCCTCTATGCTCAACAAGACCAATTCAGATACATACTTGAACTCATGAAAAACACTGAAAGAAAAAGCACAGATAAGAATGTACTTTTGCATTTGAAGACTTGAAATATCATCGTTAATCAGACGGCAAAATAGAAAGCATGCATGACTTGACTGGCTAACCATTTATGGTTGAGTTGGTTAGGCCTCATCCTGAGACACCAAAATATGACTTGAATACGATTGCATGTCCGATGCTGTCTATGACATAGAAGTCACAGTATTATCGTTGATCCATGGGCACTATGCTTTATTTAATGGAGTAATAAATTGATTTTAATTGTGAATTGTCACTGATCACTTGCCTAAGCTCCTAATTTCTTCTATGAAAAGTGAGCGTCTTACATTGGAAGTTTGACCCTGCCATTTAATTGGAATAAGCTGAATTGTTAATCTATGTTTTTTTGGTAACATTAATTTATCCTGGAAGAAGCAATTAGGTAGACCACTTTAGAAGAGATAACAGAATATACCAGGAATTGCACACAGAAATAAACATACAACATTCTAAAATTTTAATACATTTAATCTACAATTATCATGCATGCTTACGAAAAGTTTCTTATACAATGTGCTTGTTTGTTTCGGCTGATAGCTTCTTATCTCGAATTGTATTTTTTCAAATATTAGAAACCTTCTGAAACGTAATAAGAGCAAATAATAATACTGTAGTACTTAATGTCATTGCATATTGATTTTCCTAAGTAAGTTTTCAAGAACTCTACTGGTTAATTATCCAAAAAAAAACTTACAGTTGGTTGCTTGTAGTTGGATGTCAATTCTACTAGCTCTTAACTTCATGATGAATCAAAGATCCTGATAATTTTGATGGGTTCACTTCATGGGGAAAGCTGGATGGGGGAGGTACATTTCGATTAAACCAATAAATGAGAAGTAGAATGTTAACTGATATATCAGTTTATATATGACCATCACTCACCCTTGTAGCCGTCAAATCAAGATCCAACAACTACGACTTAAACTAGCCTCATATAAGCTGAACAATCTCATTTAAACTTTATTCTATATATATAAAGAGAGAGAGAGAGAGAGAGATCCTGATTTATATGAGATAGTTTTCACGGAGCTTGCATGAGCCAAGCCATCTTCATCCGTCAAATCAAGATATGACAGTGGGTGCCAAATCACTGGATAGGCAAGTATGAATCATCGCTACTGTCGTATCTTAATTTGATGAATCAATATTAATCAGGCATGAGAACAAGCTTGCATGAGCCTGATTATTCTTGATTCGTCAGAACGGAAGTGATGATTCACACTTGCCTACCCAGTGATTTGACACCCGATGGCTTGGCTGATGCAAGCTATATAAGAATGATCTTATGTAAATTAGTTATATATATATATATATAAATATATAAAAGTTTAAATGAGATCGTTCTCATTTGGTTTATATGAGGCCAATTCCATTCATAGCTGTTAAATTTTGATATGACGGCTACGAATAGCTACATTAAACTCACATACTCCATGATGTGACCACTCACCTACCACTGATTTGATTTCTACCCTAGGATTGGAATCCAATGACCCAAAAGATTGGCCTCATGTAAACCCTCCTCTCTCTCTCTCTCTCTATATATATATATATACATGAAGTAGAAAAAGTAATTATGGAATATTCCATGAGTTTCCTGCAGCTGACTATAATTTTTTATATTCCATACTATGTACCATGTTTTTAAATTTTTACGGTTACTAATAACATTTTTTTGCAATAGTTATATTAACAGTTGATTAAGGAGAATGTAATTGCATTGACGATTGATTGACTAGGCAATGTCAATAACCTGCAGAATTGAATACCCCTATATGTCAATAAAAAAACTAAACGGAATCCTATATGTAAACCTTTGTCGTTGCTTTATTTCATCATAAATTAGTGAAATGTTAAGTCCCCAACATTCTCTCCCTTGAAACTTCCTCTATGCGAGTCATGAGGGATCATTAATTAGGAAAACAAGTTTAATGTTCAAAGTTCATACGTAGCATGTTACAATTGAAAATACATTAACATGAAAAGCTTCACGTGGGATCACATGAATGTTTAACAAAGTCGAAAGTTTGAGGCTCCGAGTTCTTGTGGGAAAAAAGAAAAAGAAGAAAAGCTGACCTCAACAACCGTTATAAACAAGCTGACTTTGGTCAAGAGAGTCCTATGCGACCACGAATTGGGAATTGAAGGATAGACCCTTTGGATGAATCTGAGCCGCTCATTTCTGTAGCCTATGTATTAATACGGGATCCTCAGCCGTTAATTTGGATTATACAATGCTAAGTGTTAAAAATCCGTATGGTTTTTTGTCAAAAAATTAGGATAGTCCTCCTAACAAAGCATGTCTGCATTGGTTCATCGTTAGGTGAACTAAAAACATCCGAATAAGGGGGGGAACATTGATTTTTTTTCTTGTATGGGCTTTAGAGTCCAATAAACTTAAGAAAACAAGGATATGGCTATGGGACATGGGTACATATGATACGGACGCGACGATACAATATGATACGAGTTCAGTGATATAATAATTTTAAAAAAGTAGGATACGAAAAGGGGGAGATAGTTGTATTAGGTTTTATACATTTAGTTACATTTTTTGAGGTAAAGATGAAGTAATTTATAGTTGATGTCTGATATAGAGGTAACACACATGCTGCTGTATTCGATTAGGATATGGGTTCATTACGAATATGATACGGGTACAACTCCTGTTTTGGAGTATCAATGCTAATAAACAAAACTAATTTTGAAATGCCGAGTGGACGGAGGAAGCAATAGCGATGGAGCCGTCAGGGGTCCAGCCGTCTGTATAGAGCGTCCATGTGTGACTCACAGTCGAGTGGACCAAATACCAATTGTACAAGTCAATATGGGAAAGTTCCTAGCAAAACTAAAAGTCAATATGGGAAACGAGTCCATCGCCATGGGGGTGGGCCACCACCGCCTTCCAACTCTCGAAGCAGGATCCCGGAACCCAAATCCAAATCCCAAACAAGTAATTACTCACCACTTGATCAGGGCACTTCACCCTCCTTGCCCATCAGTTAAATCCCCGCATCCTCATGAACGGCTCCTGCCTCCCAGATTTAAATAATAACCGTCGTCTCTAATCAAAATTAGATTAATTAATCCCTTTTTTTTAGTATCTATATCCGTATTTATATTTGTATTTATATGCTCCCTCTATTCCACAATACTATGTATATTTGAAAATATTCACTCTTCCAAAATTTTATGTTCATTTTGCTAAATCACGTGACTTTCTCTTTCCAAAATTGGAAGGATTGACTTAAACTTGCCCATACGAGTTGGACCGAATATCACGAGAAGAAGTCGTGTGATTTCCTTGCGAGCTTCATAGTCTAATAAAAATGAAAATTTCTTAAATAAACACAATATTTTGGACCCAATGATGGCCACTGGCGACACCCGCAACGTCTTTCAAGTTTTAAAAGAAGGGAATTTATATAATAAATCACAATTTTTTTTAAATGACACACTATTCAAAATATTTGCAGAATAGATTATCTAACAAGCTACGCATGGACACCTTCGTTTTTTTTAAAACTAACCCGAAAGGCGTCGGTTAAACCCGAGCCTCTAGAGAGGCCTTTGAGTACTTCAAAAGTTTTTGTTCCATTTTAAAGGGGCAATCACTTTAACGATGCATATCTCTCTCATTTTTTATCCGTTTTTGTCTTTTTTTTTCATTCTTCCTTATTTTTAGTGCTATTTTTAGTCATCATGATATTGCAAAAGATGTTGAGCCATCGCATGCTATTTATAAAAAAATATCACAAAAACTACGATAAATAATATTTAATGGTTCAATATCTTTGTGATATCATGATGACCATAAAGAGTATTAAAAATAAGAAATAATGAAAAAAAGGTTAAAATGGATCAGAAATAAAAGAGTTATGCATCGTTAAAGTTTGTCCCACTAAAATAACTCAAACTAAATTTATCCAATTTTAAATGGGCGATATCTTTAACGATGCATATCTCTCTAATTTTTTATCCATTTTTGCCCATTTTTTTCATTCTTTCTTATTTTTAGTGCTCTTTATAGTCATCATGATATCACAAAAGATGTTGAGCCATCATATATTATTTATTATAATATTTATTTCGATAAATAACATACGATGGCTTAACATCTTTGTGATATCATGATGATTAAAAAGAACACTAAAAATAAATAAAAAAAGAGCAAAAATATATCAGAAATAAAAGAGATATGCATCGTTAAAGTGATTGCCCATTTAAAATGGGACAAAAACATTTAAGGTACTCAAAGGTGTCCGTTCCTCTCTAGTTAGAGCTTTCCTTTTTAACCGAACTGACGCCTTTCGGATTAATTTTTAAAAAAAAAACCACACCGTGGCTCGTCAGATACCCTATTATGTAAATATTTTGAACAATGCATCATTTTAATATTTTTTTCGTAATTTATTATATAAATTCCCTTTTAAAAAAGAGAGTAATTGCCCAATCGAAGAAGTGGCACTTTAGTAAATTCATAAATCGCTTCTCCCTTTTGCTTCCCTCCATCGCTTAAGATGCCTTGGCTCCTCCTCCCTCTCCATTCGCGTCAGTTCAAGCAACCCACACCCAAATTCCCAGAAGCAACCCATTCCAAATTTCCACCCACAAAACTCCTCCCTTGAATTCCTTGAATCTCTTGAATCCCTTGCTTTCTCTGAATCCGCCATTTTTTTGGCCGGAGCTAATGGCCGACGGCGAGAGTCACCCGACGCGGAAGCGGCGGCTGCACAATTTCGACCTGCCGTCTCTCAAATGGGGCAACCAGCTCTACCTCCGCCATATCAACTGCGGCGCAGAAATCCTCCCTTCCGGCACCGACAACTCGCTCGCGCTCATCGCTGCCGATTACGCCTCCCCCGATCCCCACGGGGCGTCTCGTGTTTCCTCCCCGGCTATTCCCTTTGAAAGTTTCCGGCACCTTCCGCCGCTGATGATTAGGGATGATGAGGGGGACGAGAGTATTAGAAAGAAGCTTCGGGTGCATCTGCGGTCTCTGACGGCGGGGATTCTTTGTGGGAAGAATGGGCAAGTTGTGGAATTTCTGGGGAATACTCCGTGGAATTTGAGGACGAGGAGAGCTGCTTGTGATTCTCCGTCCAAGATCTCGCGGGACGAAGGGAGAAAGACGAGTCCGGAAGATTCGCCTTCGCTGAAGCAGGATGCAAGGCCCAAGTCTCTTCGCCTGAGGGGTCTTGCTCCGGATGATTTTGTTGAGGTTAAGGAGAAGAAGAAGGAGGCGGCTAAATTTTCCATCTCTTCATCAAAGGGCGAGATTGAAGATGATTTCTTGGCTATGACTGGATCGAAACCATCCCGGAGACCAAAGAAGAGGGCGAAAATCGTGCAGAAGAAATTGGATGTAAGTGGAGTCTTATTTTTTGGCCTTCAATTTATTCTGTTCGATTTGCATTTTGTTCCTATGCGAGTTTTTGCATATGCTGATATGTTTTGTATGTTTTTGGATTGCAGGAATTGTTTCCTGGGTTGTGGTTGTCGGATGTAACGCCGGAGTTATATAAAGTCACTGATCCTTCTGAATAGAAGATGGTATAAGGATTTTCGCTAATGTGGTAAAGAACTTAAATGTGCGTGTCTGATCAGAGTTTTCTGGATGACTTGGCAATAAAAACACCATTTAGACTAGGTGCTCTCACATAGGTCTACTTTTTTGAGGTCGTGATGACAAACTGTGAATTTCTTGAAGCTTTGTGGCTGCATACTGACCTCTTCAGTTAGGAGTGTTAACATGTGATTTATATGTAAAGTGGAAAAATAGTTTACTGGGTTTTTGTTTTGAGGTAGGAATTAGTTTAGCCTTTGCAGCTCAATAAGTAGTATGTACGGAAATCATCAACTGTTGCAAGGTTTTGTAGGTTAAATTATTCTTTTCTCCTGTAGTCGGAGAACTGATTGGCATATGATAATATAAGAGAAATTGTTGTTATGCTGATAGCTAATTATCTTTATGCTTATACAAAATACACATATAAGTGGTGTAACTTCTGGATCAATCAGTCTTTTCATTGGAGAAGTGGAGAACACATGAAATAAAGTTTCTGTGAGTTACATTTTTCAATGCTTAAATTCTTAGATCATATCATTTCTTGCAGAACCGTGAATAGCCAAGATGACTCTGAACAAGAAGCATATTATACCTTTTTAACTTGGATTAAACTAGTTTTCCCATGTTTGAGTTTGCTGATAAATGCTAGTTCCACTTAATTAGTTAAATAGATAAGGCAGGCAAGCTTGATAATGATTGTAGGCTGTTTATATTCTTAAATTGCAGCTGATGGTTCATCTACTGTGGTCATTAAGAAATTCTTGTTCTGAGTACATGTTTTCACCATTAAGATGGGTTTTTTTATCGTCTTCTGTTTTAAGGTCATTTGTACATTTGCTCTATTGGAACATTTTACAGGTTTACCTTGCTTGCCATCCCTTATATTTGTATAAGTGACTTGTATTGCCGTTAGTTGCCATTGAACCTCTCGGTAGTTGCAAGTAGAAGCCAGTTTTTTACATTCGTAGGTGGCTAATGAGATTCTTAGCCTTTTGTTGAAGGGGTTAAAAAAAATGTGAGTGTCTGAAGTTATTGGGATGGTAGGTGGTCCATATTCATGTTACTCAACAAAGTGCAAAGGTAAGTCACGCCCTCATTCTTTCTCCAGATCTGGTGGTTGCACTGTTCGAAGTCTCAATCCTTTACGACAAAGCTAAAGTATGATAGTTGGTTACCGCAGCAGTTCAATTATCACATTTGGTTTTCGAAGTCTCAATCCTTTACGACAAAGCTAATGTATGATAGTTGGTTACAGCAGCAGTTCAATTATCACATTTCCCCGTATAAGACTGTGATCGGTATGCTTCTGAATGTAATATGAGCTTGCCTAGCCTTCACGGCTGTGTAGGCAAGGTTTCTGCACGCTAGGCCGTGGCTGGCACCAGTTCCGGGCTTCCGGCATAGGCGGCAAAATATAGGCCATGTTTGAGTTGCCATGGGCGGGGCAACTTAATTCAAGCAAGTGCCTGCTAGCGAGCAAAGAACCTAGCTGTGTGGGCTTGTTTATACCTTGTAAAAATTATGCAAGTCCAATTACTGGCTGCAGCTATCTGAAGAACACAACAGGTGTAAGTAAAAATTTGAGAAGTGTAAACAAAAGGAATGCTGAACAAGGAGGCAGGGAGCCAAAGGTTTAACTCTGCCCTAGATATACGTTTCATTTATGCTTGCTTGTTCTTAATGCAAACTTGCAAAGATCTTGCTTTTGTTAACACCCCCCCCTCCCCACCCACCCCCTCTGTATTGCATCTTCCAAAAATATAGTTTCGGTCCAAAAAGCCAGTACACAATTGTCTTGTATAGTAGCATAGATCTTAAAAAGAGAAGGCCAGTGGTTCTTAATTTGGCAATGCCACCCGTTTGCAGGGCTACAAGCCTGCAGCATAACAGTAGTAGTTGAGGACTTATTCCGTTCGGATTGGTTGAAACGGGGGAAAAAGAAAGTAAATTTATTACTGTCTAGCAAAAAAAAAAAAAACGGTATGGTAGTGCACTTCCAGCACTACCCCTGGAGCCCAGCGTGCCATAAAACCTCGTGTGAGTTATCATGACAAGCTGGGCTGAGCCCCTGTGAGGGCGCTACCAGTGTGGTATTCATGCTAGTGCACTGCCAGCGAGGCCACTCTTGACCGCTATTCGCGCACGTAGCCTTTGTTGCCCTAGTATATAATTCGAATTTGTTACCAACATTGGTCAGGCTAGACGAACACATTCGAATTAATAAATCAAGCGCCTTGTATATTGGTGCCAGTTCGGCCTACAGAATAACCGTGCAATAAGCATGGAAATGGAAACTTAGTTTCTTTAGGAAGGAACTTCTTAAGAAAGCTGATTTGCTTAGGATGCTTCAGTTTATTCTTGGAGCTCTCTTTTCTTATAAAACACTTTTCCTTTTGCAATATGGAGTTCCCTTAGACGGACTCTCCTCTACTACCAAGCTGCAGCCTGTTTAGGCATATCAGACGAACTTGAACAAAAAATCCCATTAAACACTATCACGATCTCTCCTCTTCTCTCCTTCTCCGTGCTTTTACTTTTCTTGTATTCGGGCTGGCCGAGCACAATACCCATACCACTTTAAACAGTCCAGCACTATTACTAGCCGATTACTCAAAGATGAACAACCTACTAACGGGCTCGTTCGAGATCCATAGATGTCAGATTTCAAGGAATAATTTTATATATAGCTGCTTTATTTATGAAGTAATTATCCCCTGGGTTCGATCAACAAAGGACAATTAAGTCGCCAAAGAATGGTGCTTACGGATCTCAATCATCATCAGTAGTCAGTACCTTGTGTACTATCTTTATCATAGGCTATAGTGCATATGACTTATTCATTTCCAGTTCTTGTGTCTCCCTTTTATTATTTTTTTAAATAAAAATCATTTGTCCGTCATCGTGGGGGTATTAGTGTGCCCCATATCTATTACTTGCAGATAAAGAAGTGGGGTCCAGATTGCACCCCTCTACAACAAGGACAAGAGCCCTTGGCGTTGGGCCTGCGAAAAGGGTGTTCCAAGAAGGTGCCATTCAAACGAGAAAACGTGTTACGGCCCGCGAACTCTACGAAGTTTGGTCAACCGAGTCGGCCACGAAAGGACGACTACTTCGTTTACCGGATCGGTCCGAGACCTCCTTCCAGACGGGAGGTCAGGCTATGAGTACGACACACGACGACGAGCTATTTCAATAAGGAATGTCTATCGGGTGATATCGGTAAAATATTGGTCAAGAGACAAAATATCGAAGATATATTATATAAATTATGTAAAAAAAATATCAGTGGTATAAAATGAATTTTTACTATATATTTTTATAATATAACTTCTAAAATGATACTAATTTAGACAAATATAAAATTTAAAATATACATAAAATTACGTATATAATTCAAAATATATATTTACATTTTAAACTCATATCCTTCTACTTAACATAATATGAGAACAAATATAATATTAATTTTTTTTCTTTTTTTTTAAATACTGATATATTAGGACTAAATTTTTTATCAGTGATATTTTAAAAAAATTTCAAAACCGAAATTACACAATATCAGTTGAAGTCCGAAATCGATATATCAACTACATATCACCGATACAACTTTCCATAATTTCAACGAGGGCAGCATATGCTAGGGCATACTCACAACATCATGTCTAAAAGACGGGTCAAATTCCTGTATACACGAATCATGTCCAAACAGAGTAAAACCCTTTTAGCAACAATAATTAGGTTTCTTTGTAGAAAAAAAAACAATAATTAGGTTTCTAATTCTGGTCCTGATTAAGTACTCTAGCATTATTTATCCGCCTTTTAAAATTCTTGAAAAAATCAGACTACTAGTATCTACATACTTGAAGAGACTTTAAAGGATAAAACAAGCTCATGACCGCAGCTTAAGCCAAGTCCTCGTAATTCATAAATCATATATTCCCTCTGTCCCGTAGTTCCAGTTGTTTTTCAGAATGAACTATTAAATAAAGAATGTGGTTAAACAGAGCAGGATGAACCACATTGCAACAGAGGAACGACATGCAAGAAAATAAGTTATGGTATCAAAATAGATGTTTAATGTAACACTTGCCGTATACAAGTAGTTTTCAGAAATCACATCCACTTTGTCCACATTTAGCTTTCAAGATCACTGGAATTTATATTTTTACAAAATTTGAATACAAAATGTTGATAAACAAAGTCTCCTTCGCCTGACATTGAGGAAAATCTTGACGTCCCAATGTTACCACTGTATATCGTCAAGGTTGCTTGCCCTGTTTTAGGGTAATCCTGGCTTCGGTTACGAACCACAATGAATATACAAAGAAATTCTTTTGCTTTCAACACATGTTATCAAGAGCTATAACTTGTACAGGGAATACACCATTGAAACATTAGTATACCCATGTTAATTCAGAAAACGTTTCAATGGTGTATTCCAATATTAGCAGTCTGCCTTGTTGCCTCCTATTTTGTACCCCCACTCCCCACAAGAATATAACACATAATACATAATTTCAGTTACCATGATAACAACATTTAACAATTTCCACGCAAGCTACACCCTTTGACATAGCTCAATTAAGCACACACGTCTATCAACGACAGCCTTCTACTAAAAACAGCGACAACCAATTTATTGAATTAACTTTTGACCAACAAAGCTTTCACAACATTAACAGAACGTAAGTTTCTACAACCTAGTAACTTAAGATTCACAGATGGACGGTTCAAATATACCTTCCATCAATGCAACACATTCTGCACTGTGCAGAAGCAGTCAGCCTGAGCAAATTTCAGTAGCTGCAAGAATCGCCTATTTTCTAATATACCTTCCATTGAGGTAGCACACTCTACAGAACAGCAGAAGCAGTCAGCATGAGCAGATTTTAGTAGCTTCAATAATCGGCCATTGTTCCTAATCTCCAGCGCTTGTACTCCTGCAAAAAGACATTCACATACTTTAGTTTAAATCGTCGCCAATCCCACAGCACATATAAAGTTCAATATTTTGTAAATGAACTTGTATGATTACGTGAAACAGATATGGCATACAAAAAGATAACATCTTGACTCGTAGAGGAACACTCGCAATGTGATCGAAGCTCTAGATTGAAGATATAAGAAAAGGCAAGATCAACAAGAGTGCTCACCATTTCAGCTTCATGGAAGTCACGAAATTCTGTACATGTCGAGTGTCACCTCTGACAGCCACATGCCAGGGACAGCCATCTGAACATACCACAAAACAGCAATACATTACATATGGGAGACGATCTTAAGAAGCCCAAAATCATCTGACTTTTTTGCGTGAAACATGGAGAAAAAACCATAGAAAACACATTCCTTTTATATTTTACGGAATTTGAAGACTCAACAAGATACCAACAACTCAACAAGTCACTGACGAATTAGAGATATTTGGATTGAAAAAAGAGTTGAATTTCTTACATCTATTTGCTTTTGAACGATCCTGGCCCTCTTCTTGGGCCGGCGGGAGGGCTTCGAGCCCGTGATGATGAAGAAGTCCTCCTCAATCTCGTCCTTGGACAACACGGCCGAGAACTTCCTCCTCTCCTTCTTCTTCTTCCCGTTCCTCTCCGCCGCCAAGCTCCTCAACCGGCTCGATTTCAACTGGCCCTCAGGCCGCAGCGGCGGAATCTCCCGTCGCGGCTCCTCGATCTCCACCGGCGGCGAACTGAAAGCCGCACTCCTCTTCCGGAGGTTCCACGGTCTCGCCGCCGACGACCCCTCCCCCTCCTCCCGCTCCTCTCCTTCCGTCTCCTCGACTTCCTCTCCCAGGACCCGGAGCTTCATGTTCTTCGCCGCGGTGCGGAGGTGAAGCAGGAGCTTCTCTCGGATTTCCTCGATCCCGGCGTCGGACGTGCCGGTCTCCGTAGCCGGCTCCCCGAAGTCCCCGGCAGGGAAAATCTTCCACGGAACGGAAGGCGAAAAGGCGGAGACTCTCCGGAAAGAACGCCCGTCGGGGGTGGACGCGTAACCGTCGCCCCCCGGCCGGTCACCGGCAACAGTTCCAGCAACAGCAGACGAGTTACGGCTGCGAAGGACCTTGTGACCGCCCCACTTAAGGAAGGGCATGGAAAAATTGTGCAGCGGCTGCGACCTGTCCGGAGACGGCGACGGTGACGACGATGCAACCCGCTGCGAGGCCTGCGGCCGCGACTGAGAAACCATGGCCATCGATTAGCAAAAGACCACAGAATATCGGAAAGATCTAAGGTGGTTGCGGGAAGACGGCGGAGGTTCCGGAGGCGGTGGCGCCGCACCTGGAAACACCGGTGGGAGTGGTGGCGAGAAGGGTGGAGGGAGAGGGAGGGCGTATATATAATAAGCGGTTTTGAAGTTCCTAAAGTGCGCCTCTCTCTGATGGGCCGGGCCTTATTGCTAGAGTTGGCATTGTTTCCAGACGGCCCATTAAGGCCCATGGATCAGGCCATGAAGAGTTTGGGGCCCAGTTGACTCGTCCCCTCCGATCTCGCAGACGGGTTTCCCGCAGATACTGGCCATTGTCGAATGTCGACACTAGTCGCAGAAGCTACCGACTAATTGCCAAAAGAAAACAACAAGAAAAAGCTGCAGAGTGCAGACTCCTGGAATTCAGGCTTGGTTGTCTCCCTCGTGTGCCGCTTCATCTGCTGCTTGGAATCGGGATTAGAATAATTTGGGAGAGATGAGGACTTCGGGGACGATCAGCATCGCGGCCTGTGCGCAGAAACTTCATGTGGATAATCGTATATCTCTCCGTTATTACTATCGCATCGCTGATAACCTTCTGAAGCAGGTCTCTGTTTTTCTTCCTTTTCCTGCAATTTTGATTGTCCAAATTCTGGATTACTCTGGTTTTATTTTTGGTACTTTATGTGTAAATGTTGAATTATTGGTCATAGAGTTTAGTTTATAGAAATGTGTTAGACTGGTCTGTGTAGAAAGGCCTCATATCAATTTGGGAGTTGAGTTTTGCTGAATTGAAGTTTTTGTCATCTTCAATTCTAAAAACTTCAACACATTGATGAAGCTTTTTTTTCCTGGAAGGAATTGACTGGGTACATGGTGGATGAATTGTGTTTTTGAGGAATTCACTGAGAAAACTGAAAAGAACATTGGCATACCCAAGGAAAGGGAGGTTATTATAGTTTTTTCTGTAGAATTGTTAGGATGCGCTATCTTAAATTCTTAATTATCTCATTTAGTCTATACGTTTTTCTTCTTCATAGTCGAAAGTGACTGGTGAGAGTTTTTATTGCTAGCATACCCTTGATATAGTAGAAATCAAGTTAATTGAATGGGAAAACTTTTTCCATAGCCTGATTTCACCACTTTTTCACCGCCATTGACGTGGCTTATTGTAATTAGCTGCTCATTTCCTCTCTCTTTTTTTTTTTTTTTTTATATGGAGAGAGATGATCTTCCACATCAAAAAGAGATTCAACAAGTAGTGGAACCTGGTAGTGTATAGCAATATTCTAATGGAATGGTTCCTCTTTGTGCCCCAAGTAGGACATTAGTAATAGTTGATTCCCGCCAATCATAATTGACTTGTTAGTGTTGCGGATACTAGGTGTTTTATGTAACATTCGCCATCTCAAATATTTGTTGCTCTTCTCTTCCCGACTTGTGAACAATTTGGGAGCTTTTAGATAACTTGATCAATTGATGCCAATGTTTCAACTTCTTAAAGTATATTTGTCTTTTCTACAAATGGTTTAAACTAGGTTCACTGCGCTCTCTCTATCTTCGAATTTTTGTTTTCTGTATCCAAAAAATTAAGTCATTGACTTTCACAAGAAAAGCTTTGTGGAACTTAATTTGTCTCAATTTAAGTTGTTTTCGCATCTTACCTGCTAATGTTGATGGTCACATACAGGCAGATATTTACCGAGAGGAGAGGAATGTCATAGATCTATATATTATGCTTCTGAGGTTTTCAAGGTAAGAAGAGAAAGTCATTCTTGGATGCATATTTAACACCATGCTTGTTGTTTCTTGAGTTGGGCAATTTCCTATGTCAGCTTTTTATACTGTTTTTTTTTTTTTTGTAAGAAGAAGAAACCAAATATACATTATGGTCCGTCACTTTGAAAATGATACTGCTTCCTGGCAGCATAGTTTTCACTTTGAAAACAGAGCATTATTCCCTAGTTATGCTCATAAATTAGTTCTTGTTTGCAGCTTGATCACTGAAACTATACCATGTCATAGGGATTACTATGATACTCTGGGAGGAGAAAGAGGGTATTTTAAGAAGGTGCATATTCTTGACATTCTGTGTGCATTTTAACTAGATAGTGTAATCCTGGTTTTGCTTGCTAATGAATTGGTTAATGCAGAAACTTATAAATGCCATAAGTGAATTAGAGGATCTAAAACCCGTGGTTCAGAATCGAGTTGAGGAGTTAAATAGAAAGCGTATGCATCAACTAAACAGGTGGGAACAGAATCGCCAGGATGCTGTTATCACGCATTCCTCGAAGTTTGCTCCATTTGAGAGGAAAAATTCTTTTAGCTATACTACTAAAGAGGTAGGTTGCATATTTTCACATATTTTGGTTTTCTCCATGTAAAGTTATTACACATATCTATACATTTTGCATGACCAGAAACCTTTCTTGATTGTTATTCTTTTCTGTAGTTTACCTGTTCTTTTGATCTATGGCAGATACAAAGACCTGTTGGACGAATTGGATTGGGCCAGGGATCTCCACATTATAATACTAATTTTAATTCTTCCGTTACTACGACAGATCAATTCCGCCGGCTGTAAGTGTTGTTTCTGAGATATAAAACTTAGAAAATTGTTGTATTTTACACTGTGATGAACAATTTGGAATTCACCAAGGAATTTCCAATAATAATGCACTTGATAAAGAGGACTTGTCATTAACGTATTTTTTTTCTTTATATAAATTACTTGGCTGCTCAGGCTCTTTAGAGTTGAGGAAGCTTGAGGAGGACATTTGATGTGTTGTAAGAAAATATTGGACGTGCATATGTTGAGTGTAGAAATGGTTTATCACTGTGAATTGGTAGACTCTCTTTCACCACCTCATATAGTTTGGCTGGGATGACGAATATTCTAGTAGAGTTAATTGTCAGTGAAATTTTTATTTTAATTTTTTTGGCACTGTATCTCAATTTTTTTTTCTGTAGCATGAATATATGCACACATTTATTCTTCAGTTCATATTTGCTTTACAAAATTTCAGTTATTCCATTTCTTTTTTAACATGCTGCCAATTGATTGTCTATAGGTCTCTTAGCATTCCTCGTCCTAAGGAGGAGACTCTCTCAAGACATTCTGTCCTAGGTCCAAATGGCCTTCGGGTTCAGTGGCAGCCTCCTACTGTAGATAGAGGGGTATTTTTATTTTTTAAACACGGGTACTCGTATCTATTTAATGTATTCTATTCCCACTATATCAGGTTCGTTTCTGACTTTTACTGTTCATATAGGTCCGATACCCTACAAATCTAGACTTAACTCCTATTGAAATTCCAAGGTTCTAGTTTTAATCTATTTTCTTGGATATGATTTTTTTTTAACATACAATTTAGATATGAGAGTATCTGAATTATTGTTTTTCCGGCAAATGAGCTGAGTTGTCTAATGTTATCATTTTACATTCTCGTTTCTTGCCTAAATAGAGTGCAGAAGCCTGTTGAAGATGAACTTTCAATTAAGAAAGAAAGCATAAGTTCGGAGTCCGAAAAGTCTATGCTTGAATCAGTTCTTTCATTAGATGATGGTAGATGGTCAGTTCAGGCAGATGAATCAAATCCATTGGCAATGCTAAACTCAGCAGAAGCTTTACTTCAGAACAACCTTCCCAGAGAGCCTTCTCCTCCTCCAATACTTGCTAGTGTACAAGATTTGGTACATCATCCTTCTCATGTTGCAGATACAAGGATTGATTCTGTGAAATCCTTACAAGATGAGCTAGTTCCATCAGAGTCTCCCCTTGAGTTACACATGGTGAGATTTTGTTACTAACTATTTTTTTTTATATAATTGATTGGTTGAAAGCTTGTGAGTTTATGTATCTCTGTCTTGGTAGTCAACACAAATGATGGACACATTTATGAGGCTGGCTAAGTCAAATACAGACAGGAATCTTGAAACTTGTGGTGTTCTTGCGGGTTCACTTGTAAGTATGAATCTGTATCTGAGTGCTGTAAAATTAATTTTACTATAACTCGTCTATCCAAAATAGCTGATGCTTACATGTTTTTGGGTTTTCAGAAAAACAGGAAATTTTATATGACTGCATTAATAATTCCAAAACAAGAGTCCACATCTGATTCTGTAAGCCTTTATACAGGATGACCATTGTTTGGTTTATATCATTTTTATTAATTACTTATGCTATTTATTGTTTTGTCATTCAGTGTCAGACTACAAATGAAGAGGAAATATTTGATGTGCAGGATAAACAATCTCTTTTTCCACTCGGGTGGATTCATGTGAGTACAAAGTAATTTTTTTTAGAAGAGTCATATATTTAAGATGTGTCAGGGAATAGATTATTGAGATGGATGGCTGGTAAATATGTTTGAGGAGTGTATTAGGGAGAACCGCCATTAGGAGAGTTTCGTGAGTTGCTTTAGTTGGTGATAAAAAAAAGCATATTGAGATGGTTTGGATATTGTGAAGGGATAGAGATGTGCTAAGGGGCTTGTAGACTCCTAAAAGCAGACAAAGGGCATGGAGAACTTTGTAAAGTTAATTGAGAGACATGTCGACCTGCCAACGGAAAGTGGAATCAGTCCATTATATATCGAGTTTATACAATCTGGAATGGAAGTTACATAAATGACTGCACTGTTTTCAGTATGCAGAATTATAATTGTAAAAACCTTTTCATTTGCAATTAGAGATTTAAATGAATTGACCTCTTTTTAAGAAATTCTTGAATCTGTACCGGCACTTTCGAAGTAATTTTGGGGATTGTATAGTATCCAAGATCATTTTGAGGCACTGCCAGTATAACATGCTTTTGAGATTTTGTGAAACTTAATCGATGGTTGTTATATATCACTATCTCCCAATAGCTTAAACTGTTTGGAAATAGATTAGCATAGTATTTATTTTAGCACTGCATGTGAAGCATCCATCAAGTTGCACTTGGACATAAGGGAACACAAATTAGTGTTAAATATGCCTCCACAATTTGAACCCAGGACTTTGATACCGTATTAGATGATAACTTATGTTTCCCAATAGCTTAGCTGTTGGATTTCTATTATATGTAAAAAACAATGATAAATTTTGTTTGTGAATATGGTAGTAGTAAAATTTACCATTGTTACTATGTACTTCTCTTTGGACGAGTGAATGGTTTATATGATCATATTTTATGCAATTCTCCAGACACATCCCTCTCAATCCTGCTTCATGTCATCTATTGATCTGCACACTCATTATTCGTATCAGGTGAGTTGGTTCAGTTCTTTTGAGTTAATTTTTTGTCATCATTTCTTAAGCATGGCTGAGCTTTCTTTTTCTTTTATGCGAGCATGCCTAAGCTTTTGTACACCACACTTTATCCAAAATTTCATGTTTGCATGGATTTTTTTTTGTTTAAATTCAGATCATGCTACCGGAAGCCATTGCAATTGTGATGGCACCAAGAGATTCTTCCAGGTACTAATCACTTGTTCATTTGCAATTGTGAATGGTATGTTGGTCAAGTTCTTTGCATAGTTCTTCAGACTCCTTGTAAAACAGGGAATCTATGTTGTTGTTTTTCTTTGGGTAATATTCAGTCACGCAAGCTGGATCCACCACTTGGTTTGATAATTCCAATAAGAAAGAGCATATTCTCAAGGAGAAAGTCAAATTTCAGTTTCATATGATAGTAGTATCTTTCCGAGACCATGTTCTTATGAAAGGTTTCTACTTTTGTTTGTTGCAGAAAGCATGGGATTTTCAGATTGACGACTCCTGGTGGTATGACAGTCATCCGGCAATGCCAGCAACGTGGGTTTCACCCACACGAGCAGCCAGCTGATGGGGGTCCCATCTATGACCACTGTACAGACGTCTATATGAATCCTAAAATCAAATTTGATGTCATTGATCTGCGATAGACAAAGATCCCACTTTATTACTTCATTTCTTACGATCTCTTTTACTGTAGAAGTGTGGAAATTTATCCTGTATCAAGTCCTAGACACTATATGCTATAATCTTTGTAAAGGGGGAAATCTGAAATTGGAATTCTTTTCATGTAAAATTTTGACAAGGAATTAGTAATAACACTATTGGCAATTGAAGCTGCATTCGTTTTAATTTGATATGTAAGTGTTGATGGCCTTGAGTGGCTATTGTACTTTTTTGGGTATTCAACCAGGATTTGCTTGGAAGTGAAAGTTGGCGCCTGCAAGTAACTATTTGGTGATCAATATGTCAAGCAATTGAAGTGATACGGCTTGCATGTTGTTTACATATTGACGAGTTAGGGGCCGTTTGGATGGTGAAAAATCAGCTCCATTCAATGTGGATTTTCACGCCCCAAACGGCCTCTTAAGCGAGGCCAGCCATGGTGGTAATTTCTCAAAAGGCGCTGGTACTTTGTTTCTCTTTTTTTATACCAATTCCCAGTATTTAACACCTACTCCTTCCTCCGTTCCACTTTATTAATCCTAATTGGAAATCCAAAATGAACTAAAAACAGATGATTCTGGTTTTGGTTTTGGTTTTCTAATTAGGACTATAAAGCTGCACGAAAAAATTGGTAGGGAAATCTTGCAACAATAACAAGAATCGCCACTTGCCATACGTGACAAGCATGTTGGATCATTGCATCTGCAAACTCTAAACAGGTGCTCAATCAGTGTCATAGGTAGGTCCTTTTATTGCGAGGAGCAACATGAAAGGAGAAAGGAAACTGAAAATGATAGGAATCTACCTCAAAATCCTTTTACATAAAGTTTGAGCTGCAGAAAGTCGTCCAAGTTGAACTCTGCGTATCAAACACTAAGAAACAGATATCAAATGCTGAGTTTCCACGTTTTTGCACGGGCCTGTTAAACGTGATGTTACTCCATAGTATTTTTGCAAGTGTCTTTCCCAATCTCTGCTTATTTATTTCATCCCTGAGCACTATTAGTTGGTTGACGGCATCTTTACTAAGCACGGGGTTGATTGCAGAAGTTCAAGAGAGATTCATTCTTCCAATTTTAAGTGAATTTTATAACACAGGTGTGACCCCATTACGGAGCTGTTAAAATTGCCAATATGGCCAAATGGAACCTAAACTTAAGATAGAATTGTCAATCTTCACCAACTTAAGACTTGTGACTTGTAAAGGTCATAATCACATATTGTCCAATGTCTCTTAAGCTGACACTCTTGAAACTGATATTATTTTCCCCAAGTCTAAGTAACTTTCCACGATATAGTCTCGAGCTACTGAGAACTGGAAATAGTGAAACTAGTATGCTACGCCCCACATATCCTGAGTGCACCGAACGCGTTTGAGCCATGCGATCATTATAGGGGGGGCTGTGGATTTATTATCACCCTCAGATTAAGATCAAGCATAGCATTGTGCAATATGAGCGCAGGCGCATGTAATGATGAAGAAAAAAACCATCAATGAAATGAATCATGTAGTGAGGAAATGTGTAGGCTCCATGTAGCAAAACAAATACCAGTTCATTTTGAAAAACTAATAGGATTATAAATATGAAAGATAAGAAAGATAAAACTAATTAGCGAAAAAATAAGAAAGATACAATTAAAAACGGTCTGTCGTTTGAAATAGGTATGCGACAACCCCCTTCAAGCCACCCCACCCGCTTAATAGAAACAGTCGATATAGGGGTGGTCTGGCTAAAACGTGGGGTGGTGAACTACCTACCCAATGAAATACTCCCATAGTCTAAATTTGATAGAAAAAACTTGGTTTCATGAAATGAACTAATTCTGTCTTTCATAGAAATATCTGGTTTACGAAAGAAATAAAACCATTGTTAGAAGTGGGTATTAAAAGTGGGAATTATAACCCATTAATACCCAATTTCATATGAATGAATGAATTTGGTGAAAGAATGAATAGTCCCACCTCCAAACCAATGAGGTGTTATGGATAGTATATAAGGCCCAAGTTTGGCCTTTGAAGTTAGGCCCTTGGGCTACCCTATTTTTGTGGGACCCATGCACCTAGGTGGGCTAACCCACAGCGCGCACCACCGCCGCCGTCCGGCCAGGTTGGGTTGGGTCAACAAGATAATATTATTTTAGAACAAATTCAATTAATTTAGTTTTTATTTTAATTTGGTTCAACCAAAATGGGTCCGGTTTAGTTTCTTATGACCGTTAACAGATGGATGCGTCCGTTTAACGGGAAAGAGTGTTTTCAAGGGGCCTTTAACGGGATTTCTATAAAATCATGAAAAACAGATTTCTCCAAAAATGGTTTTGAACAGTACTTCATCTTCTTCATCTCTCCCTTCTTTCTGTGAAAGCATTGCACACTGTGGTTCGCTGCGCGTGCTGTTTGGAGTGCTCCTACAGCGCGCGGTTGATCGTCTTATCCTGGGAGGCAGAAGCCTAAGTGTCCTAAGCACCGGAGGGCGAATTCTATCTTAAGGACAAAGTGTTTCGCTTAATTCGATCATCAAATTTTCTATTAACGATTCTATTATCATTTTTGTAAAGGTACATAGATATTATTTTCTTACATTACAGTAACAGTCAAGCAGGTTATTATTTCTCTTTTTTTGGATAATTAAAAATAGTTCATTTTAGAAGACCAATGTTCTTTTTACCGAAAAATAACCAAATGCTGCTATTGATTGGGCCAATGGATTATGTTTTTGCCTTTCAAATTCTTTTACAATAATCTCCATTTATATGCGTATAGAGCATGTCACAAGTTGTTAAACCAAGGAATGTTGTATCGGATTTATCGATAAAATATCGATCGACCAAAGAGATAAAATATCAGAGATATTGTGTAAAAAAATATCGGAGATATTGCGTAAAAAATATCGGTAGTCCAAAACTAGTTTTTACTATATATTTTTAAAATATAACTTCTAAAATGAGTGATACTCATTTAGACAAGCATAAATTTTTAAATATGCATTAAAAATACGTATATAATTCAAAATATGTGTTAATAATCCAATTGGCGAAAGACAAGCACGGAGAGGGCTGGAGCGGTGAGCGGTGACGACTCTGGCGACCCTAGCAAACCCGCCCCGCCCCTGCCGGCAGTCGCGACCTCGATGACGCTGCCGCCTCCGTCCCTCGCCCTTCGCCCCCCCCCCCCCCCCCCCCCACACACACTGTTCTCCGGTCCCGGCTACTCCCGCCACCACCCTGCCCCCTCCCACCTTCACCCCGACTAGTCTACCACCCCAGTAGCCTCAGCCTTGCCAAACTTGCCTTTGACGCTGCCCATGCCACCTTCTCGACAAAATGCTGAAGTGAAATCCTGTGCAATTTTCTCCCCTCGACTTGATCAGCTAGGTCATGGCCTCCCCTATCAAGTCTCCGGGCTTCTCCTTCCCCCCGCAACCGCAACCGCATCCCCCCCCCCCCCCCCCCCCCCCCCACCTCAACCTTTCCCCCTTCCTTTCGGCCCTGGAGTAATTGCCACATCCTTCACAGCAGCGCCTGTCTCCCCCCCTTGGGCAAGCCTCTTCAGAGGTGTTTCTGAGGCATACAACTCACTCACCTTCCACCCGGAGCTAAAGGGGGTGACATCAGTCAGAATCCCGCAAGAGATTGTTGACATAGAGGCATTAAGATGGAAAAAGGAGTATGGTTAAAGGAGTATAGGGAAACGCCCGTCTTTTGTGTGGTTAAAGGAGTATGTCTTTAAGATTTAGAAGCCGGTTGGGTGGCTTGAAATGCAATCCTTGGCAGGCAGGTTCTTCATGTTCAAATTCACCTCTCCAGAGGATTGTGAGCGAATCTTGAATTCCATGTAGACAGTCGGTGGTAGGCCCCTGATCTTACACAAATGGCACCTAGGCATGCGTCCGGTTTGAGAGTTGGTGAAATCGGTCCCGATTTGGGTTCGCTTCCCTGATCTTCAGTGTCACGCCCCGAGCACCGTCCGATCCGAACTGAAAATGGTCCAAGAGTCGAACCGGCACACGGGGGTGACGTTAAGAGATATACCGGAAGACTTATGCCCCTCTTACGGGCGGTCTCACTAACAGAGTTACGCATAAACAGTTTTGAGCAAGAGTAAATAAGAGGAATAAAAGTAGAGTCTAACTCAAAGTAGATCGATAAGTCATTAAACCCACAAAATACAAATTTGAGCCAACACACCAGCTCGAATCAAAAGGGTCTACAAGTCTCAACATACCAAATATAACAACTCCAAAAGATAAACTAATCAAGTCTAAGGCATCCACACCCAATCCCGCTCTCTCTACGATCACTCCTCAAATAGAGGATCCTGTCCGTCTGCGTGTCGCACCACGCAGCCTCAAAACAAAACAAAGAAAGAGGGATGAGTATAAAACTCAGTAATAGTTTTATATAATCGACAATAATAAAAAATCACAAGGCATCATAACATAGCTAAAAATCCATAATCGACATGATTATTCCATTATCTAGTCATGCATGTACAACACATAAACCTGCATAACCATATCACATTCACATGCTATCATATCGTGCATCTATTCGATAATCCTGCATAATGATATCTCATTCACATACTTTCATCTTGATGAGGCATTCATATCTCATACATTCACCTTACATAACCAAAGTAGCCCAGCTTGGCACATTTATGCTTTCACATCTCAAAATTTCACCCTGCATGTCCAATGTAACCAAAACATGGTACAATCATGTATAACATCGCAATAAGCATATATCATCACAACAGTGAATGCCTCCATCAAGGAGTAACACAATCTGCCATAAAAGGCGGGACACAATCAAGGCCCGAAAGCGTATCATGGTCCGGTTCCTACACAGGAACAAGGGGGTGGTCAATCCCAACGTGCTGCTCGCCCTGGACAATCCTGGCCAAGGATGCCCGAATCTCAAATAGAGAAACTAGAGCAGGTGTGTTCGCCCTGGGTAATCTCCTGCGGTGGGGGAGAGCCCGAATCTCATCCTGAGAAACTAGAACACGTGGTAGCTGGTGCACAAGAGCCTACCACCTAGGTGCTCAGTGTCCGGTTTTTGACCTCTCAACTCCACAAGGCGAGTCCATCCCTCGCCCCCTCATATCTCAATCAAACTCAACCCGGGGAGTGAACTTGTTCCAGGAGGGAACGAAATCGAAAACATGTCCTTTCGGACCAACCAAGTTTCGATTAATCCATCGATCGATTAATCTGGCATACAATCTCACACATTGCATACAATTGATCAATTCTGTTTAAACAACGATAAAACTTCATCCATGAAGTCCGATACATGATGCATGCTATCATGGTACATCCGTGAGCAATCCTACGTGGGTTCCAACACTGGAACGTGCTCCCAATCCATCCCCTCATGCATCATAATCAAAGCATATATCAACTACAATATCATGATAAACTCCCAAATATGTGTGTGTTCATGCACATTCTAATCATATGGCAATATGCTTTGACATAACCTCATAAGCTATTAAATGCATTCTTAGATCCCATTTCAAATCACAATTCTCAATAAAACCATACTTGACATAAAAGAGCACATCTCATAGTTCACAATATCATACTTTGCCGGAAACATGCTTATTCACAAGAATTTCACCATGATATAATTTCAATATCAACATGTGTCATTATCAACATGTGCAACAATATCACATACCCTACTTAGCTTAATCCATCCATGTAGAGTTGAAGGCTCACTCCTACAAGCATGCTCATTTACCATATAATAAACCATAACATGATCACCTCAATTACTCATAAGCAATATGATCTACACATGAATGATGCATTTCATAAGCCATTTAACCTATGTTTATGTTGGTGTTTGATTAGAATTAGAGGTACTTTAATGTAGTTTTTGGTTTTTATAGGAAAATAAGATGCAATAATGGGGTAAAAAGTAACTCCAATATTTAAATATTCATAACTTCGTGCACAGATATCATATTGGATTTATTCAAAGTTCATATTAAAGTTCAAGAAATCAGCTTTCCAACGCCACCAACCACGCTCAATTCGGAGTTTGGAGTAAAAAGTTATACTCATTTGAAAATTAGGCTGTAAATCAAAACCGAGAAAATGATCGCGGGTCATCTATCCCATTTTCAAAATTTCAAAAAAACCGAGACTCCATTAACACATCTTGAAGGTTTAATACATGCCTCAAACATTAATAAAAACTCATCAAACATTCCAGAATATATCCACATATCATTCTAAGATAAAACCCTAAGAAATCAAAGCAAAAGATTAGCATTTGTTAAACCCACCATTAGAGCCCTAAACAAGAACACCCATTCAAGTAAAAGCTATTAAAACAAACCATTCACTACCCAAAACTGAGATTAAAGAACCCATTACCTTGATTTGATGAGAGAAACCTTGAATCACCTTGAACACCTTTCAAACAAAATGATTTTATATTAATACTCTATTAATCATTATTAAGCTTTGAAAAATAAATGCTAAACCTTAGATCTAGGGCCTTTTAAAAACATAGACATATGATTTTGAAGATTAGGCTTAGTAGATAAGTATAAAATAGTAATTTTTATGCTTTCAAAATGGATTAAAACATTGAATGAATCAAGATTAAGAAATGATTAAAAGAATTTTAAAGAAAATAACAAAGATTAGGCTAAATACCTTTAATCCCTTCCTCTTTAAGCAAGGGGAAAGAGGCTCCTAATTCTCCCAGCCAAGCCTTTTTCCCAAATTGGGAAAGGGCACAGCACTTTCCTTTTATAGAAAAATTTGGGGTAGCCCTAATTAAAATTTGGGGTAAAAATAAGGTTTTTGGCTAAAATTGGATAATTTGGCGATTTTAATCCGAAATTAAGTTCAGAAAATTCTGAAAATTTTTATAATGACTTTCTATAATGTTTAGGGTGTTTTGGTCACAAAAACCTAATTTCGACGGTGGGGCCCGCCGGGGTCCCGTCAAACCCTAATTTTCGGAAAATTAGTGAAAAATCTAAAAAATTCCAAAAATGCAGGTTTGATCTAAAATCACTTGAAACTCATTATTGTGAAATCAGTTTTGATTAAAACCATTGTAAATTCATTTATTTTCGAAAACAACCGAGTTAAATCGGAAATCACTTAAACCACTCGATTAACCAATGACTAATATTAAAATAAACCAGTTCAAAGGTTAGGGTCCTTACATTCAGCCTCAGTACTTTGCAAAGGAAAGTCTGAGCATGGTGTCTAGCCTTGTGGGCCACTCCCTATTTTCTGACAGAGCTACAGCCGACTGAACTTGCCTAGAATATGCCAGAGCCTACATTGAAATAGATTCGGATTTCATGTTCCTCTCCATCGTCCATGTGGCCACTTGGGATGGGACCTTCTTCCCACAACCCGTGGAGTATGAATGGAAGTCTCGCATCTGTTCCAAATGTAAGTGTTTAGACCAAACCCCCAACTCTTGTACATCAAAAGAAATTTGGATTGAGACACTACACCACCCATCACTGGATGTTGAAGTGGGCGGAAACACTATGGGTTTGATAGCTACAGAGAATGTCTTGCCTGTTGCAGCTTCTCCTAAGCCTATCACAGTAAGTCCACTAGACCCGGCAGTGTATTTGCACTCCTACTTTTAGCGTTCTCATCAATGGGTCGAATTATAGGCACTTCTCCAGCGCTAGTGGCCTTCAGTAGGGATGCCCATTATCGCATCTCTTATTTTTATTATGCATGGAAGGACTATTAGCCATGTTGAATCAGGCCTCATTGAATGGTCATCTCAAGGCTCCATCCATTGAGGGAGGTATGCCTATCTCACATCTCCTATTTGCTGATGATGTTCTGTTGTTCTCCAAGAAGGATGTTCAATCGACAGTGTGTATCCGTGTCTATCTCACATCTCCTATTTCCCTGATTTTCAAGGAGGTATTTCCTATTCAGCCTGTAAGCCTCTTCTTGACAGGATATCATCTGGATGGGTAAATGGGTGGAAAACTGCACTCATATCATACGCTGGGAAACTACAATTGATTAAATCAGTCATTGGAGGATTGAATGTATTTTGGACATCCTGCTTCAAACTCCCCAAAAAAGTCTGCCACAAAGTGGAGAGTATCATGGCCACGTTCCTGTGGAAAGGTTCCACCCAATCCAATGGATTTCACAACTATTTCTGGTGGAGGCTTTGTCGCCACCTAAAAGAAGGAGGTCTTGGGGTAAGACGTATTCAAGACATCAATAACGCAAATCTCGCCAAACTCTTTTGGAGATGTCTTACCTGCAAAGAATCTCTCTGGTATCTTTGGGTTCATGGGGTGTATCTCAACACCAACTCCATCTGGACGACTATGGCGCACAATTGCTCCTATGCCTGGCAATCCATCCTCCAATTGCAATCATTCATGCAGGAGAGAGTTGTGGTCAACATTGGGAATGGGTGCACAATAAGATGTGGGTGGACCCATGGAGCGGCCCTTTAGCTCTAGTTCGGAAATTTGGTAACATAACCGTTCTGGAATTAGGAGGCAACACAAAGGAAACTGTAGCGGATTATCTTAAGTCTGGAAATCTTCAAAATGAATGCATACTCTCAAGAAGAGGTGATCTTGCCAAGAAAGAAATCCTAGATAAAATGCCGGTGTTTACTGAATCGAAGGATTCCTATGGGTGGCTCAACCAATCTGATAAGTTCACCTTTAAGACTGCTTGGGATGCTTTTAGAGTGAAATATGGGAAGATGCTGTGGTATGACCTTATTTGGTTTAAACATCGGGTGAACCGACACTCCTTTTGTGCTTGGATGGCTCTCAATGAAGGGCTCCTCACTTTGGACAACCTGAAGAGAAGAGGGATATCCCTAGTTAACAGGTGTGTTCTGTGTAGTAAAAACGAGGAATCTACCAGACACCTAATATTTGAATGCATATATGCTAAGGTAGTATGGCGAATATTCCTCCGTAAGTGCAATATTCATCATACAATTGAGGGGTGCTTCATGGAATTGGAATGGCTGACTCAGTTGATCAGGAACAATAAACACACAGGGCATATTATCCAAGTCAGTTTCACAAGCTTTATTTCTATGATATGGGAAGAGCGGAACAGGCGAATCTTTGAAGACTAAAAGCTCGAGACATATATTTTGGACCAAAACCTTATCCACATAGTAAAAGAGATTCTCAACGCCTTTCATCTTAAGGATATTTGCCTCACTCAATGCCCTTTCTTGCATACCTTTTGGGACGAGCACAACCCCTGACCAAAGGGAATGAAAGGATCTCGAGGAATGGTGGGACGGACTCTTTTTGCACTGGTTGATCACTTTGCGATCGATCGGCCGTGTCTCGCGATCGATTGGCTGGATTAGCACTTTGTTATGTGTTTTTTTTATATTTTCTTGAGGGGTCCACACCTCATATGTTGTCGTATTGAGGTGAGGTTGTACTCACTTGGCTTCTTTAATCAAATTTTTTAATTATAAAAAAAATGTGTTTATGTTTTAAACCCGTATATTTTCACTTGGCATAGGATGGGAAACAAATGGGAAAGTTGATTTTTTTTAAATTTTTTTAAAAAACAGCGATATATTGGACCAAAATCGATATATCAGTAATATATCATTTTAAAAAACCTCAAAATCGATATTATAGTGTATCGTTTTACTGGTTGAAGGCCGATATCGATATATCGACGATATATCGCCGATACAACATTCCATGCGTTAAACAAGGTAGGTGTTGAATCACTCTCACGCATCCTATAACATGTAATCTTGGACGGCCGCCTATTACATGTAATTTTCGACGGTCGCATTGCACATTCAAAAAAATATTCAATGCGTCCGTATAAGATTACATGTAATACGGGGCGTGCGACTAACTCAAAACCTAACCTTTTCAGAAATATTCGACTTGGCACATTAACTTTTTTCATTACAAAAACTAATTCTAACAATTGACAAAATAAGCAAAAAAGCCTGTACAAAAATCCAATAAAGAAAAAAAATTGTAAAATAAAAATGAAAAAGGAAGGAGAGTTCAAAGCAGACGGAGAGAAGAACTCCGTCAGTGGATAGACAGAGAGTTTTGGCCTTTTCGTAGTTCCCGTGAAGCCTTTTCTCCGTTAGATTCCGTTATCTCCTCTGCTTTTTCCTCCCGTTCCCTCTCCTCGTTCCTTGCTTCTTTCCTTGGCACTCGTCTCTTGGTTCTTCTGCTATGATCGAGCTTTGTCCAGAGAGCCCGGGATGGACGTCCATGAGCCCGAGAATCTCCTTCTCCTATGACTTCCCCCAGCCCGATGGCATTCCCATAGACCGCCAGCCCCTCCTCCTCGACTCCTCCACCACCTCTTCCCCTTCCTCCCCCGACTTCCATTTCTTCTCCGGCGAGACATCTCATGAAACCACCTACTCTTGTTCCGCCGACGAGATCTTCTCCAATGGCAAAATCTTGCCAAGCGCTCCTCTAGAGTGCTCTGCTTTCAAACCACTACATTCTCTTCCTCCTCCTCCACCGGCACCGCCACCGGTACCTTTTCAGACTCGACCATCCTCTCGCCAATCAAAACAGGAAATCTTGCATGAAATCATCAAGCCCCCCGAGCCCGCCTCTTCGAAAACCTTCTGGAGATTCGAGCGCAGCACCAGCCTTAACTGCGGTGGCGGCTCCAAGCGCAGCTTGCTCTCCAAACTGCCCCTCCTGAACCGCAGCAAATCCACCGGCTCTGCCAATGCCTCTTCATCAAACCACAAGAAAGAGCCCGGCAAACATACCCATAAGTCCAAACGAGCTCCTTCTTCATCTACACCGTCTCCTCCTCCTCCTCCTTCCTCTGTTTCTTCTCATCCAATGCCCCTGCCACCAATGAAGAAGAACGACAGAACTCGGGGAGGCGCGTACGGCAATGGTGTCCGCATGAACCCAATACTCAACGTTCCACCGCCTTACATCTCTCCCGGTACGACGAGTCTATTCGGATTCGGCTACTTCCTCCGCCCAGGCAGAGACTGTGCAATCAAGCCCAGGAAGAGAACCAATACATGAGGAGTAAGATATACATATAATTTGATTACTTGGTATATGCCTTGAGGATTTGCAGGGTGTATATAGTGAAATTGCCGTAGTTCATTACAAAGAAGGATATCAGTTAAGATTGTTCATAAGTTTGGTTGGATTTTACTGGGGTGAAGCCGAAGAGGTTGGGATTGTGATTAATTTTTGGAATGTTTGGTGTTTATCTGACATATCTTAATGGCTTGGGAGACAGACTGACATAGGCACCATCTTTCATGGCTGTCTTGCTTCCTGCATGTTTTGGATCTTCCTTCTCTCTTTTTGGTTCTACAGTTGTTCTTCTCTTGTAAGTTTGAAGATGTGCTTTTCTTGGGTTCTGTTACTTCTGTTTGATGTGTCCTCTAATACAGACTTGGACAGGTTCCATGCGTATCTATGACATGAATAAACAAGTGCTTAGTATAAATCATTGCTTCTTAACGGGTGGGTAGTATTATGTAAGTCAACTAATTACGTCATTTATATAGACGAAGTATTGATTAAGAAATAATAGAATGGTCCCTAGGCATTGTCGATGTACATTTAGCTTTGCCGGTTCAATTGACATTGATGGACCTCAGCTTGAAAATAATTAGATTAGTGAAATAGCTTGTCTTAAATTGATTGGCTCTTCTCTTTCGTCCATTACTATACCCACCACCTCTCTTCCTACTCCTTTCAGACTTTCAGTGGTTGTTTGCACGTTTTGGTGAGCAACAATGCTGACAGGACAACAGCAAAGGTCTTGTGTCAGTTTCATTGTTTTTTTTTTTTGGTATATTGATTTGCTTCATTTTTTACTCCTACGAACATGACTGATGGCCTAGTTTTGGCTGTATACTAATTAAAATTAGCAGTCAATATAGCGTATGGTGACGTTATGAATTTATTTGAGACAGCTTATGAGCTAAACTGCTATCACTATGAAGATACAATTTCTATACATGAAGGCATACTAGTGATACCATCATGAGAGCTTCATATTTGGTAGATTGTAGCCTCTATTAGTTAGGACAAAGAAGTGAAAATCCTAATAAGAGCATATGGGAGACAGCAAAAGCCATGCGTGGTCGGCTGAGGATAGAAGCTAGAGAGGCTTTATATTGCTTTCCAATTGAAGGAAAAGCCTGTAATAATTGAGCGCCAAAGAGATAACCATAACTTGGCATGGACCAACCGATGTCAAGCAATCGCCACCACTCATCTCATACAAGTGTATGTGCACCCATTTTATGTTTTGTCGAGTTCCACTGTCAGGAACTCACTAACCATGTGGATCGTAGCTAATTCATCTTCCTCCAGGACCCCGTCTTGAAATGGAAAGGCCCAAAGCCATACATATGATAAAAAAAGATGCCCTTTCTTTGCCCCATATATCGTTACCTTTTGGCCTACTCCAATCACTTTACAGGTGTTTCAGGCCCCTCCAAGGAACCATCATGAATGTCAGCCTCACCACCCTATATATTTTTTATACAATCACCACCCTACATATTGCTTTGTAGAAATGCCATACAAGGTCGGCCAAAATCGCATTAGGTGATATTTAGGAGATAAGAGATGCATGACCTGCATCTTGTAGGATTCATTGTACTTTGATATGGTACTAGTTAGATAAATCCATTGTTCAGACAGAACAGTATTATTATCTGAATTCATTGATTCAGGCCTTCCATGCATGCGATAAGGTGGCAGAACACTTCCGCTTAGTTGTGTTTGAAACAATTCAACAAAATCGCTTGATCAGGGTCCAAGCCTGGAAAGGAACAGCAAAAGTGTATGAATTATTGTGTTTTCATTAAGAGCAATGTAGGACAGCCTCTTCACAAGTTTATGATTGGAGATTTTTTGGTCATGTCAACTTCCTTCGGTTGCACTTAAATTGACCTTTTTCAATCACAATATCTGATTTATAATTTAGAAGCTTATGAAAAACCAAGCAGGGTGTGTGGTCGGCTGCTGCCTTGGTGTATTTCATAGTTTACTAAAAACATTTACAAAGAAAGTTTAAATGAGATCACTCTCATATAACTTATATGAGGCCACTTTAAATCTTGGCCGTTGGATCTTGATCTGACGGTTACAAACTGTTATAAATAACTCACTTACTCACTGATTTGACACTCTCACTTACCCACTGATTGATACCTGATCGTTTAAAATTAAAACCCTTGCAAGTGCACAAGGCAATTATACTACGGTGAGTATTGATAAGGGTTGTCGAACTTTAGGGACGGATGAATGATTTACCAAATTCAAGAGAAAATAGCAATGTTGATTCTAAACTAAGAAAGCAATGAACTTTTAACTAAACTAAGTGAGAATTAATCAATGTGGAGAAGACCAAGGCTTCGAATCCACTACAATAAACTAGTGTATTGTTTCTCTCTCTCTCTCTCTTTTGAATAAAGATTTCCAATTGGCTAGTATATTCCTCTTGGACATACACTTGTCAACTCAAAATATAGTGCTCTCCTCTCGGATATAACACATAAAATAATTAAAACATGGAATTGTGATCTATCTCTCTCGAGTATAAACAATAAAATTTTATTGATATTTAACACCTCAGACTACTTACGTTCCTCTCAGATACGCAAATATTCTTCGGATTGAAACTCATAAGAATTCACTCTTGTCTCTCTCGAGTACAAAGAACAAACCTTTATTGAATTAACGGTGATTACACAATAAAATTCATAGACCAACTAGAGTAAAAACATAAGATGAGAGAAAAGAAACTACACAACTAGATTATTGGGCTTCATCTATGCCTTGGAAAAAGTATTTAGCCTTGCATCGGAAGAGAAATTACCATCGTGTTCTTCATATTCTTTTCTTCTTCTCTCCTTTGCTCCAGCCTCCAATAAAGCTCAAAAGTCTATTCTCTGATTTCTCCAAGATTAATTTTGTGGTGCCCAAAACGTTCTCCCATAAGGCATATTTATAAGAGTAAAGAGAAACTACGAAGTTCCCTTCTAAATCAGAGTCGAAATAGGTCTTATTTCGGTTTTCCGCATACGGCGATCGATCACTCCGTATTGCCGATCGTTCGCCTACCGTTCGATCGCTTTTCCTTCGTTATTTTCCTCCGATCGATCACTTTGCCGATCGACGCCGTATGATATCGATTGATCATAGTTACTATTTTCGGCGATTGAAAAATTTTAGTAGATACAATCGATCGTTTTGAGGTCCGATCGATCGTTTCCTTCAATACACTACTTTTTGCGGCTATCGCGATCGATCGCATTGATAGTCGATCGATCGTGGTTACTATTTATAAATTTTAAATGGCTATAACTTTCTGTCCCGAACTCCGAATTACACGTGGTTGGTGGCGTTGGAAAGCTGACTTCTTGAAATTTAACATGAGACTTGAATCAGTCCAATCCGACATTTGTACACGAAGTTATGATGATTTAACCATTTGAGTTACTTTTTTCCTTATTTCTGTGTATTACTCTTGTTTTCTACAAAAACCAAAAACTATATCAAAGTAGTAGAAATTCTAATCAAACAGTAACATAATCATAAGTTTATAAGATAATAAAATGCATATTTTATGTGTAGATTAATACCTACTATCATATCAAAATCCAATGACCTAAAAAATTGACCTCATGCTCCTTGTAGGAGAATTATAGGAGAACGATCTCATGTTACATGCCATCTTTCTCAGATCGGAATATGACAGTTTTAACATGTTACATGCCATCTTCCCGCTTTCTCTTTGACCCTAGGTACATTTAGCTGGCCTTTTATTTCTGCCCATTCATCATTTAATGAAAATTTCTGTACGAGAAAAGTATCTTCTGGAATTTGTAAGTATAAAAATATTATACTCCCTCCATCCATTGAATCTCATCTGTATAGCCAAATAAGTTAAATCTATTAGACTCCACAGCCCGTAAAAAAATAGAGTTTTCCCCCTTTTCCTGTGTTTTTGATATTGAGGGAGCAAAGTCAGCCAAATAATTATTGTAGGCCCGTCTTTTTTCAAATGTAGACGAGCTTCATTGGATAAGTCTGAAGAGACGCCAAAAGAGAATTAGAGGCGTGATTGGTCCCACACAAACCTAATGTCACTGATCAGACATCAGATGCTTAAATGTGACCTTTCATCTTTTTTTCAAGCCAAGACATTTCCATGTTGCATGTTTAAATTGGATCTTTTAAAACGTCCACGCGTTTATCACCCTTGCTTTAGATATCCATCTCCATCAAATTCATGTGACCTATACAATCTAAAGAAAGCAAATCATTCGAATGAGTTCTCCAGTTTCTAGGTCCACTAGATGGCAACCCACGATCTTAAGAGTCTTGTCTTTTATTTTTGGCCAAGCCCAATTTCAAGTATATCATTCCTTTTTATGGCCCAAGCACAATTTAACTGGTACCCTTCATGTGGATGTGAAGTTTAAGCCTTTAGGAGCATATAAACTAGCCCACCAAGGGCGGCACGGCTTCTTCTTCTTATGAAGCCGCTTTACCTTTCATTATACTTCCTCCATTCCAAAATAATACTATGTACATTTAAAAAAAATATTTGTTCCAAAATACTCTTCCGATTTGGTTCAGTTTCCAATTATTAGGCGTCTTGTAAGCTTCTTACCAGAAGCAGTGAACCCATGTTCTTCAGCAACTTTTGACAATAGCGTATGACATCAGTGAGCAGGTGCCACCAGAAGCAGAAGCAGTGAACCCAAAGCCGATTTGGGTTCCCCGTCCGGTGAGATCCCCCCAGACCCTCCCCCGCAAGCTTGTCCTCTGAGGATGGCTGCCACCACTGAGCCTTGGAACCTGTAGTAGCCTTCTCTAGTCTCAGCAAATCTCAGTCTTTCTGCAATCTCTCGCCCCTGTTGCACCCATTTTTTCAGTCTCCTCGCTTTGTTTCCATGGTTGTTGTTGATCGCGTCCTTGAACAATCTAAGAAGGTTTTCAGTTGCGCCATTGTCAGCCATTCATCTTCACTGGCTTGAAGCTGGGTTCCTGTCTTTCCAACAGCCTTGGCTTGTGCCAACACTCTGGCCAAACTCCTCCTTCTGAGGCTCGGGTTCGTGGTGCCCAGTATGAATGGGTGGTCTCTCTCGTCCATGTTGGTCTGTATCAGCTTGGCCGCCACTGCATCAGTGTGAGCCACCAGAAGAATCTCCACGCCCATGATGTAGAACTAAAGCCTCGCAGCCACCAGCCTATTGATGTGCTCCGCCACTGATACCAGAACCTTCCCATCTCCGAGACTATCGCCATCGGGTAGGAGGGTGGAGGAAAAAAAGTCGGGGTGCTTAATGGGAGACCTCTCGATTTCTTAATAAAAATGACATATTTTTCAAATGTACACATTATTTTGGAACGGAAGGTAAAAAATGTCATCATGCCACAAGAGAAGTGTTTTTCCCATTTTCCTCACCCTTCTCAATTAGAGATTCTTAAAAAAAAAACGGCTTCTAAAAAGCACTTTAAATTCCCAAACGTGCGCACAGGCCTTATTTTAAAGGGCAGTGATAACCCTACAGCAGATTCCTACACATTTCCATACACATCAGCTGTGTATGGAAAATGTGTAGGAATCTGCTGTACAAATATCATTTCCCGATTTTAAACCAACTTTATGAGCTCCAAAGTTGAACTATTGGGAGTTGATAATTTAAAAAATCCTTGGAGCCTGATAGTCTTCTAGATATTGGATCCAGAGAAGACTCCATAAGTGGACCTTTTGGATTTTGCTTAAAGTGAGAAAGATGAGCTCCTTTAAGCTTCCTCGAGAGCTGTAGTATGATAATGCACTCAAATTGGACATGCACAATTCTTTCTCCTTTCCGGCGTCTCTGGGCAATCAACGTGGTAGGCGTTATCTCATGGATGTTCAATGAAGGATGAATGTTTTATTAGTTGGTTCCTTTCTCTTTACGGCGCCATGGGCATTTTATTAACCTCTAGTTGCACGAAATATTACGTGATAATCCTTCATTGTTTGGTGGCAGTAAGTAAAAGTAAGAAGAGAATATCTCCAATATGTTTACTAAAACTTCTTACTAATGAAGGGGCCATGGCGCCTCTTCATGCAGCACATGCCAGAAAATGATTGTCTAGAACTTGTTAATTTTATTGATTATTGACTATCAACAGGTCTGATGGTGCATGCAATAAAGTACTGATAATTCTCAGACCTGAGAAAACGCAAGGTTTATTTAGTCTCTTGTTTATTTTAAACTTCTTTGCATGCATCTCATAGGAATTGAGGTTCCACATTTGTTTCAACTGTTTTCACAGTCAATATGGAAAAAAAAGGATTCACGGCCTAGCACAAATTCAGGCAACTGCCACTCATCATTTAGAAAAAATTGAGGCCTTTATTTAGATTGATTCGACGTGGAACTTTGACGTCAAAATGTCCAGCGAAAGCAAACTTTTTCAGAATCATACACGCTTCAATGCTGAATGACAGAGGTCTTTTGCAATGAAAACAAAGTGGCCTACTTTGCATTTTGCAATGCCAAATGAAGAAGCTCTGCTCTGACTCCCTGCGAAGAGTAACAAAAACGGTATTTGCACGTGGATACTGAGTCCACTCGCTTTCCAACCAGCCTGTCCCCTGTTGCTGCATAGCATATCTTTGATTAGTAAGCAAATCCCACCCATCAGACATGGATAAGCTAAAATACGACCATGCAGCATCTCTGAGGTGCCACTCCCACTATTCTCAAACTCGCGTATAGATCACAATTGTATTTTTCCCAAGTTGAGAAGAATAGCTTGGAAATGGAATCTAATGTTGTTTCATTCCCATTAGTGGGTGAGGAGAAAATCAGGCAATTTGTCATTGCATGTACAGAGGCTACAGCAATACAGGTGATGAGAACCAAGTTTAAGCGCATCCTGCTAATCGTATTGGAATATAAGCTGTCTGTTAATCATCACGCATTAAAGGGGGCCTGAAAGTCAATTGCATGACTTAAAACTGATAATTAAATATGGATTGAGACCTCCAAATTTGAAGTCCAAGAAGCAGAATATTATATGCGCAATCCGCATGAGGCGCATGGACGACGACTCCAAAAAGGCCCGAAACTCCTCTTAAACCCCTTCCCTTTTGAGCTCCTCTGACCATCTTCCCCTGCCTCCCTCGTCCTGTTGATCGACCTCCCGCCTCCTCGTTTTGTGATCATCCATGGAGCCCTCGACTCCCGTTGTTCGGCTTAGGTGCTCGGTCCAAAACTACGACTGGGGCAGACTCGGGCACGACTCGCAGGTCGGTCACCTCTACTCCTTGAATTCTCAGTCTCAAATCCAGGCTGGCAAGCCCTACGCCGAGCTCTGGATGGGCACCCATGATTCCGGCCCTTCCTTCGTAGCTAGCGGTGGCGGAGAAGACGCGACGGATGATGGGTCGCTGCGGCTTAAGTCGTGGATTCTTGATCACCCCGCCACCTTGGGAGAGAAGGTGTTGAACAAGTGGGGCGGTGACTTGCCCTTTTTATTCAAGGTGTGTGATGATAAATTCCAATTTGTTTTCCCTTTTAGCTCATCTTGCCGCCTTTTTTCCGGTTTTAGTTCATTGATTGATATCTTCTACTAAAATCAGTGTTTCGATTAATTCTGTTTTATGGTTGAATTGATATTTTCCTTTGTTTTTATTTGTTAGATTTTTAATGTTGTTTGTATGTTTTTGGGTCAATGGTTCCAGGTGCTCTCTGTAGCGAAGGCTTTATCGATACAAGCTCATCCTGACAAGGAATTGGCTCAAAGGCTGCATAAGCTACATCCTAGTATTTACAAGGACCCGAACCACAAGCCCGAGATGGCGTTGGCCCTTACGCAATTTGAGGCTTTGTGTGGATTTGTGAGTTTGGAGGTACGAAGATCTTCATTGTTTTGAACAGATTGATGCCCCTGCATTTGGGCCCTTTTGTTGTCTACCTTTGCTGCTTCTTCTTTCTCATTCAGTGTGAAAAACATTACATGAATGCAGACGACAACTTGCAGGAATCTGCTTATACCGTTTTATGTTCTTAAAAAAATTGTCTACACAATGTTTAAAGTCCAAAAGTTATTTATATGGTATACTATCCTAGGTTATACAAGTTTGTTTTCGTGAACAAGGGTCATTGAATTTGACATGTTTCTTCCCTCTTTTGTAATTTCTATCTGATCAGGAGCTTAAGGTCGTCCTCAGCCATGTTGTAGAGATTGTAGAAGTTGTTGGTGATGCCTTCATAAATCAGTTATTAGATATGAAAGATACACATGAAGAGAAGGTTAAACCTATGTTGCGGTCTATCTATACTCAACTTATGTCAGCAAGTAAGGATGTGGTTTCAGTTGCAGTTTCCAAATTGAAGAGCCGCTTAAACATGGAAAGTAAGGTAAAAGAGTGAATATGTAGCTACGATTTAATTAATTTTCCAATGTATGTGCTGGTTTTATTGAAGTAAATAAAAAAACATGAGTGGGGTACACAGATTGAGGGTGTTGGGTTTTATCATCCTAGAGGATGCATTATGCATGTTTTATTGACATTTACGTATACTACTTTCTTAACATTATTAATCAAAAAAGTAAAAAATATCTACAAGTCTTTTGATTTATTGCCATGCTTAACTTAACGAAGTAGGTAAGGAAAAGGAGGTGGTAGAGATTTTTTCTCAAACATATTGTGCTTAGAAGAAAGAAGAAAAGTTTATATGAATTGAAGTAGCTTTTTGCCTACACATTTCCAATTGTATGCCTGCAAATGTGCTGTTCTAAGAAATTCGTAGGTACTTTAGGATCTAAATACTGTACTGAGATGATGGTAGATGACTATATATATGAATTGAAGAAGTTTTTTGCTTAAACATTTCCAATTTTATACCTGCATATATGCTGTTCTGAGAAACTTGTACGTACTTCCGGATCTAAATATTGTACTGAGATGATGATAGATGACTGTCTCAGGTGAGGACACTAACTGAGAAGGAGCTACTTGCATTAAGATTGGAGGAGCAATACCCGGCTGATGTTGGGGTCTTATCCGCCTTCTTCCTAAACTACGTTAAACTAAACCCTGGTGAAGCATTATTTCTAAATGCCAATGAACCACATGCTTACATCCATGGCGAATGCATTGAGTGCATGGCTACCTCAGACAATGTTGTGCGTGCGGGTCTTACCCCAAAATATCGAGATGTTGATACTCTTTGTTCCATGCTGACATATAAACAGGTTCATTCCTTTTTCTTACTTCCCATTTTTGGGTAATGTATTTTTGGATTTGTTACTGATATTGTTTAGACATGCCAGTTTGCACAGCATTCTAGAAACAATCTTCATCTTGAATTTCTTACAACCATGTAGTTGTCTACCATCTACATTTGTTCTTGTAGCATGGCTTCGTCAAATGTGAACTTCTTTTTGTGTGGATTGTTGTCTAATCTTCGCTTTTGTACTTGTGATCATAAATGTCTGATCTTCTCAATTTTATTAATTTTCATAAAGGCAATTGTAACCCATCAGTTGGCTTATTGTTATGTCTCAGAGCTGCATCTTCTCCTTTGGTTGTAACCATGTTGATTGTAACCCATCAATTAAGCGTCGCTTTGTGTGTTTGTTGTAACCATGTTGTATTCCCAACTTGCAGGGAGTTCCCAAGATATTGTATGGAACTCAAATGAACCAATACACAAAGAAGTACTCACCACCATTCAATGAATTCGAGGTTGATCATTGTTCTATTCCTGCCGGAGCATCCCTGAAGATTGCTGCTGCTCCAGGCCCTTCCATATTCATCGTCACTGATGGGAAAGGTTCAATGCAATCTGGGTCAACAGACTGTATAACTGCAAAAGGTGATGTCTTCTTTGTGCCTGCAGGGACTGAGATTGTCATCTCAGCTTCCACTGTTGGATTGCAACTCTTCAAGGCAGGGGTCAACAGCAGATTCTTTGAGTAGGTGGATTTGCTTCTATGACCAATCCATAGACTTGGTAATAGATGTGCATATGGCGAGGAGGAAGCAGCCTGCCTATTTTTGGCGTATGTATACCCAAAATGTTGTCCATCATATATGTATTTTAATAAATGAAATTGTACTTTTGTATGCCGTTTGTAAAATGAAATCTAGTATTGGATGATGAGACATTTGCAACATTCTCTCTTACAGCATCTCATGGTATCATGATCGGGTGTGCTACCTCAACGGATAAGGCGTTTTAAACCTGGAACACTTGCACAAAGAGAGCCCCAACCAACTCCATCCTCTCTAGCTACGGTCTTGCGGAGGTTTTCGTGATGTACCATTATAAGGAATAGCACTTCACTCGTAAGTGGATCCTTGTTCATAGCACACACTGGCTAGCATTGTGCTGAATTGAAACACGGACCTGAAGCACGGCAAAAAGTAGTTTGTGCTTGCTGAATGGAAATACATCCTATGCTAGTTTCTAGGGATGATTACAATCCTCACCACAATGAAGGGGGCTTCGTGTTGCCATTTGGCCTGTGAGTAGGAGCTATTCCCCGTCCAGGAGCAAACACATCGGCAGTTTAGCAAATACCCATTCTACTTTCCCACTGCAATATGAACTTTGATATACATATGCGAAGAATAGATACATCCGGCCTTGAATCTTTGAAGGACCCAAAAGTGAAATCTGAAGAAAAAAATGCCCCTTTCGTCACAACCAGTAAAAGTTGGATAGCTTCACCCTGCTAAGAACGTTATGTTTATATTAAATGCATTCCCCAAGAGATTAGTTCCCGGCACACAGACTCTGTCAACAGAGATTAAAACACCAGTACGCAAAATGTAGTTGGTTTGCGTTTCCCATTTGGCACCAAAAATATTTCGACTGACACACTTGACAATATTATCACAGTAAGAGATGTAAATTACAACAATGGAACTACAAACTACACTGACATGTGAACTTGTTCTTGGGAAAATCTAAAGAGTAATCTGACCTGTGTTTTCAACGACTGCCAAAACATCTACAGATTCTTGAATGGTTTTCTCTTTTAAACCTCCAAAGCCTCTAGAACTAAAAACAGAGATAAAAACTTTCGCAAAAGAAAGAGGAAAAACGACCCAAATTTACATAGAGTCACACCACTAGGACAATGGTTTTCTATCGCAACACAATCCACTCTTTCTATTAAGAACAAAAAACACATCTCCTTGGACTATATATATATCTTTGGATTAAGTTGCCAAAAAAACTTTTTCGATAAATTTCTCTACATATTCAAGCGCTCGCAGAGAAATATAGGACAACAAGTAGTGTTTAGAATTTAAATGTGACATCACCTCTTAAGAGAATGAAAATTTAAGTCCAATTTAAACATTGTTAAAACTACTCATCAAAATTAAGGGGTCCCTGAAACCATATCAAATCAAAATTGGTAAAAAAGACTTTTTAAATAACACTCCGGGTCAACCAATTTCAGGCTTCTGTAATTGGATACTCAAAAACTACATCTTTGCCACATAGCTTTCTGTAAACTCCAGAAAAAACTTCCAGCTTGTACTCCGTGTTGTTTCTCTCCTTCGGGTCTAGGAACACCTGATACAATTACAAGACAATACAAGTATTCTAAAACTATGAATCTTTCAGAAAGAATATTAACTAGCAAAATAAGCGAAAAAAGGACAATACGGAAAATTAAGTGTCAAACCTTCATGATTTTGGAACCATCCAGTCGGTATCTAATGCGCTTTCCAACAATTTCAGCAGGGTAGACTACATCTTCCAAAATGGCATCATGTACAGTAGTAAGAGTGCGGCTGCGTGGTCTTGTAACCGCAGAACCCTTCTTTGGTGGCCTCAGAATCCTCCTGGTTGTGACAAAGATTACATCCTACAATCAAAATGCCAGTGAGTAGAAGCATTTGAAAAGCCATCATTAGCAACAACGAAACTAATGTGTAACCAGAAGATACTCAATTACGGCACAACAAGTAGCAGAACTCAATCATGTCCTGATAGCAAATTAATTCAACTCACGAAGGTAGATGTTGTCCTTGCAATGCATTCCAATAATTCTCACATTACTAAGAAGTCGTCTGTAGTCATCTACCATATTCAACTCTATTTGAAAAGAAGGTATGTCCCATATTATGACATTAATACCTCCGTTGGGCTCGATGTAAGTGGCTGAGTACTAAAAAAAGTGTTTCAAGAACCTTCTTCACTTTGATTTAGAAGGTAATTTTTAGGTTGACCAGATTTTTTTGCTTGCTTAGAATTTCTTAGTTGTGGATTAAACATTCAATAGAATTATTATTTTCCAAATGGAGCTATTGATATGGGATGGAGGGAGTAACTCATATGTTATCTGTCCAGTAAGATTACCTAGCTCATGCTGCACTACACAATTACTATAATTAATTGTGCTACAGCCGAAAGTATATGGTAAGGTATTTGCGGCTACAAATGCCACACAATTATGAACAACACCACCCACACCGCCAAAAAATACTTTAAAAAAACTCGTCACGGCATTGACAACACAAACAAATTGCACAAAAAGCTTAACTGTGGATCCAAATGGCAAATCTCCACTAATGGCAATGAAAGGAAAAATATGACACTTCCTAAATTAGCAATACCTTGTACAAAAAAAAAAAGTTAAATCCATTCTGGATTCCATTTCAATCATTCTCTAATATCAACTAAAACCTTTTGCTTGGAGACAATTTCACAAGCTTTAAATAAACGAATTCCTATATAACAATAGAAGAAATGATAATTAAAAAGTATAAAATGTGCCTAACCTTTCCACTGAATTTCTTCTCTAGCTCTCTTACAAGCCTCACATGAATTTTTCGATAAGCTTTCCTCAGGCGATAAGGAACATGAATAACAACAGCCTTACGATTTCCAGAAACATCAAGCTGACTGCAATTATGACACAAGAATTATAATCCAATTCGTCTTGAATGTCAAATAGAATTCTAATAAATAATAATAATATTTAATGCTTACACAGCTGAATTGATGAAAAGATCTTTCAGATCGCTTTTCAGCTCTTGGTTTGAATTTTCCAGGTCGAAAAGAGACTGTCAACAAAATAATTAAAATAAGAAAAGCCGCACTATATAAAAAAAAATCCAAAAGCAGATACATCCAATAGCAGATCTTAACCTGTGCCACTGATTCCTCAAATTCAGTAGGCTCAACATCGTTATCTTTCTGAATTTTCCTCCTTGCAGTGTACATTGTGCTTCAATTTTTAACAACAAAACATCAGATCAGAAACAAAGCATATTAATACGCCAACAAACAAAAATTCCGCATAAAAAATAGCATTTACATAATCCTAAACAAGGTGAGCTTTCACAAATAGAACAGTAAAAAGAAGCAAACTTTGTGGATGGCTACATAGAAATTATAAAATTAACAAGTCCACTTTTTTCTAATAGAACAACAGTAGTCAGTTCAGGTTCACTGCGAAATCTCTAATATTTTCTGATACATGTTTCTGCTAACAAGAATAAAATTGTGAAACTGGAATGTCAACTATAACTGATTAAATAGTGAAGCACCACCAGAGGCAAATGAATATGCTCAGCAGATAAAAAACATTACATTTACAGAAAACATTCAAAAGTAATACATTTATAGGAAAAAAACCCTTTCCATCCGAATCGAAGTAAAACAATCGGATTGAAACAAAAAATAACCAAAATCGAATGGCAACCAATAGAGCTATTACAGATGAGTAAAGAGAGAATACTATAAGACAATAATAAACGAAATTCGAGAGATTTTCAATCCAAGGATCGAAAGCGACTTACATAATCAGGTGCTGATTGCCCGCCCGATCGGCAAATTGGAAGCTGGAAGGCCTGGAGCAGCGGATATGGGATTGGCGGGACGGGAAAACCCTAGGAGGATGAAAACGGAGATATAAATGATGAATAGACGGTCTGGATTGAATTGTCAAATAGGGTTTTTGTAAATAGACCAGATTAGCCAATTGGGAGGCGTGCTATGGTGCGCGACGCGAGGCCCGCTGGCGCGTGAGCACGTGCTGCTTGGAATCTTCTCACGTTGTTTAAAATCTTGACCCAAATGAGCATATCAAATAAATAAATCAGTATAAAAATAAAAAATAATTTCTTAAATACAGCATATATAGAAAATTTGAGCTTTCTAGCGAAAAAAAGAAGAAAACTAATTTGTTGGAGAGTCAGATGGCGGTTAAAAGGCAGCATACTACTTTTTATATTTTCTGTTCTATGACTTTTTTATTACTCCCTCAGTTTCAAAATAATATATATATTTAAAAATATTATTATTCCAAAATACTGTGTGAATTTTGTCAAATCACATGATTTCTTCTATCCAAAATTGAAAGAAATTTGGAAAGATTAACTAAAATTTTGTTCAAGAACAATCATAAGAGTTGGACGGAATATAAGGGAGAAAAAATCATGTGAATTCCTTGTGGGCTTTATGGTTCAATAAAAATGGAAATTTTCTAAAATGTACACATTATTTTGGAACGGATGGAGTATTAAATATTGCTAAAAATACAATGCCATATTTCAATTTTTTTTAAATAATAAGGGATGTCCGAGACATTATAAACAGTTTAGTAGTAGCAAAGCAACCATCCTCTTAGAACACCACCTTATCCCGCCGCCATCAAATTGAGAGAATAATCCTGGTGGGTGGCCATCGGAGTGGGGTTCTAACTCATGACCTTTGCTTTGAATAATCCATGGATTGTCATATTTTAATTTATTGTTTTCAGATTTGTATATTTTGGATGTGCTGTTATCAGTCACTTAAAAATTATGATATTTGGGCATTTAGTTACAATATATTTATTTGTTATTATTAACTGTGGGATAATCTAGAATGCTCCAATAAGAATATGATATTTATATTTCCGAAGAAAATACCATTAAGGTTCAATAAGAACATGATATTTGTATTTTTGAAGAAAATACCCTTGAGGTTCAAGTTTCACCCTTCCATTTATATTTTACTGGCGTGTCTTTTGTTTATTTTTTAGACTTCTTATGTGTCTTTGTTTGGCAACGGGCAGCCAGTTATTTGTTGTGTATACTGTATATATAACAGGCTCCTTTATACTCTATTCTGTTTTTTTTTTTTTTACAAAACTTTTTGTTTTGTGTAATAGGCAACACTCTTTTCTGGTTTATGTCCATACTGATGATGATGCCAATGATGGCTTTGTTAAAAGAAAAAATAGCTTCAGATGTGGAATTATAAAGTCCTCAGGCTTCCATTCCAACTGGACTTGAGTAACTCTTCAACACTCCTACACATCCATAAATTCCTCTTCTTTTTCTTCTCGGGAAGGAAAATGGCAATACTGCATTCTTCGTGTTATTCTCATTGGTTGTTGTAGCTAATAATACATAATGGTCGTATATACTTCTGGTGAACAAGGAAAATCCGGTTGCTGTGGGGCAACGGGGAGGCGAGGGCGGGATCCCGTGGGACGACGGTACCTAAACAACCATAAGGTAGGTGGTGATCGGTCATGGTGCTGCCATAGACTCGATGCTAATCCAGTATGAGCAAGGGACTTCCGTCTGGTAAAAAAAGCTCGGTGGAGGTGGAGGAAGGTTTAATAAGGTCACTCTCCAATCTTCCATCCAAGTAGTCCAACGGTTTTTTAAAATTTCTGTGAAATCTCTTCAATACTTTTGAAGTCATTGACCACCATATCCATGTTGTAATTGGAAGAAGTTTTACCAGCATAGTCTAGTAAGACTTAGAACCTTCTCTGTTTGATTTGTACCATGTGCAGATCATATACTTGACTACCCCAAGGAGTTTCTGATTTCTATTAGTGGCCATGTAGCTCCTGCATCCGGTCACTGACGTTCGAGAGCAATAGCAGGAAGTATGGACCATTTGGTTCACAAAAAGGACTACCATTTTCACTTCCACCCTTGGAGAGGAAGTCCTTTGTACTTTGTGATGTTATCACAGAATCAGGTTTTGAGCAAAAACACTGACGCTGTTGAGATTATAACGGGTGGAACACAAGGTAATGTGAGCATAGAGACTGATATGCTAAGAAATATGCTGAAGTCGAGGGCAAAGAGGAGAACAAAGCAACTGAAGTTAGGATGCATAAAATAGAGTAGATTATCATGCTAGCTGCTGTCAGTCTCTTATCTTTTGTTATTTCCCTCTTAAATGTTAACATTAAATTAAGCTGTTGGATCCTCCATGTCTCACAGAATATCAAAGATTTTTGGGATACTCGGAACCGTACACATGCAAATGCACGTGCGACCACGAACAAAATAACCATTGCTTTGCAATTACACTTGTATCAAACACTGCTTTAAAAACATGTGTGTGACAACAAACCTACTACCATTGTCCTGCATTAATAATTCATTTTAGCTTTCAAAAAATGAACTTCACCGTCCCACATTAATAGTTCATTTTGTTTTTCCAAAATGATCTTAAATATGGTTAATGGGAGTATTAAAGTAGGGGCAGAAGGAGTATTTGCAAATGACTCCTGTAGAACAAGCAAGCTCTTTACCCTAAAATTCAAAGATGTGGGATAGCAAAATGAAAAATTGCTTCCTCATAGGTGAAACAAGCTCCTAAGCAAGTCATTGTCATCTCCTACACAAAAATAGTAACGAAAAATCTCTTCATTCTAACAGAAAGATCAATAATAGATTATTTCCACATCATCGACGTAAAGTTACTAACAAATGATATGCCCAACCCTAGATAACTTACGACCATTTTTGGTTTTACGGATCAAAAATATAAAGAACCATCTGTTTCACCCAGAAATGGGTTCACTCAGCAGGCGTAGTGGCGCACCAGCTAATTTCTCTTTAGACTACTTTTTATGTAACCTGTCTAATCGTGATTTTACTTCGCCACAACAAATCTAGTACAACTATGTAATATTGGCCACTGATAAATATGCAACTACTGCAATTTGTGAGAGCCTGCTACAGTTGTTAAAAAGGGTATAAAAAAGCTCGAACAAGGTCCAAAACATGGTCCATGTGTTTTGACAGTCCATGGCATCTAGGTGAGTCGTGAAAAACGAAAACGCTGATGCATGCCCAAGGCATCTTCTTGGCAACACTTCACAAATTGTTGATTTTCCATCTTCCACATTCAGAAAATTTTAGAAGCAATTTCCTAAACTGAAACACTAAGTTGGGGTCCTGTTGCGGTACATCTGAGCTAGTAGACATTTTCCTCAATTGACTGGCATATATGAACAATTGTTTTCCAATCCCTACATAATTATGGAAGTAAGTCACCCGGTATCATGCATTTAGCATCCAATTTCTTCTTCTTCTTTCACTGAATTCGAAGTTTGACCAACTTCCAATCCTCTTTAATAGACAGTGGCCTCTCGATGATCATGTTACGTTGCATTAGGAACACAATTTCACGTCTTGTTGGCGCACTGCATGGGTTCCATGAATGTAGAAAAGGAAGAACATATATTGCGGTCCATAGCTAGGCCCTAAAGCTAGCCGCCCGTCCAATGGGCTACCACCTGCACAAGATGTGGGCTAGTAGCTAAGTGCAAGCATCAATGTCACACTCACGCAATGCAGAAAAAGAGTTCCTCTACATGGGCTGTGGTCTAGTAGATGATCAGATCCCTCATGGCTGGATGAGCTTCATCGATTGGAAAAATATTCTAACACCTCAATCATTCATGACTCATGAGTGACTCCAAAGCCCACATCCTCGCTTGATCCATCAAACAAGTTTGGTCATGGTCTTCAGCCCAATCAACGATGGGTTTCTGTCACGTGGTTATATTGCGGTGAATTTTAATAAGCAATGCACATTGAATATCAACAAATCTCGCAATTCGAAGTCCTCAGACATGAAAAACAGCGTATTCCGCTGACAGACAAATTCCATGAATGACGAGCACCTGACGAGCACCAGTACAACGTTGGTGGAGCAAGTTGGTGTGATGAATCATGAAGTCCAATGAAACTTTACTGGCCTTTCAGATCAGACAGACACTACTCCCCAAGTCTAAGAATTCCACGTTTTGCTCTGAGCGTCGTACGTAGTACTAGCATTACTCTTCGCACTCTCATCGGCTCAGGGTCTTTTTTTGCAGCTTTGATCAGTTAGTACAATAGTACACAGGGAGTAAAGACAAAAGCGAGTTCTGAGTCAGGGACTCTCAGGATAGATAGCAAGGAGGACAACCATTCTCCAGCGAACTGCCCCCCTTTCTTTCATGTGATTTAGCAGCCAATAGCATAAAGAGCGCCGACCAAGCTTTTCGACCATGTGGATCCGTCTTTTCTAGTCTTTTGATGATTATATGCACGGTTCTTTCTCATGTGTTAGATAAACTCTTTCGTGAACTACTCCATTATGAGTGTTGCGGAGTCCCCTGTCCTTCAATCATATGCAGGGGCCAAATTCTTTTTTTTTTTGCTACAAATGCAGGGTCCAAATTCAAGCCCGTACTGCATTGACTGCGTAGGATGTAAAGGATGCCGATAACTCTGACAGCCCTTCTTTTCTTTATCGGCACTACTATGGACTTTGTATCTTCAGCGTGGCCTATGGAATTTAATCAAGATTGGATTTTCATACGTCTTCTATGCTGTGATTGTTTTTTGGTTGTTGTCTGTTACATTTTGTAGATTCAGCCCACAATGAACGCAATTAGATATAAGGGTGCGGTGCATCATATTATATAAGTACAAGTCAAAAAAGTACTGAGTCCGCATTATTAGTTCCAATTCTTCTAGAAATTAAAAAGAGAGTAGAGCAACAACAACAGTAGTCCAAGGCCCACGTCAATGATGTGATGCAAATCTGACGGGACTCGGTCACTAGCTCAAGTTCACTAATCCAAGTTTACATAAGGTGATTATCCATTATACGTGGTGTAAACACAACGCCATCTTCAAATGCTTTGTCCTAATTAATTATTGTTCCGGCATACTGATTAAAGTAGTAAGTGTGACGCAGTTGTCACTAAGTTAATCAAACGCATAGATTCATTTAAATATTGGGACGTTTCCTCAGATGAGCATAACAGGTACAGTTTCTTGTAGGTAATTCTCGTTCTATATACCTCCAATTGTATGAACACAGCCGGAATGCTGAAAAGTAAGCCTTTTATTCTTGAACGGCGCGTGAAGATTAAAGCATGGACCCCGCCATGAAACACTTGATTTCATCACCACTAACAATAGAACCAATTAAAGGCTCTTAAAGCGTAACAAGATTTGTCTTATGCAGAAGCTAGTCTACTAATCTGCAATATTAAGGGGGGTTAGTCGTGAGGGATTTTATAACCCCCCTAACACGTAGAAAATTTTCCAGGCTAAAAAAACACGGACGGCTAAACTCGTAACAATTTTTCCACACCACAAAATCATACGAGACTAACCCGTGGAACTTTTTGCATGTGTTTTGTGGAAAATTATCCCACACAACTAACCCCCCAAGGAACAAAGTAGGTCGGTTAATCCGACAAGGCGAGTCGATTTATATGGAAAAGAAACCTTTGATAATTTTTAATGACAATCTATCTAGTCATGGCCCATGGGAGGACAATAACGAAAACACGAACTCACCCAAAAGACATTTTATGGTACATAATGATATGCGAGTAGTCTAAAAAAAACCTCAAGGAAAGAAGAAATTATCATTGTAGGAGTTTCACTCAACTCAACAATGATCAGCAATGATGGGCATAAGCTAATAGAAAAAGAGAAAAGTTAATATACGCCATCGCTCATCTGTGTTGGCGTGCGTAGGGGTACTGCCAGTCTACGAGCCATCTGACCTTGATCGGATGGTGGGCGTTAATGAGATGGAAGGCGAGTGATCCAACCCACAATATTAACGCGCATTGCAGGATCAAAATCCGACCACCCAGTGTACGCCGATGCGCCTGAGCCAGGACGCTTATAAATGTCGAAAAACAAAACTTTTTAGTGGATTAACTTTATTTTGGGCGATGGGACTGAATTCATCTATCGAAAAGAAAAGAGACTATTGGCGAGAGTTCAGTCCCTTCACGGGTCCGAGTGAGTTATGACAAGGAATGATGATGTGATTGATAAGAGTGCTTGGAGCGTCTTCACCAGGACAAAATTGAACTAGATAGCCCTTCGTCACATGGGTGACGAGGCCTGGTCTTCCGGCCTTCAGGGGATAAGGTTCTTGAGAATGACCATATATATAGTTTCTGAAAATCTTTTTCCCAAGCTGATCTATTTCGTGATTCCATCGAGTGGCATTTTAATTGGGTCTCACTTACATGCATGAAACCTGAAAAATGTATGGGTATCATTGTGAAGGAGGTAGAGAACGGCTGAACGAGTGAGATCCATGAACATCTACATGGTATAGGCTTCAAACTATATCCCTAGGGTTTGGCAAACGAATCAGACTTTGGGATTTTCTTCTTTGATCGATGTTGGTTTGGATACTACAAGTTTCAACAGTCAAATGTCTCAAAACTTGAAAGCAAAGCTACTTAGTCGTATTCATGACTATCTGGTACAACTTAGTAGTTTGATGACTTTGAGCTTAATTCGCTTTCCGTTATCACCTTAAGTTAGTCTTGTGGATAGAGAAACAGTCGGCGAGAATATGTTTGAGCTTTCTTTTCTCCTGTTGACATTGGCCTAAAGTATTAAATGTTTATTTAACGTTAAGAGGCTAGGTTCAGTGCAGATAGAGCCCATGCATACATAAGGATGTCTTTGACCACTTTCTTCTTAAGTCTTATTCCAACTCCAGCCAAACAATCGCAGACAAAAGAAAAAAGAGAGAATAGTCCTTTTCTTCAATGTCAAGAGGGTGCATGTTAAAAAATATACACTCGTGCAGGAAAACATATAGAGTATACAAATTTTCTTTTTTGATAATATATAGAGTATACAAATTGTTTATATGGTATTGTAATCATATCTTGTGTGGGTGGGTTGGTATTACTTACTAATATAATCACACATGTAATTTCTTTTTTTGTACTGAAAGGAAATAACTTCACAAAAATTTGTGCTGCATATATCTATATGTAGAATCGTGTTTATGTGCCCTCCCGCCTCACCCATGTGGCGTGTCCTGGTGTGCTGCTGACTGCCGGATTGGTTTCAAATCCGGGTGCACATTAATACCAGGGGCAGGCAGGTTTGAATCACCGGAAGCGTTGCCCCATGGGATCTCGTGTACAGCACTTCGGCGCTTTCCAACGATAACTTTTTCATAAATGTAAGACCTGCGTAAAAAAGGTGGTTGATCAACTAGCCAAGTGAAGATGATTGAACCATGATAAGATGGCATCTGCATATGGGAGAAGTCCACTTCTTTTCTCCATCAAACTTTAATTTCTTGTCATATTAGTGGTCGATGCCATCGTTTTCTGAATCTTCCTTCAAGGGGAAGCCTACAGCATCAAAAAAATCTGGCTTCCCAGCATCACTTCAAGAAGTTGCTGCCAGTGGCGCCATTCTTTTGGTTATGAAATTAGTATACAGATAAAGAAGGAACAGTAGTAGTGCAAACGAAATGACAGGAAATTTAACAAAAAGAATATCAAAGGAGAAGTCTCCAATCTCCAAGTAGTTCACATCCACTATAACGATCGATCTCATTCTTTTTTAATTTACATGAAGTGACAACACAGGATCCTCATTATTGGCACAAGAGTTTTAAGTCAAGAAGCAATTGATTCCATCAAGCCACATATTCTTCTAACACAACAGCTTTTTTTTTCACCACTTGGAGATGCACCTCAAAAAAAGGAAAAGAGAAAAAAATAGAATCTTCCTTTAAGTTTACAGTACCTCCAACTTGCCTCACCTTTATAGTTTATGTAGATAAAATCATAATTTCTGTCAACAAATTGCACTAAAGTGTTCTTTACCAAAGTGCTACAAAGGCCCCATCCCTTGAAGCTGTATCATTGGCCGCAACTCATCATGTCCCACAAATTATCACCCATATGATCAGCTAGACTCCAGTAGGTCTCACTCATGGAACATTCAGAGACTGAATAATCAAGTCCCTTGAAGGCCTCCATATCATAGTTGTTGTCTAGATGACATCCTCTCACATCAGATAGCAAGTTATCAAAAGTAGGAGTTGGACTTGTTGGAAAACCTGATATATCCATTGACGAGATACTAGGACTACAATTCTCTTCAGAAGTAGATATGCCAGATAAGAAGGAATTTCTGTGCATGTTTAGCTCATCGGGCATGTTGCAGTCTGGAGGATATGATGCATGTGGGGCTTGATCAATTGCTATAGTAGGGTTTGAGTCCTTAGTGTCTATTAGGGCAGCAGAGGAGTCAACCTGTTGAAGCAACCTAGGCGTCCAAAAGCAACGGACTGCGTCCAGGAACTTAGCACTATTTGCGTCGACCTGCAGCTGACGCGCATGTTTCTGAACCCTAGTCCGCCAGTAGTTCTTGATTTCATTGTCGGTCCTTCCTGGAAGGTGCTGTGCAATTTTAGACCACCTGCAGAAACAACATAGAAATTGTCAAGCTGGGACAACCGTAGACTCCTAGATGAGACTGTCATGCATAAAAAATGCTGTTTAGTCACATGTTGAGATGCAAGCATTTGATTTTTTGAGTGAATGATTCCTCGAGTGTTAGCTTGATCACCAGAGAAGCTGATGTGGAATGCAATTCCTCCAAATTTTGAATAGATGTAGTTCATGTGAACTAGTATGTGATAAGGGGTCATCATCTTAGATGATTTTTATCCATCTACCGAAATGAAAATTAGCATTCGGATGGATAATCCTTATTGCATCAAGTCATACGAGAGGCAACTTGCAACTCAAACACCCGCTTTTGAGAGTAATGAAACATTCTAAGTTCTAGATGGAACTAGAGTGCAATTCAATTAGGGTTCTATTGCAGTAAACTTGACCTCATGCCATAATTCATTGATACCAGCTTTTACAGACCAAGGACGGATGTGTTATGATCTCTTTGTACCGGGAAACAGGAACGACTTCCCCAAACCCTAAATCACGAGAAATAGAGATGATCACCTGTTACCCCCATTTTGAGTGAAGTTCGAGAATCAAAATCTGTTCCTCGGGTGTCAGATTCCCACGCTTCACGTCCGGCTTGAGGTAATTTAGCCACCTTAATCTGCAACTTTTGCCAGTCCTCCTCAAGCCTGTAACAAATTAAATTGGATGGTAAACGGAACTGAACAACCTCATTTTCTTTGCCAAAAGGAAATTAAGATAGGGAATGAAAACCCCTCTACCTGAAGAGCGAGCAAGCAGATTCCAACGACCTTCACCATGAGATGCAATGTACTGAATCAGAAGGCTGTCTTCTTCAAGGGTCCATGGCCCTTTCCTCAGGTCGGATTCTTCAGTAGCCATCTCTCCTTTGTTCCTATTCACACACAGCTGACAGCCCCAAAGAGGCAGTGGAGTGAGACGGGGCGTAGATAGACTGAAATAGAATTATATAGGCCGAACTAGGAAAGAAAAGCTAAAAGCTAAAGCCCCACTAAACTGTTCCCGCCCTCTCCAATCAATCGTCTTTAGCTTTACACTTAATTTTGAAAAGAAAAAAAGAATTTGGATTTTTCTGGCGATGAACTTGTAGAATAAAATAAAAGGGTCAGATTGGTAGGAGGGGGTTTGGTCTTGAAAAAGAAATCCGGCTTTCATGGGGAATGGGTCATTCAAGTTCATGGGTTTCTAGATTCTCTCTACATGAAACGTGTTTGACTGAACAAAAAAAAACACTATTAAATAATGCCTAAACGTGGGAATTTTCTGGATTTACCTAATTTGCCTGCGCTCGAGCTTTTAAAATACTCAACACCACCAGCCCCCATTTATGCTTGAATTTAAACAGGATGTCTCAAGGAAACAAGGACAGTGCGTTTTCCTATGAGTTTGCTGTTCCTTCGCAGCCATCAGACAGAGACAGCAATCCGTGCATTAGAATAATCTCCCAATACTAGGTGCTTAAATCAGTCAGTGCAGCTAAAGTTGACCTCGGGCAGCCAAACCCCAAGTCTTAAGATAATGCATAATTAATGTGACTTCTTTTTTTTGTTTAAGCTAACTTAATCGGTGAGACTTCTAACTGACATACAGCCCTATGTTGAGACTTAGAACACCATTCACGTTGAATGGAGTCTTGGTCCTCTTGGACAGTTCACCAGCTGACATGAGATGGATAGCAGCAGCCAGCAAGAAGAAATCGCCATTTGTTGGTAAACTAAATGTCACACCCTGTGGGGAAAATTGACTATTACAGTGTCTGCGGTCCATGCTGAAGATCTCACTAATATTTCCCTAAAACTCATATTCCGTATTTACGAGTAAGTCATGTGACAGCTATAGTGATGAAGAAAAATAGGTAGCTAGTCCTCATATGAGGATGCAAAAAATAGGATATAAGCTGCGTTAAATCAAACTGTTATGCAAGTAGGGATCTGCAAGCTATATTCAATATACAACCATCGAAAGGACCCACAAAGAGACTACAAAATTCATGCTTAACTTCCAATAAAAGTTCGGCCTTCCATTTCTGCTAGTACTAATTTTAGGGTTTGTAATGATAAGCCTCGATCACATAAAAATCTAGCTGATACTTGCTTTACACTAATAACATTTCTTGCCACTATTTTACACTGAACCTTCTTTTACTTACAGTTCTACTTATATTGTAATGAGAATCTTTGATCCGATACAGATGGCGAATAAGATTACAACATATATTGCATTACTTCTTTGTTTTCAACTTTCTTTTTCTTGTTTCATTACGTAAGCATTATTATAGTCATCTCTCGTACATTGCTTCTCTTCCTCCAACTCCACTAATGTCCTCGAAGATATCAGTTTGAGGAAAAGGTATATTGGCGCGTTTGTCGTTTAGGAGCTATGAAGAGGATGAGAGGGAGAAAAGCAATTATTGATGACAAAAATCTGTTTGTCGTCTTCTGACAAATAGAGGGGTTGCTGAGCTACCATTTGGGTGGCAAGTTCTCTATTCATTCCTTGCCGGGTCAGTGCAGCTTCCTGCCTATTTTGGCACTCCACTCGTACACCTTGCCCTCAAACGATCAAAGGGAATTACATTCCTATTCCCATAATAATTGTGACCATGACCACGAACGTCCACGACCACAGAGGTGAAGTCCCCATCTTTCTTTCACTTGTAGAAGAAGAGGGCAAAGGACAGTAGTCATCATGACCCCGTGGTGATACTGCCATGATGGTCGTATTAGTAATGGAGCCGTTGCACCCAGCTGGGTGGATTGAATTGATGTAAAGTAAAACTGATAATTTTAAAGGTCTAGAAGACATCAACTGTCGGACTAGATATGGAATTACGTCCAGCTTCGTAAAACTGCATGCTAAATGCAGCTTCTTCGACGTGTCTGGCTTGAATGAATATAGCCAACCGATCCAACAAAAAAAAAGTGTAGCCAGCTTCATCTTGGAATATGTTAGCTAGTAGCTCATCCTTGCCACATCGGGGTTCTTGATTTGGTTGTATTTGCGTGTGTATTGCATCTTCCTATAGGTGCAATTTGCAAACACCCTTCATTCATTCAGCAGAAGTTTTCAGCACAGTACTTCGGTTCAAATCGAGCCCAGTACAAAACAGGTTTCATGCAAGTAAGCGAAGTTTGTTGGACTTTACCGATGGGCCGATGAAGTTATATGGAACTAGGCTTATCCATTTCTGTTAGTAAATTTAGGCCTGGCTTAATTGGGCTTATGTTGCTTGGCAGCGATGGGCCTTGGTCATTTAGGTCTAGCCTAACGTGTGGATGGCCTTGTATTGCATGAGGCAGTAGCGGAAAGTGTAAGACCGACCTCGTTGGCATCTCTTCGTCCAAAAATCATTTGCTGAAGTTATGCAACTTCCAAAATGCAAAACTACTTTCTCGTCTTTCTAAGGGGCCGTTTGGGGCGTGATAATTGCAAAACATCCAGACTGGATTCTGGATATCCACTGTAGCATCCAGGTGGATTTTTACATCCAGCTGAAACACATCCTGAGGTGTTTCAGCTGGATATATAAAATATCCAGATGCTACAGTATAGCAAAACATCCCATCTGGATGTTTTGCTTTTAATCACGCCCCAAACGGCCCCTAAACACTACCGAAAGGGGATAGAAAGATGGAAAAGGTTCCATTCAAATTTAATACAATAGGACAAAAGAATTCATCTAGACTGGGGTCTTTTAGTTCTAAAGTCTCGGGAATGAAAGTTTTGGATACTACAACGCCACGTCCTATGTTACCTTTACAGTTAAAGGTTAAGAACGGATATTGCGAAGCTCTGCTGTGAGAACGACAAGTTCAGCAGCATGCTTGGACGGCCTGAGCTCTTTCAGGTCACATTTCTAACTCTAGTTGTGGCATCCAAATAGAGGCAGCTTCTCCAATCAATCCACTTCCAAAGTTTCAAGCTCCAACCATTGGATCACATTTCCTTTTGCCCACAATTCGTCAATGCATTCATTTACAAGGTCTGCCGCAACTGAAAAGCCCACACAGCTTTGCTCTCTCTCTTCTGTTTCTCCTATTGTGTTAATTAGAGTGTGCAAGAATCCAGGAGGAATCAGATTTCCATACGCTCTTAGATGATGAAGTGGTAGGTTCTGGCAGTGCCACGCCTGGCCCGCACATTGCTCTTCTTTAAGACAGGGGGTTACCTTGCTCCTCTTTAATAGATGCTGCTATAGCTGTGCTGCATGAAGTTTGCTTGGCCCTAGAGATAGCCACACCTTAGTGTTTACAGCCACTACTCATTACTCATTAGTTGTAAATTGCTCGATCAACTGTAAATTACTCGTGCAATTAGTTGTAGTGTAAGTATGAAACAAGAACAGACATATCCTTACACCTACTGCCTACTCCAAAATCATACGCTGGGTTTTGATTAGACAGAAGAAAGGTGGGTTCCAAGGAATGTCGTATCGGATATCGGTAAAATATCGGTCGGCCAAAGAGACGAAATATCGGAGATATATCGGAGATATTGTGTAAAAAAATATCGGTAGTCAAAAACTAGTTTTTACCGTATTTTTTCACAATCTAACTTCTAAAATGAGTTATACTAATTTAAACAAAGATTAAATTTCAAAATATGCATATTACGATAGAAAACAAACATGAAAGGTTTTTTTTTCAAAAAAAAAAAAAAATTTGAAAAAATAATTTTTTAATTAAAAAAATACCGATATATCGGTCCGAAACCAATATATCGGCGATATATCGCCGATATTTAGAATTTTTTAAAAAATCGATATTAATTGGTATCGATGTATCGGTTTATGGCCGATACCGATATATCGGCGAGACGATTTTTCATGGTGGGTTCACGTGATAATAGACCGGGTCCAGCTTCCACTAAGTAATAAAAACGAAGTGTAGGATTTTTGAGTAGTGATTCCAATGTACAAATATGATTTTCCATAAAAACAAGAGTCCCATTATATGAGGCATGGCTTCTGCAGCCTGTGTGACCTGACTAACCTTGTGCCGTCGGATTTTGATCAGATGGTAGGTGTCAAATCAGGGGGCGGGGCAGGTGAATGTGAATGACCACCCGCCCTTAGCACTGTGAGATCAAAATCTGACTGCTAGAGGTGAGTCGGCTCACACTAATGCGCATGAGCCTTGTCTGATGTAATCTTTTCCCTAAAAGCAATGGTTGAAACTCGAAAACGCGCTACACCCAAATGAAGAAGGAGATGAATTAAGGGGCTGTTTGGATAGTGAAAGAGGGCTGAATTCACTGTCAATTCAGCCCTCTTTCAGGTGAAAGAGTGTGAAACAGGTTTGTGTGGTGAATTTCAGGTGAATTGAAAAATTCACCTGAAAGAACAAATTCAGGTGAAAGAGCACTTTCAGGTGAAAGTCCTCATGAGGACTTTCACCTGAAAGTGAATTCAATTCATCTACGAAAATACAATTCTGCCCTCATCATGATTTATGAACAGTATTCCCTCCATCCCAAATTTGTACCAAGATTTAGTTTTCCAAATTAAACTAAAATTAATCCATTTTGGAAAATTATATGGTATTACTAATGTCGGACGGAGTGTAGAAAAGAGGTCATGCAGGGGTAAAATGGTCAAAATGTAAAAAATTACTTACTGTATCACATTCACTATCCAAACACATGACCAATTATATTCATCTTAAAAATTCCACTATCCAAACGAATTTCACATTCATCATGAAAGCCAATGAATTTTTTCACCTGAATTTGATTTCACATTCATGACTCTTTCACTATCCAAACAGCCCCTAAATACCTATACCAAATTAAATAGGCCCATGATGGGCTCATAGGGCAGGCTATAAAAGAATAAAACCCCAATGGAAGAATGGGGGACCATGGAACGGGAGATGGAGATCTACCCAATCTCCCACCATTTCCCATGTGAGTAGTTTGTCAGTTGAAGCCCCAGCTCTAGTGTTTGGCTTTCTGAGGAGTTTGAATGCTCTGCCATGGTGTAGCAATGGCTGGTCTTTCACCCAGTTTTAGGAAAGAAAACATGTCATTGCCTCTATGTTATGCTTGACTTGAACATTCTCCCCTCCAAACATTGCCACAGATTCACCAATGTTCTGGTGAAGCCACCCTCCCTAATCCCTGACCAACCAAAAATCGTATTGGGCAGCCACACCCCAAACAAAAACTTAATTACAATTATTTTTTCTAAAAGTAGTAGGACCCACTCTTCGGATATGTTTGAATAGCTGGGGCCTAGCGGGGGACACAACCACAGAAGCTGCAGATGCCAGTGGGCCTTTGCATAAATAAAATAAAAAATACACACATTACACTTACATACCCCCCTCTTCGGCCACTATACATAAATTAGTGTTTGTACCCCACATTGAAGACCAAAAATGAATTCCACAAGTTGTGCCATCTCCACCCGTGATACTTTTCAGCACCCCAATCTTTTTTGGCAACACCACTTGCTCAGTAGAACTTAAAATTTTTTGACAGATGTTGAGTAACACTACACTATTCTTATTCACGATTTCATCGGTAGGACTCCACTGTTAGATGCTGAGGATCCTGCCATCATGTATATAACGGTGGACCGCTACTGTCATATTGAACTCAATGAAACTATTATCATTTCTGTCGTTCAAATCGAATGTCATTGTTAAATAGTTAAATTTTTGTCAATAGCCATGTACCATCAAAATGTAATACTAGGGTGTTACTTAGCACGTTGGAAAACATGACCTTCTTATAAAAGTAAGTGTTACTTAGAAATATTGAGGTGCTAAAAAGTATCACCCCTTCTCCACTTGTGCCTTATATAAACGGCCTTTGGGATTCGGTGTAGCTCAGGACCTGATCACACCCAAATTCCATGGCTGAGTATCTAGGGAATTTGGCCAGCTTCCAGCCCACTCCCACATTCCCGGAGACTGCTTCTTCTGCCATGGAATTAGCTCACCAATTCCCACACCTGCTGCATTCAAACATTATGGACTTGTTGCCTGCAATGTCCAACTCTAATCATGTGTTCCCACAGACATCGGAGCTACTTCCTCTCATGTTCAACGAGAATGTGTCGTCGGGCTTTTTCGCGTCGGATCCTGCTCTTGGTCTTCCTCATCCTGTCGCTTCTGGCGGAATTGTTGATCAAAAGGATGGCAAGAAACGTAAGGCGGCAGCTGTTTCGGATACTAGCTCTGGAATTTCTTCAAGTACTGCAGTTTTTGAGAATCATGGGCTGGGAGGCAAAGAGAAGAATTCAGGAAATAATGTAAGTACGCGTGTTTAATGATTAAGCACAGCTTTAATTTGTTTTCATTTGGGTGTTCGTATTGGCAAATTGGTGAATTCAAGTTATAATAGAGTCTGGCTGCATCGGTGAATTGCAGAATTGTGGGGGCGGAAAGAGGAGAAGCAACGAGAAACAAGTGGGGAAACCAAAAGAAGTGATTCATGTACGAGCAAAAAGAGGCCAAGCCACTGATAGCCACAGTTTGGCTGAAAGGGTAATTCAATTATTTCGCAAAAATGAACCATAATCCAAATGCATAAACATTGAGCAAAGACCAAAATATCCTTGATGATCACAATTAGAAACTAAGATCTTAAATATACTTGCATAACCTCATTTGCAATGCTATCAAAGTAATGCATGCTACAACAGCTCGAGTCAGGAACGCTCACAGCACATCGCTATGGTGCGCAGGCCCCATGCACAAATGTGGGGCCTGCACCAACCTTGTAGTGGCGTGCCTTAAGCTAGTGTTCCTGGGCCCAAGAGGTCCTAATAGCATTTTCGATGAATAGCTATCCTTTTACAACATGTTAGATTCTACAAGTTCCCGTTTATACGTATCCTCCTGCAGATATCCTGTTACTTTTTTACAACTTTCTAATGGAATGTGTTTGGCATGAATTAGGTAAGGAGAGAAAAGATTAACGAAAGAATGAAGTGCTTGCAAGAGCTTGTACCTGGATGCCACAAAGTATGTTCCAACAACACTTATTTTTCCTTACTTCTACAAGTTAACATGCGAAAGCTCATAAATACATTCATCCAATAACATATCTATTCATGAATTGATAATGCAGACAATGGGAATGGCTGTGATGCTTGACGAGATCATTAATTACGTGCAGTCATTGCACAATCAAGTGGAGGTAAGTTTGGACTTTGGAAACATTGGTTCATCAACCAAATATTTCCCATTAGGACTGAAGTTTTTGGTCAATGTAACATTAGTTAAGAAGTTTTTGTCTGTGTTTATTTGCCAGTTCCTCTCCATGAAACTCACCGCAGCCAGTTCATTCGTTGATTTCAACTCAGACACCGAAATACTGGGAACACAACAGGTACTAGTACCTTCACAAATAATGATCCTTTGCTCCTTGTGCTATCAAACGTCTGATACATTGACATAGTGATCATCAAAGAGTAGAGACACACATTCATGTAGACAAATGATGCGAAGGCTTGGGCCACTAATGTCTGGGACATTCTGGCCCCCTTGTTCGGAGGCGACGACGGGGCCGACTTCTGTCCGACACTTATCTCCATGGTTTTTGCAGGCAGTAGGAGCCATCAGCCATGAGTTAGTACACATACTGGTTAGAACTTAGAAGTGACCCAATCCATTATAAAACTGTTCAGTCCCATTCTAACGGAATTGATGTAGCGCATTAATATTACATCTGAAAACGACGCTACAACCAAAAGATCCTATAACAGTAGAAAATAGTTAATTATAGTGTGTCCATGTGATATTTATACTGTTGAAAATGCTAAACCATGTGATGAGATGGGCTGAGGATGGATGTTCTATGGCGTAGGGCACAAGCGCATATGAAGCCCAAGACGTGGACTGGTTGGTAAGAGAAGCATATGGCGGAGCTGCTACCTTCCACTCGACACTGCCCCTTTGACTCCACTTTTGGCACATTCCTCTCTCTCTCTCTCTGTCTCTCTCTCAGTGTAATATGCTGCTGGGAAACATTTACAGAACAGCAGCAAAAATTCATGTATTAACCTCACAGATGTGAGGCTCTAACTTGCTAATAATAGAGGTAATTTTTCTTCATGGTTCTCTTTTAAGTTTTTAAAGAAGTATTTGACCTAAATCTGGGCTTAAATCTCCATCAGCAAGCATTGAAATTGAACATGTCGGTATTGAATTTTTTCTTTTTCGGATAAAGGTCGAGATGTGGAATGATCTGCAGCTTGAACATTCATATGAATAGCATCCTCCTAAGTTGGTATTCAATCAATGTTAAGCGCTAAGATTGGACCTACACCTATGTGAATAGTGGCAGTGTCTTAGACACAAGGGCCCTGCTGATTACAACTTGTTTCATAGCTCTGAAGGTAAGGTGGCATAGTCATAAGTCACAATCATGTCATCGACTACCACAAAATCCAACAGGGGTGTTTGGTTCATAAATCTAATAGCAAATTCAGCCTCATTTTGGAGAAAATTGACATGTTTGGTTCATGAATTTGGGTTGAATTTAAAATTCAGCCTGAAAGAGGGTTCTCCCCAAAATTAGGCTTAATTTGTGAATCTTTTAATGAGGATATTCACCAAATTAAGATTAAATTGTGAATTTTTAATTAAACAATCATTGAATGGTGAAATCAGGGCAAGCCTGGTGTAAAAAATACACTGAAATAAGCTAAATTTAATCATGCAAATTCGTCGAATTAAATCGGAAAATTTCAAAGCGTAAATTATTAATTTCGCGTTTTCATGGGCTTAACCCGTTTAGGATCCAGAGGCACTAACCTAAAGGGCCTGTTTGATTGTCTGAATCAGTTTGATAGCTGAAATGGCATATGAAATCTGAATTCGACCGTTTGACATGGTCTAATACAGTTGACTGCAGCTTCCATCAGGCAGAAAATCTTGCTCAAGCGTTCAAGAGTCCTGTTAGTAGTATGTACATCGGTCATGTGCCCAAGCGTTCAAATAAGCCCCGTTAGTATGCGTGCACCTTTGCTCACGGGTGTGTTTACGTGCCCCAGGGCAGTGGGCGTCGAATTTTGAGCCTTGCCCTCCCCCTAGCTACAGGCTACATTAACACGCGTTGTTGAATAAAAAATCGATGGCTCATGTCACTCTGGTGCATGCTGACATGTATGAGCCAAGGCGCATAAGGATTTTTTCTGGAAGACGTTTGTCAATTCTCCATTGTCATTAGGGTTTATGGGCTATGGCATCCACTGATAGGGAAGATGCATTCAAGTCTGACTTGGTGGGTCCCCAATATCGAGCAATGGGATATGTTGGTCTCCAGTGAATGCGATGTGAGCATGTAAATAACAAGGAGCAGCATGTTCTTGTTGTACATTCAAGTGACCATGTCGGATGGGTACAGTTCTCGGACAATGACTCTCCCTTATTGTTCCCAGTCGACCTCTCTCTCTCTCTAGTAACGTGGGGGCCCCCAGTCTTCATGTACGTGAAGATTCACTCCGGTCCCCCAAGCCATGCTTTGATCAAACAGCCTCACTAGTGAACCTTCGATCATTTTATTGAACAAAGTAATCAAGGGAATAGACAAAATTAACAATGTAATCATCTAGCTCTAAGCTTAAAGCAAAAATTCCTAGGCTATTGCACATGAAAGTAGGTCCCATTTCAACTATTGTCGATCCCACACTGATTGCTTGACATTTCATGAATGATGAATAACAACTGATCTCAATTATAGGATCGAAACTGCCAGATTTTTATAGTTCACTCCATCCTGCGTATAGTAGACCTGTTGGCTTATATAATTTTCCCGTATTTTTTTTCAGAATAATGTTAAAGAGCATGTGCAAATTACTGTGTTCAAAATGCATGAAAGAGTGGAACGATCAGATCATATAGGGGTTACATGATGTAACAGTTTGTTCATAAAGAGGGATGTCCTAGTCCGTCGGACCTGACTAGGAGGGGCAGGGACGGCAATAGGCCTCTTCAAGCACCATCTCATGTTCCCAATCCTCTAAGTACTTACACGATCCAGCCACCATACGTAGTACCTGGTAAATCAGGTTATAATCTAGGGTGGGTGGCCAATGGAGGGTGGTTCGAACTAGGATTTTATGTGATCTAACAGTTGCCATTATGTTTCTTTACACGGAATTTTGTACCATAAATTTGAAACCAATAAGAGTCAAATATGGAAATAAATCAATGTCGTCAACTGCAGTCCACATATAGTTGGGATAAGGCGTGTGTGATGATGAAGTAACACTCATGTATCCTCATATTTTACACCAATTCATCCCTAGGACCTCTTGCGCAACCACCGGCCTCGCTAACACGAGCTCGTTGTCGCATGGGACCAGAGGGTAGCATGGCATTTCTCCACATTTTAACACATCTCAACGAGTAACGGCTTGAAACATATATATTTTGCATACTAAGGGAGGAAACCGGATGCAGACTTCTGCATGCTGGCAAAGCTCTTTAATGCACTGCGTTTCCATGCTCATGTTCTGCAAACATTCAGTATGTGTTTGTTCAGTATTGTTCATGTGATACATTAGCAACCTGCAAAAAGAAGAAGAAAAATATAGAAAAGAAAATGTTCTAATAGTATATCCATTTTACCACGTGGTTGTGGGACCTTAAGTAGGGGCATATATTTGTGAGTCTCATCTAGGAAGCTATTGCTATATATTAGCCCATATTCTAATCACAAATGTTCATCACTGTCTATTATTTCAGTTCATGTTGAACATACTATTCTTCCAAGTGTAGATAGTACACCAACAATATGTAGCGATGTGGCCAATTCATTCATTGGAATGATTGGAACCAAGGAATTAGAGATGGGGAAAGAGGAAAGGTTTGTGATCAGATGCATTGCATTGCATAACTAACTTTGCTTGGAGAGGGATCAGGTTGCATTTGGAGGAGGACAGCTTACCTGGAGCCCCCCCACCATATGCCCACTAGAAGATGGAATGTGTAGGCCTCTCCAACCATGCAAACAGATCATCCTAAAAGACAAGGATAAAGACCACCCCAAAAATCTAAGCCTTTTGAAGTCCTCTTTCTTTCTTTTTTATCGTTCTTGTGGACTCACTTTTTCCTCGATTTCCACTATTGGATATGTATGCATGCATGAAGACTGAAGGGCAGGTCCCACCCCAATCAAAGGGGTATGTGACGATGATTGCTCCTGTCATTTAGCTAGAGAGGCACCTCACTTGGGGATCTGTTGAGGACTAAGCTTGTTATGGGCAAGTTCAAGGATCGGTTGAGGATGTAGAGACAGGATAATAATGCAAGAAGTTGTTCAGCAGTCTTTACAATTATAGAATCCGAGAGTCCTCTTTCTGGTTGAGTGGATTGACTGAAAATGCTTTTCACTTTCCAATCTAAAAGAAGACGAAGTTGAAGATGTGACGTCTTATTATACAAGACACCCAAGGTCAGAAGAACTCACATAAGTCACTGACTGGAAGCGTGGGTTGCACGTGGGCACTTGGGAGTAGGGAGACAATAGAAAGAAATTCATTGTTCTTTTCATGCAAGGGATTAGTGCCAAGACCCAAGTAGCCACTCAAATTTTGGGTTGGTCTCCTCTGATCCTCTCAGAGGCCTGTTATCACTTATCACTTACCAGAGAGCATTCAAAAGGACATTTTGGGTCCATGAAATTTCTAGCTTATACAAGCTCTGAGCTTACCGCCCCAGCCGCCTTCTCCCTCAGTAGAAGTGAAGGCGGACTAAGGGACAACTGACATGTTCATTTTTGGGGGGGGCACCGATTGGACCCAATGCCAGGGACGGTTGTTAGACCACAACATTGTCGGCCTTAGAGATGTTATAATGGTGGCCAAACATAGGTAATATGGAGCATTTGAGCTCAGAGGCAGCCCAGGTGCATCGAACCTATGAATCCATATTCTTTCTCCTTTTCCTACTTGTGGCAAATGACCTATTTGGTCAAATAAGATCATTTTGGAAAAACAAATAGGACATGTAATATGAAAATTTTTAGTTCATTTTGGAAGTTAAATAGGTGAAAATTATTTTTGTAAAATCAAATAGGACATTAATATGGATCGATTTTAGTTCATTTTGAGTAAGTAAATAGAACACTTAAGCATGCGACGGAGGGAATATTAAGTAAGAGTTCATTGTCTTCGTTGAGCTAAACACTTCTCTATCATATTCTCATTATGCTACTTAGCTAAGACTTTTTGTGGTACAACTTAGCTGAGACTTGAATCAACAATGATGAGCGCAGGAATTAAGGGGGTGTTAGTAAGATGGCTAGGACATGAATTCAAAACCCCTCCTCTGATGGCCATCCGATCCACAGGGATTGAATTTCTACTTATGAGTGTCGCACTTTTAGAGGGGATTGATGGTGGAATACAGTGTTCTAAGAGGCCAGTCTCCCTGCCCTTCTAGTTGAGTCTTAAGGGCTTGAACACTTCTTCTTTGAAAAAAAATGCTGAGAAGGCGCTCCTTCATCTGTCAATATGTATCATGTTCCCATATCCGGTGGCTGCAAACTTACATAGGATCCAAATGTTTTTGCTTCGTAAATATGATACAGTAATGCCGTCTTAAGCAGGGAAAAACAAGTGTGATTTAGAGATGGCGAAAATCTATTTTATGAACACTTGCGTTTGAGGCCGAACAACAGAAAGATGTTGGTGGAGTGCGGTGAAGTGGAGAGCAGCAGTATGTGGGCTAGAGGCAGACACCCATATGGCCTCAAGGGATGAGCATGTACAACACGCCCAGAGTATTCAGGCATAAACATGCGCTCTAATTTAGACATGGATTATTGATGCAGATAGAATTTTAACATATATACGATGGCAGGGGCATTTGAGTAACTTTATACCATTTCACCATTTCAGTTAGTTACAACAGAAAAACGATCGGATTTCCCACCAAAAGGAGGACTTTGAATTTTGAATTTCATAGCATTCAGAATGCTATAAATAGGAGAGAGTTTTATGCTGAAAAGGGGGTTGTTTTTGAAATCTGTGGCTAAATGCTGTTGAATTTGGAGCAGGATTGCTCTGTTCTGTTCTAGCTGATTTTTTTCAGCTGTGATCTTCCCTGAGATTGGGTTAGATCTTTCTTTCTCCCTTCTCTTTAGTTTCTTCGAGTTGTATTTGTAATAGTAGTATTGTTGATTGAAAAGAATACAAAAAAGAGCAATTGTAATCAATTCTGTAATAGCTGCATATTAATACAAAGTTACAGTTGTTCAAATTAAAGTTGTTACAAAGAATAGCAGATAAGTTTACTGTCGACAGATATCTTCGGAATTCTGTAAATTCCATTTCTGTTAATAATTACAGTCATCTTCAGAATTAAATCTGTGAAATCTAGCTGCTACAGATTCTTCAAAATTCTGTTGTTGCTCTTCATCAAATTGTCTGTTATTATTCTGCTCAGCTGTTTCAGAATCCTTCTCTACAAATTCCTGCTGCGCCAATTGGTATCAGAGCTGTCTCAGAAGTCTTCTAATGGCTTCTACCAATCCTGTGGAAGATGACAGTGTTCAACAACAAATGTTGCAGATGATGCAACAATTACTTCTGGAGATTCGTAATTTAGGCAACCGCCTACCTCCGCAAGTTCCGGATCATAATCCTGAAGTTGGTTCTCAAAATCCTACAAATATAACTCGAAGGCAAACTACAGCCAGGCTCTATAATGAATATCGAACTGCAGAAAATAGATCGCAAGGTGTCCAATCTACTCCTGTGGCCAGATCCGAGGAAGTATATTCGAGTGATGAAGAAGAGGAGATTTTAATCCCTGCACATACTAGAGGTATGGTGTCAGACACTTTCAAATTCAGACCAAAATTAGAGTTGTCTACATTTAACGGACAGATGAATGTGGAAGAACTTTTGGATTGGCTTTTCGAAGTTGAAAATTATTTTGATTGTATGGAGGTTCCAGATGAATATAAAGTGAAGATAATTACATGTAAATTGAAGCATGGAGCAGCTGCTTGGTGGAGTCAGGTTCAGTTTCAAATAACTCAGTTAGGCAAACATCCAATTAGATCATGGCCCCGCATGAAAAATATGATCAGGTCTCGATTTTTACCTACTGACTTTGAACAATCCTTATTCCGACAGCTACAAGATTGCAGACAAAATAACTGTTCTGTTTCAGATTATCTGGCTGAATTCCAAAGGCTAGTGGCTAGAACCAATTTACAAGAAAATGAGCAGTTCAAGATTGCTCGATTTACTAGAGGATTGAGGATGGAGTTACAGCTGAGATTAGCTAATCAAACACTTCGGACTTTTAATGAAGCTGTTCAAGCTGCTTTGAAGCATGAGACATTATCTTTACAGGCTAGCAGAACACCATCTTTTATCAGAAACCATGTTGAAACTTCTCAAGCCCCGCGACCCAAATCTTTTGAGTCCAATACCACATCTTCATCAGTATCCAAGGAAAGAATTCAACCTCCACTTTCAACTGTGAAACCTCCTCTCAATTCCAATTTCAGAACTACAGTTGGTGTTAATAATCCCAAGCACAATCCTTATGCCTTTCCAACTCCTAAAATTTGTTACAGGTGTCAACAACCTGGTCATGTATCCAATACTTGTCCATTAAGAGATCAACCTCGTAAATCTACAGCTGCAGTGGCTATTCCAGCTGATGAATCTGTTGAAAATGAAAATGATGAATTTGAGACAGAAATAGAAGAAGTTGGAGATGAAGGATTGAATTGGGATGAAGGACCTCCTCAGACTTTGGTAATTGAGAAAATTCTTTGTTCTGCTATTACATCCTATGAGAATCAGAGACACAATATTTTCCGAATTCAGGGAACTGTGAATCAAAGAGTTTGTTCAGTTATTATTGATGGAGGAAGCTGTGAAAATATTGTTTCAAAAAGTATGGTGGCAAAATTGCAGTTATCAGTACAAAAAAAATCCACACCTTATACTCTTGGATGGATTAATGCTACTGGTCCACTACTTGTCACTCAATCGTGTATATTTCCCTTCTCTATTGGCAAATATTATAAAACCCAGCTTGAATGTGATGTAATTGAGATGACTGCCTGTCAGGTCCTTCTTGGAAGACCATGGTTATATGATGTGGAAGCTATACATAATGGACGACTGAACACTTATACTTTCTATTTTGAAGGAACCAAAATTACATTGCAGCCAAAATCTCACTTCTCCATTGGTGTTTCTAAATCTGGAAGTAACAGCGCAGAATCATCCAAATCTGTCAGTCGACTTGATTATCAGACAGCTCAACACTCTCTTCAGAATTCTGCAACAAATATTCCGAAACATAAGCCTCTTTTCCTTGTACAGAATATTGGAAAAGATATTGAACAAGCTGCAGCAGTGATAGCTTTTATCACTTTATTAACTCCTTCCACAACCAGTCTACAAACTTCTCAACTTCATCCAGAGATACAGCAGCTCTTACAAGAGTTTCAATCTTTATTACATGAGAATTTTGATTCTCTTCCTCCAATGAGAGATATCCAGCATGCAATCGATTTTATACCTGGATCTACAATACCCAACTTACCTCATTACAGACTCAGTCCTAAAGAACATCAGATTTTACAAGAACAAGTGGAAGAATTGTTGTCTAAGGGTTTGATCCGAGACTCTCTCAGTCCTTGTGTTGTTCCTTCATTGTTGGTGCCAAAGAAAGATGGCACCTGGCGTATGTGTATTGATAGTAGGGCTGTCAACAAAATTACTATCAAATATAGGTTCCCAATTCCTCGATTAGATGATATGTTAGACAACTTGGTGGGATCAAAAGTATTCTCTAAACTGGATTTAAAGAGTGGATATCATCAAATTCGAATCAGACCAGGAGATGAGTGGAAAACAGCATTTAAAACTAAAGAAGGTTTGTATGAATGGTTGGTCATGCCTTTTGGATTGTCGAATGCCCCTAGTACTTTTATGAGGCTTATGACACAGGTATTGAAACCATTTTTGGGACACTATGTAGTAGTTTATTTTGATGATATCTTGATATATAGCAAGTCCCGAGAAGACCATCTTATTCATCTTCGAACTGTCCTGGAAGTTTTAAAACAAACTGCATTATTCCTCAACCTCCAAAAATGCTCATTTATGACCACAAAAATACTCTTCTTAGGGTATGTTATCAGTGCTGAAGGTATACATGTTGATTCAGAAAAGATTGCTGCTATTCGTGATTGGTCAGTACCCACAATAGTGACTCAATTACGAAGCTTTTTGGGGTTAGCTACATTTTATAGAAGATTTGTAAGAAACTTTGCTATTATAGCAGCTCCTCTTACAGATTGCTTAAAGAAGAACAATTTTCATTGGACTGTTGAAGCTCAACAAAGTTTTGATTCCTTGAAAAACAGACTTTGTTCCACTCCAATTTTAACTCTACCTGACTTTGATAAGGTCTTTGAAATTGATTGTGATGCATCATGCTCCGGTATTGGTGCTGTTCTTAGTCAAAATGGTAGACCTGTTGCATATTACAGTGAAAAACTGTCTACAACAAAGCAGAAGTGGAGCACATACAAACTCGAACTGTTTGCTTTGGTACAGTCTTTGAAGCATTGGCGCCATTATCTTGTTCATCGAGAATTCATTGTCCACACTGATCATCAAGCCTTGAAATATATGCAAGGTCAAACAAAACTTGACAGATTGCATGCCAAATGGGTGACTGAACTTCAAGAATATACCTTTTCTATTAAACACAAAGCTGGAAAACTGAATAGAGTGGCTGATGCTCTCAGTAGAAAAGACTCTCTTTTGACTTCTCTTCAATTAGAAGTGTTTGGATTTGAATGCATCAAGGATCTTTATCGGATGGACAAAGATTTTTCATTTATTTGGGAATCCTGCTTCAGTAACAATAACAAATTTGAAGATTATTTGTTATCTAATGGATATCTTTTCAAAGGCAATACTCTCTGCATCCCTGAACACTCTCTTAGAACCAAATTACTGTTAGAATTACACGGTGGAGGTATGGCTGGACATTTTGGAAAAGATAAAACCTTACTCTTAGCTAAACAGAGATTCTTTTGGCCTTCCTTAAATCGAGATGTGGTTCGTATTGTTAGACAATGCTTTAGCTGTCAGCAAAATAAAGGAGGAGTTCATAATACAGGATTATATACTCCTTTACCCATTCCCAATCACCCCTGGGAAGATGTTTCTATGGACTTCATATTGGGGCTTCCAAGGACTCAAAAAGGTACTGACTCTATATTTGTAGTTGTGGATCGATTTTCCAAAATGGCACACTTTGTTGCTTGCAAGAAAACTGATGATGCCTCTCGAGTTGCTAAGCTATATTTTCAAGAAATCATGAAGCTCCATGGTGTTCCTCTTACTATCACTTCTGATCGCGACTCTCGATTTTTAAGCAACTTTTGGAAAGCATTATGGACAAGACTTAATACATCTCTACATTTCAGTACTACGTGCCATCCACAGACTGATGGCCAAACAGAAGTTATAAATCGAACCCTGGGAAATATACTTCGGTGTTTGTCTAATGGGCATCCAAAGCAATGGGACACTATCCTGTGCCAAGCAGAATTTGCATATAATTCTGCTCCTCATCGATCGACTGGATATTCTCCTTTTGAGATTTTATATGGTCACAATCCCAGACAAGTTTTAGATTTACCATTGGTTCAGTCCACAGTTCGACCATCTTCTTCTGCTGTACAAGTATTTTCTCATATTTCAGATATACAGCAGACTGTTCGAAACAATCTGCAGAAATCTTCCCTTCAGTATAAAACTGCTGCTGATCTTTCTCGTCGAGAACAAGTCTTTAATCCTGGTGATTTAGTAATGGTCTATCTAAGAAAAGAACGCCTACCTGCTAGTTCTTATAACAAGTTACATCCTCGCAAAATTGGTCCATTTCCAATTATTAAGCGCCTGGGTTCGAATGCATATGTTCTTGATTTGCCTCCTGCATACAACATTTCTTCTACCTTCAATGTTGCTGATCTTACTGCATATCATCCACCTCTTCCTGCACCTCAAGACGAGGTTCATTTTCAAGGGGGGAGAATTGATGCAGATAGAATTTTAACATATATACGATGGCAGGGGCATTTGAGTAACTTTACACCATTTCACCATTTCAGTTAGTTACAACAGAAAAACGATCGGATTTCCCACCAAAAGGAGGACTTTGAATTTTGAATTTCATAGCATTCAGAATGCTATAAATAGGAGAGAGTTTTATGCTGAAAAGGGGGTTGTTTTTGAAATCTGTGGCTAAATGCTGTTGAATTTGGAGCAGGATTGCTCTGTTCTGTTCTAGCTGATTTTTTTCAGCTGTGATCTTCCCTGAGATTGGGTTAGATCTTTCTTTCTCCCTTCTCTTTAGTTTCTTCGAGTTGTATTTGTAATAGTAGTATTGTTGATTGAAAAGAATACAAAAAAGAGCAATTGTAATCAATTCTGTAATAGCTGCATATTAATACAAAGTTACAGTTGTTCAAATTAAAGTTGTTACAAAGAATAGCAGATAAGTTTACTGTCGACAGATATCTTCGGAATTCTATAAATTCCATTTCTGTTAATAATTACAGTCATCTTCAGAATTAAATCTGTGAAATCTAGCTGCTACATATTCTTCAAAATTCTGCTGTTGCTCTTCATCAAATTGTCTGTTATTATTCTGCTCAGCTGTTTCAGAATCCTTCTCTACAAATTCCTGCTGCGCCAATTATTGAAAGAGCAAGTACAACAGCAACTTGTAACTATAGAGAATTATGAAACCAGAGATTTTTTTGTTATTGGAACTGTTCCAACTGTCCACAAGATCATGCTTAGAGATACTCATTTGCTGAAGAAATCCAACACAAATTTATGAAGATCAAAAGCAAAGAGTTTAACAGATTCAAAGTTCTTATCTGAATCAAGCTATATTAAAAAAAAAAGCTATCTGCATGAAATTCCTGGATTGCTGACTCATAATTGACAAATCTCACGTAGAACAGACACTACCCAAGTCCTTCTTCATGACCGATGCAAACAATTCCAAATTGTCCACGTAACAGTAGCAGATATATAGAATGGATGAGTCGTCTCCCAGCCCATGCTGTAAGCCCACCTCCTTTTACATGGACTTTAGAGACCCACCGTGTGTGTAGTCTATTGTACTACACACCCTATATACGATCCTGCATTTTCTCACTGAAATCCCACTTGCATGTTATACTCCCGCCGGTCTCTTTTAATAGATGCAATATTGCATCTATTAAAAGAGACCGGCGGGAGTATAAAAAAAATCCATTTTGCAAGTTTTAAAACCTCTTGTTGCACGCTAGCAATGCAACATGCAACAAGAGGGATTTTGTTTGCAACATGCAACAGATCAAATACATGGAGTGGAAACGTAACTAACACCGTATGATGTTGTTTTGTGGATCCAACACCACAGTCTTTACCTACGCTCTTCTAAACCCGTCGCTAGCACTTGTGCAATATCTGGGGTTAGCTGAGTATACACATATTTGCTCTGTTGCATGTTGCATCCATTTAGAATACGAGAATTTCTTAAACCCACTCTTGTCATTAGCCCAATCTTTAGAATTGGACCCAATGAATCAACAGACCATCTTAATGGGCTGAAAATGTGCATGGGCTTACCCTTGAGTGCCATCTCTATGGGCCCATAGAAAGGAATACATCAGTTGAAGAGGTTCATTTAGGTGGAAAATGTTTGGGGTTGAGTGGTTCAAAAAGTGGCCAAGTGTAGATCTATGGTAGTACAAAAGAAAACGTAAAATTTCGGTATTTGCTACTCCCTCCGGTCATTTTTAATAGATACCGTTTTTTCAAATGCACTATAAAATCAGTTCATTTGTAAAAACTATATCTATTAAAAGTGACCGGAGTGAGGACTATCAAACGGTTAACGATTATAGAAATATTCTAATTATGAAACAGTTGGCTAAGATTATTTGTTTCCTTATCCAACAGACATGACCCATTATGGTTTGAATAGTAGCATTACCTGTCATCGCAGGTAGACAAAAAGAAAAATGGGGGGAATTGTGTTATAATTTTGAGGCAAAGCTCGTCCAGTGTATTATACATTACATCCATTAAGAAAGTGGGCGTTTTTATGAGCCAACAGGAATAATTAACTGTGAAATTAGCAATTAAATCTACCGTACAATTTGCTTCACGGTAACAATGGAATAGATTCTTAGCCGTGAGGGCAACTTGTAGTATGCTCCGGACGGAGATTTTTGGCAAAGGTGTGCGTGCTGATTCGCGTCTCATGCTGACACCATTGGCGATTCCGGTACCGGGTGGATGGGGAAGAAAGCAGGAGATGTTAAAAATTCGAGCTTTTTACATATGACCTGGCGCCAACTTTGAGTTTCCCATATCACCCGGAATCTTTCTCTTTCTCCCATATGACCCGGAATGTACCCAAAATACCCTTAGGTTTAGGTATAAGCACCCACACTCTAAATTTTTTAATATTACCCGGAATCTCAGGATGTACCCAGAGAAGCTCGCGTTCAGTCGGAGAAGAAGGTGTTCCGTCCGGCATCTCCGCCCATATCATCGCCGGCGCCGTCCAAATCGGGAAAAATCATCTTCACACCAAAAAATAGAAAAATGAGCGGGACGAATGGATTTTGATGTAATAGTAGCAGGGAAGCCCACCCAACTACAAAAATTAAGATCTACATGTAAAGAAACACATATAAAGGTCACCCATTGGTGTTCGACTACTCTTGGATATAAAATAAGAGGATAAAAATGGACAAAAGCGTAAAATAATCATCAGCGAGTGACAAGTTCAAATTATATATCTTTCTGTCATCCTAACGAAATTGAAGAAGAGAAAAAATAAAGAAGAATGCAAAAAAATGGGCAAAAATGGATAAAAAATGAGCGAGTTATGACATTTTGAAAATTACAAAAAAATCGGGTTGTATATGACACGACTCAAGGTCAAGTCGTGTATTCGAATACACGACTTGACCTTGAGTCGTGTCATATGCAACATGAATTTTTTTTTAATTTTTAAAATGTCATAACTCGCTCATTTTTTATTTGTTTTTGCCCATTTTTTTGCGTTCTTCTTTATTTTTCCTCCTCTTCCACATCATGAAGATATATTAGGCTGAAAAATGAAGAAAAAATTAAAAGAAATAAGAAAGTGAAAGCTCTTCGCCGCGAAGCTTCTACTTTCTTTTTTTTTTCTTTTTTTTTCTTCATTTCTTAGTTTAATATATCTTTATGAGGTGGAAGAGGAGGAAAAATAAAGAAGAACGCAAAAAAATTGGCAAAAATGGATAAAAAAATGAGCGAGTTATGACATTTTGAAAATTACAAAAAAATCGCGTTGTATATGACACGATTCAAGGTCAAGTCGTGTTGTCGAATACACGACTTAACCTTGAGTCGTGTCATATGCAACGTGAATTTTTTTGCAATTTTTAAAATGTCATAACTCGCTCATTTTTTATCCGTTTTCGCCCATTTTCTTGCGTTCTTCTTTATTTTTCCTCATCTTCCATATCATGAAGATATATTAGGCTAATAAAAAAAAAAAAAAAAGTAGAAGCTTTGCGGCGAAGAGCTTCCACTTTCTTATTTTTTCTAATTTTTTCTTCATTTCTCAGCCTAATATATCTTCATGACGTGGAAGAGGAGGAAAAATAAAGAAGAACGCAAAAAAAAGGGCAAAAACGGATAAAAAATGAGCGAGTTATGACATTTTGAAAATTACAAAAAAATCGCGTTGTATAGACACGATTCAAGGTCAAGTCGTGTTGTCGAATACACGACTTAACCTTGAGTCGTGTCATATGCAACGCGAATTTTTTTGCAATTTTTAAAATGTCATAACTCGCTCATTTTTCATCCGTTTTTGCCCATTTTTTTGCGTTCTTCTTTATTTTTCCTCCTCTTCCATATCATGAAGATATATTAGGCTAATAAAAAAAAAAAAAAAAAAAAAGTAGAAGCTTTGCGGCGAAGAGCTTCCACTTTCTTATTTTTTCTAATTTTTTCTTCATTTCTCAGCCTAATATATCTTCATGACGTGGAAGAGGAGGAAAAATAAAGAAGAACGCAAAAAAAATGGGCAAAAACGGATAAAAAATGAGCGAGTTATGACATTTTGAAAATTACAAAATCGCGTTGTATAGACACGATTCAAGGTCAAGTCGTGTTGTCGAATACACGACTTAACCTTGAGTCGTGTCATATGCAACGCGAATTTTTTTGCAATTTTTAAAATGTCATAACTCGCTCATTTTTTATCCGTTTTCGCCCATTTTTTTGCGTTCTTCTTTATTTTTCCTTCTCTTCCATATCATGAAGATATATTAGGCTAAGAAAAAAGAAGAAAGTAGAAGCTTTGCGGCGAAGAGCTTCCACTTTCTTATTTTTTCTAATTTTTTCTTCATTTTTTAGCTTAATATATCTTCATGATGTGGAAGAGGAGGAAAAATAAAGAAGAACGCGAAAAAATGGGCAAAAACGGATAAAAAATGAGCGAGTTATGACATTTTGAAAATTATAAAAAAATTGCGTTGTATATGACACGATTCAAGGTCAAGTCGTGTTGTCGAATACACGTCTTAACCTTGAGTCGTGTCATATGCAACGTGAATTTTTTTACAATTTTTAAAATGTCATAACTCGCTCATTTTTTATCCGTTTTCGCCCATTTTTTTTGCGTTCTTCTTTATTTTTCCTCTTCTTCCATATCATGAAGATATATTAGGCTAATAAAAGAAGAAAAAAGAAGAAAGTAGAAGCTTTGCGGCGAAGAGCTTCTACTTTCTTATTTTTTCTAATTTTTTCTTCATTTTCCAGCCTAATATATCTTCATGATGTGGAAGATGAGGAAAAATAAAGAAGAACGCAAAAAAAAGGGTAAAAACGGATAAAAAATGAGCGAGTTATGACATTTTAAAAATTACAAAAAAATCGCCTTGTATATGACACGACTCAAGGTCAAGTCATGTATTCGAATACACGACTTGACCTTGAGTCGTGTCATATTCAACGCAAATTTTTTTTAATTTTTAAAATGTCATAACTCGCTCATTTTTTATCCGTTTTTGCCCATTTTTTTGCGTTCTTCTTTATTTTTCCTCCTCTTCCACCTCATAAAGATATATTAAGCTAAGAAATGAAGAAAAAAAGAAGAAAAAAAAGAAAGTAGAAGCTTCGTGGCGAAGAGCTTCCACTTTCTTATTTTTTTTAATTTTTTCTTCATTTTCCAGCCTAATATATCTTCATGATGTGGAAGAGGAGGAAAAATAAAGAAGAACGAAAAAAAAATGGGCGAAAACGGATAAAAAATGAGCGAGTTATGACATTTTAAAAATTGAAAAAAATTCGCGTTGCATATGACACGACTCAAAGTCAAGTCGTGTATTCGAATACACGACTTGACTTTGAGTCGTGTCATATACAAAGCGATTTTTTTGTAATTTTTAAAATATCATAACTTGCTCATTTTTTATCCGTTTTTTCCCATTTTTTTGCGTTCTTCTTTATTTTTCCTCCTCTTCCACCTCATAAAGATATATTAAGCTAGGAAATGAAGAAAAAATTAGAAGAAATAAGAAAGTAGAAGCTCTTCGCCGGAAAGCTTCTACTTTTTTCTTTTTTCTTCATTTCTTAGCTTAATATATCTTTATGAGGTAGAAGAGGAAGAAAAATAAAGAAGAACAAAAAAAAATGGGCAAAAACGGATAAAAAATGAGTAAGTTATGACATTTTGAAAATTGCAGAAAAATCATGTTGCATATGACACGACTCAAGTTCAAGTCGTGTTGCAATTTTTAAAATATCATAACTCGCTCATTTTTTATCTGTTTTTACCCATTTTTTTTGCGTTCTTCCTTATTTTTCTTTCTTTTCCACCTCATTAGGATCACAGAAAGATATATAAATTGAACTTGTCGCTCGTCGACGAGTATTTCATGTTTTTGCCCATTTTTATTCTTTTATTTTGTGTCCATGAGCGGTTGAACACTAATGAGTGACCTTTATATGTGTTTTTTTACATGTAGATCTTAATTTTTGTAGTTGGGAGGGCTTCCCCGCTGATCTTACATCAAAATCCATTCATCATATATTTTTTTCGTCTTTCCCGCTATTTTACAGTTTTTTGGCATGAAATTTTATTTTTTTTCCGAGTTAGACGGCGCCGGCGATGGTTTCAACTGCGATTATGGACGGACCTTTGCCGGAATATCTTCTTTCCCAACTTGATGCTCCCGTAAATCACTAATTTTGGGAAGAATGAAGCATTTGGGATACAAAAGGCTTAAAAACGTAAAAGAATGGCATTTTCGGTACTTTAGGTGCCGATTCCGGGTCATATGGGAGAAAGAGAAAGATTCCGGGTGATATGGGAAACTCAAAGTTGGCGCCAGGTCATATGTAAAAAGCTCTAAAAATTCAGAAACTGAAAGAGAACTGAAAGTGGTAGTTTTACACATATATTATTCAAGGTAGTAGCCTAGACATTCACATTAAACCCACACATATTAAATAGATAGAACTTGTTTACTTCCATCGTGTGTGTGGCTTCTTTATGTGAATGCTTTAAAATGACTAAACTTAATCAGCTGCAATAGCTTGTGGTTGTTTTGCTTCTTTTGTGTGTGTATGTTTAAATAGAAGTGTCTGCAATTGCCCTTTGCTAGGCGAAGAGTTTGAGGGGTAGAAAGCTTTAATGATGATATGATTGGAGCAAGGAATGTTGTATCGGATATCAGTAAAATATCGGTCGGCGAGAGAGATAAAATATCGGAGATATCATGTAAAAAAATATTGGTGGTCTAAAATAAGTTTTTACCGTATATATTTATAATGTGACTCTTTAAAAGGAGTGACATTAATCATATACAAGCAAAATAAACATTCTTATATGGATAAATCCGTCGCTAACAATTGCAGTATCTGGGGTTAGGTGAGTCTACAGATATGTGCTCTGTTGCACTTGCATGTTGCATCCATTTAGAATACGAGAATTTCTTAAACACACACTAGTCATTAGCCCAATCTTTAGAATTGGACCCAATGAATCAACATACCATGTCTTAATGGGCTAAAAATTTGCATGGGCTTACCTTGAGTGCCATCTCTATGGGCCCATAGAAATAAGGAGATTATCTCTCTTATGGAATACATCAATTAAAGGGGTTCATTTAGGTGGAAAATGTTTACAAAAGAAAACGTAAAATTTCGGTATTTGCTACTCCCACCGGTCACTTTTAATAGATACCGTTTTTTTTCAAATGCACTAAAAAATCAGTTCATTTGTAAAAACTGTATCTATTAAAAGTTACCGGAGTGAGTACTATCAAACCGTTAACGATTATAGAAATATTCTAATTATGAAACAGTTGGCTAAGATTATTTGTTTCCTTATCCAACAGACATAACCCATTATGGTTTGAATAGTAGCATTACCTGTCATCGCAGGTAGACAAAAAGAAAATTGGGGGGAATTGTGTTATAATTTTGAGGCAAAGCTGGTCCAGTGCATACATTACATCCATTAAGAAAGTGGGCATTTTTATGAGTCAACAGGAATAATTATCAACTGCGAAATTAGCAATTAAATCTATCGTACAATTTGCTTCGCGGTAACAATGGAACAGATTAGCCGTGAGGGCAATTTATAGTATGCTCCGGATGGAGATTTTTGGCAAATGCGTGTGCTAATTGCCCTTGCCAGGCGAAGAGTTTGAGGAGCTGAAAGCCTAAAGGATGATCTGATTGGAGTCAGGAATGTTGTATCGGATATCGGTAAAATATCAGTTGGTGAGAGAGACAAAATATCGGAGATATCATGTAAAAAAATATTGATGGTCTAAAATAAGTTTTTACGATATATATTCACAATGTGACTATTTAAATGAGTAGCATTAATCTTATATAAGCAAAATAAACATTCTTATATGAATATATTTGTATAAAAATTTTGGTAGTCTCTCCTGTATTTTCAATCATATATGCAAAATGCATAATCTGTAAAAGTTTAATCATCTGTAATAGTCAACAATAGGACAATCAACAAGTAAATACAATATATGTTTACAAAATATCCAAGTTCCACCAAGTAATGACACAATCTACAACATAGGAGTTTGATAATTAAAATACAAGTTTATGTACTACTTAACATAAGAAAAAAACATTATAAATATTACAATATAATCATTTGTCCATCAAATCCTTAATAATCAACAACATAAGTATAAACATTATAATATAACTATTTTTTAGTGTATCGCTGATATATCGCTAAAAATCGATATATCAGCGATATTTGGAAAATATCGCCGAACTGAGTCTGTTAGGTCTCGTTGTATCGGGTGGAGCCGATATATTGGCACAAGAACATCCCTTGGATTGGATTGGAAGGAGATGGGAAGTGGTGAGAAATGGCTATTATCCTACATTTCAATCTCTGGAAAAGTGGAAACATATATTTTGACAATGTGGCTATTTTTTGTGGACATGATGGAGCACAACTTAGTGATAAATTTCCAACTTAACTTGGGCTTCTTATTTCTAAAGCCACTTTCTCTTTCAATAAATCTCCCATCACGCTGCAAGAGAAGTGTTTTTCCTAATCTTTCTCGAGGGGAAACTCTCCAGGAAAGCCACTTCTAAAGAAACGTTTTACATTCCCAAACGGGCCCTTAATTTGAGACATTATCATTTATCGTTCTGTTGTCATTCATTTATTCTTTGAACATCATCTTTTGTATGAACTTTGCCGATAATTACTTAATCATTCAAGACCATTACCCATAATAGTATCATTGCCATTCAATGGATTCCCGACCATCAGTACAATCCTAGCCAGTGACAAACCCAAAAGTCCGTCCCAAAATGAGAGTTTGAGCTACCAAACGGAAGCATTGGACTTGTACCCAACAGAAAGGGTCAGGGAGGATCTAGTAGCCACCCCTCTGAACATGCACCTTTACTATGTGTGTAGCATCTAATTTCCCAATTACTCACATCTGCTGCACATGCCTCCCAATTCGGGCATACATCCCCGCCGCGTTCCCGTCAAAAGGGCCATTACGGAACCGTGCCCTAGGGTCCCACCGTTTCGGCTCGGCTGGGATCTAGGGCCCATCGTTCCCTGTCCCTCCCCGTCGTCCTCGTGCTCAAGCCCCAAATTTTGGTTCGTCTTCTCTTAAAATACCCCGATTTTTTAACATTTTGGTGATTAAATTACTGAAATAATAAAATCATCGGGCTTTGATCGGCGATGCGAAGGGCCTCCTCGATCGAACTCCTTGGATTTTGAAAATCCGGACCCCTAATTTCCCCAATTTTGCGATTCGACTGGCCGTCGGTGGTGGCTGGCGGAGCTTCGATCGGTCTGCGCTTGTTCGGTGGATTCTACAGTGTTCTTGCAGGTCATTTTCTGTTTCTCAACTTTATTTGTTAGGTTGTGGAAGGTTTGGATTTTGGGGGATATTATTGCTTGAATTTTGATTGTTATTAGAATTATTAGGCTTTACTATGTGTAGTTACTGATTATGCAGCCTTGTTTTGTGCAAAATTACGTTTTTTATCCAGTTCTATTGGAACTATTTTGCTAGGTTTGGGGATGTTCAGGGTGTTGCATTGTTAGTGTTATGCCTTTGACATGTTGTAAAAACGGGTACCTCTGTATTTTTTGAATCAAATTTGTGGTTGCTTTTGAGAGTGCTTAACAACCGCATTTACTGGTTGAGTGGCTTTTTCCGCGGGGTCAGACTTTTTATTTTACAATTTCAGTGAGGTTAGTTCTTGGCAGCTTTATTTCCTGTGCTGACATGTTTGTCACAACTAGCCACTATATCCAAACTTCCTCCAACAACAAACTATCTGGTTGATATATCTGTTTGTGGTGGAATGATCATTTCCAGGTTAATTTAGTCTGGTTAGCATTTAGTTTTCTGAATGAGACCTGTTTGTAAGCTGTTTATCATTTTGCCATTTGAGTTATGACAACGAACTAGGATGAGAGATACGCAAGTACACCATGACGTTTTTCTTTTATCTTTAAAAAGCTACAGAACTGAGTTCAATAAGATGATATCATTCATCTTTCACTTCTCACACTCGACTCTTCTATTTTTATGTATATTTTAAAGTGGTTTTCGCATATCTGTCTGTTTTCCTTGTCCTTCCTTTTTCTTTTCTTTGGGTCACTTTGTTACCCTTGTTGGTCTTGAATTTACAAAACTTATATCTTGAACTGCTGTGGCTTTTGCAGGTTATCAATCTTGTAAAGTACTGACTAGAAAATATTTCAAGGTTTCACTTAAAACAATGTAAGTGGGGTTGATTAAGCGTTATTAAGATGAGGCTGATGGTGTTACCTGCCCGGTTTATTTATCCTTAAAATTGGATATATTGTGGCTGCTGGTTCCCCCAGTTGTGGGGTACTTTGGTTCTAGATCTTGGCTTACTTGGTGCCTAGAGTTCTGCGATATAAGATGCATCTGCAGACACAAATATCAGGGCAGATATCAGGACAGGTGCCCAGTCAGACTGGCCTACATTTGCCCAGCATATCTCAGCAGAATGGCAACACTCTTGTTTCACAGATGCAACCAGGAGATTTCCGAAATTCCTCCAGAATGGATTCTGATATTTCAATGGCTCGCAAATGTGTACAAGACAGGATGTTAGTGTTCTCTTTGCTTTTAACTTTCATTTTAAGGCAAAAATTTGTTTTCCTATATAGATTCTGTGCGTTAGCAGAGTATATACTTGTTCCATATATGCAGTTATATGTTACTTAATGAAAGAATATAGTGAACTGAAATGGGAGGAAGGGTGGCAAGGATAACGATAGATTAGTCATGGGAATACATGAGAATAGTTACCAAAAAATGTTCCTTGTTTTGCTTACAATCCGAGAGAAGAAGGTTAACAAAAAAATGTCCCTTCTTTTGCTTACAAACTGTTCTGTTAGTAAAACTGGATGTGTGCTTGTTTTGTTTCTAGCTAGTATAGAAGTCCATGGACTTGTTGTATGCGCTTATTTTTTATTGTTTATTTGTCTACATAAATTTTGTTTTAGATTGGAAGTACAGCCTCAAAACTGTACCTGTAGGTTTATGCAGTTGAAAGAGTATAGTGACAGTAAATTCAGCTTTAATATCAACATGTCTATTTCATAGTGTTATACCCGAAGCATTGCATTGATTATATATTGATTTATATTTTTTGTAGTATACAATTTTTTCTTCAAAGAAACTCAACCCCAGAAATGCAGCAGAGGATACCTGAAATTGCAAGACGGCTGGATGAACGTCTATTCAATGATGCTTCTTCAATAGTATGTTCTAACTAATATTTCATATTCTTTTTGTAAGCTCTTTTCCCAGTATTAATAGCGTTAGATCCAGGTTCACAATCTCGGCAAGATCTTGCGAGTTGCCAAGATTTTGGTCTCGATTTAAATAGCAAAGCACTAAACCATGTATGTAGTGTGTTTTTCGATTTACATAATCTTGGAACGGGATCTCACTTCTCACTGCAATCCCGGGGAAATCTTGTAAATCTCAGAGAGATCTTGGCAATTTCTCCGTTGTCTCATTCAATAAACAGAAAAAATCTAGATTCCATGGATGCTCATTCATATCAGGCTCAAGAAGATGGAGCTGCCCCACGTTACTCTAGTTACTATTGATTTATTTTGTCCACTTCTATGTTTAATTTAGGTATCTCATCTTAAACTTTCTACTTAATGTATGGCTGTATCTCTATTTGCATGAAATCATATTTGTTTTGCGAGTAGTTAGTGTTTGTATAAATAGATAAGTACTTAAGTTGTCAAAATTATATGTTCAAAACCTTTCTTAAGATAACTGAGATGGCAAGATCATATTAGATGATCTCTTTGAGATCACCTCGAAATTTCTCTTTGGGCAATTGAGACGAGTTCGAGAACGGAGATTACAGATCATGCTTTAGATTAAGTATCTTCTGCCTTTTCTTATTCCTTTGGTGCAACATATTGTTCATATTGTGTGCATACAAGGTCATTTTGGCCCATATTTTTTAATCAGTATAAGTAAGGTTATGTTTAGGATTCTGATGTCTATCCTCGTTTTCTCCAGGAAGAATATATGAATATGGACTCACTAGAGCGACGGTTAGCTGTCTTGATCCAACGTGTCAAAAAGACTGGCCAACAGAGACAATCATCTAGTCATTCTTCATCATCTGTTGGAACAATGATACCAACACCTGGTATGACCCCCATCGGTAGCGGGAATTCAACAAGTTTAGCTTTAGGAGACAACTTAGTAAAGACTTCAAATACAGTGGTCCCGGTTACAGCCAACTCTGTTAGCTTGTCACCTACTGCTAATGGTTCTAACAATGTTCAAGGTGGTTCATTCAATGGGTCAGGTGGGAATTTATTCCTCTTTTATTTGGAAATGATTCAGTAAAGCCATTTATGTAGAGTATACATAATCGATTCGCATAGTTTTCTGACATTATTCTTTATGTAGGTTCCTTGACCAATGGTTATCAACAGTCTCCTATTAATATACCTATGGGTCCTAGTCAAACCAATATTTTGCGATCAACGGGTGCCCCAAACGTTGGTACCCAAATGATTCCAACTCCAGGGCTGAATAATGCCCAGTCAATGCAAATGAATATGGAGCGTTCAACAAGCAGTCTAGCGAAGCAGTATTTTGGAAACAAAAATGGGCGCGTAATGCAAAACATTGGCAGCCCAATGTGCATGGGAATGGGGTCTAGCCCACAACAGAATACTTCAGCTTATGGTTTTCTAAACGAATCAATAGGGCAACCATTGATTGAGAATGATGTGCATGTGATGAATGGGACCGCAGTCTCTGAAGAATATCGTAATGCATCTCAATATGGTAATTTATGCATTAGAAACAATTAAGCAGCTGATCTCTCTGTAGACATTATATTTTGTGTATGTATTGTGCGTATATATTTCCTGTTTTTCATGTTTTTGCTTCAGAAATGATATCTTTTTTTGGCAGGTGACATGCATAAGATGAATGGTCCTTATTCTGCTGGATCAGGGAACTTGAGCTGCTCACCTTCTACCGTTGGATCTACCATGAGTAACCAGAATCTGAATCCTGGAAGTTTACAGTTGACATCGAATACAAACTCCGGAATGCTTTCCCATCAACGCTCAGTGGTAGTTCAACAGCCAACTCAAATGAAATCAATTACGTCCGATCAGTCAAAAAAGGTAAACTTGCAGTCAGGCTTTTCAAATAGGGAACAGGTAGCTAAGTCCCAGCAACAGATGGGAAAATTTCAAGAGCAGCAATTCCAACAGTCATATACACACTTTGTCCAACATCAGCATCAGCAACCAGTACAATATCAGCAGCATCAACAACCCTTGTTGAGGAATGATATTTTGAGAAAGCCACAACCAGCTTCCAATGTTGGTATTAAGAATATGGCTGACCATAGTATGGCATATTGTGATGATGGCTTGCATTCTCATATGTCAGAGCAATATCATGTTTCTGAGTCGCAAGAACATTACATGATGCAGAGCACTGGTAATGAAGTCTACCCCAAAGGGGATCAGATGGTCTATAACTCATCAGAGTTTCAGGACGTTCATGCTTCTTCGCAGTCAGAGGCTTCGCGACAGGTGCAGTAGTCACTATTTTATTTTCCTGGTTCCAGCATATGCATAGTCTCAAAATGCTTTTAATTACCTTTCAGCTGGAAGTGGATCACAATTTGAGTTGCTTATACAGGGACAGTGGCATGCTCAATCTTTGGAGAACCGAGGAGAGGCAGCAGCACATCTATCTACATCCGATCAGAAATTTCAAGACGAATTCCGCCAACGGATAGCAGGACAGGATGAAGCCCAACAGCCTCATTCATCTTTTGGAGGATCTGCCGCTGATCAGTCCATTGCTTTGAAAGGTGGAGCAGTTCGTGAAGGGACTGCAGCAGGTGAGTTGAAAGATGTTAAGCGCGAACAGGATTATAAGAATCAACAAAGATGGTTGCTTTTTCTTCGTCATGCTCGCTCTTGTTCAGCTCGGAAAGGGAATTGCCAAGAAGCTACTTGTCATAAAGCTCAAGAGTTGTGGAAGCATATGATACAGTGTAAGGTTAAGAAGTGTACATATCCCCGCTGTTCTGCGTCCAAGGCATTGATTGATCATGACAGACAGTGCAAAGCAGTTGATTGTCCTGTTTGCATTCCTGTTCAAACTTATCTTGCTATGCAACGCAGCTCACAGTTTCGCCCAACTGCAGATACGGCTCTAAGAAATTCACAGCATGGAAACTTCGAAGATGGTGCAAATGTCTCTAGGATACCAACAAAGAATGGTCTAAACACTATTGGAACTTCGGAAGAATACCAATCTTCTATCAAACGTATGAAAGTGGAGCATTCTTCTCCTCAGAATGTACATGAGGGAAAGCCAAATCTACGAGTGCTTAAGAACATTGAAGTGCCAGTAGATGAGGAGGTTATGGAAATGAAGCAAGAACAACTGTTGGCAAATGCTGAAGTGAAGACAGAGAACTTGGAAAATGTACGCAGCACAAAGTCTGACATGACACCATCGATGGATAATGAACACTCTGTTCAAATTAAGAATGAAAAGGCAGTGGTTGACAGAGAAGAGGATCAAATTGAAGTGACTGTAAAACAAGAGCTTGCTAAAGCAACTAGTGATCCAGTTGCTGGAACAAAATCAGTAAAGCCAAAGATTAAGGGCGTGTCCTTAACTGAATTATTCACTCCAGAGCAAGTTAGGGAACATATTAGGGGCCTGAGGCAATGGGTTGGGCAGGTTAGTCTACTTTTTGTTCCTCAAGATTCATTAGCAACAAGTTGGATTTCCTTTGATTTTTTTGTGTGTAATTAATTTGTTTTTTTTCAATAGAGTAAAGCCAAGGTTGAGAAAAACCAAGCAATTGGGCACATAATGAGTGAGAACTCCTGCCAACTCTGTGGCGTAGAAAAGTTGACTTTTGAACCGCCACCAATATATTGCAGTACTTGTGGTTCTCGAATTAAAAGAAATGCAATGTATTATACTATGGGAAGTGGGGATACAAGACATTGCTTCTGTATTCCATGTCATAACGAAGCTCGTGGTGACTCAATTGAGATTGATGGTAATGCAATTTCCAAGTCAAGATTGGAGAAGAAAAAGAATGATGAAGACACTGAAGAAGGGGTAATTTCTTGTTTTAAGCAATCCATCTTTTCTTTACCATTAAGATATTGTTTGCTTATTGAATGTTTCATGTTTCTCTTCAGTGGGTTCAATGTGATAAATGTGAAGCTTGGCAGCACCAAGTATGTGCTCTATTTAACATAAGAAGGAATGACGGAGGGAAAGCTGAATACACTTGCCCTAACTGTTTTATTTTAGAGGTAGAAAGGGTGTGAGCGCAAACCCTTGCCTCAAAATGCTGTTCTGGGTGCAAAGGATTTGCCAAAAACAGTACTTAGTGATCATATTGAGCAACGTCTTGCAAGGAAATTGAAACAGGAGAGACTAGAGAGGGCCAGACTTCAGGGGAAGAATTTTGAGGAGGTATTTTTCCTGACTTTATCAAGGTGCATGACATACCTTTTCTCATAATTCAGTTGGCTTGCCTGACTCAGGGCAAAGACTTGTGAATAAATTTTTCTCTTCGTTTTTATGTCACTGTAAGAAAAATCATATTGAGTGTATAAATGCATCAGAGATCCTTAATGGTGGAAGCATATGGGAATAATTTGTTGGTATTTGTAGGTTCCTGGGGCAGAAGCACTCGTTGTCAGAGTGGTCTTGTCAGTTGATAAGAAGGTGGAAGTGAAGCAGCGATTTTTGGAGATATTTCAGGAGGAAAATTATCCCACTGAATTCCCATACAAATCTAAGGTGCAGGCTATAAATTAGGTTATAAATTATAGTACCTTGAGCGATTGCATTTCCCATTGAAACTAAAATGAAAAGAGTATGTGCTTGCAAGTTTGAGGTAGAATGAAGGAATAATCTAAAAATTTTACTGCTGCAAATGAACTATGAACACATGTAATACTTTTTTTAGTCGCATGTCAAATCATATCTCTGTTTTTGCTTCTCTTATTAGTCGTTAGTATTTACATATGTGATTGTAGAATTATCTCCGCCTCCATCTATCATCATTATTTGCCATCTGAGGTTGGTTGCACGGATTTGAATGTAGGATCTAATTTTCTTACATTCAGCATGATGATAGATGCCAAGTTTTTCCATGCATATAAACTTTTAAAGAGAAATAATGTGATAGTTGTATTTTCTGGTTGGAAGTATGTTAGCTGCAATGCGTTATCCTACTATTGACAAACAAAGGAATGAAAAGTTGACCATCTAAATTTGAATTACAAAGATCTATTTGGTACACTTTCGCCATATTTACATGCATAGATGGTAAAAACATTGAATGTTTTAATTGTTAGGCCAAAGTAAGTGTAAAGATCTACTATTGAATGCTTCAACGTTTCTCCAGGTCATTTTATTATTCCAGAAAATTGAAGGTGTCGAAGTTTGCCTTTTTGGCATGTACGTCCAGGAATTTGGTTCAGAATGTTCATTTCCAAATCAAAGGCGTGTTTATCTTTCGTATTTAGACTCTGTAAAGTACTTCAGGCCGGATATAAGAACTGTCAGTGGAGAAGCTCTTCGTACGTTTGTATACCAGGAAATTCTGGTATGTTATTGCCCGTTTATTTATCAGGTTTTAGAGGATGCCTTCTGTGCCATAGTTCACTGTACACTGGCAATGATTCATTTTCTTTAAGTTGTTGCACCATGGTTCAAAGTAGCATTAATTTTCAGTGATCCGTGTTGGATGTCCACTACGTATTATTTTAATCTTTGTTAAGTTAAGTATTTTTTGGCATTATGCAATAGAGTGAGAAATCCTGTTTTGAGTTTGACCAGTAAGTGAAACATGTAAGGAAGCACAGTAGCCATTTGTAACCATAAAAATACGGAATAGGTTTGGATTATCTGAATGCAAAAAAAAAACAGATTAACTATTGTGGAAGTATGTCAGTGTTCTCCTTTTCCTTTTAGAGGAAGAGCATTGTGCTTATTTTAGTTTTAGCACCACAACTAGAAATCTTTCTTTTGTATCCATTCAATGAATATATATGTGGATTTGGGGAAGAGAACATGGGAATTTGTGATGCAGTCATCACATGGAAGACTGTTAATTTTAGAAGTTTCCTAGTTGCGCTATGAGTTTTATATAACAGTTGCTTTTATTGAGAATTTTAGTTATTATAGGATTTTATTTCCGATTTTTTATTTTAGGAAAAAATATAAGTTGGTTTATATTTCCTTCTTAAAGTAAAACTCTCTTTGTAATAAACCTATTTAAAGGCCTTAACATCAAGAAAAATAGAAGACGATAATTTGAATGATTTGGAGAAAAAACTCTGCGTATAGGCCTTTAAATAGAAAGATGATGATGCTGAACAGCCATGGTGCCGATGCCATGGTCCACCGTCCGGTGTCGATTCTGGCGGTAATCTCTGGTGGTCATTCCAGAGAAATTTATCCCTTTTATCCCTCTATCCCTTCCGTTTCTCTTCACGCGCTGTCAGCTATCAATTTGCCTTTTTGAATTTTTTTATACAGATGCTATTTTGACGTACCTTTCGTTATATAATACTTTTCTGGTTCGTAGCTGTTTTGTTTAAAGTCATAAACTATTTTGACTACGCATATTGGATTTATCTTGGTACGTTTTTTAACTTGTTCAGATAGGCTACCTTGAATATTGCAAACGTCGTGGTTTTACAAGCTGTTACATATGGGCTTGTCCACCATTGAAAGGTGAAGATTATATTTTGTATTGTCACCCTGAGATTCAGAAGACTCCCAAATCAGATAAGCTCCGGGAGTGGTGAGTTTGATGAACGTAGAGATATTCTTTTACATTTACAATTTTTTAAACTTTGTGTTTATTAATGACTGATGCTTACCATGTTTTTCAATATCTTCCCCAGGTATTTATCCATGCTGAGAAAAGCTTCCAAAGAAAAAGTTGTGGTGGACCTCACTAATTTATATGACCATTTTTTTGTATCTCTTGGTGAATGCAAGGCCAAGGTGACTGCTGCTCGTTTGCCTTACTTCGATGGAGATTACTGGCCTGGTGCTGCTGAAGATATGATAAATCAGCTTCGTCAAGAAGAAGATGGTGGAAAACAACAAAAGAAAGGAAAAACTAAGAAGATCATAACAAAAAGAGCTTTGAAAGCTGCTGGACACACTGATCTTTCGTGCAATGCCTCAAAAGATGCTTTACTTATGCAAAAAGTATGTCGTTTGTGTCTTTTCTTGTCGATCGTTTTTATTGAGTGGTTCTGAACTTATCCTTGTGTGATTAGATGGAGTAAGTTTCCCGTCATTGCGAACTGAGTGTGTTTGAGTGAGCATACATGTACTGGTGTTGATCTGAATTGGCCTGTTTAGCTAAATTGTTTTTCATCTATATAGCTTTTAAAATTTATTTTTGAATTATAGACTATTCTTGTCCTATTAGTACAAGTTATATACATTTGTTAAAAGAAAATCTTCTCCTTTTTCAGCTTGGTGAAACTATCTTCCCTATGAAAGAAGATTTTATCATGGTTCATCTACAACATGCCTGTACACATTGTTGTCATCTTATGGTGTTTGGGAAGCGATGGGTTTGTGGGCGATGCAAAAATTTTCAGCTTTGTGACAAGTAAGGAGTTTCTTTAAACACATCTTTTTATATACTGTGCTTTTGTGGAAGGAAATTGGGCTAATTTTCTGTGTCAATTTTTTCATAAGGTGTTATGAAGGTGAACAAAAGCGTGAAGAGAGGGAGAGGCATCCAGTTAACAGTAGAGAGAAACACATGCTAAGTCCTGTGAGTTTTGCGTGTGTACATGTCATGATCTTTCCCTTTTCTGTCATTCATTTTCCATAATTTGTAGAAAGCACAACTGAATGCCACTTTTCTGAAGGAGAGTTGCATTGGCACAGTGACTGTTATAATATGCCCATGGTGCCTCCGTGAGATACTTGCAATCCACTTGTGAAGCATGCTTGAGGCATCAAGAGTGATTTTGTATACTTTTTTTCCATTATTATTTTTAGGTCAATATGTACTAAAACCAAGTCTTGTAAAAGCTTAAACTGTTAGGTAACCAACTAGACCAAATTAGCACTCCCTTGCAGGCTGCAAATGCAAGTGTAACTGAGCATATGCACATGCATGGTGACATGCAAGGAGGGGAGGGGAGGGGCAATGGTTTAAACTCAGCACCTCTTAGTTTCGTTCCATGTTAGTTAAAATTGACGTACAATGTGTGTGCATTTACATGCTCCGCTAAGCATTACATGTGTACTCACACACCAGGGGCACAGCATTCCGCAGAAACGAACCCAAATTCTGATATTTCATTTATTTGCTTAGTACACATCAAGAATTTTAGTACTTCTAAGAAAAGTTTGTCACAGTCATGACTACACCAAATGTACACACGTTTTTAAGTCTTAAAAGTTGGGAAGGGATTAATTTTAGACATGCAATACCACACTTGCAAGCATAATAGATTCATACTATGTTGAAATTAGGTATATTGAAAAAGCATGAGCTGCTAGGGAAGGACTCTTAATCATTGCTAACAAAATGAAACCGACTGTCCTAAAAGCTTTGGATGGAGATTTTTTATTTGCAGGGCGTAGTCTGTTTTATGCTTTTTATATTTGGCTTTCTCTTCTTCTGTTTAGTTTCTTGCTTGTTTTTCTTTTTCTCAGTTACTTCTTTTCATAATTCCACGGCCAAAATTTCTCATACTTCCATGGTCCTTTTCTTTTTGGTTTTTCTTCCACTTTGTTTTTTAGACAGTCCTTACCATCTTAAAATACTTCTTGGCCAAGGAACGATTTGTTTTGTTTGATTGCAACATCCACTTTTCATCACTTTGCATCTCTTAAATAATAATCGCACATGTCATTTTGTGTGATTCTAAGTTTTCAAGTCATCTTAAATCTGATTGCGTTCAATTCTAGACAAAAATAACTCCCTTCCTGGCTGGCTGCCTCATTGTAATGGGTGACATGAAAGGTCACCAGACAGCTTTATTTTGAATTGTAGTTTTAGATTGCTTTGTTTTTTTTAACTGGTTAAAAATGCCTTTATTATATGTTGCTTTGTTTACTGTGTCCCTGATCCATGATGGATTTTGACTGTGAAATGTAATTTCAGGTTGAGATTGATGATGTGCCAGCAGACACGAAGGATAGAGATGAAATTTTGGATAGTGAATTTTTTGACACGAGACAGGCCTTTTTGAGTCTCTGTCAGGGAAATCACTACCAATATGACACTTTACGTCGAGCTAAGCATTCCTCAATGATGGTTTTGTACCATCTCCACAATCCGACTGCACCTGCTTTTGTGACTACATGCAACATTTGCCGTCGTGACATTGAAACTGGACAGGGGTGGCGTTGTGAGGTCTGCCCTGATTTTGATATTTGCAACGTGTGTTATCAGAGGGATGGTGGAACTGGCCATCCACATACACTCACAAGTCATCCTTCCATGGCCGAACGTGATGCACAAAATCAAGAAGCTCGCCAGCAGCGAGTCTTGCAGGTATTATTCTTAGTGTTATTATTGTACATTTTGGTTGGACATGAAGTTTGTTTTTATTGAATTATAAAGACCTGAAACTCAATCAGAGATATTGGTTTGCACTACTTTTAGCTAAAAATAAAGGAGCATATTTTGTTTTGAGCACTGGACAGTAAGGGAGTAATGAAAAGCTACTAATAAGTGGATTATTTCAGTCTTGATGTTGTTTTATTTTGACTAGCATCATTGGTCATGTATTGACCTCGAAATGGTTTTAGGGAATGAATTTTCTGGAAGTTGTGTTTGCTCTGTTTAGGGGTCACATCTTTGTTCACCTTAGCAATAACTACTTATATACCTGCTTTTTCTTGCAGCTCCGAAAAATGCTTGATCTTTTGGTGCACGCTTCTCAGTGTCGCTCTGCTCAGTGTAAGTATCCAAATTGTCGTCAAGTGAAAGGCCTATTCCGTCACGGGATGCAATGCAGGACTCGTGCTACTGGGGGTTGTGTTCTTTGCAAGAAAATGTGGTATCTTCTTCAGCTGCATGCTCGGGCTTGCAAAGAGTCAGATTGTCGTGTACCGCGTTGCAAGTGCGTCTTTATTTTAGCACTTCCTCATGTTTGAGTATTGGCATATGTCATAAAAAATGGGAATGGAATAGTTGAGTGGTTGCCTTATATCATTCAATTTGCAGGGATCTGAAAGAGCACATGAAGAGGTTGCAGCAGCAATCCGATTCCCGGAGGAGGGCAGCAGTAATGGAGATGATGAGGCAGAGGGCAGCGGAAAGGAAGATGGGGTAGACATATTTTTTTGTACAGGTGTTCGTCTCTAGCAATAATCAGGGTTTTGGCTGCTTTAAACTGCTAGTGTCAAAGACCATTCTGCCCAAACAGATGCTTTGCCAGTCCAAAGAGGAAAATTGGTAAAGTGTATAGACCACGAGTATGCTAACTCGGAGAGCTGACCTGGCCATAGGAGTTTATTCTTTGAAGTTAAGCTAGAAGATGCATGGTTGTGTTTCATTTCCTTGCTAACGGTGAAAGGCATTGATGGTGTAAATTCCTTGAGTTGGTGATTCTTTCTTTGATCCTTGCCTGCAAATGGTGTTCAATGGGGCCATCCAACTGCATGAGGGGTCATATATATGCTCTTAAATTATTTGCAATTATTCTTTTCCATGTATAACAAGCATTTTTGCCTTTTCTCCCCTTTATTAATAGTTCATTTTTAGTGTTAATTTTGTATGGGTGGTGGTGGCTGGGTGAGCGGGGAGGACCAGCACCTGCATGTGCTTTATGCAGGCTCTCTTTTGTAGAATGCATATTTGTTAATACGGAGGATAAAATGAAATATAAATAGCAATTTTGCTTTTGTTACGAAAATCTGAGCGTGGATTAATGCAGCAAAATTTTCCCACCATTCTGGATAAATGGAAATGTACGACAGTCAGAAGTAAATTCGCTGGCTATGTGCTTCATATTTCATTTTCCGACTGTTATTGCAGGGCTTCCATTTGTTCTGCCTTATTTTACAGAAAGCGTGGATTACAGAAAGCGCATGCTGCATCAGTGGACAACAGAAGAAATAGAACTACTGGGGAGAGGATTGTGCTCATTTGGAGCAGACGAGAAGAGCAATTCAATGAACAGTATAACGAGGAGGGAGAAGACACTTGATGATGAGTCACGTGTAAAGGAGAATGAAGACAGACGACCAGAACATACTGATAAAGGAGCAATCCAACCCAAATTCACATTCCTACATCCGGAAGTGTTGCATCATCTCCCGTGCGTGATCATTTGGCTCCTCTTCCCATTGGTGGTCTGCCAAAGTGACGCAAAATTGAGTTCCTCCGCTGTCAAAGCATTTGAGCTCGTGGATCGCTTTCAAAGCGTCTCCTCGCCGTCAGTGCGTCGCTTCAAGTTCAGATCTGAACTACGATGGCGAAAGGTCAGCCAAAAGTAAAGCCAAAAGCAGAGGCTCTCTGCCCTGCAGGCCTCTGGTCGACCTCTGAAAAAGAGGTAGGTAGCCCTGAACCAAGAAAAGCCAACCATATCCAATCCGGTCCACTCATGTCCTCTGCCGTTCCCTCGCTTGGAATGGAAGCAGCAGCAGCAGCAGGAAGTTGGGGCGACGGCTCTTCATTTGGCGACTGGTGAGTGGTGAGTACTAATTTATGTGTCTTCTGCTCTGCTCTTGGACACTCGTGACCATCTCCATCCAGCGCCGGCCGCAGCCCAGACAAGGACAAAGGCTTTCCGATTCCTCCCTTTTCCGCCCCTTCGATTAATCCAATGCCCTAATTTTGCTCTAATTTCGACCTTGCTCCCAATTCCTCAAACCCTTGCAGCAAGGCCAAATGGGCCAAGGGGCTTCCTCCTCAGCCTGCGCTCCTTGTGCGGGCACCGGCCTCGGCGTGGGCCGGGCTGGAGACGACCTCACTCTCGCCCTTCCGGACGAGTGCCTGGCCTCTGTCTTCGCCAAGCTGAGCTGCCACGACCGCAACGCCTGCTCGCTTGTTTGCCGGCGATGGTGCCTAATTGACGCGGGCGCCCGTCACCGCCTTGCCCTTGGCGCCCGCGCGGACCTTGCCCCGGCCTTGCCTTCGCTGCTTGCGCGATTCTCCGGCGTCTCTGCCCTTTCCCTCAAGTGCTCCCGCAAGGCGGTTAGCTTGGACAATGCGGCGCTCTCGCTGATTGCCAGCTCCCTTCCGGCCCTTTCCAGGCTGAAGATCAAGGGCTGCGTTGACCTCTCTGACGATGGCCTTGTTGCGCTCTCCGTCCACCGCCCGTCCCTCTCCAAGCTCTCCCTCGCCTCCTGTTCATTCTCCGCGCCTGGTCTCAATTCCCTTCTCTCCAATTGTCCCCGCCTCCTCGACCTCTCCCTCAAGCGCCTCCGCAAGCTCGATGCACAGTCGTCCCATCTCCTCTTTCCTCCGTCCCTTACTGCTGAGAAATCGAGTGGAATTGGAGCCGGTGGTGGTGGTTCTGAGGAAGCCTCCCTGGAAAGACTATGCCTTAAAGACCTTCACAATGCCCGTCTCTTCGCCCCTCTCCTCGGAACGGCCAAACGCCTTCGCACCCTCATTATTTGCCGTAGCTCCGGTCCCTGGGACCAGGTTCTGGGGAATTTGCCAGCCTCTATTGTCGAGATCCAGGTGGAGAACGTTCAGCTCTCCGACTCTGGCCTCACCGCTGTGGCCTCAGCCTGCCGGGACCTGGAGGTGCTCTATGTCAGCCGCGTCTCCGATTGCTCAGACACAGGATTCTCCTCCATAGCTGCCTCCTGCCGGAAGCTGAGGAAAATCCACATTGACGCTGGGGGCAAATTTGGTGGGGCACGCAATATGGTTGGGGATGTCGGAGTTGCAGCAATGGCAACCAAATGTCCGCATTTGCAGGAGGTGGTTCTTATGGGGGTGCCTCTTTCAGTGATCGCCCTGGACGCCCTCGCCAGAAATTGCCCCGTGCTCGAGAGAATGGCGCTCTGCAACTCAGAGTCCATTGGGGACTCGGAGTTGGGATTTGTCGCAGCAAAATTCACTGCACTGAAGAAGCTCTGCATAAAAAATTGTCCAGTGTCGGACCCGGGAGTGGAAGCCCTTGCAGCGGGGTGCCCTAATTTGGTGAAGCTTAAGGTGAAGAGGTGCCGGGGAGTCACTTCGGCAAGCGTGGGCCGTCTCAGGGCCGATAGGAGGTCACTGGTGATCTCCGTTGACCCGGGGGCACTGTCGTTTGATGAAGAGGAGGAGATTGTGGCCGAGGATGAAGATACAGGGGTGCCAGCCATTGCTGGGAGAGGACGGTCTCACCGGCATCAGCGAGGGACCTCCACGGTGGCCACGGTGCATGTTGTTTGTGGGAGCAGAAGTGCGGGTCTCATAAGGTCGAAGCTGATGAGGAGACCCAGCGTGGCTTCCAGTTCATCTTCCTCCCGACAGAGGTAATATCTAGCCATTGGGAAGCCCTTCCCTGTTTTGGAATGTTAGAACAATGGCACTCTCGAATGTGCTTGAATGGTATGTTCTGTATGGACAACCCAATGGCATTCCTAATTGGCAACTTTGCAGCAACATGTTATAAATTTTTCCTGCATTGTGAATTCACCCTATCAAAGAAGGCTTTGCTCGTTTCTCCTCTGATCTGGATGAGGTGAGAATTGAATCTTTACAATGTCACAGCTTGCACAACTATACTACTATACTGTTGAGGAATGTATGGTAGAATGTTGCTGTTAGATTCTGTTCTTTTTTCATTATTGTTCTTCTCTTATGTGTTTTGACTTTTAAATTTTTTAGTTTTGTTTACTTTTCATGAGTTTTAGTACTTACACGATGTACTTTGGGAATTATAGTGTACTAGGATAAGAAAGAAGTTCATTATGGTTTCTAGGATCAGTTGCAAACGTGTGAATTGAAGCTGTAGCTTCTATTTCTTTCTTGTAACAGTGTTCTGCCTCGTCTAGTGTAATTAGCCGGTTTGCTGACGTTCACGTTTGATGGATTACTCTTCTTACTGTGGTGAACATAAATAGAGATGAATTAAGGTGCAGGAGCAGGATCTGTCTCACTATGAGACATAATGACACCTTGCTGGAGTGAAGAGTTGAATCAACAAATCTATTTTTTGGTGGTAACTTTGATCTATAAAATCGACTATCTAGTTTTCATTTTGCCCATGACTTGACCAAATACAAAGGACTTAACTGTTGGTTTTTTTTTTTTGGTTTCTTGTTTTTTGGGGCTGTAATCTTCTCAACCAGAGTGTTCCTATCTAATTACGTCCAGAATTATGTGTTTTGTAGTGCCGATGTTTTGTTTTAGCTGTGAAGTTGTCTACTCTCAATGGCACGAAGAACAACTTCCATGTTGACCAATGTTTTAAAACCCGGTTCGGTCGTTGACCCGGTTTGGTGACCGGGTCGGGCCAACCGGTTTAGCCCGGTGGGTCAACCCGGGTCGACCCGGGTGACATCATAAATTTTACTTTTTTAATGATAAAATTTATGTCATTTCTTTCTGTCAATGGATTAAGCTTGAGAAGTATCATTCCTCTATAAAAATATATAGAAATTAAGATCATGTGTTGGAACATAATATAAGATTCAAATTATATATAAACAATACAGGTTAGAGCAAAAGATGTTGGATTTCACCTCTGGCAAGCAATTATACATGTTGGTGGCAATGTTGAACATTCCTTTTGTCCATCAAATACCCTTTCTTAGCTTATTGTTGTACCACCATAAGAACGCTATGTATCCATTCTTTTTGCTAAAAGAAACCTCCTTATCTCTCTCTGCCTGCATCTTACTTTCTAGAAAATAGGATATGCAACTCACACTATTAAGCAAATCAATGTCGTATCCTAGCATGGACAATTGAGTTTACCTGGTTAAGGGTTTTGCACTACTTGTTCAACCGGTGGCTCATGCAACTTTGTAGGATCACCACCATTTGCAACTATGTCTCGTAGTTCTCTCAGACACATCTGAGTGATCGTTTAAAATTAAACCCTTGCAAGTGCACAAGGCAATTGTACTACGGCGAGTATTAAAGGGTTGTCGAACCTCAGGGACGGATTAATCTTTTACCAAATTCAAGAGAAGAAAAAGATGTAGTTTAATTAATTCTAAATAAAGCAATGGACTTTATCTAATCTAACTGAGATTTAATCAATATGGAGAAATATCAAGGCACAGAATCTACCATAGACATGCAATTACTACTCTTAATTATTATTAAGCATACATTGACATGATATGGTAATTCGTGTTCTTGATTGGACACACGAATTAATAATGAATTCACTAACATTCTTGATCGGACACGAAAGTTCATCCACTATTTTGTAATCAATCATATCCTTGATCGGGCATAGAATCAATCACAACTCTAGTATAATGCAATTAATCTTATCCTTGATCGGGCATAAAATCAATCACAATATCTAATTTCATTCATAATCAATCAAGTCTATGATCAAGCACTCAAAAGAATACTCATGAAATCGCATTAAGCATAAATCATAATCAACTTTATAAAATTAAACTATCAAGAGTAGCAATACACAGCTAGGGCTTCATCAAGCCTTGACAAGGAATTTAGTTACACATAGAAAGGGAGAAAAGAAAAGCCTGTTTATGTAGATCCATCGTCATGAATCTTTCTTCTTCTTTGCTCCAAAAGACCTCTTCTCTTCCTCCTAACCTCCAATAAAGCTCTAGATTCTCCAAGGGATGAATATGTGATCTACTTTCTAATGCCCAAAACGTTCTCCCATAAGGCCTATTTATAATATTGAAGAGAAACCACGAAGTCCCCTTCCAAATAGGTCAAAATCGCGTTTTCCGTATACGGCGATCGATCGGCACTATTCACCGATCGATCGGTACTGTTCATGTCAAATTTCCAGTAGATACGATCGATCAAACGGCAACGATCGATCGCGAAAATTTCGATTTTTTCCTCAGGCGATCGATCGCCTTATTTAGCCGATCGATCGGTACTATTCATCCTGCAGCACAATTTTCCAATGGTCATAACTTTTTGCTCCGAACTCCGAATTATGCGTGGTCGGTGGCGTTGGAAAGCTGACTTCTTGAACTTTAACATGAGACTTGAATCAGTCCAATCCGACATTTGTACACGAAGTTATGAAGGTTTAACCATTAAAATCTTATTTCACCCTATTTTTGCATCTTTGCTCTCATTTTCCTAAAAAACCAAAAACTATAATAAAGTAGCAATAATTCTAATCAAACACTAACATAAATATAAGTTTAGGAGATAATAAAATGCATATTTCATGTATAGATCACTGAGCATTAAGCAGAAATGTAATTAGCAGGGTAAATCATGAAATCATGTGAAACTAAGTATCATTGTAATTACACATACCGTTTCAGATACGTATTGTTGACCCGAATGATCATATCAAAGATAAATAACTTAAGATATAAGGATTCTGATGTCTGAAAAATGGAAAATACTGGTCTACCCTAACACGTTTTGAAGCACCAACTTTCTCCACCTGCACAATCTGATCGAAGGAATAGTAGGGAAGTAAACGTGAATGCCATTGTGCATACATCCCAATTAAATTTCCCAAATCCCTAGCCTGTCACAATCATAAAGCACCCTTTACAAGAAGGCTTAAGAAAAGACAAGAAGCTTGATAACAGAAGCGACATTTGATCCTAAATTAACACGTAAACGACATAAAACGATGTAAATGAAAATAATGCCAATAGCACGATAAAAAGTAACTGAATAATCAGAATTTAGAGGTCAAGAAAGAATTCCCCATTTTCTATACACTAACTCTGATATTATAGCAAGGAAATAACCATTTCATTTTGCTGATAAAACTGGCCCAAAAAACAATATACTTGATAACAATATATAATTACATGAGACTTTTCCTTATTAGTTATTGAATCTTTGGTTTGCCTCTTCTAGAATGCTACAAAACCAAGACTTTGCAATTACGAATGGCTAATATAAAGCAGCCTATACAATCTAGCAAACAATTTTATGCAGTGGAGTAATACATAGAAAACAACTGCTTACTAAGAATAAAATAAACAAGCACGTCCATAATTCCTCCCTGTTAGACCCTAAACATGAAGATTCAGAAATCAACCTAATAAATCCAAACGCAGATCGCTAGTAGAAAATGAGAAAACACGCAAAAACTATGCCGATTTAATGATAAAACAAAAGGGGGTTTCAGGAGATTCACCTCGTGCCCACGGCCATGGTACTTGAAGGAACGGGGAAAGTGGCGAAGAACATAGCCGAGACCGTCATTGGAGATGAGGAGCTCCGGGGTGAGCTTGGGCCTCGTCCTGGGGATCTGCTTCTTGGGCTTCTCACCGGAGGATTTCTCCGCAGGCTTCGACGATGGGCACGAGGAGCCGAGAGCCGAGAGCGGCGGTGTGAGTGCGAGGGACGAGGGTGTTTTTTTTTATATATATACTGGCCCGGTTTGCCTGACCCGGCCGGTTCCTGGGTCAACCCGGCCGGCTCGCGAACGACCCGGCCGGGTCTTCAATCTACTTCAGCCCGGGCATTCCGTCCCGGTTTGGTGACCGGGTCCGGTCCAACCGGGTTCAACCGGCCGGGCCGAACCGGATTTTAAAACAGTGATGTTGACTGAGAAGTGGAGAACTGCTTAAAGCAAGTTTATTTAGCAATGATGCCCAAAAAAGAAAGTTTGATTCTTAGCAACGCCAATTATTCGATCACATTGACGCATGCATTCCATCGCTTAAACTGTTTTTTTTTCGTACATTGCCATCGCTTACACCCAATTCTTCTTCTTCTTCTTCTTAGTAGTTTGTACCTCTCCACAAGTGTACTTGGTATCCATTTGTCCTGTCCTTCCCTCTTATGTTTCAATATCCCTGTTTATTGCTTTGAGAACTTTGTATGAAGCAGGATACGGAAGAACAATAATCAATTGAAGAAAACTCACCCACACATTGAAGGCTCAAATGAGCGCTACATGGGACAACAATTATGTATCCATCTAGATAATGTTTTAATACCAAGTAAGATAATGTAATTTTTCTGAAGACCGAGCTGTTACGGAACGGACTAGTTGTTTACTTTTCTATCTTTTACCACAATTTCTAATTGACATACAATAAGAGTATACGCATATCGAGATGACAGATTTCAGAGAGTTTAACTTACCTGGTGTATCTATGCTTGATCTGATGTTTTAAGCCTATTCTTGGAGTTCAGCAGGTCTTTAGCTGATTTATTGCAACGCTTTGGACCAGCAGTCAATGCTTAATTGGTGATAAAAGAATGTTCTGTGGCAATTAATTAAACTAGTGTGAATCAATAATTAGAAGAATTGCTTAAAACGAACCTAAAGCAAAATTCTCTTACATTAGATGAAATGGTCTCTCACATGTGAGCAGGAGAAAATATTTTAAGATGCTTTGATTGTAGACTTATGAAGTACACCATCCCATCTGCATATTTGTTCATATCAAATTTGAGCTCACATATATAGATTGTTGTAAGCGGCTCTTCGAGTAACCATATTGCCAAGCAACAATTGTACTCACAGAATAATCGCATACTGCAAAATCAGGAATCATATCTCATGCGGATCATAGATAATTGTACAAAAAAAGTCATTTGGTGTGCAAACAAATTCTTCAGTGTTTAATATAGATCAAACAAGAGGGTGTGGGTAGGATGGTGGTGACAAAATTAACTCAAACGGATGTCCTGAATTCGAACCCCTGGGCCACCCACTCTGGATTATACATCAATTTACACATCCATATGATGATGGGTGGGCTTGTGCATGCCCAAGAGGTTTTGGAGCAGGATACATTGTTGTAAGTCGGGTTGCAAATCAAATCAAGGTTTAAAAAATCGGACTGGTCATCGACTCGGAATTCTTGTGGAGTAGGTTCAACCATGGAATGTCGTATCGGATATCGGTAAAATATCGGTCGGCCAAAGAGACGAAATATCGGAGATATTGTGTAAAAAAATATCGGTAGTCAAAAACTAGTTTTTACCGTATATTTTCACAATCTAACTTCTAAAATGAGTTATACTAATTTAAACAAAGAATAAATTTCAAAATATGCCTATTAGGATTGAAAACAAACATGAAAAGTTTTTTTTTTCAAAAAAAAAATTTGAATTTTTTTTAAATAATTTTTTAATTCAAAAAATACCGATATATCGGTCCGAAACCGATATATCGGCGATATATCGCCGATATTTGGGATTTTTTTAAAAAACGATATTGATGGGTATCGATGTATCGGTTTAGGCCCGATACCGATATATTGGCGATATATCGCCGATATATCGGCGAGACGATTTTCCATGGGTTCAACTAGGTTCAAATGGGGGTCAACCCGGGTTGACCCGGTTGCTGGTGTCATCAATATAAAAAAATTGAAACCCCCCTTCTCAAAACTTTATATGATATAAAATTTTTACATAGTCTAATATTCTATGTGTAGTAATTTAATGAACAAAATAACCATATTACAAAAAGTAAAACACTTAACATAAAAAGAAAAAAAAATGACGGTATGAGATTTTACTAAGATCGATGTCAAAAGAAAATTAAAAGATGTTAGAAAGAAAAAACGAAGAAATTGTGTTAGAAAGAGCTTAAACCCAACTCAAACTTATAGGTCATGATTTAAAAACCGACCAGCTAACACAATTTCTTCGTTTTTTAAAACACTGGATCAAATAGATTCCAAGATGCCATCGGCCAACAATTGACTCCACTTTGTTTATGCTACAAAGAATCACCTGTCGTCATTTTATTTGATTTATGTTGCTTGCGAGAAACTTTAATAATCACTTTAATTTCTTTCGGATCTCGATAATAAGCTGAAAAGTTTTCCCAAGTAGCAATCTATTTCTTATGTCGCTTTTATTTGCTTCACCATTTGCCATTTGCCCTCAGTATTGCTCCGTGACCAAATTCCATGAACCTGGTACATAGGATGCATCATACTCCCTCGTCCTGTTTAAGATGCTACATGTGGAAAAATATTGATTTTTATCGGATAGTGGTAACTTTAACTAATTAAATTAACGAGATGGAGCATCTAGGACTGTCCTTTTCCACATGTAGCAGGACGGACGGACTATCTTAAGAGCTCTCCGTGTCCCATGAGGACTCATGATCTCACATTTTTTTAAAATTTAAAATCCTCTCGACCATTGCCAAAGGTCTATAAAAGCACTTTAAATTATCCAACCACTTCCGCTGTCACAAGCCCAGTCTGTCCAGCTCCATCTCAGAGAGACTTGAGTTCAAGTTGTGAACCTTTAAGTCACCATGGCCCCCCAATGGCTTCACATACCCATCGCATCACCCCATGGCTCTGTCTCTGACTTTCATGCCGAGTGGGACCAAAACGAATCAAAGTTTTTACTCTATTACACCAATGGCCCCTCATGTTTTAGCTTATTTACATTTTCAGCACTGTCGCTGTCCACGTCCGACAGTTCCGGCGTAATTGTCTCCCCGTCGCAGATCTCGGTCTTGGCCCCCACCCATCTCCCCACTTTTCCACGAACAAGAAAATCCCAATTTTTTTTAAAGAAAAAAGCCAAATTCAAAGAACTTTATTTTCCACGGATATAAGTTATAAGACGATGGCTCTATCAACAGCGATTAATTACCCACAAAAATGTTTTAAATGCATGCATCATGTTCATCTAGATAAAAATTAATTAATTAAAAATTACACGAAAAAAGTGAAAAACAAAAAAAAGTGAAAAAAGAATTTGTCCTTTTATGTGTCTTGGGCCCCATAAGTGAGATGGCGATCAATCAGTAGTACGGAATCACCGGCGGTGGCGGAGATGCGTAAGATACGCCCTTGACCGGCGGGAGAGGCGCCCCAGCTTCCTCCGACGGTGGTGGCGACCAATGTGTAGGCGGCGGTGGAGAGTGGTGGTAGGCTGGACTTGGCGGCGGCGGGCTAGCAGCTGGCGGGAATTCGCATCCCGGTAGTGGGGATGGTGGTGAAACCACGACCGGAGGTGGCGACGAGAAGCTGTGGGGTGGCGGAGGTGGACTTGACACGTAATGAATGGGCGGGGAAGCCTTCGGTGGTGGGGGAGGTGGACTTGAGAAGTAATGAGTTGGTGGGGAGGCCTCCGGTGGTGGTGGAGGTGGACTTGGGACGTAATGAGATGGCGGCGAAACCACGGGGACCGGCGGAGGAGGGCTTGACACATAATGCACTGGTGGTGGCGGAGGTGGTGATGCAGTGTAGAGGGGAGGCGGAGGAGGCGAATTGTGATAAGCAGGCGATGAGGATTTTTCAGGCGGAGGTGGCGGCGGTGATGGATAATGGGTGGGTGGTGGAGTGACCTTCACTGGCGGCGGAGGTGGCGGAGATTGATAATGTGTTGGAGGGGAAGCCTTTACCGGTGGTGGAGGCGGCGGCGGAGAGTGGACTGGGACAGGTTTTGGTGACGTATGCTCACTAGGCGGCGGTGGCGGAAATGTTGTCGGAGACTGTGAATGGCTAGGCGGCGGAGGAGGGTGAGATCTGGTGGACGGCGACGAGCCAGAAGTCGGCGGAGGGGGCGGGGGCGGGGTCATAGTTGGGGGAACCGGCCTGGGCGTCCGGCCCTGCCTGGGTGATGGAGGCGAAGGTAATGGCCTCCTCCCCCCCGTAGGGCCGCCACCGCCATTGCCACCACCGCACTTGAACTTGCTGCAGCTCACCGGCTTGGCCGCATCGGAAGAACACACCTTCGCCGACCTCTGCCCGGCTTTTCCAGCAATGCAGTTCATGCTGCCGTCCTCCACTCGGCCTCCGGTACCGGCGACGCACTGCGGCGCCTCGCCGGTGAAGAAGTTGAAGGAGTAGGTGAAATTCTGCAACCTCGGAAGCTGGCAGATGCTGGCAGGGATGGTGCCGGTGAGGCGGTTGTGAGCAACGTCCAGCTGCTCCAGGCTCCGCATCTTCCCGACGGCGTCCGGCAGTGGGCCTTGGAGGTCGTTGAAGCTGACGTCGAAGACGGTGAGGTGGTTGAGCTTGCCGACCTCCGGGGGAATGCAGCCAGTGAGGTTGTCGTTTATGAGGATGATCTCTTCGAGGGTGGCGCCCATGTTGCCGATGCTAGGGGGAATGCAGCCGCCGAGCTTATTGTTGGCGAGGACGAGGACGGAGACGGGGGAGTTGCCTAGATTCTGAGGGATGCCGAGGCGGAGACGGTTGTCGTTGACGAAGATGGCGTCAAGGTCCTTGTCGAAGAGGGCCGGCGGGATGGCGCCCTCGAAGTCGTTGAACCGGAGGTCGAGGTACTTCAGGGAGGGGAGTGACAGTACCACCCGGGGGAACGACCCGACAAAGCGGTTGTTGCTGAGGTCGAGCTCGAAGAGGTGCTTCAGGCGGCGAAACGTCGAAGGCACAACACCGCAGAAGCGGTTTGAGTTAAGGTGCAGAAGAGCGAGGTCGGTGAGGAGGCCGATCTCCTTGGGGAGGTACCCCGCTATATCAGCATGGTTGAGGTCGACGCCGGCGACGACGGTGACGGAGGGGTCGGAGGGGGAGGGGGCGCAGAAGACGCCGGAGTAGGAGCAGACATTCGGTCCCACCCAGTTGGCGGTGAAGTTGAAAGGATCGGAGAAGATGGCCAGCTTCCATGACTGCAAGGCATTGTAGGCCTGCCTGAGCCTCGGGTTGGGAAACTGGAAGCGGGGGTCGATGGTGACTGCGCCGGCCAGGTCGTCTCCCTCGTCGACGGCCCGGATCTGGGGGCAGGCGCCGGCGAGGAGGAGGAGGAGGAGGACGACGAGCAAGGTAGGAGGCATGGTGGAGAGGCGAAGGCAGAGAGGAGTCACATGGGAGGCTGAGGAGTAGGCCAATGCTTGTACAGCTTATAGTCTCAAGCTGCTCCCTCGTTTTCAAGCTTTTAGCATTTGTTTAATGTTTCCAGTTTGAAGGCTTCTGTTTGGTGAGTTGCATCGCATCTATAGGTTGCGTGGCACTACATGATTGCACGTCGCGCAGCAGCGGCAAGAAATGGTCGTCGTCTACTTTCTCACGAGTCATGGTACTCTAATCAGTCCAGATGATCTACAGTTGGTTGATTTGATGGAAGTTTAATTGACTCTAATTCCCTAAATAGACTGTTGATAATAAAGCTATTTGTTTATCTAGGCTATTTGATGACTAGTTATCATGGATATTTGATGGACTCGGGATCGTGTGATCTAAGCATGAACTCCGTTGTGGGCGACAACCTGACAGTGGACACTCGTGTCTCAGCAAAGTAACAACCTTTTTGGGCCCAATGCACCGCCATGGCGCGAGGAGAATATGATTGATGCCGCGTTTTCCCGCAATTTGAAAGTTGAAACCCTGGCCTTTCTAAAAAATTTGGAGACTTAAGGTTTATTAATAGTCGTATAATGACAGGGGATTGAATATAAGCTTGTGGACTACCGGTAATCGTTAATTTTGCAAGTAGAAATTAAATAGGAAAGGGATTCATAAAAGTGGGTAGGACACTCAAAGCTGGAGGCACGATCATGCAGTAAATGGATTTGCCATCTGCTTTTATGGCGTTGAGTTTTTGAATACTTATCTATTATTGGTTGAACTGGAAAACGCGTAGCCCACGAGGCCCATATCCGGGAATCAAGCTGATGGTTTTGCATCTGTGGAGCCCCATCTCCAACACCACTTGTCCCAGTCCCTCGACAGCAGTCTCCGCTTCTCCCAGTCCTCAACAAGCTTCCCGTACACTCACGCCTGTCATTTCTAGGCAAAACCCAGAAAAAAACAAAGTCGGGGAAAAAAATAATGCTATTTGGTAAAATTAAAATGCATCTTTACCCATCAAAAGTAATCAGCAGTGTAGAAATATTTGTTTTTTACAGGATATCTAGGAGTGTTTTACCCTCGTTCAGATTGATGTTAGTATAATTCCCAAACTTCAGCCTTTCACCAAAATACTTAAATTTCGGTTTCGGTCTGCTATGTTCGACGTACACCCTGATATTGTGTTCTAACACATGATAGTAAGCCGAAACATGAACTGTGGTTGTTATAAGTCGAAATGCTGCTTAGGAACTTTGCCAACATTGACCTCAACTCGGGCAAAAAGTTCCAAATCCATGGACAATATAATGCTTGCTTGCTTTTTACTCTGAGAAAAGTTTAGATGAGACTTGTCTCATGCAGCTTGCATGAGCTCAAATAATCTCAAGCCGTCAAATTTTGATCCGACGGCTACAAGGGTAGATGATGGTTCACACTACCTACCCACTGATTTAACACTTGCCGTCAGATCAAAATTCGACAGCTTGAGATAACTTGGCTCATGTAAACAACATGAGATAAATCTTATATTTAATGTTTATTTTTCTAAACAAATAAGAAACAAAAGCAGAGATTAAATAGCATGTGCCCTTACAATACGCGTGCTCAGTACTTGCCCACACCCACAATTGAGAGCCATTCGATCACGTAGGTCCCATGATCCCAAAATAATCAATGGCTTCCACTCTTGAGCTCGTAATGCACAAGAAATCATCATCGGCACGCATTTCTCATTCTGCTTCCGGATGACAAGAGGGACAAAAAAAAATCATCCTAAGTCCCGATGACGACCACGTCAAAAATCAGAATTAGTGATCCCACGTCTGGTGGGTCAAATCGTCACATGCATTACCAAACAACCAAGCTACCGGACCACAGTCAGTTTACAGGCTGCATCACACGGCTGCCATTTTCAACTCCAATCATCACATGAATCATTAGCGCCTATCACGAGCATGGTAGCTGTGTTATGTGTGAGCAACTTTCCGCAAACAATAAACAATTCAATCGCAAATGCTTTCTAGTCGTACGGAGCTTCTCGTGCATGTCACGCTTCTCAGTAAGCCTCAGCCTCGTGAAGAAGCATCAAACCTTCAGAATAAAAAGACAAACCAAACGGAATTTGGAACTCTCTTTTGGGCCGCAAATGCTCAAACGAATTGGTCAGGTGGTGCTTCTTCAGGAATCTGCAATTGGACTTTCAGATTTTAACTCATAGCAAATTCCATGTAATCATTTATACCTGCAATTCTATATAAAAGAGAAGTGCCTCGAGCTACATTATGATTGTTATACATCAGTGTTATATGTAGGTTTCATTTCTTCCAACAAATAACGCATAAGTGAATAAGATCCCTCCAGCAGCCGGGACATTGCTCACTTGCCATGAGTGTTATTATCATCAGAGTGATTCGATCATATAATTAAACAGTAACGGAAATACAACTTGCAGAAAGAAAATCATTTGGTATAACTCAAAGCAGCTAAAACTTGTATAGAATTTTGAATAGTCTACCTCGCCTCGTTTCCACTGTTCCTTCAACCAAATACTTGTGTCTTTAGGACCCTCCACCTTCTTCTCTTGGCTGTATTAAACCAATTGTGAATTACAATATGCAGACAACCAAGAAATAAATAATACTATGACAAATACATAAATGATAATAAAGCTTTTTCCATCTGCTAAAATCATCTACTTCAATAATAAGGCAGAGAAGCAAATAAACCAACAAAATATAACATGTTAAAACCCTCTCAAGCATAAGGATACTTTGAACATGAAAAACGATGACTTAAGACTCACATGAGTTCAGATTAAACCTAGGCTATTTGCACTCCTCTAAATTATCTTGCGATTAATTCCAAGAAAAATCTTACTCTCTGACAGAAATTTTATTCCTTAACCCATGCGAAACAATACTCAAACAATTGACCTATAGTTATCATCAAATCGAGTTCATTTGATGCCATAAATTTGTCATGTTTGTATTTTAAGACTTATGTTCATGCACGAGAGAGGAAACTTTTAATGATAACACTTACAGTAATTGATCATTAAGTAGCAGATCTGCGACACCATTGCCATTTAGGTTAGACATCTTGAAGACATCGGACAACTGATTATTTGTCAAAATGGGAGAATTTGGTGGTGCCACTGCAGGAGTGGAGAAAAAATTGCTTCCAGTACTAACTGGAACAAAATTAGAAATTGGAACATTCGAATTTCCCATGTTTCCAAAGGGGTGTGTTGGAGTTTGGCCCTTAGAAAATCCTACACCAACAGCCACTGGTGCTGCCACAGGAGTGGAGAAAAGATTGCCTCCAGTACTCACTGGAACAATATTGGAATTCTGAAAATTTGAATTTCCCGTGTTTCCAAAGGGTTGTGAGGGCCCCTTTGAAAAACCTGCACCAACAGCCACTCATAAGAAGATGTCCCATCACATGCAGAAATAACAACCAGGAAAAAGCTACATCCAGAAATAACACCTAGTCTTATGTCCAATAGGAGATAAAAGAAAACACTGTCAATCTGCAGTACCTGTCGTTCCAAAAACTGCTACTTGGTTGGCTGTTGGTAATGGACTAGGATGACCAAATGTGCTATTCGAAGGTGGAGTCATCCTGCAAAAATTACCTCAGTGACCACTTACAGAAGTAAATTTTCATCTCAAACTATCAGTTACATACAAAACATAAAGGAAGCAGTACATAAACATATACTATCTGCAGAAACTTATCAACTGAAACTACATTGAATTTGAAGCCGAATCTTGCCTGTTGGAGGCCATATTCATGGAATCACCAAATTGGCTAAAACTTGATACTAATGGAGGCACTGTCTGCTGATTAAAGCTTGAGGACACGGTCATCGTGTTACTTATAGGGAATGGATTTGTTGCCAAAGTAGTATTTGGCAAGATAACATATGGTCTTTGCAGTAAGTTCTCGAATTCAACTAATTTTGAGTTTAGTAAATTTCTTTCTTTTTCGACCTGCAAACAAAAATTAAAAAGAGAATCAATCTTATGGGGCAGAGAGTTAATTTGAATCCGTACATTGTGTATAAAATGGTTATCCACTTAGATTTGATGAGCTTTCAGCTGTTTTGCCCTTAATTAGCATTAGATCAAATGAACAAGAAAGTCCACTAAAAGTTATACTAAAGCATTGTTACACAGTAGGTTGATAGCAATGGAAACAGAGATGATTAATGGTGCCATTCATTTTGATAAAATTTAACAAAACCTCAGATGTAATTGTCCAGGCACATATTGTTTGTCTACTATATACTCCCTGTGTCCAATGCAGCTCGTCAGGATTTAAACAAAGACGGACCAACATTACATGACTGGGTTTGCTCTCTCAAGACTAAAAGCACGAGAAGAGGGAGAGAAACTCTGTTTTTTATATGGGCCTTAAAGTCCAATAAATTTCACTCATTTTGTAATGCAGACACGCTCCATTGGATGGAAGGAATACCAATTGGCATGGGACACCGTCCCATCAATGACAATTGGTGTTTTCCACTATCCTTATACAAATATTAGATATCCGGTAAAAAGAAATCACATCATGACTGCATACTTGGCACATTTTCCACTTTAAAGGTGACAAATTAAAAAGATTGTCAAAGACTCACAATTAATTGGAAATTTAATCCCCGTTTAGCATCTTCATATGCTGCTGCTCGCAATTCTTCATAGCTTATATCCCCATTTATGTCGCAAGCTTGACTGGGATAAACAGACATAAAAAGAAAAGTAAACACCAATCAATCACCAGAAATAGCAAGCAGAACTCCAAAATAGCAAAGAAAACTATAGCTATCATTCATGCAACACCTTAATTCACTTTTTAATAAGTAGTATACTATTAGAATTTTTGACAGTTTGCCAATATTAGCCTTTATATAGGAATCTATTCATACAAAAGGATGCTCTACCACTAGCTAATTAAATTAGCCGAATAACTTGTACAAACTCGAAATTCCCTTTTTTTAAACTCGGAATCAGAAGTCAAGTAAATGCGATTTCTATCTCTCTTTTGCATTCACAACTCGCTCCCTTTGTCCTTATTCTAAATTTTGAACCGTGTCTATATGTGTAGCATCTATTCATGTATTATTTTTAAAAAAATCTACCAATAATAGATGAGCTGTCAGGTGCAGTGACTATAATTATACTCAGGGGAGGTACCCTTTGCAATGGCCATAGCAAGTAAGCTTCCAAAGTGGTCTTTCATTTCTGAGATCTTCAACGATTTGTCTTTTACACTCTTCAGAATTTGTGCACCTGCAATTTCAATCACCGTAAATTTATGAAGGGTGACAGATTGAATCTATCCATATATTTAGAAAACCCTATAGTGGTTTACACAATTTATCAACTCAAAGATAAAATAAAGCAGGAGATAAAGGACTAAATGGAGTGAAACAAAATGATACTCCCTCCGGTCACTTTTAATAGATACCCTTTTGTTCAAATATATTAAATTGTTAGTTGATTTGAAAAAACTGTTTTTATTAAAAGTGACTGGAGGGAGTAGCGATAAGGGCATATTTTCAATAGAGGACAAATTGCTTAACAGGTAAATTACGTGATAATGTTTTTGAAATGCGACCCTCGGTTGGAACTATGGGGATGTGACAAATCATGGGGGTGCAATAAAATATGGGGCCTGCGCTAATTGGAGGGCACCCACATGTCCAAGTGGCCCCAAATTTGGTGCCCCACCATCTTAGTAAATCCTCTCTAAAACTCACATCCAACCCATATGACCCATGCGGGGCTTACAAATGAAAAACATTAACAGTTAAGTTACTTGTTAACACTAACACGGAAGATTTCCTTTATCAATGCTATCTTATCAACAGGGTATAAAAGGTCATACTTGTGATTAACTTGCTGCGGTTGTGTGTCAGTTTGTCGAGCTGATGTGGATGTACCATTGGACACAGAAGACAAACGGCTCCATTTGTTTTCAAATGGCTGACAAAGAGCAGTAAGAATATTAAAGAGATGCAGTAATTTACAATAACTTCGAGAAGCTTCTCTTTGTACATATATCTACATGCTACAAAATGAAGAAGAATAGGAATGCCGGGGCGTTGATTACAACTAGATGAAAACATTATTCACACAGAATAAATCCTTAAAAGGTAGTATAGAAAAATTTGTGCACATCTGCTGAATCCCAAATTGCACACAGGAAGTATTTAAGTATACCTTCACTTGGCTCTGATACTTGGAGTTAAAATCAGATTCACCCTTTGTCTGTGGACCTCTCTGCACTCCAAATCCAAAAGGATTTGGATTTTGCTGTTGTTGCGGATTTGCCTGAACACCAAATCCAAACTGGTTGGTCTTTGTCTGTTGCTGAGTCGCATGCAAAAATTTGCAGCGTTCGCCATACTGACAACTGGAAGAGAAAGAGTATAATCAGGATAATACATCAATATGAAGGTTGACAATTACACAACTAGCTGACACTTAGAAATAAATAAAAAATGTATCCCATGGATCATCTAACAGATCATGCAAACTAAACATCTAAATTAATAAAAGCAACTGCCACAGTCCACACAGTAATAAAATGCTACAGAACTCCCTACAGATGCATATGCTTGTTATATCTTGAGAAACAATAACATCATTAGATTACCATGTGACTGCATACTGCAGAACATGGGATTAATTGAATAGCTACATGGAAAAAGAATTTCAAAATAGTAAAAACTGATATTAAACTGTGCATATATAATGAATCGGACATACTGCCAAACCGCAAAGTGAAATTGCATATGTCTTACAAATGCAAGTCTTTTATGCAAGGTCAACCATGAAACAGTAGATTTGTACACTTATTTTGCAAGCATATCAACTTCTTTCACAACATTTGCTAGTGCACTTCGAGAATTTCACATTGCCCCTTGTCACAATCCATCAACATTAGTTCAAAGTTCAGACTTTGTCCATATCTGATCAATTTAAATTCCTCTTCACGTTCCTACATCACATGATTGCCACTATTTTACAAGATACCACCCCAAAAAAACCACTGTTTAAATTTCCCCAATTACAAATGCGACTCTATAATCACCACATCCTTTTTTGTTGAAATTTTGCTTGCCTACCCACATCTAAACTAACATTGTTGTTTGCCACTATAAAACTACTAAAAACTCTAGAATACAAATTTATATACTTTCACCTTCACTACACCCATAAGATAGGGATTCAAATCAATTACATCACCAAAATTTAGCAGATGAAGAAGATTAAGTATAAAACCAATCGAAACACCTAACTAAAAGATGGTGAAATTCAAAATTCCATGCGTTTCATCGAATTCAAGAGATTGGAGTGCGTAAAAGTGTAGTAAACTAGTTGATTAAAGGATTCGAAAAGCCAAGGTGATCGAACGCGGATCAAAGAAACTGCAAGCAGAAAGCAGAATCAAAAAGGGGTTGATGGGAATGAAGGATGGAAGGGAGATTTGAGAGAGTAAAGAAGCTAACCTGCCGCGCTGGAAGTTTCTGCAGAGCTCCTTCTTCCGGTTCATCTTTTCCCTCTCCCGCCGTCTCTCCCTTGAGCCTTTTCAGTCTGCCTCTGCCCTCTTTTCCAACGTTTATTTGGCTAATGCTGCGTGCGAACTGCGGATGATGCGCTCAGAAACACTCGCCGCCGCAGAGCCACCGTGCGCTGTCACCGTGCCGCCAGACTTTCCTAGCGCGGCAAGGGCTTCCCGAAGGCGCTCGCGGTGAGCGTATTTACTGTATTTTCTTGCGTTTTTTGTGACAAATAAGGTTTTCTTTTCGTAACATTCCAAGTTTAGTCCCGTAAATATGCGCCTTAGCTCACGCTTGGCAATGCGGTCAGTCGTACCGCGAGCTGTCAGATTATGATCCAAAGGTTGGATCAACTGCCCCTGGTTTTCTGCTATAGTCTTTTTGAATTTTGTTCTTTTCCTTTTGTTGCAAATTTTTTTTTCAAAATTTCATTCATTCAATGAAAAGGCTGCCTGAAAATCGGCAAGACAATGAGCCATTCCATTACCGGATATGTTTCACAAAAGAGGAGTAATCAGGAATGGAGGGAAGGGAGGCAATAGCTGAATGGGATCTTACCAATCCAAGAATCTTGTTGGATGTTCTTGGTGAAATTATTGACATCTTCCATACAGTCGCCCTCCAAGATTATGCATTGTTGGCCAAGAGATAATGCAAAAAGGATTCCCCTTGCCATTGCTAAATATTCCGCTTGCTCCCCTTCTCCAACCATAGCCTCCGATGAGGAGAAACAAACTAGAACCTCTCCGTTATGGTCTCCAACACAAGCCCCAATACCACAAAGGCTATCCCTTTTTTAAGTAAGATTCATCACATTAATTTTGATGCCATCCATAGGAGGAGGCTTCCGAACATAGTTATCCTTCATTTGGGTTTAGTTAATGGGAAGAGAGTTGTATAGAGCAAAAGAAGATAATGTGTTGATCCCCATCCACTTAATGCGTGATGGCAAAATTTTAAACCACTCTCACTTCAGTTCTATGCTTCCAAACGGCCCAAGCTAAAACAATCATGAGGGCCATATCCTCCTTCAAGAAGTTATGTTTTATGAAGTGGATGACATCTAGAGGAGAAGATAGTTGATCAAGGTTTATATTTTTTGGATTCTTAAGTTAAACACAATCAAAGAGATTGAACTTCCAGGGTATATTATTTATCAAAAAAAAAAACTTTCAGGCTATATTTTTATCTAAAAATTGAAAATATGAATCCTTAGTTATTGGACTAATTTTAACATAAAAAAGGTTATTGGACTAATTTTCTTTGTTGTCCAATAAGAAATATCACGACGTTAAAAAAAATCGTGACAAAAGTACAGATCTAAGGCCCAGCGGTAGTTTTCTCAACTTTTTATTCAAGATGCACTCCGGCCATGCCTACGTGGTTCCGTTACTCACCACTAATAATCACCAGCGAATGCGAGTCCTACATCCTCCGGACATGCTCTGGGCACTAGAACTAGTGGATAAGGAAGGAAGTTCACCAAATGGAAGCTAGTTCGTCTTCTATCATTAGTGGCCGTAAGAGCAAGAGAAGGGGATGACTAACAGTTACCACAGAGAGACAGAACTAAATTAGCATGGTTTTCTGGGGAGCATTTTCTAGTTGCAACTCAGCAGTAGGAGTTCTGGCGGCCGCCGTCGTCCTGTCCTCTACCACCATTGCAAATCAGCCGTCTGATTTCGAAACTCTGTCTAACGTACCACAAACACTCTCAGGTAATGGTTTCCATTGAGTCGTCGTTATTTGTTAAGCTTTTATACTACCACATATATTCAGACGCTATGTATGTTGCCACCAATTGTATACCTGTATAAGTTGAAAACATGGAAATATATGGCAGGAGGTGATGGCAAGGCGGCAAGGATCCAAAAGCCCAAGTCTCGTAAAGCAGAGTCCTGCACGGGCAAATGTGTCACCACCTGTATTCGAGGCGGAGCTGGCTCCCCCGGAGAAGGCCCTCTCAATTACAGAAGGTAGCAGCCACATTTAGATTAATTATTCAGCAGACACAATCTTAAATTTTGACAATATGGAATGACTATTGCAGGCCTTTGGTTGTCTTCAAGGAAGGATTTAGAAGCCGGCAATATTGGTAAACACTCACTCTGGAAGCTCCTTTAATACTGCAGGGCCCCTAACTAGTTTTGGGTATTTGGCACTAATTGGTGCATTATAAAAAGGCAATTGAAGTTTCTTTTTGTTGACTTGCCTCATCTTTATGCTCCAGTCTGATAGAATGCTCAGATATATGCAATTTGATCAAAGATGGGGAGGATGGACCCTGAAGAGGCAGTTTGTTTAGTACCGTGGCAGCCACCAGCCTCTCTCCGCAAGCCTGCATACATTGAGCAGTGGCTAATTTTCACCATCTTCACGCTTACCATCTACAACTGATATCCAGACCAAAGATCGATACCGGGGCACCAAGTGTTGAACGCTATGTTTCCTTCTCGGTCGCATGTTAGCACTAAGCAGCACATATTCATATTGATTCTTTTTTTGTGCATACAGGCTGTTGTACCCCATTTATAGAGCAGTTTCTGTAACGTTTTGTAGAGTCGGACACGACCGTCATCATATCAGAGCTCCCTATTCTTAAACAGCCGCGACCCATTTCTTGCTCTTGAGATAGGCCTAGGTGTGCTAAGATCCCTGAAATGAATGATATTGCACCAAAAAGAAAGTGTCATGCAAATCCAATTATGTTTTGTGCGCTGTAGTTATGAAATAATTTTTGTTTCCCGATAAAAAGGGACTCTAAAGAGAATGGAGTACCGAGAGGTATAAATACGTACTGAGGACAGTGATACACAAGGTGGCCACTACATTGGAACATCTGTAGGAGGACAATACACATAACTAGCCATGTACATTACAAAATAGACGGCACAAACAGTTAGTAGTCGTAGTATAAAAGAACCAAGGATTTTTTTGGATAATAAAAGAACAAAGTTAAACTTTAAAAAATTTAACAAGGGCAATAGGATAAGATGGTACAATGACAGAATCACGGCTACTATCTCTGATTTATAATATCCCGTTTCCAGGCGAAAACGAGCAAGGACAAAGTTCCAAACAAGAAAACAATGGACATCTGAACCAAACCAAGCCAGGAGAAATAGACGATTGTGATTGAGCAGATCATGATATAAGTTGAGTGTAACGGGTTGTTTGGATGCATTAATTTCCAGGTAGAAATGGACTTTTAAGGGGTGGAAAGAATCTTTTTCTTAAAAAAGTGTTTAGATATCACTTTTCTGAAAGAAATATTTTTCCGTAAAAAGGCTTTAAAGGGTTTATTTTCCTTTTTACGTAAAACTTCATCACGAGGACGGTTGTAGTAGAAAGTTAACCCAAAAATCATCTCCCTCACTTTCATCCTAAGCCCCCCCTTCTCCGATGCTGCTCCAATCCACTGTTGAGCTGATGGGGACTCGCCGAGGGTGAAACGACCTTTTTTTACTATTTGCTCCGATCCCGGTGGTTGAACAACTATTTTCACTCACTCCAAACCCGGTCCCGCCCATGCTATTGAAAAGAACAGTGATAACCCCTACAGCAGATTCCTACACACTGTGTATGGAAATGAGTGGGTCAGCTGATGTGACTCAGTTGACCTCACATCAGCTGACCCACTCATTTCCATACACATCAGGGAAAATGTGTAGGAATCTGCTGTACAAATATCATTTCCCTATTGAAAAAACTCACTTACTCCAGCAGCAACTGAGAGCTTGTCTCCACATGGCAGTGTTCTTCTTATTCAGGAAAGGTAACATCTTTCTGTTCCTCCCCCTTTTCACTTCCACTCCTTCCTCCCTCCAATCCGACCCACATCTCCAGCTTCGGCTACAAGAGGGTCCAAAAGGCGCAGATCTACTGTGTCTACCTGATCGCCGATGCCCAATTGAAGAAACTCAAGTCCTTAGTAAAAAACCACTCTGAAACCATCGCGCGATTGGAGTCTTCGCTTGAGGGTTTTCACCAACTCCGCACACCGGACAAGGAGGAGCACTTGAGTCAGGTTCAAACATATGAATGCAAACGTGGGTTTCCGAATTTGGCCCACCAGGGAAGCCGTGGGGGGTCAAAAGGCAGAGGAGAAAGGGTGGTGGTTAGGAAGTTTGGTAGCAGGGATCAATGTGACCAAATATAAACCATCTTGGTCAGGAACGTTCTATTTTTCGTTTGCGTTAAAAGTCGAATCGGACCCAAACATGGGCCACCTCCATCAACGTGCTGCCCTATGAGGACCACGACGGGCTTAGCAAATATGTGGCGGTGGGCGGCAACAGAGGAAGGGTCTTCATCTTCCTTTCTTCTGGCGATGGCCTGGTCAAATTCGACACTTTGTCGAATTCACCCATTACCTCTTTGCTCTCCAACATGAAAGAGGAGGCAAAAAAGATAATTTTATTTGGTGAAATACATTTTGTGTCAATGCATCCAAATGCAATGGATCTACAACCCCCGTTTTCTTTTTATATTTAAAACTTGATCCAGCTTTCCTCCATTTCCGCTAAAGGAAAGGAGGGGGAAATGTTTCTCATTAGTGCACTAAAAAACATCCAAGCAACCCATAAAAATGTGATTGTAATTAAACCAATTTTAGTAGATAAAAAGAGGAAAAATGAGAGATACAACTTCCCAAACATGGGCCCCTCTATGGTTCTTTTAGCAAAAGGAAAAGGGGAGAAAATAACTTTTATTTAAATTTCAAACGGGCATCCAAACAACCCCAAAGTAACGCTCAATTTTTTATTTTTCGTAATGCTCATCTAGAGGCTATATGGATGCACCATTTCCCAAGTAGAAAGGGGCGAAAATGATCTTTTTTCCTAACAAAACGTTTGGATATCACTTTTTCGCAAGAAATTTTTTTTCCGCAGAAAGGCTTTAAAATGTCTCTTTTTATTTTTACCTTAAACCTCCTTAAGAGAGAGAATGATGAAAGTAGAAAGTCATTTTCCACTGTTTTCAAAGGCAATTTAAAATATTTTAAAGAGTCTTGCCCCTTTCAACTCTTACCCTTTTCCCTTTTATTTTTAAAGGAGTAGTTCTAATCAACCTGCCACTTTCCTTTCTTTTAGTTATAAGAAAAAGATAGAAAATAATTTTTCCTTCAGGGATTAAAAGACATCCAAACAATCATTAAATAAATTTTTGATAATTTCACCTTTTTAACTTGAACCCCAAACTGGTAAAATCGCCATCGCCAGCATGATACTCTCTCACCTAGGCGTGCTGCGAGAAGTAGCCAAGTAGGTGATGGTGGTGGAGCCCATTATGGCATCGATTGGCCCGTCCCTGTAGTAGGACAACGAGCAATGGTCGACCCAGATGTTGGACGCATTGTAGAAGGAGATTCCATCCCCGTCCCTCGACCGTACGGTGGCGTTGCCGATCGGGCATAGTTGTGGACATGTACGAGTCCGTCACCATATAGATATGGCCCATTTTCCCTCCTAGCGCAATCTGCCAGTTGCTGTCGGCTGGACTGCCAATTGGGGTCGCACCTCCAGCCATCATCAATCGGGTTCCCCGTCAGGCACGATGAGGACGAGTCCGCCTCATATGTGTTCAGACTTCAGCATACGCTACACCGCGAAATTGATTAGTTCAGTCTCCTACAAATCGCATATGGACGTCTGATAGAGGTGGGAAAAAAAAAAGGCAATTCCATCTGGTGAAAGGTCTTTCTATGTCACTGCATCCAAATGCCCTATTTTTTTATATTTAAAAGGGACGTCTTAAAAAAGAAAATTTATTAAATAATATTTTAAAAAATAATTACCGATCGAGAATATTTTAAAAATAATTTCTGATCTAATTATCTAATCAGCCATGCATACGCCTGCATCGCTTTTTTTTACCCCGACCCGAACCGACGCCTTCAATCTAAAGTGAGAGACATTGATTGAACAAACACCTCTCACTGATATAAATAGAGGCGTTGGTTCAACCTACTGTTTTGAACTATTTTACTAGGACAAACTTCAACGATACATATCTCTCTCTCATTTCTGATATGTTTTCGCCTATTTTTTTATTTTTAATATTTTTTCTTATAATGATAGTATCACAAATATGTTGAGCAATCGCATACTATTTATCGTGGTTTTTATGGTATTTTTTTCAATAAGATATCAAGATCATTAATTAAGATATCATGATGATTAGAAAGAGCATTAAAAATAACGAATAACAAAAAAAAAAGGTAACGACGGATTAGAAATGAAGGAGATATAATTTAGTGAAGTATATACATTGCCCATTTAAAATGGGACAAATTTTAACGAATCATTAGTTTGCCATTTTTTTATTTTTTTATTATTTTTAGTGCCTTTTCTGATCATCATGATATTTTAATAACCTTGATATCCTATTAAAAAAATACTATAAAAAATCATGATAAATATTATGTAGTGGCTCAACATTTTTGTGATTTTATCATTATAAAAAAATACTAAAAATAAGAAAGAATAAAAAAAATGGACAAGAACGAATAAAAAAGAGAGAAATATGCATCGTTGAAGTTTGCCCAAGTAAAATATTTAAAAATAATTTAAAGATCTCAAATACATCAGTTCTCTATTTATATCACTCAGAGGCGTCGGTTCAACCGACGTAAACCAACGTCTTTCGGGTCGAGGTAAAAAACCTACGTGGCTAATCAGATAACCCGATTGGGAATTATTTTTGAAATATTCCTGGTCGGTAATTTTTTTTAAGTATTATTTAGTAAATGAAAAAAGGTACTCTCATGGCACCTGGAGAGCTCAACCGACAGTTGAGGGTCTCCCTCTCCCTCTGGTTCCCTCCTTCTCCGCCTCTCCCTCTGGCTCGATGGGGCGCCCGCCACCCCGACGACTCCCCGCCGCCCTGACGACCCCTTCCCTCTCCTTCCTCTCTCCCCCTCCCTCTGGCTCCCTCCCTCTGGCCCCGCCGCCCCGGCAACCTCCTTCCTCTCGCCCCGCCACCATAGCGACCCCCTCCCGCCGTCTCCTCTGGCTCAACGGGGCACCCTCGCCGTGACGGTGGGGTGACGAAAGGTGAAAAGCTGAGAGGGAGGGGGGAGAGGAAGAAGGAGAGAGAAGGGGTCGCTGGGGCGGCGGTGCGCGGCGTTGAGCCAGGGGGGAGTGGGAGGGGGTCACCGGGACGGCGGGGGGTTGCCGGGAGGGAGGGGCGGCGCCGTCTGGACGGATGAGCCGGTGGCACCGAGGGAGGGAGGGAGGGGGCCTCGCAACTGTCGGATGTGATTCGACGATTGCAAATAAGAGCGCCGGAGGATACCGGCCCTCTTAGTAAATTCCCCGGTTAAAAATCATCCAAATTTACTCTTCTTTCTCTTTTTTCGGTAAACGAAAAAGTGGAAAAATATTTCTCCTTCGTGCACTCAAAAACGTCTAAACAGCCCCGTAATTACTAACAAAAAAAAGTCGCAGTTGAAAAGTGGAAAAAAAATATACATACAGGGAATCCCATCCCATATAATCCCTCCATCCTCAGCAATCTTCGTCCAAGTTGAGATAGTCGGCCGTCAAGGGCCTGAAGATGTGGCCGGCCTCGCCCTCAACCAGGTCCAGCTGGCCCTTGAGCAGGTGCATGTACACCACCCAGTCCCCGTTCCCCCTCGCGCTCGGCATCGGCATCACGTATCCCGCATCCCCTCCCCACGGGAAGTGGTACGACCCGAACGCCGGCCTCCCCCACCCGAAGTCTATCTCCCCCACCGGAAACCTCATCCCCCCCGACATTACGAACGCCGGCCCATCCTCCGCCCCCTTGCTGTATATCTTCGCCAACGCCGGTTCAGGCCTCTGAGCCTCCACCCAGTCGATCAGCCCCCTGAAGTGCTCCTCCGTCGCCGCCCCGACCAAAAACTCGTGCACCACGTCCGCCGCCCAGTTTAGCGGCTTCACGGCCAGCTCCTCCGCCTTCTCCTCGCCGTACGGAATGGAGAGCACGTTGCCGAAGTAGCTTGACATGTCGCCGTCCTGGCTCAACCGCATCCGGCCGTCCACCACCACACCCATCTTGCACCTCTTGGAACCGTCTTTGCAAGAGCTGGCGACGATCTGCCAAAGGAAGGCGCTGATGGACTCGAATTTGGTCCTCTGGCTGCTGCCGTTGCCACTTGCGACGGCCTGGAGGCGGTCGATGTCAGCAGCTTCCATATAGTATATGCGGCTGATGGTGGCGTCGGCGCCGGTCTTGGGGGCCTGCGGAGGTGGGAGGGAGGAGACGAGCACGTACAGGTCGTCGATGGAAGAGTCGTAATCACCGGGGCGGCGCGGGCTGAGAAGCGAGCGACGGAAGGACGGGACGACGGTGGGGGATTTGGACTGGGCCGCCTCGGCCCACGAGACAAGGAACATGTTGGTGGAGTAGGCGTCTGCAATCCGGTGGTCGAAGGTGCATGCCACTACTATGCCACCACACCTGAGCTCTGTAGCCTATTGTAAGAACAAATAACAAAAGAAATCAGTTTAATCACATTTATTTAGAAAAAATGGTGAATTGAACTTATAATCTATATATGAATTTTGTTGTAATTTTCAAAGACTCAAAGACATATTTTACATTCAAGTTGAGTCAGCATTTGTTAACAAACATGTACTACCATGCAACTCGTTTTTAATCTTAAAACCGGTGACTAGATCAATGTAGGATTGACAAAAAAGTCATTATCAAACCAACTGGACTCTCTATCAGAATTGTAGATGAGGTGATCCAACTAGTAGAAGAATGACGTTAATTCAGCATGAATCGGCTCTAGTACCTGAACGGCGAGCACGCCGCCCTTCTTGGTGGGGACGAGCCTTTTTTCGACGCTGGCGTCCGGATCATGGAGGTCTAGCTGGTGGAGCTCAATGTCAGTGTAAGCTTCCACAAAATCAACTCCACGGTTGTTGCAGAGAAGCTCCGGCTCCCCGACCGTGTTGAGCACAACCTCTCCGGCAAAAGCATAGTACGAAACGAGGACCTGGGCCAAGGATGCTTTTAGAATCCCCACCATGGAGGAGAAAGGGAGGTGGTTTTGTTTCTTGCTTCTTTTGTAACAGAAGAAAACGCCCACGTCGACGGGCGGAAGAAGCAAGTCGAGGTTGGAGAGGGGCAGCCAGTGCTCCTGCAGAGGCAGAGCTGCGGCCACCACCTCCTTTTTCACCATTGTTACGAGAGAGTCCCTTATGACAGCCATGGAGGAATTGGACGTGTGGAAGAAGTGTGTGCACTTGAGTCTTGAGTAGTAGTAGGACTTAGGATGGGTTTGGGGTGATAGCATGGGAAGGGAATTACTCTATTTATAGCTGCGGCTAGATGCTCATACAAGTTTACAGTCAATGGATGAGGTAACTTTTTCACCCGTGCTTATACTTACTATCTTTTATTTCTCGTACATGAAAGCCACTTGGACTTCCTGTGATATAGGAGTGTGATTATTAGGACCCCAAGAAATTCCCCAATACCCCATTTCAAGAAAATAATGTTTTACATTTTTGTACCACTCTATCAGGCACATGCGTCTCATTTGATTTTCGAAAGCATCTAGCCTGAACGTCCATCGTAACCGTGACCACACATCCACACATTCCACATTCCATTGGGGTAGGCAAGAAAAGGAGTACGAACTTGGAGTCAATATATCCACATTCTCAATTGCTAGACGATTAAAATAATTTTACACGGAAGATGGACATGAATAGGATTGGGTATTGGATTATCCGGATCAGACCGACTTACATGAGATCGTTCTCATGTAGCTTGCATGAGCCAAACCATATCCATATATCAAGATCTGATGGTGAGTGTCAAATTACTAGGTAGGTAAGTGTAAATCATCACCACTATTAGACCTTGATCTAATGGCTCAAGGTTATTTGGGCTCATACAAGCTATATGAAAACGATCTCATTTAAATTTTTTCTATATATATATAGTCGTCTATGCTTAAAAATTGAGCCTTTTATTAGCTACTCTGTAATGGTCGAGAATATGCAGTATGTATATTAAGGGCCTGTTTGGTATCAACTTTCTTGAGGGGGGAAAGCCAAATTTTAGGGAAGAAGCATAGTGTTTGGTTGAGAAGCTTTTAAAGAAGAATTTAGGACCCGATGACATGTTTTGTAAATTAATAAATATGGAAGATAGGGGCACATAATATGAAAAAATACATTTCAATCATAGAAACGCTTTTTTTCTTATTATGTACTCTTATCTTATTTACAAAATTATAGAATATGTCACTGAAAAAAGTCAAAGAAGTGAAGAATCATTTCTTTTTTAGGAGATTTTCCGGGAAAAATTAGATTCTCCTAAAAGTTGGGTGTGTAGCTACTACCAAACAAGCCCGAAGAGGTCAAAGTTATAGGACATGGCGCTTTCTATTTGGAACCTGCATCTCTGAAATAAAACATCTTCTAACAAATACGTACTGAAAGTCTGAAACACATTCAAATATGGATTTACAATGGAATCGCCGAGTGCTTCAAAATTACAAGAGCCAGTTTTTCTTATGGAATTATACAATGGATGTTCGCACATGTTACTCAAGTGCACCCTGTCAAAGTTACGCTTTTTTTATTAGTCATCTAATTCAAGATTCTTAACTTGTTCACAGCCTAAGAGTACTAGAGAAAGGTTTGATGTATCTCATCCTCCTATCCTGCCAAGTGTTGTGTGATTCATGACCTTTGCCCTTTTCAGGAAAGTCAGAAATTTCAGTTGGAGCTTAATGACTGAAAAAGCATTTCCTGCCTCATATACATTTTCGGTATATATTTAGCTCAGAAGAGACATAGTCCATAACCTATAGGAATCTAAGTATACTTTTTCCGATTCATATGACCTTTTCGCCAGCGACTAGGTATACACCATCAGCCACTTAGTATACTTTTTCCGAAACATTGAGGAAGTCAAGCCTCAAGCCAAAGTGATCTATCAAAGACAATATTTTAAGAAACACCATCTGATCATATGGTCTAACAATTGTTGACTTCGTAATCCCCCGGTTAGTTGGATTTGTTACCGAACTCTATGGTTGTCACTCCTTCGATGATATTGCGTATTAGCATAAGGTTGATCAAGGATGAACTAATTAAGATCAAGTGAGAATGCCTCAATTGCTAAAATCGTCTATAGTTTGAGATACCATTCGAAATTTAAAATGATGCACACTAAATTTGTCACCCTTTCTTCCTAAAGCAATGGCCATGCATCATCTACCATATTTTCTGATTGTTTTTCTATTTTTTCAATACAATATTTTCTGCTTGTTTGGTTAGCTCGGAATTTGAGTTGTTGGGGTGTTTCTTTCCAGTTTTATGGAAATGGAAAGTAAATGAACAACAATTTCATCTCATAGTAAAACCTTGCACTTTAGTTTAACTGCATGTCTATACGTTCACCTGTGTCTTGTGTTCTAAGGTGGCGTTTGGATAGACTCAGAACATGAACCAGACAGTCAGTGTTTCACATGTACTTCCTACGTACATATGCAAGACACCGGCCCATCATGAAATGAAACGGTTTACCACTAGAATGCGAGCTAGCCCTGAAACTACTCTCTTGAGTTGCTTGCTGTGATGTACTAATCTTCTTCATCACTGTACGTACAGAGTCTACAGACCATGGTTCAAGAATTTACTGTTGTATAGTAGTTCATTTAGACAGTCTTAACGTGACACCGTCAATGGAGGTGGGTGGGGAATGGGGGATACTTTCAAGTGTTTGATTCAGTACGAAAAAACAAGAATGCAGATCTCAAGAAACAGCTCCATGGCGCCAACCTTAGTATTTAAAAACTAACGACGTCTCTTGTGATAAGAATTCGATAGTGATACACCTTGACTCATTTGTTGTTACTTAATAGAGGCTAATGCATGCATTTGATTAGTTACGAGAGATTAAAAGATAAAAATAGGCTGCATATGGAAGAAAAAGATGTAGTCAAAGTTGATGTTTAACTTTCGAAACAATTAAGAATGATGTTAAACTAATTCAACCATCTTGGCCCAAGTGCGAATGCTATATAGTATATAGCTTTTGGGATTATACCAAAAGTATTTATCGATCATTTTAAGGGAACTTAGGGATGGAAACAAAAAGGTCAAGAAGTCCTCACCTAACCTACCTTCAAAATGACAAGTAGGTAAGAACAATTTCAAACTTGTTCGTCCATTAGGCTGATGCAGCGTTTAGAACCTATGATGGAATTTTCTTATTGGCTTTGCTCGTCACAGCCTTGACTAGGCCTTGAAGTGGGGGAGAGTCAGGAGACTGAGAGCTGACCTCTCTCAACTTGTCCTATCAGAAGCTGATGCAATGGCGTGAAATCTTTTAGATCCACTTTTGACCATGCCATGGTGTACAACCATGTTTTTCTAGTCAAGTGCAGTGTTGGGGTTGCTTTCCTTCGTTTTGTTTTCTTTTTCACACTTCTGAATGAGTATTGCGGTCAGAACAATTCCACCGGAAAGATAGTTTAGTTGGTATACCATTACGAGTAACGAAATGTTTTTTTGCTCGTTTAGATGAACCCTTTACGTGATCAAATTGAGTTAGGGCTTAAACTACTGTATAAAATAGTTAACGAAGTAGGATAATCGACAATCAGTAAAATAGTATGTGTCCAACTGAGTCAGTACGATTCTCAGTCTACTGATCTTTCCTCAGGAAGCACACTACTTAGTTTGATCATTTGGATAAAAAGAGCACAGAATAAGGCCAACAAGCTGTACTGGGGGCTTCGACCTATCGATATGTAAGTGTAAACATCTCTGTGGATGTGATACAGGAACTGGAAAATGTAGTTCCCACTACAATCGTGTGATTGAGCTCATGATAAGTTGACAACTTAACCACTGGTACCTACTATAGTCAAGGACGTTCTAACTAACAATTTCATTAAAAGATTAAAAACATAGCCTCCAACAACTTCATAACATTGGGTAACCTGTTGGATTAGAACATGTCCCCTCATGTGTGTACATCGATTCCAAAGCGGTTCATGTTCACATATCATAAGGATATTCAAGTGGGTCAATGAAAACGTTGAACGTGCTTATGACTTTAGTTTAGTTTGTTGGGTGAAAAGCATACATGAAATCTTGATAGGCCAACTCCACATCTTTGTAGAGGAAGATTTTAGAGGTAGAACCTTCCTCACAGCTTGCACTGAGGCAAGGCATTGCATGGAAGATCATGATCTGCATCTAATCACAGTTTCCCCTATCCGCTGATTGACTTATAGTAAGTCAGTAAAAATTCTAAACTTAATTATGAAAACATAATGAAAATCTTCATTCTTCGAATTGATGCGACTTGTGACTAGCGAGAACATGATACACCATCCCATCGTACTAATATCCTGGGCATTGCTCATATGGTTGTAATTCTTGATCAGCCACATCCTAGAGACTAGGTTTTTGTTTCAACCGTATCCAAATACTAGCAAGATTCAAAACAAGAACATGTAGCCAAAAATAAAAACTCAATAATACTTGTACCAAAAAAAATGAGTCACCACCATATAGCTAGCATACATCATTCGTCACTATACGAAACATTCGAAGGTTGCAGTGGTACCTTTGTGCCTACTTATAACTCCCCTATCGAAGAGGTTAATATGCACTTCGGTTTTGCACGTTAATCTTAAGTGAATGGAGTGCACCAATGCAGTTTGAGCCATCGGATCTCGCGTTAATCCAGGGTGCGGGTAGGTTATTCAAACCCGTCTGCTCCCTGTGTAAATGTGAGCCATCGTATCAAAATCTGAAGGCCACAACGGCGCACGCAGACGCGAGTAAACGAGCAGTGAAGTGCGCCTTCCGCATCCAAACGGGGATTTATCAAGTAGGTGGATCAAGTTATCACATTACGCCCAAACAACGAGCCCATTATACTACAAAGAAACAGAGTATCAGAGCCCATGAATTCCAATAGCAATGGGCTCTGATGTAGCCTACCAAGCAGCCCGGCCCTTGGTCGGTTCACCAACCCAAGTCCAGCCCGCTCTCTGCCACGGACGGTTGCCCAAATTAGCCAATATCAGTTAATTTTTTTTTTTATAACGAGGGGTGTCCGACTCGTTGGACCCGACTAGTAAAGTCAATTGACTTTTGAGCACCGTATCTCACCGCCAATCCCTTCGGGTGTTTACACGGCCCACACGACATATTTACTTCACTGCTTCAAGAGGCTTGGCCATGCTATATCATTTATTTTTTTTACAACACTGCTATATCGTTTACTTCCCTTAACGTGCTACAGGATTATTCGAGTTCCCATTTCCTCCCTTGTGATTACTCCATATTTCAGTCACCACTCCTCAGCTTTTTTTGAGCTCAGACTCAAGATCCTATTTTTAGCCAATTTCAAAGGTATTAGCGACCTTTTTATTTCTCTTAGGTGAATTAGAGAGGGCTATTAGATTTTTATTTTTCGTAAGTTGGAACATTTCTTCCTTTTTTTAAAGTTGGAACATGTTAATTAGTAGTATACCGGAAAAGCCAGCCACCACTTAGCTAATAAGGATCCTTCTACGTAATAACGTAGGCAAAGGTAGTAGGAAGCTGGAAGCCATACGTATGGTTCACTTCACATCATGCAAAACGAGGTCACATCTGTCATTTTAATTAATAAGCATCTCTATGATCTCCCTGTCTGTCATTTTAATAAGCATCTCTATGATCTCCCTGTGAGATTATAAAAGCTGCCTGCTCTTCAGTACGTATAAGAGGTGAAGTCATGTGAAGTGAAAATCCTACTTTCATTTCATTGTTCTCAGTTTCTCACATTGCAAGAGGAAGAAGCAACAGTACTTGAGAGGACGCGAGAGGAAGAGAGGTGCCTTACATACTTGTTGTTGGCACCTCCGCCTGCTTGAGCATCCTAGCTACATCTGAAGGATCAGCTCTCATGGCTTCTCTAAGTGCATCCTCTTCCTTCCTCCGTCCTAACTCCACCTCTTCTAAGCTGGGCATTGGCGGGCGATGCTCCAGGCTCGTAAAGGAACTAAGGGCCCGCCTCTATATCCTTCGCCGGTGCGCCACCATGCTCGTTTGCTGGTACATCCAAGGAGATGACTAGTTGCAGTTTTGCAGAGCAGTTGCATCACCATTGTAACATCCATGTAAAGGATAATGGGGCAGCAAGCAGGCCAGCTAGCGCGATTTTTTTCTTCGTTCGTGGCGTATATTCTTCTCCCAGACCGGATCTTTCTTGCCACTACTTTTCATTTTCAGATGACGCCAATAGCAGTTGTTTATCTGACTTGTGTTGATTCTTGATTATTTCACTCACTGAATGGAGAAGACAACTGAGGAGGAACAGGAAGAGTGCCTCATTCATTCCTCTCTATCATATGAAAGACTCGCTGTTTCTCATTTTTTTTACTTTTTTCCTGTTGGGAGAAAATGCTTTTTGTATTTTAAGAACCACACTTTTAGCATTATTCGTTCCAAGTTACAAGGAAATGAGAAGTATAAATGCATATTATTCATAAATTTGTCATAATCTTGTGTTTTCATTGGTGGGTCCTGCCTTTTCCCATAGTTTGAGATTTGTGAGGAATGGAATGCGTTCGCAGCCACAAGTCATGAATCATAGTGCATGCAAAAGGCAGCTGGCATAAGTGGTTTGTTTGACTAATTATCTTCTTCGGTATTAATTGGCTAATCTATTAACCAGGAAAACAAAGTGGTAGGTGAATTCTAGTGGCTTAGGCGCTTAGCTGAGTTAAGAGTTGATAAGTTGATGAGGATTTCTGCGCTGAAATTCTTCAAGTGAAACGACGCCACCATACGTTGTAAGTTGTTTTTTTGGCAACTACCATACGTTTTAAGTTGTAACAATAGTATGTGTAAATAAGAATTTAACCTCAATCTTGGTAGACCAAATTTGAATTGAGCAAAGCTCCAGACTGTCCTGGGCCAGGGATCCTTCTGAAGGCAGATGAAGTGGTGCCCTACTGGATCGGCAATCCTTGCTGGTTCTAGCAGACCCTGTCTAACGGGGTAATTGCTTGTTTTTCTTCTCTTTCTAAAAGTAAAATGATAAAGGACCCTGTCTAGTAGTTATTGAGAAAAAACTTCTCTTCAATTACATCAGAAGTCCAACAACATTATAGCAATTTGAGAGGGGTTTATATGAGATCGTTCTCATATAAGGAGCATGAGGCCAATTCTTATAACCATTGGATTCCGATCGGAGGATGGATATTAAATCATTGGGTAGGTGAGTGTGTCACATCAGGGAGTGGGTGAGATCATTATGGCTATACGTAGCCATTAGATCAAGATTGAAGGGCTACGATTCAAAGTGGCCTCATATAAGCTATATGAGATCGATCTTATTTAAACTTTTCCCTAGCAATTTATCCTAACCAACTCTCCAAAGTGTCCAAACAATGCTACTCTCTCTAGTTAACCACCTGCATTCTCTTATTACGAAGAAGTTCCACTGTAGAACACATGTTATACACAGTAAGATGTCAGTCATCGACTAAACTTGGAAAATATGTTTGGTGCAAAATGAGAAGTACCCTTGAGTCATGGGCGTCAATCAGTTGGTCACATGTCTTTCACCTTGATTCCTGATCCATTCTATATAATGCCCATAAATGATCAAATCGATAAAACTTGTATATCATTCGTACAACCCAGTAAATAGTTTTATCTGTGATGGGGGGTTGGCATTACATAATTGAGGCAACTGCATTGGACTCGGGAGCCACACACACGCAATCCCACGTGTACTTGCAGGCTCCAGCTAATTCTAGCACTCTTCCCAGTCCTTCCCTCCCTCAGGGAGGACGCTGATTCCTAGCTCAAATTGGTGCCTACTCACGTGAGTAACTGGGCATGCCACGCAAATCCGTACCCCTTGCATGTGGAATGAACTATACTCCCGTTGAAGCTACTTAATAAAGAGGGGAACATATAAGACTGTTATCAACTTATCATCGATATGTTACACCCTCCAACCTTGACCACCGACTTTGGGCCTGTTTAGCACACCATTTTATTTTCTTTTAGGGTTTTAAATATACTCTTCTTTTCGTGAGGAGGTTTGGTCTAAAGGACTGAAAGTCCCTTTCAATTTGGGGGAGCCAAACGGGCCCTTTGATTCCTGCAATTCAAAAGTTAGAAAATCAAGCAGATCGATGTGAGCAGTGTCGCTGAAAGCTCGTGAGAAAAGATCAACCACTAGCTCCTTCTTACAAAACAAAGGGTGATGGTATTATTATTCCACTTTTTTACTCAATTTTCTTACTCCATGCTGGCATAAGTTGATTCGCACGTCAAACCATGAACCACTCTTCCCCACATGGGTCCATGCCGCAGTTTGGTGCCACATACCAATCGGTGAAATCATATATCAAAAAAAGGTTATCACGAACAAGGAATTTAATGATGTTTGTCATTCCGAAGTAACGTTATAGCAGTGGCAAAAGATTAATGCATGTCAATGATCTTCTTAGATGGTTTATGTGCTGTCTGAAAATACATTGATGATGGACATCCACCGGCCATGTAATGAGGTGGGCTGATTAAACCGTCGGGTGGCTAACTGCTCATCCGTTGCAATTTTTAGCGTCATTTTTGTATAACGTGACAAGGCACCCTACAATAAGAGTTGATACTCGGGGTTGTCAATTTAGGTGCTTTCAAATTGCCACATTAATAGTTCAAAATGACAAGTTAAGCATTCGATATCTCAAAATTCACATAAGCTTCGAAAGCGCTCTTCTCTGAGTATGGTTGTTCATGAGCTGAGTGATCGTTTAAAATTAAACCCTTACAAGTGCACAAGGTAATTGTACTACGGCGAGTATTAAAGGGTTGTCGAACCTCAGAGACGGATGAATAATTTTACCAAACTCAAGGAAAGCAGCAGTTTTTAGTTTAATCTAAAGAAAAGCAATAAACTTTAACTAATCTAGTTGAGATTTAATCAATATGTGGAATACCAAGGCTTCGAATTCACCACAATAAACTAGTGTAAAGTCTCTATCTCTCTTTCGAATTCAAATTTCCAATTGGCTTGTGTATTCCTCTCAGACATACACCTGTCAATTCAAATTATAGTGCTCTCCTCTCGGACGTAACACATAAATCAATTAAGCATATGGAATTGTGATCTATCTCTCTCGAGCATAAATCAATGAAACTTTATTAACATATGACAAATCAGAACATTCATATTCCTCTCAGACATGTAATTAATCTTTCAGATTGAAATTCATAAAATCCACTCTTGTCTCTCTCAAGCACAAAGAATAAACTCAATGAATTAACTTTAATTGCATAACAAAGGTTCATACACCAACTAGAGTAAAAATAATATAAGAGAAAAGAAACTACACAACCAGATTATTGGGCTTCATCTACGTCTTGGATAGGAGTTTACCTAAGCATGGGAAGAGAATCCATCATCTTCATCTTCATCATCTTCTTCTTCCTTTGCTCTAGCCTCCAAGGTCTCAAATTGCTCTCTAGGTTGAATATGTGGTCTACTTTCTCCCATAAGGCCTATTTATAATAGTGAAGAGAAACCACGAAGTCCCCTTCCAAATCCAAGTCGAAATAGGTCTTAATTCCGGTTTGCCGCATACGGCGATCGATCGTCCGTATTGCCGATCGTTCGCTATCCGATCGATCGCAATTCCTTCGTTATTTTACCCCGATTGGTCGCTTTGCCGATCGACGCCGTATGATACCGATCGATCGTAGTTACTGTCTTGCACGATTGAAAAATTCTAGTAGATACGATCGATCGTTTTTATGCCGATCTATCGTGTCCTTCAATACAGTGCTTTTGCGGCTCTGGCGATCGATCGCAGTGATTGCCGATCAATCGTAGTTAACGTTTATAAACTTCAAATAACTATAACTTTGTGTCTCAAATTCCGAATTGCGCGTGGTTGGTGGCGTTGGAAAGCTGACTTCTTGAACTTTAACATGAGACTTGAATCAGTCCAATCCGATATTTGTACACGAAGTTACGATGATTTAACCATTCGAGTTACCTTTCTCTTCATTTCTGTGTATTACTCTTGTTTCCTACAAAAACCAAAAACTATATTAAAGTAGTAGTTATTCTAATCAAACACTAGCATAATCATAAGCTTAGGAGATAATAAAATGCATATTTCATGTATAGATCACTGAGCTTTAAGCTGGAGCTTGAAATTTCAATTTCGAGTTTGAGTTGCGCTTGAACTGGCTTGACTTGTTAACACCTTTAAGTCTTTGAGCACTTTGGGTTTCAACTTCTAATATTTGCTCTCCAATTACTAAAGCAAAGTTCAATTGGTTTATTTGGTTTAAACCTTTTGTCTGAGTACTTCACATTTTTTTCAGTGAAGCAAAGTAAATGCCTGCTTTTTTGGAGTCATATCCCCACTTTCGTTCCAAATTCTACCCACATATCTGACAACTCTTGGGCCTTATTCTCGTAGCCCATTCATATGGAACTGGGCTGCCTCTTCTGCTGCAACAATAACGAGTCCTCCACTTGGGCCTGTGCCATGACGCATCGAGCATGAGCTTCGCGCTCAGCAAGAGGTTATGGTTAACCGGCTCTCTCCACCCTCTTCCGACTGCTCGGCTCTCCTCGTCTCTGCAACGCCTCTTGCTCCGGCTCGCCCTTCACACCGTCCATGTCCCCTCTGAAAACCTCTACTCCGATGGTGACCCAGACTCTAATCCCGCTGCCGATGCTTCTATGCAGTGGAGACTTGCAGAAACTGCCGTGTCGTGCGTCTCCGAAGAGCTCTGCTCGCGGGTTCTTAATTATTGCAATGCAAGGTCGTTGAAAGAGGGTGTTTCTGTTCATGCCTCATTAGTCAAACTGGGGATTCATGATAATATCTTTCTGAATAACAAGCTGTTGTCTGTTTATGTAAAATGCGCGGGAGCTGATGATGCACTGTTGATGTTAGGTAGAATGCCTCAGAGAGATGTGGTGTCGTGGACTTCGGTTATTTCTGGTTTTGTGAGAGAGAGACGTTATGATCAGGCGTTTGCATTGTTTGATCAGATGGTGGTTTGTGGTTTTTCGCCAAATGAGTTTACATTCTCTAGTGTTCTTCGTTCGTGCTCCTCCGCGGCAGAACTTGATGTTGGGGTTCGTGTTCATGGTCAATTGATAAAGCTGGGGTTCGGGAGTAACCCGATTGTTGGGAGTTCTCTGCTTGATTTTTATTCGAAATGTGATAGATTTGCGGAAGCATCAAAAGTTTTCGAGAGTATGAGCAATCATGACATGGTTTCGTGGACCATGATGATCTCTATGTGCACAGATATTTCTAATTGGAGCCAAGCTTTGAGAATGTATTTTAAAATGCTTGAAGATGGTGTCACTCCAAACGAGTTTACTTTCGTGAAGCTTTTCATCGCATCAAGCTTCTTGGGTTTAAAGTGCGGCCAATTGGTTCATGCTCATGCCATTTTGTCGGGTGCTAAACTCAATTTAATTCTGAAAACAGCTCTTGTTGATATGTACTCAAAATGTGATCGGATGAAAGATGCAGTAAAAATTGTGGGCATGACGCCTGAAACAGATGTATTCTTATGGACCTCTTTGATATGCGGCTATTCTAATATGTTAGATGTGGAAGAAGCAGTTTCAGTATTTCTCAAAATGGAAGAAGTTGGAGTGCACCCAAATTCTTTCACGTTTTCTGCAATAATTAATGCTTGTTCCAACATTTTGGCATCAGAGTTAGGTCAGCAATTCCATTCACAGGTGATTAAGGTTGGTTGTGACCGTGATGTTTCAGTTGGTAATGCCCTTATGGATATGTACATAAAATGTCTTCTAGAAGTTACGGAAGCTGTAGCAATTTTTGAAAACTTGGTCTCCCCGAATATTATATCTTGGACATCGCTGATTACTGGATATGCTCACCTTGGGTATTTTAAGGAGGCCAGTGAAATGTTACTGGAGATGCGGCTTTCTGGATTTTTTCCCAATTCAGTTACCATCTCAACAGTTCTCAGTGGATGTAGAACTGCGGAAGCTCTACTTCAAGTAATGAAGCTCCACGGCTATATATTGAAAACTAAGGTGGATGTTGATATAGCTGTTGGGAACTCTCTGCTTGATGTATATGCTAGATTGGGGAAGGTAGATGTTGCATTTAATATCCTGAACATGATGCCCTCTAGAGATATCATCTCGTACACATGCTTAGGTGTTGCAGTAAACCAGATTGGCCTACATGAAATGGCGCTTGACATTGTCCGCCTCATGTATACTGATGGAATTAATATGGATGGTTCTAGCCTGGCTAGCTTCTTGTCTTCAGCAGCGAATATAACTGCCATCCAATCTGGAAAACAGCTACACTCCTATGCAGTAAAATCTAGCTTGGACTGGGAGATATCTGTTTCAAATGGACTTGTTGATATGTATGGTAAATGTGGGAATATAAGAGATGCCCACAAGGTTTTTACAAAAATCTTCCAACCCAATGTTGTGTCATGGAATGCTCTAATTTCGGGGTTAGCATCAAATGGTTTTTTCTCGGATGCCCTATCTAGCTTTGAAGATATGAGGTTGGCTGGGATCCAACCTGATGGGATAACCTTCCTGTTAGTTCTCTATGCTTGCAGCCATGGTGGTTTGGTTGATAAGGGTCTTGAGTACTTTAATTATATGAGAGAGTTTTGTAGTATTGAACCACAATATGATCACTATGTTTGCTTGGTTGATCTTCTTGGCCGATCTGGACGCATGGAGGAGGCTGCAAGTGTGATAGAGACAATGCCATATGATCCAGATGCTTTAATTTTCAAAACATTATTGGGTTCGTGTAAGATTCACAGAAATGTAATTCTAGGAGAGGAAATGGCAGGGCGGGCACTTGAACTTGATCCACGGGATCCTGCAATATATGTGCTGCTTGCAAACATTTACGAAGATGCAGGGAAGTTAGAATTCAGTGAGCATATTCGGGGTATCATGAGAGATAGGGGGTTGAGAAAGAGCCCAGGCCAGAGCTGGATGGAGATACGACACAGAATCTACTTTTTTGCTGCTGGGGATTGGTCAAATCCTCAAATACGTGAAATTCGTGCTAAGATAGACTCCTTGAAGGTGGAGATAAAAAATCTTGGATGTTCCTACTCAGAAAATGCTGCTGCGCATACTCATAGTGAGAAGCTAGCTGTGGCATTTGGTCTTTTAAATACACCACAAACAGCTCCTATATGTATAATGAAGAATATAAGAATCTGTGACGATTGCCATAGTTTCATAAGATTTGTAACTCGAGTGATTGACCGAGAGATAGTGGTGAGGGATGGAAACCGATTCCATTCTTTCCACAGAGGTGAATGCTCATGCAGAGGTTATTGGTGAATATGCATGCAAACTCTTCTTAATTAAAGCTTCTTCCACTTTGGTTGAGAAACAAAGGAGGTAATTATTTTCTGACATCACGTTTCCAACCACCAATGTTGCTTATTTACAATTCTCCATGGCATGTTAGCATGACAGAAACTGGTAGAATCTTTGTTTTTTTTTTCCAAAGTGCTTGCAGTGGGAACTTTCCCATACTCGGTAACCATTTTTTGCCATAGGGCCTTTTGTGCTACTTTGAAGGTAATATACCCTCTCCAATTAATCACAAATATACGTGATAAGTTCTCTCTTACCGCATGCTGAAGTTGCTGTTGGATCGAGTAAAGATGCAATCTCAGTTTTTTTTAGAGAAATGATTAATTAAACAATATCACTAGCAGGTCAGCTGACTGGAACTTTCCAATGCAGGGAATATGTAGTCAAGTTTGTACTTGTATGGTCGTGAAGGGCCAAAAGCATCTTTTGCTGGGGTTTTTCTTCCTTGCTTTGGTAAGATAGTGAATCTTTGCTAGCATATCTACATTTCTTTTCAGTTATTTTTGGAAGCCTTACACATGGCAACTAGCCAATTCTAGTCTTAGTTGGTTTATATGCCAACCTCACATTACATGTCATATTCATACAAACAGTTGTAAATTTTTTACAATTACATTGTTCATAATGCCATTTTTTTCTTATCAGATGAAGTTGACACAAGGGCCGGAAATTGATTTGTTTCACCTTAAGATTGGGGTGCATTGAAATATTGGGTATGGCACTAGATTCTTCTTTACTTGCATCATACTAGGTTTGTTATGCTATAGCCTCTTTCTTACACTTTAATTCTCTCCGTTCTCGGATGAGTGATGGCAGTGACAATAGAGTTATAATTCTAATTTGGTTTTTTAACCGACATATCAAGTATACTCCTCAATATAAATTTAAGTTTGTACCTGCATATGTGCGACAAGATCAGGTAAATCTAATACAATATCTTTCCAAAATAATTTTTGGTTGCTTTTCTTTTTCTTTTTAATTATAATGATACAAGATTGAACTTTCTAAGTTTGTACCCTCATCAAAAAACTTAGAAAAGTAAACCTCAAGCAATGTATTTGGGTTGATGAAAGTGCAATGTAATTTGTACAATTTTTGCCTCCTTATTTGGAATTGCAGCAGTTGCCACATCTGCTTTTGTGGTTCCCTCTGTGGTCCCTAGATCATTAGGTGGTGGCGCTTGACTTCAGGACCCAGTAAAAAAGGAAGAATGTCTGAACTGCAGAATCTTAATGTTATGGGATATAATACAACTTTAGACTCTTCTCTTGTACCCGCTCTATCTTCAATTTCTAAAGAATTACAAAGCTCTGACTGCTTCTAGCTTCAATGATTCTACCATAGATACAGCTAGCTAGAAATTCTTATACAGACTTTTTTGAGCTCCAAAAGTCATATTCTCAGGGAAATGAATTTAACATGGAAGTCATGCTATGAGTAAGTTGGGTGAATTGAGCCATGGGTATTCTGGAAATCTTGCTTTGGGGCTTTGTCGTGCCTTTCTCTTGGAGTCCTCTGCTCCCCTCCCTGCATCTCCTACTGAGCAAGGAAGCCGTATGGGGCACAATGAGATAATCTTGCATTTTAGCACAGGTCAAGAGGCTTTGGTGCAGAAGTTCTATACTCATGGCACTCAAATTCCACTTCTATCATGGATGGGACTTTTGCATCATCACTGCAGGAGAAATCCAAAGCAACAAAACAAAGTGTTTTGAACTGTTAGAAATAGCTGGTCATTTTCAGGTATTCATCTATCATACCTACTCTTCTCTCCTGATCTTGGTTTTATCCAATTTTCCATTCTAAGTTATGATGAATATATTCAAATATCATGTGAAACAGTGCTGAGCAACATGGGCATCTCCCTCCCTATTCAGCAGAAGCTTGAAACACCTTCACCGGAGGAATAGAATATGGTTTTGCAAGAAATAATCCCTCATGCAGTTTCTCTTATTACAAGTCTTGTCCTAGAGAACTGATTATTTTTCTTTGTTATGAAAACTTTATTTCTTCGGACAATACTTTTTGGCTTTGAACACAGCAGAGACATTCTACGCTAGTTAAAACTTATACTCCCTCCGGTAACTTTTAATAGATACAGTTTTTTTCTAATGAACTAAAATTTTAGTGTATTTGAAAAAAACTGTATAGATTAAAAGTGACCGGAAGGAGTAATATTATGTTCATAGTTCTTTTACGTTCATGATCAACTATTTAAGTCATTTGCATTGCTATCTATGAAGTTTGCGATAAAAATTAAAATGGAAGAGAGCTAGTCGGCAATGAAGTTTAAAAAATTCATTTCTTATTAATGTATATGCTGGAGGCCGTCGATATATAGGCATAGACGTCATCACAAGTGCATTGTTATGGTATCTGGATAGTTTATGTTGTTTATTGACAACTTGTTTGCTTCCTCCGTGGGAGGTGTAACAGAGAGAGAATGCATGGATAATATTCCACACCACTGCCTACTATAATAGGAGCGAAATGTTCAATAATAATGCCTATCTCCCTTCATTCCACCTTAATAGTCCGATTTGGTTTCAAATTGAGCTAAAATTTGTCCATATTCGAAAACCAAATCAGATTATTAATATAGAACAGAGGGAGTAATATAAATTGTATTGAGTCATGAAAGTATATAGCTTCTTGTGAAATGGGTTCCACGTTCTCTTTCAATACAGACCAAATGTCAGCAATTGCATTTGCGTGTGCAGTTTCGCTAGTGTTAGGAACAAGTATAAATAGTCTCACTACCATGATAAGAATCCGAACCAAGCATATCATATTGCTATCTTGATTATCTTGATATGGTCTACAAATTTGGCCATCTGGGGCCTATGCACATAGGTGGGCCCATGTAGCTATCTGTAGTGAGCGCAAAGTGAGAATTTGTGACGAGCAAGCTGTTGTAGACCGTTGTCTACAAGAGAATCCGTAGAGAAAGATATCTATAACTAAGAAAGTAAAACACATAGAATAAACTAAAGCTTCATTAATTCTTGGTTTTTTCAATTAGGGAAGACCCCTTACATATTTATTGGCTCTTAAGCCATAGTCCTAATTAACAGAGGATAGACCCTAAGCTATAGTCCTAATTGATATAGGAGTAAGCTAATCCTAATCCTAATAGGATCATAACATTCCACCAATGCTTCCGCATCACCTCGTCCTCGAGGTGCTCTTGTCATTTTTACAGCGAAGGCAGGAATGCGAAAACTCAACTTCATCGAAATGTATGAAGAACCACGAAAGCAATTGTAGACGAATCGCCTCAACAGACGGTTGTAAATCAAATTTTTTTTTATGAAGCTGCTAAACCAACCCACAACTTGAACCAAGTTGAATCAGCCCGAGAGGCAGGCTGTTCAACCGGGAATGGGGCACAAAAAACCCATCTTCTTCTTTTTTTTTTTTTTTTTTTTGAAAAAGAGTGAACCAACCCAAAAGAATATGCCATGGAACCATCTCGAATGGAAGCAGTTGAACTGGAATTCGAACCAACCCAATAGGGAAGCTTGTGAACCAGCCTAAGGTATTGATCAGTAATGTGGAACCGGCAACCCGGGTTTAATTAGGACCAAACCCACAGAAACCCATTCAGTTCGGTCGTCTTCCTCAAAGCAGTCCTCAAACCCGAGGAACACGCGAGAGGCGGCGAGGAAAGCGGCGACGGAGGTGGTCGGAGCTTCGTCGTCCACAGAAGCTCAAGCGATTGGGGCCGTGGTGGAAGCGGCTTCGGCGGAGGCTGAGATCCAGACGAAGGCAGAAGTGTCGATTTGGGGCATCGTACAGGAGGCGGAGGTAGCAGAATCGCAAAAGGCGGTGGCTTTGGTGGCGGTGGAGACAGATCCTGCTGGATGGAGGGTGGATGAGTCGAAAAGGCGATCCCTTGGCAACGGAGGGGACACGGCGGCGGAGCAGCGCCAAACTGAGATGGAGCAAGCGGAGGCGGCGGTTTCAACGGCAAAGGCTGTGACTTTGGAAAAAACGATGGCCACCGGAGCTCCCCGGAAGGCGGTTTGTCGACGGCCTATTTCTTCCCAAAACCTTCATTGGCGTCCGGCGAGGAGACAATCACGTCGATGCTGTCGATCGGGACGGCGATGGTCGTCAAGGCCGCGGCTTGGGCTGAAGACACAGGCAGAGCGACGGTGGAGTATGGCGACGACTGGGAAAAGGGCCTCGTTGATGCCGGTGAAGGTGAGCTTCCTGTCGACGGTGATGAATCTGGTGGCAGCGGCGGCCGGAAGAGAGTCGCTGGCAGATGAGGCTTTGCCGGTGGAGTGGAGAAGCGGCCTTGTTGAGGCTCGCATGACGGCGGAGGTGGTGGTGAAAAACCCCACTGCGGCTGGGCGGAATACCCGGCGCCGGCGAACTGCGGAAGAGGCACGGCATGGATTGGCGGCGTCAGCAAGCCGAAGGCGGGCGACTGGGCGAACTCCGACGGTGTCAAGTCCGCCGTGAAGGTTTTCGACGGTGCTACAGTCGGCCAAGGCGATACGCCGGCTAGCGGCCATTGTGGGATGGCGGAAAAATACTGATGCGGAAACACGAACGGAGAGGCGCCGAAGCTCGAAGGAGGAGCCGACACCGTCTGGCGATGGAAGAACAGCAGGAGCGCCTCAAGGCGATGATCGCAAAGATTGTTCTCCTGATCGCGACGATGGTTCTCCTGGTCGCGACGACGGTTGGACTCCGCAATCTCGGCAAGCACAGTCTTCAAATCGGTAAGTTCCCGCTCCAATTTTGCTTCCAATTCTGCTTCCAAATCATGGGTAATAGTGACAGCGAGGGTGGGTTGGGAGGGAGCCGAAGATCGACTGCTCCGATACCAATGTTGTAGACCGTTGTCTACAAGAGAATCCATAGAGAAAGACATTTATAACTAAGAAAGTAAAACACATAAAATAAACTAAAGCTTCATTGATTCTTGGTTTTTTCAATTAGGGAAGACCCCTTACATATTTATAGGCTCTTAAGCCATAGTCCTAATTAACAGAGGATAGACCCTAAGCTATAGTCCTAATTGACATAGGAGTAAGCTAATCCTAATCCTAATAGGATCATAACACAAGCGTGTGTGGGGAAGGGGAAGTTAGGGTTAAATCTGGATTCTGGCGGGAGGGGCCATGGTCATCACCCATGTCTTCCTCCCTTATCGAAACTTCACTTTTGCGATCATGAGGCGCGCCTAATGCCTTGCCGCTATGAAGGTGGGGGATGTGGGTGTTGTCACCGTCCTCATGGTGTGCCTTAAGCGTCCCTCGGTACGAACGTATTTAGCATTACTCTCTACAAAACACCGGATGTTCCTATTACAAGAAAAATAATAATGGTACACTTTGTCTATACAACAAAAACATGGGTGTATGAGTTTGGACCATTTGGTGCACAGATTCGATGTATAGTTATCACTATCATATAGTATACACCAATATCTAACATAGACACGGATCCATTGCTGTCATGATACATCAATTCCAGAGCAGGGCCCTTCAAAATTCCAATCACAACACTATAATTGGGACGGATTACCAACTAGAAGGTCCTTTCATTTGCCAAAAACGCAAATTGATGAATTTCGTGGCAGAAACGCAATATATGCCTTTACTGTCGGCTAATACACAAATTAATAAGAAAGACGAGAAGTTCACCGCCCCACGGTGTAGCCAGCCCACCTCCTTTACACGGTCGGTGGACATCCAGTGTCTCTGTATTTTCAGGCTCCACCACCGTTGTAAAGTGGTGGTGGGCTAGCTAGCAGCTCAACCGTGGGGTGGTGGACTCCTCATCCTCATAAGAACCGCGTTTATATGCATCCCACTATCTGACCGTGCGACAAGCTTTAAAAGAAGGGCATGGAGGTTTCAATCACCTGCCCACCCCTTAACACGCAAGCTTTGTGTTCTAGCCACGCATTTTTCAACATGCAACCTAATGCATATGAACTTTCAAATCAGTTCATTTTGGTTTTCTAATCCAGACAGGTAATAGTGGACGGAGAGAGTACATTCTATAATGATCTTGTCCTATAGTTGCGATAAATACAGAGCAAATGCATCCTTAACAATTATAATGGTGCGTTTGGCAACCTTGGTTTGGATTTAAAGGTATGATTCTCAGAATTACGTCGTTGAAAGAATCTCGTGTGATTTGACAAATGACAGGTCGGGCCTGGGCAACCTTCTTTCGCGTCATTCTAGGGTGAGATTTTAGAGAAGAATAAAATCGTACCAAAAAAAGAGTTATCAAACACAAGATTTATACAACTCATGTGATTCTTAAAATCAGAGGGTCTAAATCTACCTTGCCAAAACGACGGTCATGGCATTACGTGAAGAAACCTAGTTTTCTAATCAGACTACTAATGTCAGGAAATCAAATGCTAAACAGTAAGTCATTTTCAGGATTATAAATTTGAAACCAGCAACCAATGGATTCAGAATTGTCAACTTCGAACCATTTATGTATTAGTCCTTAATTACCAACCAACTTCACTAATCTGGCCTACAATCTACAAGTAGAGCACTAATATAAATCCAGTGAAATTACCGCCCTACCCTCAGTCGGCGTTGCCACTCACATTTACTAACCGAGTCAACTACGAGAATGTCAGAATCTAATTTTTTTTCCCTGCCTGCCTTTTCATTTATTTATCTAAATTTTGCTTTTTCGCAAAATAGAACAAGATTCATCAGCAAAGGACATCGGCGAGGAGCTTGTACCGCCGGCAGCCGAACCGGTTCTTGGCGAGGCTCTTCCACCGGTCCAATGCCTTGTTGTTGCTGGTTCTCTTTGCTGCAGAGCTTCTAGTGTTGCTGCTGTCTCTGGTCCCGGTTCCATCATGGTGGTGGTGGTGGTCTGGGTTTCCGGGGGCCAGTCGCTTCTCCTCCGGACCGAGTAGGTGGTCGGCGATAGGGGTCTGGTTTCCTCCGCCGGCGGGGGTGGTTTCCGGGATGGACTGGGCGATGTCGAGCAAGAACTCGAAGACTTTCCGCCTTTTGATGGATTTCTGCTCCTCCTCGTGTAGGCACCACTCGCAGCTCCACTTGTCCATGTCGATGTTCGGGAAGAATCGGCTGCAATACCTGAAAAACACCCATATGAAGTTCCATCATATGAAAACACAGATGAAATTTATGTATAATAATTGGTGGAATACACATGAATTCATGGGCTAAAAACCTCCAAAAAAATGAGGATCGATCAAGGCAAAGGTGTTATGTGAGGGATAATGATTATAAGAGACAGAGAAAAGCAGTTTTACGTGTGCTGGTGGCGGTGGCCGCATGTCTTACAGAGGAAGAGCGCGTTGGGGAAGCCGATGTCGCCGCACATGCTACAAACTGTATCGCCCACGACACTCCTTGGCCTGGCCTTAGCCTCCTCCGGGCCGGCTCCTACTTCCATGGACAGACAACAAAGAAACAGATGGAAAGGGGAGACAGAAGCCACCAAAATGGAACAAACGATGCAAGTATGGGGAGATCGAGATTTTTTAGTTTCGCTTTTCTACAATCGTCTTTGCTAGTTCCTCATCAACGGGGTGTTTTGGGTTTTCTTCCCCAGAACCAAAAGATGACCGGTGGCGGCTGGTGGTGTGGGCATATGATGTTTTGCGTGGCGTTGTCGGTCATCCACCCGTTTCTTGCCGGTAGCACTCTCCGTATCTCTTTCGCTGCTGTTTCACCAGACAAGTCGTCAAGATAGAGCAGTTAACAGACTAAACTATTGGAGCTGGACTGCTAGTGGGCAGTAAAGCTTAGAAAACCAGTGGATTGCAAGTTGTGACCGGATGGAGCGGTGGAGGGGAGTACGATAAGGCGACTAAAAACGGTCGTATTCAGGGAACGGACCTCTAGTCTTCGACCACCATCATGTGCCAAAGGGTGAAGAAAAGCTATTGTGGGGGTACTGAAGGGTTGCCGAGCCACATCAGAAGTGAATTAATCGTCCATTTGGTGTTGAATTCTTCCAAGATATATCTTTATTTAGATTTTCTTGCACTCATAAATAACAACAATAAAAGAGTACAAGATTATGAACAATATATACAAACTATAATTTATTTTATGCACAATCAAATTAAATATAAGAACGTGTACTATTAACCTGCAGCCTTTGTGCCAAAGATTATACCATTCTTTGTAAAAAAATAAGAATATGTCTGAGATCACCTCTTGAACCGTTTATTTGCGGATCAATGATTTGTTGTTCTCTATGAGATAGCAATATCACCTTCGCCTTCTCCCAATATATTGTTTGATTGAATCACAAAGATTAATCCCAATAGCAAGTGATGGAGAGAAGGAACGCATGAAGTAAGAGAGAGAGAGAGTGTCCCAGACGTGAGAGAGAAGATGAGTGCATGTCAAAAGTCAGTGTTCTGAGTATTGTTTATGTCTCCTTTTATATCTCTCTCCTCGTCGATTACTAATTGGGGAGTTATAAATATCTTAATCCTGTAACCTCCTCCATTAATTGGAGTTATGGATATCTTAATATCCTATAACCTCCTCCACTAATTGCTCTCTTGATGGTTATTCATAACCACCCATAACTCAATCTCTTTAATTCTCGTAACGGTCCATTAGCATTAGGTGTCTCTTCCAATTAGGTGTGGACCCACCCAAGCCCACGGAAGCTTAATCACTCCTCATGTCCACACACCACATGGGAGGACCGACTCCTCTCAAATAAGACAATAAATATGGGACGAACCATATCACTATCTTACATCCTCTACTATGGGTTCTGTGCTCATATTTGCAACTCAGCAGTGACTCGTACACTAGTCCTGTCGTAATCCAAAACTATGAACATGTTTCACAAATAGATCCGTTGTCAAGGCCTTCGTTAATAAATCAGCCAATATCTCAACTGTAGGAAGATAACTCACCGTCAACTTTCCCCGTTATATCATGTCAAATATATAAAAATAATGCACCTCAATGTCCTTAGCTTTGGAACTGACCTCCCCATTACGGAGTGTCGACACAATTGCCAAATTATCACAATAAATTTGGACAGGGGCATCAGTCCACTCTTCTAGCTGCAACCCAGCTAGAAACTCTTTAATCCACACTACCTCGGAGTTGCAAAACTGCATGCAACAAACTCAGCTTCCATTGTAGACGCATTTCTACTTCTTACTAGCCCCTGCTACGGCGCCGCCACCAAACATAAATACATACTCGGCAGTAGATTTTCTGTCATCCTTATACCCGGCATAGTCCGAATCACTATAGCCTTCCAATGACAGGCTCTCGACCTAATATGTGAGTTTCATATCCTTGGTACCCAACAGGTATCTGAACACCCGCTTAATAGCCTGTCAGTGTTGCATACCTGGGTTAGCCTGATATCTACTCACAAGGCTTACCACAAAAGCCAAATCAGGTCGAGTGCAGTTCATGACATACATTAAGCTGCCAATAGCTTGCGCATATGTCATAGATTGCATCTTTAGACATTCTTCGTCTGATGCAGGTGCCATTTTCTCGGACAAAACTGTCCCTTATAGATGAGCGAATCTATGGATTTCTAACCAATCACGCCAAAGCATTTTAATGCACTCTCTATGTATGATTCCTGAGATATACTTAGCCTCCTCGCTTTTCTATTTCTCTCAATCTTCATCCCTAGGATGTAAGATGCTTCACCCATATCTTTCATTTCAAATTAGGTCTTGAGCCATTCTTTAAGACTGAGAATCATACTAGTGTCATTCCCCATTAATAATATGTCATCTACATATAGTGACAATATCATAAATTTACTCCCATCTCTAAAGGAGTAAACACAATGGTTATAGTCATTAACCACAAAGCCATATTCACTTATCACCATGTGAAAAGTGAAATATCATTGTCTTGGCAATTGTTTCAGTCTATACAATGATTTAATAAGCTTGCACACCTTAGTTTCCTCCCCGAAAATAGCAAACCCCTCGGGTTGTTCCATATAAATCTCCTCCTCTAAATCACCATTTAGGAAGGCAGTCTTTATATCCATCTGGTGCAACTCTAAATCCAAGTATGAGACAATTGTCAACAAACATCGGATTGAGATGAACCTAGACACAGGAGAATACGTCTACTTAAAGTCTATGCCTTCTACTTATGCGAAACCTTTCGCCACAAGTCTAGCCTTATACATATCTACTGATCCATCAACTTTGAGCTTCTTCTTGAAGATCCATTGACACCTAATGAGTTTCCTCTCATCTGGTAAGTCAACAATCTCCTAGACTTTATTCTTCAAGATTGAATCCATTTCCTCTTAATAACCTTCTGCCATTTCTTGGAATTTGGACTACCCATAGCCTGCTCAAATGTGACCGGATCATTAAGTACAGGTTCATCTACCGAAATCTCATCTCCACCAAATATAGCATAGTAATCCTTCAATAACACTGAAGGTCTACGTTCTCTTGATGCTCGAGACTCAACATCCTCATTGGATGTATTACCTATCACTTGTTCATTACTAGTGACAGTAACCTTCTCTTTTTCTATTTCAAAGAGTTCCACTATATGACTAGGAGTTTTAAGGTCTAAATTTTCCTCAAGAAAATAAGCATCTCTATACTCAGTTACCCTCACTGTCCCATCATCATGGTGTACTACAAATCGATACCCCTTCGAATGATCACAATAACCTATGAAATTATATTTTATAGTCTTAGGATCCAACTTAGCTCTCAATTGATCAGGCACCCTAACATGGGCCTTTGACCCCCACACTCTTAAGTTCTAAAACTTTGGACGTCCACCCATCCATAACTCATACAGGGTCAACTTGATCGACTTTGAGGATACTCGATTTAGTACATAAACAGCGGTGTCTAGTGCTTTACCCCAAAACTGCATTCCTAGCTCAGAGTGGTTTAACATGGACCTTACCATGTCCAACAATGTCCTATTACGTCTTTCAGCGACTCCATTCTGCTAAGGGATATACGGCAAAGTATACTGATGCACTATTCTATTGTTTGTACAATAGTCTTTGAACAAATCAGATGTGTACTCACCACCTCTGTCTGTTCTCAGAACTTTAATTTTCCGTCCTAATTGGTTCTCAACCTTAACCTTAAATTCTTTGAATTTTTCTAAGGCATCGGACTTCCTGGATAATAAGTACACATAACCATACCTAGAATAGTCATCTATAAATGTAATAAAATACGTCATACTCCTTTGAGTCTTGACGTTTATAGGTCCACAAATATTTGAGTGAATGACCTCTAAAAGGTCAATTGTTCGTTGCCTTTTGGGAAAAGGTTGCCTAGTCATTTTGCCTGATAAACAATTTTTACATACGCGCAAATCATCACCTATTCTAGGTAGTAACCCACTACCCGACATTCAGTGTAATTTTCACATTAACATGACAAAGGCATAAATGCCACAATAAAACATTATCAACAATACAAGCAATATAGTCAGAATTAATCATTTCGTTAAAATCAACAAAGTCATTGGAACATCCAGTTTGAATAAACCATCAACTAAAGAAGCAGTAAAAAGAATATTATTCTTTTGTCCCATTGTTCCCTTACCACCTTTGAATCTAACTTCAAATCCCTTTTGAAACAGCAAAGGGATTGAAATCAGATTCCTACGAATCGATGGTGCAAGTAAGACATCTGTGAGGACCAGAGTGTTTTCTCCTAAGAGAGGAACACGAACAGAGCCTATCCCCAGCACATCACAATAAGTGTTATTCCCCATGTATCTCTTGTGCTCTCCGGGACTAATCTCTTTCAACCCAGCAAATGACTCATTGGTCATGGCCACATGACGAGTTGTAGCCGACTCAAGCCACCAAACTCTCATGTTAGTGTTCACAATCAGTGCTTCTGAAATCATACACAATATGTCCTTTCCACCTCCTTGTTGTTTCTTTTTATCGTTGCCCCGGGAGCCATTAGGATAGTTCCTACTATAGTGACCCAAGGAATTCCGTATTGGATTTCGGTAAAATATCGGTCGGCCTAAGAGATAAAATTTCGGAGATATTTCAGAAATATTTGTAAAAAAATATCGGTGGTTAAAAATTAATTTTTATCATATATTTTCACAATTTAACTTATAAAATGAGTTATATTAATTTAGATAAAGCATAGATTTCAAAATATGCATAAAAATACATATTAGGATTGGAAACAAGGGGAAAGTTGTTATTTTTTCCCTTTTTTTTAAAAAAATTTTTCCAATTTTTTTTTGAAAATGTTTTTTTTTTTGAAATAGCGAAATTTCGGTCGGAAACCGAAATTTCGCCGATATTATAAATTTTTTTAAAAAACGATATTTTGTCATTTTGATTTCTCGGGTGGGGCCCGAAATCGATATATCGGCGAAATTTCGCCGATATAGAATTCCATGTAGTGACCCATCTGGCCATAAGTAAAGCAGGCTCCCTTCTTTTTGTTTTTGGCCTTGTCTCCACCTTGGAAATGAGGCATCTTTCCTTTCCTCTTGAAGTTCTTTTTCGAGGTGCCAGCATAAGACCCATCTTTCTTGGAGCTAACATGGTGAGCAAGATTGGCAGTTGCATTAGAGGCCCTTATATGCTCTCTCCTTTTCTGCTCCAAGCCCAGCTTGGCAGTAAGATTATTGAGAGAGAGTTTCTCATCACTCAGATTCAATGCCACCACAACCGCTTCCCATTATGGAGGAAGACTAGTGAGTATCGTAGACACTTGGACCCCCAATGAAACTAGATCTCCAAGCATCTCCAGCTCACTAGTGATAATGGACATGGTATTTATGTGCTCAAGCACATTCTTGCCTTTTTCCATCCTCATGTTGGTGTAGCGAGTGTGGAGCAACCTGATGTAAGCCTCAGTATGCTTTCCATACCTCATCTCTATAGCCTCATACATTTCTTTGACCATTTTGTGCTTATCAAAAAACAATTCAATAGTAGGCTCCATAAAGGTAAGCATCGTGGTCCTTGCTCGTGCATCCTCCAGTTTAAACTTCTTGTACTCTTTCTTTTGAGCAGTAGTACTACCATCACCTGGAAGTTCAACAACTTGGTCCAACAGATGACCCAAGTTATCAAGGAACAGAATGTGACGAATACGCCTCTTCTAGATAACAAAATTCATGGCATTCAACTTTTCAAACTTAGCCAATTCGCTGAAGACCATACGGGAAGCAATTGCAACTTATATAAAATCAGCAAGATGAAGATAAATGTACAACTAGTGAAAACAGGACAAATAGTGTTAAAGAGCAAAGTTTGAATCACTAAACAACTGACAATAATCAGGTAATTATGTGGCACAAATACTGCTTCAAAACAAATCGTTTTTTCAAATCTTTTCAAGCCGATCGATCGCATCAAAACTGTCGATCGATCGCAACCAGCCGCTGCAGACTTTGCACAATTACAACAGATACGATCGATCATGTACTTAGCCAATCGATCGTTTACCTAAGCTGACAGAACCGCAAGATGCAATCGATCATTCTCACAATCCGATCGATCGCGTCAATCGCTACACAAAATCAACTATATTCCAGTAGATACGATCGATCACAAATAATGCCGGTCGAACATTTCTAACACAATTTCGATTTTGATTTTTAACAGTAGATACGATCGATCGCGTTTAAGCCGATTGATCGTTTCTCTCTTTTAAACAACACTTCCAGTAACTATGATCGATCGCGAATGGCACCAATCGATCGTTACTGATCGTCTTCTTCGTTTTAAACCTTTAGCGATCGATCTCGTTTGGAATGACGATCGATCGCCAAATCGAAAAATGCAATTTTTATCAATTCGATTGCTCTAAATTCCAAACACAAAATTCAATCAGATTTAATGGAATTCTAACACCACAATGGAATTAGGGCTCCGATACCACTGAAGGGTTACCGAGTCGCAGCGGAAGCGAATTAATCGTCCGTTTGGTGTTGAATTCTTCTAAGATCTGTCTTGATTTAGAATTCCTTGCACTCACAAATAACAACAATGAAAAAGTACAAGATTATGAACAATATATACGAACTACAATTTATTTCATGCACAATCAAATTAAATACAAGAACATGTACTACTAACCTGCGGCCTTTGTGCCAAAGATTATACCATTCTTCGTAGAAAAATAAGAGTATGTCCGAGATCACCTCTTGAACCGTTTGTGTGTGGATCAATAATTTGCTGTTCTCCACGAGATAACAATATCACCTTCAACTTCTCCCAATATATTGCTTGATTGAATCGCTAAGATTAATCCCAATAGCAAGTGATGGAGAGAAGGAACGCATGAAGTGAGAGAGAGAGAGAGAGAGCATCCCATACGTGAGAGAGAAGATGAGTGCATGTCAAAAGCCAGTGTTCTGAGTATTGTTCATGTCCCCTTTTATATCTCTCTCCTCGTCGGTTACTAATTGGGGAGTTATGGATATCTTAATATCCTGTAACCTCCTCAATTAATTGGAGTTATGGATATCTTAATATCCTGTAACCTCCTCCACTAATTGCTCTTGATGGTTATTCATAACCACCCATAACTCAATCTTTTCGATTCTTGTAACGGTCCATTAGCATTAGGTGTCTCTTCCAATTAGGTGTGAACCCACCCGAGCCCACGGAAGCCTAGTCACTCCTCATGTCCACATACCACATGGGAGGACCGACTCCTCTCAAACAAGATAATAAATATGGGATGAACCCATATCACTATCTTACAGGTACTGCCAGCGCGTGGAAGGGGAGAAGAAGGTGCAAAGGCACGAGCGTGAGGGTAGCAAGAGCCCCTCCCCTGAGCAGCCTAGAGGAAGGGAGGGAGAAAGAGCTCGCTCTGCATCACATCCCTTGTTGTCTCATCCTGCTTTAACCTCCACCAATTTGATGCATCATTTAATTTAATGCAAAGTCTTGCGCAAGCTTCATGCAGGCCAGATTTGAAGCACACTAAGGCTCCGTTTGGTTGCAGCTTCTTCAAGTAGAAGAAGTAGAATTTAGGATATTCTGATTCTTGGATTTTGGTTATGAAGTGATGTGTATTTGGTTGGATATAAGGACAAATCAGCTTTTTGGAGAGTAGTCTGTTTGGCAACACAAAGAGAAAGCAGATTCTGGATTGTCATGTTACAAAATTACCCTCAGACTAATAATCTCAACCATCCATACGATCGGACGGCTGAGAGGAAAAGCCCTAATCTTCATATAACCCCGACCCTTCGAGTTTGCCCAATGCCTCTCCTCTCGGCCCTTTCCTCCGCCGCCTCTGCCACCGATCGGAGCCTCTGGGCAGGACAAAAATCGAAGACCAGGGAGAGAGGTTTGGGTAAAGTTCGACCTTTTACTCGCCGAACGTCGTGAATCGACCGTCGATTTGGATCGTCTTCGTCGATTTGGAACGTCGTGAACCATCCATACCTCTGTATCTTCCGGTGTTGGTGTTTAATTCTCTCGTCATTTGTTTATTGGCTACTTGGTAACTTTTGCAATTGTCTGTATAAAATACAAACACGTTCGAGGTTGAAGCTTTTGATGGCTTCTGCTTTAGACATTTTATTACTTGAGCGCCTGATTCCATGTTATATGACCACATCTCCCAGAAACTTCTTGAAAATATTGGGGTGGTTGTACCATTAGACAAAAATTGTTACGCTGGGATAATCATAACACACTAACAGGAGCTTTTTTGGCATAAAGTAGTACACCAGTAGTTGTTTAATATCTGTATTACCAACTACCGAAGGGTTTATCTCATTTAAGCATTTGAAATAATAGTGATAATATTGAATGGTGAGACATAATAGTTTTGTATGTATGTAGCCATTTAAACAGAGTCAAATGGAGCTATCTGTATGGGAAAGGGGAGTAATATATGATGTTAATATTATTATGATACTTCCTATTTATAGTAATTGTTTACTAATGACCAAGGATTACTTAACGGCACATAGTTCCTATCAATTATGATAAAATGCACATAATTACCATGCCTTGAAGAGAAGGTCATGAGTTCGAATCCCCACTTTGATGCTCAATATCTACATTATAGACTAAATGGGATTGGAGGAGAACTAATTGTAGCTTAATATGTATATCCCTTCCAAGTAACTCTTTATGTATTCTAAAAGTTTTCACTTATTTGTTATATACCCATTACCAAACAGGTCAGTAGGCCAATCTGGCATGTTATCAGAAGTACTGATCCTTCATACAGTCTTTTGATTAGTTGATCCACATTTTTCCTCTCCTATTTATGTAACTGATGGTTCCTTGTTATGGCAAATCATTGATGTTCTATGTTGTAGTTATCCTCTGATTCCCTAGTTTTAATTCCATAGTTTTGTGTGCAGGAGGAGAAGAAGGTCGCAATTACAGTTTGCAATTTCCCTCCAGACAAGGTCCATGTAAGAACTGTTGGGTTGATATGCTTTTGTTAACTAGTGGGAGTTAAATTACAATCTTTACATTTTGGGTTGATGTGCATTATTTTAACAATATGTAGAAATGGATGCATCTAGTAGTAATAGCATGAGAATGGGGGAACTATGCCCTCGTTGTCTCGGCCACCGCATGACATTGTATGTTTCTCATACTGATGAAAACCCTGGAAGGCCTTTTTTGAAATGTCAGAATCTCTATGTAAGTTATTACGAGCATGCGTTAATTCTATGTTATGTGTTGGTATATTTATACTTTAGTGGGTATTGGCAGGGGGGCAGGCTGCGGGTACTTCATGTGGTTGAACAAGCAGGCACAACAGCTTTCCGCAACAAGAGTTCATCCACGAGTGCCTTCCAACATACCTAATGGACAAAGAAATCGAACATCCGTGATGGAAGAGTACATTAGGGATAACACTCGGACCACTATGTTATTTATATTTTTGATAGCATGCTTGATGTTAGTTATATTCAGAGGGTGATGGATGAGAACAATGTATAAGTTGTCTTTTGAAGATTTCGTCTGACTTCCAAATTAATTCAAATGGTTGTACTGTGGTGTGCTTTCCTTTGGATCGGTTTTTAGTTTTCATTAACTTATGAATAGCATTATCGAATATGGCATTTTAGTATCTCATGATATTTTGTTTTGCAGAAGTTAAATATCTCTACCAACCAATTAAAATATCACTTGAGGAAGACATTATAAAGGTACTGTTCTTCAGTTTTAATAGATGTTGATGTCAAAAGAAATTACTGAGAAGAAACTTATGTTGCAGATAACCAACAACAACTTTTTTGAATCACCATTTCCCAGGTACTGGAATCTAGCTGGCTTCTTAGTGGAGACGGAGCTTAGGTTCTGGGATACTTCCTGCACCTGTGCTAGAACCCCAAAGCACTTATGAGATCAAATGGAAATCATGTTCATGGTTTTCTTTGGGGGAAACATCACCAGTCACAGAAGGATTTTTAACTATAAATGCAAAATAGTTATATTCCACCAGATGGGTCTTAGCTGGCCATGTTGTTGCTTCTAGTCAACTTTGTTTGGCCACAAGAAGTGGAAGTGTTCCATATGTATACTCTTTTAATCTGATGAAAAAAATATTTAGAAATTTAAATATGACCAACATGAGTAAACTCTTAGCAAGGCTGAGATTTTAAAAGAGCAGTTGGTAGATTCCAAGATCTGAGCCAATGACTGTAAAAGTAATGATGAGCTGCCCACTTTCCTTAAATATTTATGACAATGTAGGTCGGAGCTTATTTACATACTTCCTATCATCACTCATATGAGTTTAGGCATGCTCTATGATCAAGTTGAATATTTTCGTATTATTTACTCTATTTGATAGCTATCTCTTTATGCTATAGTTGCTCATGGTTTGAAGTTGATGGAAACTGTCTTTTACCTGACAGGTATACAAAAGATTTAACGCAAGTTAATTTGTCCAAGTGCCAACACTGGAATTGTTTTCTTGAGGTAGTATAGTTAATTTACCAGCGTTTTGTTTAGTGAAGGTATGGATTTTACTGTTGCATTTAACATTCACTTTTTTACTGTTAAAGGGACATGCATACACTTATTTTGTAGTTTCTAAAAATTCATTCTCCCGATGCTCTTGTTTTTCGTACTATATATGTTACCTGACAGGCATTATTTGTAGTTCGTAATTGATTCTAATAGCTTTTCAATTAATTCAGATGCATATAAATGGGTTAAATGCATATAAATTGATTCTATGCGCAGTTTGTAGTTTGTATTGACTTGTTTGAATACTCCTATAAATGGGTTAAATTCTGGTTATACATTATGACATAGTTGGTGAAGATGGGCTGTTTAGTCATAAGGAGATCACGGTTTTGTTTGTTCCTGATTTATCTGCATGTCTTCCTTCAATGGACTCATGGATAGACAATTGGCACACAGCGAAGAGATTTTAGAGATAACGTCAACAAATGTCAAAAAAGGAGAAAGTCTGCTGTTGATAATATTTTCTAGCTGAAGTTGTTTCTGCTATCAAGTTTATTGTTAACTTCTGAATTGAAGCTAATTATTCTTTTTTTTTCACTTCAGAAACTGAGTGACCGAACAGAAGTTCCGAAAGGTATATTTCTCTTACAGTTTGATGAAACTCTTGTATGTAATTTGCCATATTGATAGACTAACTACTAATTTCTTCTGTAGTTGATCGAAGTAAAATTATATCTGCAAGCGATGCTGCAGCTGCAAAAGATGTTAGGGCGGATGGGAAAAAAGTGGAGAAAGAAGAAAAGAAGATTGGGGGAAAGTAGGGCAGTGATATTGATAATGATCAAATTGCAATCAGCTAGAACAGAGAAGTTGTTATGTGTTTCCAAAGATGTCGAGAATCGGGAAACTGTTGCGAGAAAGGAATCGGGAAACTATTGCTGATGAAAATTAGCAAACAACCTTGTTCCATGTAGCAGCCCTGTTATGAATGTGTCCTTGACCATATTGATTCAGTCTCCTCAACTTCGTATATAATTGGTTTATTCCTTCGTGCAGCTGTATGTATCAGTAAAGAGCTTGGTAGTACTATATGTTTTTGTACCACACCTTCTTTCCTTTGGATCTGATTATTAATAAGAGAACTGATTATCTTCTGGTAATTATGGCCTCATCTTTGTTTTTCGTCTTATCCCACTATTTTCTGGTAATCTTTGCATCCGTATAGGTTCCACCAACCAGGTCCACATACAACAATCTCATTAATGCATGTTGATCTAGTGGCAACTGGAAAGAAGCTCTCACAGTTTGTAAGAAAATGACAGATAACGGTGTAGGTCCTGATTTGGTGACAGATAACTGTGTAGGTCCTGATTTTTTTCTCTGCTTATTTTATCAGCATTGAAAAAAGTTCCAATGCAACCCCGATGTTGTGACTTTCACAAGCATTATCCACGCTTATTCCATGTGTGGGCAGATAGAAAACTGCAAGGCTGTGTTTGATATGATGCATGCAGAAGGTCTAAAACCTAATGTCGTTTCATATAATGCACTGCTTGGAGCTTATGCCTCTTGTGGCTTGCAAAAAGAGGCTCTAGGTGTCTTCAATTTGCTTGTAAGTGCTCGTCTGCGACCTGATGTTGTATCATATACCTCTCTTCATTAGTGCATACGGCAAATCTGGCCAGCCCGGAAAAGCTAGAGAATATGATAAAAAGGAACTCATGGAAGCGCCCTAATTGATGCATATGGGTTTCAAGGATTGCCCTTAGCCACATTACTTGCCCTTTGCAGTACTTGCCCTCTATGGGGCTATCTGGATATAAAATTGTAACAGCCAATCCACCACTCCTTGCCCTTTGCAATGAAAAAATGGTGTGGCATTACAATTATAAAATTCTAACAGCACAGTGCTCTGTAGCAGCGCTGGCATATTTTTCCTAACTAAAAATATGCAATTGGCAATCCTGTCAGGACTAAAACAGTACAATCGTTTGGTTGCAGCTGTTAACAATTATATAATTTGGTGATTACTTCTACAGAAAAAAAAATCGGCTGATTACACCATGATCAGCAGAAACCAACACCATTTAAGACTGCATCAACAAATGAATTGGCCACAATGAATCGTATGTAAATATGCAATTACCATTTTCTCATCTGTGAATGTCTGCCAAAAAAACCAAAATCATAACATAGAATGACCATGAACTGCATTTTCCAGCTGATTACATCAAACCCTGTCCACAGTTCCAGCTGATTGCATCAAATTGCATTTTACCAAAATCATAACATAGAATTACAATGAACTGCATTTTCCAGCCCTTTACATCAAATTGGCCACAGTTCTAGCTGATTGCATTAAATTGCATTTTACCAAAATCATAACATAGAATTACCATGAACTGCATTTTCCAGTTGATCACATAGAATTACCATGACCTTCTAGATGCAATTGGCCACAGTTCCATGTATGGTTCAGTATTGTCTGTCGACGATCATCCTCTCATCCAACCCGATGAATGTTACCCAAGTTGAGTGCATCAAAACACATACAACAGGAATAAGCTTTTTTAAAGTCATCCAGAAATAACACTCTTGGCATACACATAACATAACTGGCAAGAAAGTCTTACTAGGGATTTAAGTTTAACCCCATTTGAAGCACCTTTGCATTTAAGTTTATCAATCTGAAAACATACAAAAGGCTAAGAAACAACGTATGTTCTTCGTCAGAATGCATTTCATATGCCACTGATGTTAGCCAAAATAGACACAAACTATTTGCATCTGCCACTTACAACTCTTATACATCATTTTTGTCATCGGATGGAAATTAGCATACAAGAAATAGTACTGTGCAGATCCTTAAATAGGTAACTAGCAAACAACAAATGTTAACTCTTATACTGTTATTTCACAAAAAATGATAGTGGGACATTAACTATCACTTGTAAGGATTAAGGTGGTATGTTAAAATGCGTAGCTATGGCTTCTTTAATGTCATCACGCACATGTTTCATGTACTGATCATCCCTGAGTACTGGTGGGCCAATATTGAGGTCAGGTTGGGGCTGATTTCTCATTTCGTCATTTTCCCATTGTTGGAATAAAGCATCTAGAAGGTCTGGATCATCCCCAGCCCCCTGTTGCTCCTTGATGAAGTTGTGCAACGCCATAGACACCATTACTATTTTGCATTGCTTATCAAAACTGTATGGAGGGAACCCAGACAAAATCAGCCAACGCTTCTTCCACACCCCAAATGTCCTCTCTATAACATTTCGAAGAGAAGAATGGAGATGGTTGAACTTCTCTTTTTGTCCCCTTGGCCCACGTTGTTGGTATTCAGGTACATGATATCGTGTTCCCTTGTACGGACCAAGGTACCCTGTCCTATTTGGGTACCCCGCGTCTACCACATAGTACTTTCCATCTGGTGGGTGAGGGAAGTTCGAGTGTGTGTCATTTATGGCATATGAAAAAACCCTAGAGTCGTATGCAGATCCTTCCCATCCAACCACAACAAATGTGAACCTCATGCTAAAGTCACAAACAGCCATAACATTTTGAGTAATCTTCCTTGTTTTCCCCCTGTAGGCTTGCTGCTCAAGTAGTGGTATAACCGCTTCTATGTGAGTCCCATCAATTGCCCCTATGCAATTCTTGAACCAGGGATAGTATTTGTAAAGCTTCGACCTAATGTGATGGGGGGTCTGGTCTGTTGGGAAGATTGGCCTTATCTTATCTGCAGCCCACACAAACAATGCTGACAAAGTGTTGTTGAAGTGGGGATTTATTGTTTCAGTAGAGTGTGACATTAGGTGCCCTATTGATCTCTGACCATCCCTGTGTCCTATTATTTGAAGGAACGACCTCATTTGTTCTTCTACAGGAACAAATTTACCATCACTGAGTAGGTGCTTTGCTCTAACCTCATTACACAACCGCATGAAAGTTGCTTTGTTCATCCGGCACATTTCATGACAACATGTATTTGGACCACTCAACATGTCATACACAATACTTCTACCCCTATCACGATGCATGTGGACTACGTTCCTAGGTGGTCGAGGTTGATCTACTACATAGGTTTGCATAAGAATATATTCCATTGCATTCTCCTCATCAGCATCAAACACGAGTTCCCTCCATGCATTTGACATTATATCAAGCTGAACAACAAATATAACAACACATTGCTCAATGCTGTAAGAACACATGCAAAATAACAACAAATTTAAGTAAGATTGAAACAAGGTCACAAACATTTTCAGCCACAATACCTATAACATGTGGTTCACACAAACAAACAAACACATAACAGATTTCAGTCATATACAAACAATTGAAAACATACATAAGTATTGCATTCAACCACAAATAAATAAAACATCATATGATCCCTTAGCTTTAGGTGTTAAGCCAACCAGTCACATAAAACTCACATTAATAAGTCACATAGCACTCACATTAATAAGTCTTACAAACAGAGACAAACAAAACCTCATAATATACGATAACACAAGTCTTAATACCTATCCCACCAATGCTCACGCAGGGATTGTACCCTCAAGGTTGGATCATCACCAAGTGCCATCCATAGACGTCTCACATGTGGGTTCACGAAACGTGGAATGACAGAACTATAATCAGGGTCTGTTGCATCATATCCAGGAAGGTCACGGACTAGATCAACTGCCTTCTTGTATTGATCTATTTCAAAGTCCTCTGTAGCCGCAAGTGATCCCATATGTGCAATCTCATTTCTCTCCGACATAGCCATAGCAATAGATTCACCCACTGAAGTTGTATCTGCACGGCGAGTCCTCTTTCGTGTTTGTTTTGTGGTGGTTGCAGGTGGAATGGACGGAGGCGGAGGGAATCTAGTAGGGCTAGTGTGTCGAGACGTGGTTTGTGGGAATTGGCTAGTGACCCCATCTGCTGCCTCAGCGACATCAGGTTCAACTTCATCCTCAAACTCTTCATAGTCTGCATCTAAGCTTGGGAAGTAGTCATGTGCATCATCTTCACAGGGTGTGGTTGCTCTAACACCACTTGTGCTTGCTCCCACACCACTTGTGCTTCCTCCAACACCACTTGTGCCTCCAGCCACGCCACTTCTCCCTCCTCCCACATTTTGAACTCCACCATTTTCAGGTTGTGTTCGGTGTAAGCCACAATAAGTACGGTCAACACCTGTTGCAACCCGATTACTGAAGATGACATCCAAATTGTGTTCAGCCTCCTCGTCATATCCCCATAGTCGTAGCCGCAAACATTTTGGGTGCTTTTGAAAATACACATCCACAAAGTTGAGGGTTAAAACAATGTCATGCTTCATACTTTCATTACAAAGTTAAAATGTTTATGTTCAGATGATACCTTAAAAAAGGCTTCCCATTGAGAATTGGTGAGTTCCCATGTCTTGGTTGTTTCATTCCATCCATTGCCAGTCATCTCCCTCAACTCCTTCCAACCTTGATAAAACCTTCTACACTGATCATAATGGTTTTTTAGCCCCCGTCTATTAATAATGAGTTCATGCTCCACAGCCATATTTCCAATCACAAGTTCCCAGTCTTCATGATTTATGGTGCTACCTCTTTTGTACCCACAGATAACAGCATGCGCCATGTGCTTTAGGAAGGCATAGTGTAGCGGCTTATCCCATTTCACAGTTTTTGTATACTTCTTTGAAGCCTCAACTTCAATCACATCACTATCAACGGCCATTTCCTTGCTACAATCCATTTATATTTGGCCTATATAATAAGCATGCGGCCAACAACCATAACATATTTGCATAACAATAGGATGTAACTGTAAACTAGACTGAATATTTTTAACACTGTATGGAGCTACATTACATGACCTAGATAGAAAGGTGATTAGGTACTGCACATCAAAAGCTGGTCCAAACATGAATACATGCATATAAAATTGAAATTCGATAAGACCCTGAGATATCTAGCATAAGAATCAAGGTCTGAAGTACTATCTCGCCGACATTCGCACGAAAAGAGAAAAAACATGAAAACCAAACATTGCATGCAACAAAAGATGCCATCCACAAAGCGTAGATATACAAAAACAAGAAAGGATTGGCAAGGCAGCTTTTACCTGGTACAGATAAGGGAAGTGAAGGAGGAGGATTGGAGGAGGAACTAAGTGATTGAAGGATGGCACTGACAACAATTTCCCATATACGTCGAGCTCAAAGCTGCATAGGCAGAAAAATGTCATTGTACACTGTACAAGCAAATAACTCTTGAACTGAAATTACTTTAGCAAAATACAGTTAATTTACAATAAAAAAGTATATCAGGGAGTCACACAACAGATTTCCTACAGATTGGCTACCACTTAAAATTGGGCAAGTATCTTGTATTACGTACAAGAGTCAACATACTAGAAAGAGATGGTCATCCATTATAAATCAGAACTTCCCCAATTTTATAACAGGACATAGAAGGAAAATATAATTAGTGACCTCCACCATATACCAACATTCATACATTTCCCTATGGTTTCAGAATGGACAAATGAAATGTATTGTATAACTAGTAGTTGAGGAGCTGGTTTAAGAGTTGATTATGATTGTTATTTCTATTGATACATTAAACTCCCATAACCTTTGTGGCACCCTTTCCGTTTAAGAACAATTCTACAGTATGTCCCCTCACAGGAGTAAATTCTCAGTTTAATTCATGTGAACTGATTGTTTCCATTGTTTAATATTGGGGGGTCTGCTTATCTCTCATTGTCAAAAGTCACAAATAATCAACAGAAAAGAACATATAAATACCACCCCATTGAAATAATCAAATGTGAACATAGAAATCCAGATTTAAAAAATGAGAAGAAGGATGGTTGGAAGGGTGGGTAATTCATATATTAGTGAAGGAACTAATATAGGCCCTCCTTTGATAACAAATAAACCAAATCTTATTAACTACCGATAGAAGTTACATAGCTAAGGAGCCTACTACTCCAAAATGACATTAGGGTAACATACATAGCTAACCGTCAGCAATGACTAAATTAGATATTGACTGTATCTTTACATAAACCAGAATTAACAACTGAATTAACCAGTTCATAGTCAAATTATATAAGTTAATGCAACAAAATATGCTTTAATCAACAACCAAGTTTTTTTGGACGGAGGGACTAAATTATTAGCGAAAAAAATAACACTAAAAGGAGAGTTAACTGCAATTAGAGCCAATAAGCATTGTCCTTGGTGGATATATTAACTGAGAACATGTATCACAATTGTATTATAAAAAGTAGAACATGTTACATAATCAATAAGTTATGAGATCAGGAGTTCAAAACATTATAAGCATCTAAACTTGCACAAGAAATTCGAGTGAAAAGCAGTTTAACTTATACAAAATTAGCAAGTATAAGTTGAGGCTCACAGTTGCAAAGATGTTGGATCTAAACTTGCACACAAATGTGTACACTGAGACAAAAGATACTCCCATATGTTGCTATTTTATGTCATGTGGGCTACGACAGTTAACTGCAGACGCTAGGAGAAAGAGATCAAACATGTGGGCAATCGCCTTTCTTTTCTATAAAGAAAAGCAAGCAACTTTCGAATTTCGGCAAAGAAAAACAAAGCCTATGAATAATCGACCGAGTCGCAGGTGCACCCAGCTCGATTGAAGCCAAACCCTGAAATTTCCGGCACGATCCAGACGCTAGGAGAAAGAGATCGGCCTCGGAGAATGGAAATGGAAATTTTTTCAGTACCTATTGAAGGATTCTGAAACCTCTAGGGCGGCGGGTGGATCACAATGAAGGACGACGAGGAGACTCCGGTAACCACGACCTTCGGTTACACCCGCAGATCAGTTGTCACACCCGCAGATCTCCGATGCGAAGTGTCAATGGTTAGATATGACTTCTTCTGAAAAATGAGCAGCCGGAGAAGGAGAAGGCGAAGCCTCAGGCAGCGCCATCCATGGCGATGCGGGACGAGGAGCAGGAGAAGGAGATGAACCAAGGGCAAAGCACGGGAATCTAAAAATTTTTTAGGTTAGATATCACTTCTTCCGAAAAATCTCCTCCTGAGGAGATTCTGGGGAAAGTCGACTTTCCCCAGAATCTCAGGAGGAAAGCGGACTTCACTACTTCGGGCAATTCATCCGAAGTAGTGCTACCAAACGGACTTCTGCGGAAATCCGCAGATTCTCCTAGAATCCGGTGCGGAAATCGCCAACCAAACAAGCCCTAATCCATCACATACTTACACACTGGTGGCTGTGGCTGTCCCTCGAACTCGCTTTCGTCTCATAATTGCCACACGTATGCTTAAACCTGAACCGTGATCAAATTCTCATACATGTTGGCGTTGCTGTCTGTTTTTTTTGTTCTAGCTCTATTCATCATAATCCAAAGTAAGGTGCAAGTATGAAGAGTATATGCATTAACAAGAAAGGTTTTATTGCCCTATAGTTGAAAGTTGTATAAATACATTCTACCAGAAAAAAAGAAGACAAAGGACCTGTTAGGGGTTATGGAAAAAAAAATTTCCAAGAAAAGCTAGTTCCCTGGAAAACTTATATTTCTTGGAAAATAAAAGTGTCCTAGAAATATAATTTTTCTGTGGTTAGGGGCAAGGAATTCTATATCGGCGAAATTTCGCCGATATATTGATTTCGGGCCCCACCCGAGAAATCGAAATGGTAAAATATCGTTTTTTAAAAAATTTATAATATCGGCGAAATTTCGGTTTTGGACCGAAATTTCGCTATTTCAAAAAAAAAAAACATTTTCAAAAAAAAAAATTTGGAAAAAAAATTTTTTTTTTTAAAAAAAAGGGAAAAAATAACAACTTTTCCCTTGTTTCTAATCCTAATATGCATTTTTATGCATATTTTGAAATCTATGCTTTATCTAAATTAATATAACTCATTTTTTGTGAAAATATATGATAAAAATTAATTTTTAACTACCAAATTTTTTTTACAAATATCTCCGAAATATCTCCGAAATTTTATCTCTTAGGCCGACCGATATTTTACCGAAATCCGATACGGAATTCCTTGGTTAGGGGTTTGGATGGAAAATTTACCATTTAGACATTTTCCCGGGTTAGAAAACTAAATTTTCCTTTTCATTTAGGTTTTCGAACCCCCTAACAGGGGTGTATTTAGGGCCCCTTGTAAAAGTTTGATTTTCCCTATAAAATTAAACTTTTCAAAAACCCCTAACAGGCCCAAAGAGAAGCATAAATAAATGGTGCCCTCCGACCATGAGAAAAATACTGATTTTAAAGAGCTCAGCTGGACAAACAGAGTACTATAACGCCCTACATCTGAGAGAAAAATAAATGGCTGGTGCCCTATCATGAAATGTTGTATCGGCGATGATATATCGCCAATATATCTATATCGAACCCCACCCAATAAAACGATACGGACTAATATTATTTTTTCAAATTTTTTAAAATATCGCCGATATATCGGTTTCAGACCAATATATCGCCATTTAAAAAAAATATTTTTAAAAAAAATTAGGAATTTTTTTAGTAAAATAAAAAAAATAACAACTTTCCAGTTTGTTTCCCATCCTAATATGCATATTTTGAAATCTATGCTTTGTCTAAATTAGTATAACTCATTTTAGAAGTTAGATTGTGAAAATATACGATACAAACTAGTTTTCGACCACCGATATTTTTTTTACATAATATCTCTGATATTTTGTCTCTTTAGTCGACCGATATTTTACCGATATCCGATAAAGAATTCCTTATCCCCTATATCCTATCATTCCTATGTCATGTTCGTTCAGGAAATGAGGGCCGTGGTGTGGCGTGCCAGAGGTTCAACGACGTGAGTTATAGTATACAACGGCGCCCACGTGTGGAATTGATTTGGAAATTTTGTTGAACACCCGGAAATCAAACTCTCAACTCAAACACGGCCAAACCTTGTCCAAAATCATATATAAGTGACTATAAACTTTATATACTACACTCAAATTAACGATATTATACGATTTTTACCCATGAACACAGGTCATTTCACGTTGAAACTAAATAATTTGTAGCTATCAAGCATCTCATGGAAAAAATCGTTTCAAGTATCTAAAGTTTTACGTCTTCCAACTTTACTTTCTTGTTTTTTTCCACTCCTGATAGGATGAGAGGTACTTCAGAGATTTCGTCAGGTGCGTGTAAAACGTTTTTATATTCAGTAATTTCGTCAGGTGCGTGTAAAACGTTTTTATATTCAGTAAAACAAAAACTGCCACCTACGGTGATAAAACTATATGTTAGCACAACGTGGAGCTGAAAGCAAACCAGCACAGGCTGCTTCTCAGTTATTGTGTCGCACCTGCACAAATGTACATCTCGCTCCAGCTGAAGGAGTCACTTTCGCCAACTCGCACAATTTTTCTGCGGAAACTAGCCTTCTGATCTGGCCAAAAAAACAAAAACAAAAAAGGCCTTACGAAGACGGTGGGCAAGTGGATTTTCTGCTGATGGATAGATAAGTGCATGCCAGAGCAGTCATCTTTGGGGAACTTCAGTAGAGTAGACAACAGTGATAACAAAAAACTGAAACAGATAATATTTAGCTGCAGCAAATAGGAAATATTGTCTGTACAGAATGAACACAAGGTGCAGCCTTCAAAAGAAGAAGCTCCACAAATCCTTCTGGTAATAGCATTACAGCAATCAAGAATAGAGGATTGAATGATCCAGCTCATATGAGTCCGGAAATGCTTAAAGAAGCTACAAATGCCGCGACTGCACCAAATACAGCTCTCCAGTAAAATCCCCACTGCTATACGATCAAAAGATAAGGTGGTTGCTTCTTTTGCAAGACTATGCCACACCATTCACTATTAAAATGCATAGCTTTTGCCTTTAAACAATATACATGTTGCTAATTCAGTCTACGTCAACTCCTCCTTTACCTTATCACTACAAACATTTCTGGGACTAATCTTTATATGCCTATCAACATCCACCCATTCCACGTTACCATTTGCAATGGCTTGAATGTGGGTTTCCCCAATCCATTCGGTCATTTGGTCAAGTTCTTGTAAAACGACATTCTCTTTCTGACTTTCTGTAAGAGACCGATGATCTCTAAGTAGAAGATTGTAGCGGATAGACTCAGGGTAACACGACTTTTTCCTCTCTTCGCCATCCACTCCATTAGGGAGCAAGCTCTCAGCTATATGCCTCCTCAGCTCAAACCTGGAGGCCCCACAACACGTCTGGCTCAGAATTCGAATGGCAAGTCTTTGCAGCTCCGGACAGTGCCCTCCAAATTCTGACCACCATTGAGCTGCATCACAATTGGTAAGATTTAAGACAAATTTAAAACTAAGAGCAGTATTAAGAGCAAACACTAGTTCCAGACTACGAAATTCCTAAGCAATTTTGATTAGGAATTCAAGCTCCAGAAGCACGAGAAGCATAAATAACTAACCGTCTACTTTATAAAAAATCCTATATATGTTAAGAAATAAGATTATATGAGCCTTGGTGCAGGCACATAGGCACGTGTGGGGTGCTGTGAGAGGTCCAATCTCAATCCAAGGCGTGTTTTGATACAGGGGGTGGGGGCAGGTGATTCAGACCTCCGCTCCCTGTATTAATGCTCGCCAATGGATTTTGTGGCACCCAGTGCGACACTCGCAAGCTGCAGTGCATACTAACTAAGGTTAATAAAAAAAAATGTTCAGGGTGAACAAAAGAGAGCAGAAATCTCCACCTGGAAGAAGCTTCCTTCGTTTGTCTACAGCAATTTTGTCACCAAAAGAACCATTAGCAGCTCGATAGTCTTCAAGTTCTTTGACTATAAGGTCTTGAGTCTGAGTATCTTCAGCCATATGGACAATGCAATACAAGAGGCCACTAGCGACTTCTGCATCAGCAAAGAAATCGTCCGAATAAAACAGAACTGGGTTCAGAAAGTAACCCGCACAATGTAGAGCGCTGTGGAGCCGATTATCCCATATGTCATCTATTATTTTCCAAAAAGGCTCGTATTTGGCATCCACATCACCAAAATTCTTTTTAACCGTTTCTTTCGCTTGATCCATGGTTTCATATATTAATCCGGTTAAAGGCTTGTTGTCTCCACTAATAAGGTGAATAACACAAACAAGAGGAATAGCAGCATGTAAAACATCTTGAGCTGAAGCCCAGAACTGATGATTCTGAAGTAACTTGGCTATTTTTTTTCCTTCAGTTCCAGCAGCCCAAACAGAGGCTTTCCACTCAGATGACTCAAACATGCGAGTCAAATTCTCTTTTTCGTATGCAATCAATTCTAAGGTTAGAAAGGGTGTTGCAGATTTCGTTCTCGAGAGTCTGATCAAGTCTTTTCCCCGAGTAAAGCTTTTCATCATTCTCAAAATCACTGGATCACTGTAAAGAAATTTGGTGATACTCTTGGCCTTATCTAGTACATCAGCTACATGGTCTAAGTCTCTTATCTCTTCCAACATGAGGCCTATGCAGTGAGAAGCGCATATCGTCCAAAACAACTTCCGGTGTTTCTCTGTAATTTTAGTCTTCACGCCCTCCATAATGTGAGATACACGGTAAGTAATAACTTGGACCACATTATCAGATCCAACCTCCTCAATAACCTCATCAATCAGCAGAAATAGTTTATCGACATCTGTAATAAAATCTGAAACATCAATTGATTTGATAAATATGGTACCTTGAGCACAATCTGCAAGGAAAACCAAGAGCGTACGGCCATTTTCATCCAACCATGAATCTATCAAGATGCTACACCCGGTTTTCACCCAAGAACTCTTCACCATGTCTACATACTCAACAATCTCACCTTCTTCACCTCGAGCCATCCACTCCTTAATTTCATTGCTAGTAGGAAGTTTAAGCCGTCTTCCAGCGTCCATAGCAGCTTCAAGCATTCTGTGAAAGCTCAGAGAATCAGCCATTTCCAAATCAAGTCCGGCATCACTAAAAAAATTACTAATGCACCTGATAAGTTTTCTACATGGTTTCATCTTGAAATTGCTATCACCAGCCATTTCCCCATTCACTGCTGGATAGGAAAAGAGTCCATTTCCCGCTTCAACCTCTCCAAAGTCCGGGTTTTGAATACTCTTTCTCTTTTTCGAAGCAACTGTTGTATAGGATCTTACCTGGCTTCTCAAAACAGAGCCCATAGTGGAACCATTCTCTGGTGTACTGCCATCATATAGGCCCACAGCTTCTTTGCTCAACTTCTGGTTCTTACTACCAACAAGCAAACCATTGAACGCGATTCTTACATCGTCGGGCACCTTCGCACATGGTATGACATCTCCACGAACACCACCCAAGTGATGCTTGAGACGATAAAACCCACTCATCACTTTGTCACAGTAATTACATTGAATCCTCTTCTTGTCTTTGTCAACGGCCTTACCATGAGAACGAACATCTATTGCATCCTCTTGACTACTCATTATTCCTTTTTTTTTCAATCAAATTCGCCAAACCCAACCAAACTAGAGCCAATCAACCCTGTTTTCGTTTGCCAACCCAAATACCCAGTAGCAAAAACAATCAGATTATAAGTACTCGCCGGCGCCTATAAAAGATACAAAGAGACCAATCACTCGGTATTTTGAAGCCTTGAGTGCCCCTGCATGTCATCGACCTATTCGCGCCGAAAAATTCATCCTTTGATTCTCCTCATAGTTCATATACGCCATTCAAATATCCTTCGAATCAAAATAACAAAAGGGTCCCCAGTATACTAACACCGAACCACACTAACTTATGCTTCGTAACACGCAAGAGTTCAGTCAAGGGAACAATACCCTGTTTCGATTCCAGCGGTTTAGGGGTGAAGGAAGTAAAGAAGAAGAAGAAGAAGAAGAAGGAAAGAACCCTGCTTTTTGCCGTTCCAGATCAGGAAAGAGAGGTTTAGGAAGCGAGAAAGAAGAGAGATATTGAGAGGAGGGAGATTGTTACCTGGGAGTGGAAGCCGTGGAGGAGGAGGGAAGCTGGTGCTTCGCGGAGGAGGTCAAGGGGGGGGAGAGGGAAGGGCTACCGAGGGAGGGGTGTACGAAATTGGAGGACGAATAAGAGAAGGCAGCGATGTTGGCTTGCCTTTGTTGGGGATGAGGTGGATAACTCCAAACCAAACCATATTTGGTTGGCTTTGTGACAAGGCCCATAGAGATAGGGACTAGGCCCACCTTTTAAATGGGAGCCCACAAGCCGCTACGGCCCAGTCCCACGGGCGATTTACATTCTTAATTCTCATTGTAATGACTAATTATCGAGAAATTTTTTTAGCTTATTTCGCACACCAGGCTGGCCGTGAGTTTTGCCGTTCACAGACTAGGCACAGCAGTGGGATAAATTATTGGGTCTCTCCGGCACTATACTTTAGGGCGGTACCATCGATCTCTAAATACGCACTTTACGCGTGACCTCTGCTATCGTAGTGCCAAATAGCTTGAGTGTACACGTATAATGTGTGCCATCGACTAGAGATTAGCGGCTTCCTACCTCTAGTGAGTAATGTGTTAGTACTTAGTAGTGAATGTCCAAATACACGGCCATCCTGGTGTGGGAAATGCACTGAAAAAATAATTATAATTACCCCCATCCTGCGGTGGCTCGCTAGGACATCAAATCTATTTCGTTGTGGATATTGACATGACCACTGACCAAAATGATGTCTAGCTCAAGCGAGGTACATTCCATTTAACCAAAAACACAGTGAGGTACATCCCAGATTCTGGTGTGATTTTGATCGCACGATGCCAATCAATGCAGGTTGCATGCCAGTCCCTCCCCAGTGTCCCTCAACACGAGTCATCGGACCAATATCCGATGGCTCGGGATACATGAGGTGCTATTAGCTAGTACTCCAGGTTGCATGCCAGTCCCTCCCCAGTGTCCCTCAACACGAGTCATCGGACCAATATCCGATGGCTCGGGATACATAAGGTGCTATTAGCTAGTACTCCCTCCATCCTGAAATGAAATACCACATCCTAAAAAAGTACTATTTGTTAAACTTAAAAAGTGCATAATAGTCAATACTCCCCCGGGCACTTTTAATAGATACTCACACTGACTTCAGTAAAAACAGGCAATATTTATCTTTGCAATTCGCACCTATTGATTCAGATTGCAATGCAACAACTCAAGGAAGACAATAACCATATTTACATGGAATTTACATGAGCACCATTTCTGTTTATACATCCAATTTACAGGAGCTGATTAAGGGGGAAAGTAGCCTTTGAAGTGTAAATACAAGCTGCTGTTTCATCCTAACGGAAACACAAGCAAATAGCCAGATCAGAACAGAGAACAGCAAATCAATAATATATTAAACACACATCATTTAAAGAATACACTGTTATTGCACACTATTAGTATGAGAGTGGCTTCAACCTCAGCCGATTTGTGGCTTGGAGTTGACGTCAGAATCTGTAGCTATGTTCGCTGATGAACGAGATGCACATTCGTGATCAGTCACTTGTTTGGATTCAATTTTAGAATCCACGGATTTAGCTATTGTTTGGGTAGACGAAGTAACGGAAATGCACTTTGTGTCAGCTAATTGTTTGGACAAAAGTATCAGTTGGCACTGCTACAGCCTCTGGCTCTGAGTCCAGTATATTGGAGGATAACAAAATACTTCTAGCTTTCTGTTCTTCCTCCATCTTCTGCAAGTACCTAGCATGTTCCTCTATGCGTAGTTGGAGTGCACTTTGTAGCAGGTGGACAAAAAAAAGGCCACAAACAGAAGGCTCTAAAGTCACAAACTTGCATCGAGGATTATCTAGTTGAAATTGCAAGGAGCGAACTTCATGCCATCCAGAGTCCAGACAACCTGCTCTCAGTGAGAGGAAAGGAGAATGAGATGACCCACAAACTTTTACTAAAATGCCACACAATACAATTTGATCCATTAAGGTGTGATGACATTTTTCCAATAGTTAATTATCATAAAAAAAAGCTGTCTACCAAAAGTAACATAGATACGAATTAAATATGCCTATGGTCACTTGCACCAAAAGTAACATAGATACGAAGTTAGATTGTGAAAATATATGGTAAAAACTAGTTTTCAACCACCGATATTTTTTTATACAATATCTCCGATATTTTGTCCTTTGGTCGACCGATATTTTACTGATATCCAATACGACATTCCTTGCCGTCCTGTACAGGAAGGTCAATGGTTGAGCAGTGTAGAGGAAATGCACACCTCAAGTTGTTCGTGAAGCTGTTTCTGTATTTCCATTTGCCTGTGTAGAGCCTCTGTGATTCCCATTCCCCTAGAAGACCAAAGAAACAAGAAAATTGGCCATTTTGAATGTAGTTGTTGTCAATTAGCTTGTGACCAGAAAGTCACCTTCTAATGCCCTGCTCACTTTCATTGCTGCAAGAAGTTGTCTTCTGAGATCTTTTTGTCTGGAAAGGAGAAGAGTAGATGAAGAGTAATTTCTAAACGAGTTAAAAGGTGTATCTACACCAGTGTACATGCAATAAAACAGTAATCTTGTATATACTCAACTAGTGTCATCAGAAATACGACTGAAGTTCAAAACATATCTATTATCAGCCAACTACCTTCTTTTGTTGCTGGCACATATTTGGCATGTCGGTACTTCTACACAGAGAAACATTTTAACCCAAATTTTATTCAAATAAACTAGTTATGAGAAAGTTTATAGTCCAAAAACTACCTGTAAGTGGCTTTTAACATGATAAATCGTCATGCCCTCGACTTTCATCAGCTTCAGTACGCCTTTCGGGGTAGCCTCTGCATAAACAATATAAGTCATGGAACACTTGACTTGAATTCATATATATAATATAACTGAAAATAAAGATCATCCACTTACTCTCAGCTCCATCAAACTTGTTGACAGCTTCAAGAAAAACGCTCATGGAGCTCAGGGATCTTGACTTATGAACAACTGTTGCCCCTTGGGAGATCGGGGTGGAAGGGGTGTGAAGATTCTCAGGAGAGGCCAAATTCTGATGGATCCGAGTGCCACAATCTGACACATATTCGGGTGGAAAACCCAAACACAGCTCGTAAATTTCCTGTTCAATATGCTAAGTAAGAAAAGAGTGGTGTAGCTTAAATCAATAGAAAGCCTTGGAGCTTTGAATTTTTCAAAGCGCAACATTATTTATAAAAATAAAAGCTCACATCCACCCCAGGATTTTCTCCATTATATATGATAGCTATGTCAAGCTCATCTGATAAAATTTGAAACTCCAGATGCTCATTAAGTGCGGCATTGTCTCTTGCAAAATTCTCACCATGGAGGCTACCATTTGAAGCACATGCCTTTGATGGGGAAAGCTTCCTATCACAACTTCTGATTTGGAGTCATCATTGTGTGTGCCATCGGTTGAAAGACATGCACTTGAAGAGGGATGTGGAAGGAAGGGTAGGTTCCCAAAGTGTCTATAAATCTCTGAGTTTGTTGAAGATGACACACGTTAATTGGTGCAAAAGGTAGAAGATAGACAATGCAAATATGGACTGGGGAAGCTCTGCACACTGTCTGGGCTTAATAAACATGTATCAGAGCAAGATGCTGTGTTGCTGTCTTTCAATGGCCTTTGGTTGTTCTTTCCATCACATAATCGATTATCAACTGAGATGACAGGTCATCATAAGTATCGGTTCTTTGTTTACAAAATTTACTGTCTTTAAGGTAATATGACTGTGACAATTCATCATCTCTTAACTGGTTCCTTCAGTTTTTCAACTTCTACACCTAGAAAACCACATCTTCTTCATGGATTTCAACAATTACAAACCACCTGCAGGAAATAAAAGGCAAGATAAAACAATACAAGATGAATAGAAGAAGCATAATGCAGGAGTTTTTCAAATAGAAAAGACGAATTCTCTACAAGTTTAATCGAGGATTCAGAAACTAAGAACATATTTTCAAATCTAATAGATTACGTTATCGAGCAACTACTACAGGGAAAATGTAGTTAATCATTTTTAACTATAAATATGAACTAGAACTAAACATATTGAAAATAACAATCCAATGCAACATAACAATCCACGTATTGATCTATTAAAAAAGATTTGTCTTTTAGTCATTCAAAATATATAAGAATGAATATCTGAACCATGGTTTTCAAGAAGAAATGCACATTAATTATAAAAATATCACTACGTCTCACTTTGCCTCATCTTGATGCTCCTAAAGTCATCCTTAAAATCATGCATGAAGTGCAAAGAACTTCATGTTACCGCCTGTGAATAATGGTAGAAACCAAAACATTCTTGTCTGACATATAAGAACCCACGCACCCTTCACACTGCGCCACGGGGATTGGACCCCAGGACCTCTCCCTGTTGAGGGAGAGACCCAACCAGCACAACACGGGCTGGATTGGCAATACTATGTTCACTACTGTCTCATGCTCCTATGTTCGCCTTTAAACCATACTCCATACCAAGAATTTTAATCAATGCAAATCATTAGCCTGCTTTTGAATCTAATGGACCAAATAACAAAATTCCAAATTCATCACAAATGGCCATTGAGCTTCAGAAATTTCACATTAGAGAGAATGAAGTTTCCCTTTTACTAGCCAGAGACACAACAAATCACAGTGAGCTAAAAATCAAGGTGAGGAGTACCAGAAACAAAACAAAAGTGTGAAAGACTTCTCACCACGAGGAGTGCCAGGAGGCTGAAGAACTTGCAACAAAGCCCACCCTTGTCCTAGTTTTACTGACTCTCTTTCTTCCTTCCACGGCTCCTCTTCTCTTCCAATCAAATGATGATTGCACCTCACCTCCGATTCCTTTTTCCAAGTCTAAAAACAAGTTGGAAAAAGTAAACCATACCAAACTACCGTAAACGTCCCTATTCTACAAGACAAAGAATTCACTTCACAGGTTTGCACGCTGTGAAGTGTGAGCATTGTTCAAAGCCCCAAAATGGAAAACCATCATTGTCCGCCTTGTGGATACTCCCCATTGGTTCAAACTGCGGGGCCCGCTATCTGAGTCAAGGAACTGACGTGTTCTGCCAGAAGACTCGGCAGTTAGACTCGATCAACCTTCCCACCAAGATTCAGATTCAGATTTAGCGTCGCGTTTCCATTCAGATTCAGCTGTTTGCAGGTCTCTCTGCTTCATCCCGATTCAATCAGGTAATCCATGCAATCTCCCTTTCTTGCCGTTTTTCGTTGGTTCTGTTCCTCGTGTTTGTTCTAGAATGCAAAAAGGAATTTGATTTGTAGTTGATGCCATTGACTGGGCAGTTGCTGTTTTATCATGCATGTAGTGCATGCCATTGGCTGGGCAGTTCATGCAATCGATGCATTCTATTTGTGGTGAGTGGAGGTTTATTCAGGCTGGACAAGTTGGATTTGGAGTCTCTGGTGGGTTCTGCGTCACATGGTTGCAGTTACTTGCAAGCTAGGGCATACTGTCACCAGAGTTACTAGAATGAGATTTACTATTTGACGATGAAGTTTCATTTGGAACTTGGAACGTATAAATAAGGATCCTTTAAGGGAAATAAGTTTGCGAATCTGAGTCGTGTTATTCTTGATCAATAAAAAATTATTCTAAGAAATTATTAGCAGAATGTTTGTGAAAATTGAGGTTCATTGATGGTGAACCATTTAATTCTTGTTTAACTTACCTTGTGAATTTTTTGAAATGACCTAGATTATAGATTTCTTACGGTGGTGTAAAGCAAGTAGTATTCATATACTGTTTTGGGCTAAAAATATTGTAGTGCTCTCTTCAGGAAAGTAATTTGTTGAATTTTTGGATCGTCCAAATCGTGAAACCATTGCATCCTACATAACATAGAATTTGTTCATTCTATAAAATGAAATACTTCTCTGTGCCAATGAATTGGAGAAAAATTCATTCGCTAAAGGGTGCATTGGGCAACGAATTGATGAAGGATCTAAATAATAATTTAGTAGGATTTGATTTGTTGAATTAAGGTAGTGAATCTGTTTCTGTTTGGTTATACATATCCATAATTGAGATTCATAGAAGCTTTATGAGATGAATTGTCTCTGGTAACAGGGAGCAGAAATCTGATTCTTATGGGATGAGTTACGAGAGTAACCCCCATATCAGAGGGCCTCAGCTGCCTCCTTCTCCTCAGACGCCAGAGGTACTGGATGGAACCCACTTCACAAGAGTGGATGGTGGGCGCAGAGTGGAAACTGAGGTCAAAATTGGAGAGCGTGATGCTGCCATTCATGCAGAGGAAGATGCTCTCCGGCTTGAGGTCTTGGTAAACAGCTCCGACAGCGTGGAGGTACTCAAGGGTGACGAGGACCTTGGCAGCGTAAAAGCAGGTCACAGCAGGGGAGAGACATCCGCCAAAGGGGTGGGAGAGGAGGAAGCGGTGGAGGTCGCTGCCGGGATAGCAGTTGATGAGAAGGCAAGTGTAGTGGGAGGCCTCAAATCGGGCATATAGGGTAGGGTGGAAAGGGTGGTCCAATGAAGCCAACACCATCACCTCCACCGCCGCTTGGTCCTGCTTCCGCCTCCATGGCTACTGTGCATCTATAGAGGCGGCTAGGATTTCATAGAAGTTAAGTGAGAGGAGAAGAGGAAGAGGAGGGAGACAATGGCAGTTGGCATCACTGATTGGCTACTTTTTCCCTTTTCCCTCACGCCAGAAGGATTTCCACTCACAATCTCCTTGGGTAGGATATTGGTGGAAAAGGAGGATTTCTGCTCAATTGTGGAGGAAATTCTGGATGTGGCGGACATTTTGATGTCTGCTCAATGTACATTTCCAAATGAGATTTTTTGGATTTCCTCCAAATCCAGCAGAAATCCTTAATATGATTAAGGTGACTGGGCAACTTTAGGATTGCAAAGTGGGCTGTTATTGATTTTTTAACAGAAATGGCATAACAAAATATATGACGGCTTTTGAATCATCTACACTCAAGTACAATGTTACTTACCTGAAGCTTAAAAATTTCTAGTACTGTGCACATACTCCATCCATAAACTGTGTGGTGAAAAAGATTTCAAATGTCATTATATATTCCTGAAGATTTTACTTTATCTTGGTTTATTCTCAAATTTAAGTTTTAGGTGGAGAGTTTATCTGACAGGGGGTTTTCTTACATGTATGATCTTGACAGATGGCAGACAGAAAGTTGTTCTTTACAGTTGATGAAGCACTTATATCTTTGGGATTTGGGAAGTTTCAGTTCCTTGTTCTTGCTTATGCTGGCATGGGATGGATTGCAGAGGCGATGGAGATGATGCTTCTATCTTTTGTGGGACCAGCGGTTCAAATTAAGTGGAACCTTTCATCACGTGAAGAGAGTTTGATCAGTAGTGCTGTTTTTGCTGGTATGTTAGTTGGGGCCTACACCTGGGGCATTGTTTCGGATAATTATGGAAGGAGGCAAGCAATCTTCCTATTTCTGTGATCTTTTCACACTTACATATTATGATGATAGTGTTTTCCTTGGGATGTGCTTGCAATATCTTTGTTGACTGTTAATGTTGCAAAATTTTTGCTTCTGTTGGTGCAGGAAGGGCTTTTTTATAACAGCAGTCATTACTGGTGTAGCCGGTCTTATAAGTGCTGCTTCTCCAAACTATATTGCATTAATCCTTGCTCGCTGTCTAGTTGGCATTGGATTGGGAGGTGGCCCAGTGTTATCTTCATGGTTTTTAGAGTTTATCCCTGCTCCAAATCGAGGAACTTGGATGGTCATCTTTTCAGCCTTCTGGACTCTTGGTACAATTCTAGAAGCTTCCCTAGCATGGGTATTGCCCTCGCCTCCATAGATTGAGTTAATACTCCCTCCGGTCACTTTTAAGAGAGACCGCTTTTTAGTTCATTTGGAAAAAACGGTATCAATTAAAAGTGACCGGAGGGAGTATGATTTTCAAAGCTTCTCTAGCATTGATATTGCCAACCTTGCCTCCATAAACTGCGCTAAATATAGAAAGATTTTTTGTTGTGTCGACCTTTTTGTTTCCTATATTTCAATGAGTTTTCATAATAATTTGGGAACTTATTATTAGACATACCGTTTCAAATTTATATTAGATCTGTAAGTGTGCACAAACCCTGGATGTTCTTTGAAAATCTTCCCATATCTTGTGGAAGGTACTGGTTGCAATTTCTTTTGATGTATACATGAACTAGCAGTACTGCTGAATTGTGTTAGAAAAAACATCTGCTTTATGTTCACCAAGCCTTTATTCTCTTTGAATTTTGCAAATGATCCTGCATTGAATTTCTGGGTGCATGACAATGGATCCAAAAACTATGAGAACTTCCCTTTAGTTGCAGTTCATCATCATCTTCATCATCATCATCATCATCATCATCATATGCCTTATCCCAGCTATCTGGGGTCGGCGGCATGGATGATATACCACGTTTGACTCTTATCAGAATCAAAATGATACAAAATCTATACAAAGAAGGGACAATTCTTCTTTCTTTTTCTTACACTTGAAGTATAAGATTAAGTTTCTGGCCCGTTGGGGATTATTTTCCTTTCTTTTTCTTTCTTTAATGAGATGTGTGGCACAAAGTAAATCTTTGGAGAATAATCCCTGTCATATGATCCTCAGATTATCATGCCAAGAATGGGCTGGAGATGGTTACTTGCATTCTCTTCTCTTCCAACACTAGTGCTCCTTTTATTTTACACGGTTGTGCCTGAGTCACCCAGATACCTATGCATGAAAGGTAGGAAAAGTGATGCACTGCGTGTTCTGGAGAAAGTTGCGAAATTGAACAAATCTAGACTACCTCATGGCACGCTTATCTCTGACAATGAACGTGAACATGGTGAAAGAAGTACCCCTATGGAGGAGTCTGACTTACTTTCTTTGGAAGAAGATGCAACCAATTCTGATGAGCATAGGGCTATCCCTATGAAAAAGACATTATCCAGAATGAGAGGATTTTCTTCATTAATTATGTTGTTATCACCGAAATTAATCAAATCAACTATCCTCCTGTGGGTGGTGTTCTTTGGAAATGCATTCTCATACTATGGCCTTGTCTTGTTGACTTCAAAATTAAGCAGCACGAAAGGTGACTGTTCCAAAAATGTCTCCCATTCAAAGAACGGAGAAAATGTTAACCTTTACAAAGATGTATTTGTCACAAGTTTGGCTGGTAGGTTCTCTTGATGCCTATACTTCTGTTTTTTTCCATCTCTAACAAACGTGACCAAGAAAGTGACTCTAAATTTTGTTTCAGAGGTACCTGGGCTTATATTATCTGCAGTGATGGTAGACAGGGTTGGTCGAAAGCTGTCAATGTCGTTAATGTTCTTCGTCTGCTGCATATTCCTTCTCCCTCTGGCATTCCATCAATCAGAACATTTAACAACTGCTCTATTATTTGGTGCCCGGATATGCATTACAGGAACCTTCACAATTGTGTACATATACGCTCCAGAGGTAATCATTAGGGTTGATATTGCAATTCTTTACTTGTCTTTGCTTTTTACCTTGCAAATGTTAGAGGGTAGTTCCATTGCAAATCTTGTAAGTGCAATGGTAGCTGATTTTCAAAATACTTGTTTGGTGCCTGCTGTAGATATATCCAACTTCAGTTAGGACTACTGGTGTTGGTGTTGCAAGCTCAGTGGGAAGAATTGGTGGTATCATATGTCCTCTTGTAGCAGTGGGTTTGATGCATGGCTGTCATCAAACCGTTGCTATCATTGTATTTGAATTGATAATATTTTTTTCAGGAATTGCTGTTGTACTCTTCCCATTTGAGACCAGTGGAAAAGAGTTAAAAGATACTGTATCTAGTATATAGATTTAAGCGATACTCTATCTGAGAATGGTATGTAGTTCTATATCCTCAACATATTCTATACAATGATGAATACCCAAAGCATAAGTGCGGTTCGAGGGCGACATAGGGGTTTTTTTAACCAATGCAAAAGTTTGTGCATTCCAAGTTCCCCAGCTCATGTAGCCGCATAAATCTTACCAAAATGAACAATCATGCGAAAGCGAATTGCTTACTATATGCGAGTAGATGTATTGCTGTGAAGAGTTGGAAAAAATGCCTGGATTGATAAAAGAGAAGATGGATTGAAGCTGAGTTGATATGTTTTTTTTAACCGAGATGATATTAATGTTTTGTTATCTAGTCTTGCATTAAATGGTTAATATAGTTGGGAAAAGAATTGAGAAATCTAATTGAATAGTTATTGAATAGTTGGCTGTGAAATCTAATTGAGACATATTAGCATAATCTTATGTACAATATTATTTTGCACAAACATAAAGTAACATAACTAGAAAAATTAAGATTGAATTCAGACAACTATTAAACAGCTGTCTGTTCCCTCCGTCCAAAAATATGGTTTTCTAATGAGGACACATATTTTTGGATGGGGAGAGTAAAGATAATTTGTTGCTATCAAGAGGTGAATTTCTTACTTGAGCAGCTTGTTCTTTAATTCATGCTTTCACAAGTTGGAAAATGGTGCCGTGTAAATGGTGTCTTTTTTAGCCATCTATCACTGTATAACTTGTATGTATCTGTTCTCAAAAGAAAAAAGAGTGTAGTAATTCATTGCTACTACTCCCTCCATTCCACATTTCCAATTTTCCGATTAATAATTGCTAGATTAAATCAAATGCAAGGAGTCCTTCATCCGTTGATTCGTGACCAAGCTACAAGATGGTACTCATTAGACGGAAAGAGCGAATGTATAATCTAAAAACATAAGAAGAGTTTAGTTGGGCCCGAGAGAAAGGTTTTATTTCTTCGAGAGATTGTAAACCAAACAGAAATATAATGTGTTATTGGTATTAACTTCTAGCCATATACTCATGAAAACAGATATTTATATGCAAAAGCACGAACAATACGACCATCGGATATTTAATGCGGTGCATATAAATCTTGCTTTCTACCCTATTAATTTTCGCAGGCATAACATTTTGTAAATTAGATTATCTATTAATGTAGACAAGAAAGCAGGCAGGCACAACATCTAAGCAAGACTGCATTATGTGTAGTATTCGATGATGGGTGAATGCGTTCAGTAATAAGAAAACACAAGCACTGTAGTAAACCAGTCCTCAAGCTTCAAACTCTCGGTTTTATTCATATATTCATTGTTCTCAGGACGAACTTATTCTAAATTCATGTCTTCATAGCAGAAGACAGGAAGAGCTTGCAGTCATTACACGTAGAAAGCCCCAGTGGTAGGGTAGTAACCGTAAGCACCTGGGAACTGAAGGTAATTCGCCAGCTGAGAGTTCATGAATAACTGGTTGGCCTGCTGCTGGTTGAAGGCCTGGTTGGCCTGCATCTGGTTGAAGAGCTGGTTGGCCTCCAACTGGTTGAAGGCCTGGTTGGCCTGTTGCTGGGAGAAGAGCTGGTTGGCCTGCTGCTGGTTGAATAACTGGTTGGATTGCTGCTGGTTGAAGAGCTGGTTGGCTTGTAGTTGGTTGAAGAACGGTGCACCCACAGCATAGTTAGCAAAGGCAGGAGAATAGAAAGCAGAGGCACAAGGGGAGAAGCCATAGTAAGGGCGGTAGGCAGAATAGTAGGGGCTCCAGATTGGCGCGCCAACGGCACTCGCGAAAGGAGGCATGTTCAGATAGCTACAAGCTGCTGAAGGGACAATGGCGGCATGGAAGCCATAATGTCCTGGTACGTGGGTTGCATGGGTGGAGGTGAAGCATAGGAGGAGGGGGAGGATCAGGGAGAGGAGGGAGAGACTCTTGGACAGTGTGAAGGAGGTGGCCATTGTTGGGAGTTTGAGGAATGAATGGAGTATTTTGATGTGAAGAGAGTTGATCAGAGAGCCTATATTTATAGAGGATGGATTAGTTTGAAGCTGACTTGTTATCCACTTGAAGAACTTAGATTGAAGGCATAACTATGTCGTTAAGTTCATTATATACAAGAGTAAAGGATACGAACAAGCACACATCATTTTAATTAGAAAATTATTGAATAACTATATGGAACTTGCACTATCCACATCCCCAATGTTCGAACAGTAAGAATGGTACCTCACAAAGTGATAAATTTCCTTCAAGTTTGTGCTTGTAATTTGTATTGGCACGAGTGGGGCAGGTTGTAATGTAAAATAAGGCATTTATTGCCTGCGTGGCTTGGTATGCTATTTCATTTGCTTAATCGCATAAGGTAGTGAATTGGTAGATGGAAATTGGAATCCATGTCATGTGTTCTGCTTTTACTTATTTAAGGGAATTGCTTGAGAGACTGAGAACAATATTAGATCTTCAACCGATATTTTTGCTTGTAATAGGTAAAGAGATGGAATCCATGTCAAGGAAAATGTGGCTTTCACATCTAGTATTCGGAACATTGCTTGGACATCCAAGCAAGTTAAAAAGTGAACAAACCCATCCAGATTTCCAAGAATGATTAATCCGAAGCAATATGTGGTACAACAATAGAAAGTAGAGGGAAAGAGGAAGATAAAAGATTTCAAATATCGTATGAAAATTTAGTCTTAAGAGAAGTCCAGTGTGTGACACGACCACCTTCTCTCAGTCGAATGGACCTTGAATGGGTTCCCAGATAAGTAATGTGTTTGTCCCATCTTTGGTCGTGTCCACTAGCTCTGTGGTATACACCCTTTCTCACCTTAAAAACAAGAAAAGAACAAAGGAAAAAAAAATCACAAATCAAACAGCTGTCTTGCCTCACTTCAATCAACATGCGAGCAGGTTTTGTAAAATGTAACTAGTTTTACCAGGCTCAAAAAGTGCTGCTCATAAGCTTAAAGCTAAATGGAAGGTGCAGCAGAAAAATTGGAAAACTAGCTCTAGGAAAGTTTTAGGATCTGTTAAGATTATCATTGCACGTGTAAGCGACCTTATTTTGATTTTTAGGAAAAATAAATGGGTGTGCTGAAACAATAAATACTGAAGCTGCTCACAGCTCTTTTTTTTGGATAGTTACTGGCTAATTTAGTAACATTATAAATGAGAATAAGCTCCTATTGCTTACTAGTTTTATAACATTATAAATGAGAATAAGCTTCAAAGCTGAATAAATAATGCTAAGGAAAGCTTGAGACGCTTTCCTGAGCAAAGCAAATTAGCTGTTATTCGTCAGATTTTTCTGGTTTGCTGTCACCGTATAAATCTATTCTAAATTTCTATACAAGTAGGGAAAAAGAACGGCAATCAGTGGAAGAAATAAAGAAATCGCTTCTTCTAATTTCCTACATTATATTCTTATTGAATCCTTCTCTAATTTATCACTACAATGTTATAGAATTGACATTCTTCTGTTGTACAGAAAGCCAAGTTTACTGATTCGAGGATGTACATAAACCGATTTAAGGGGTAAAATATTTGTTGAGTGTCTCATTTCAGTCTAGAATAATATAGAGACATGTGCTTGCGATTATGGCTTTGGTCACTTTTTCCATATCACTTTCTGTGTTGTCCTATAAGTTCCATATGAGTTCCAATGGTCACTACATAATAATTGTTGCCAACTGATGCCTAGACAGACATCAAATTCAGTAATGCATGAGGTTCTTTTGATTGATTAGCTGTAGTTTATCATAAACAACTGCCAGGAAAGCAATTTTAAGATCCAAAACATCTAAAGTGTTTATGTAATGTATGAGGTTCTTTTGATTGATTAGTTGTAGTTTATCATAAACATCTGCCAGGAAAGCAGTTTTAAGATCCAAAACAACCAAGTGTTTATGCGATTATGGACGGAGATTAGATGGAGCGAGTGTTTGTACTTCATCCCAAATAGATAGCAAATCACAACAATAATAATTAAGCAGTCATCTAAATCAACTGCTCCAACTTATTCATTTCATCCTTCTCTGCAAACTTAGTGAACATATCACTTATTCTATATATTTAGTAGAGAAGACAACAAGCACAACTACTTGATCAGACGATGACAGCCCTAGTGCTAGGGTAACCAAAAACAGCCGGGCAGCTTCCCCTGGGAAATGTCAGGTAATTGGCCAATTGAGCGTTCATGAACAACTGGTTGGCTTGCTGCTGGTTGAAGGCCTGGCTGGTCTGAATCTGGTTGAAGAGCTGGTTTGCCTCCATCTGGTTGAAGGCCTGGTTGGCCTGCTGCTGGGAGAATAGCTGGTTAGCCTGCTGCTGGTTGAAGAACTGGTTGGCCTGCAACTGGTTGAAGAGCTGGTTGGCTTGCAGTTGGTTGAAGAATGGTGCACCCCCTGCCTGAGCAGCAAAGGCCGGAGCATAGACACCAGTAGCAAAAGGGGAGATGCCGTAGTAAGGGCGGCAGGCAGAATGGTAGGGGCTCCAAATGGGCATTCCTGCGGCCAAGCTGGGTATGTTCAGATAGCTATAGGCTGCTGCAGGGGGAACAATGGTAGCATGGAAGCCATAATGTCCTGGTACATGAGTTGCATGGATGGAGGTGAAGCATAAAACGAGGGGGAGGATCACACATAGGAAGGAGAGGCTCTTGGACACTGTGAAGGAGGTGGTCATTGTTGGGAGTTTGAGGAGTGAAGTTTGGTGCTCTTTTAGGCTTTGGTCTGGAGGGTGGTGATTAGAGAGCCTCCATATATAGAGGATTGAATAGTGTGAAGCTGACTTGTTATCCACTTGAAGCAATGTGATCTGGAACATTTTGTTCCTTGATTTCTTAGGTCCATTTTATTTTAAATTTAAATTTGTATTGGCAGGAAACCAGGAATGGCAAAATGTTCTCATGCAGATGGTTCTTTTAAATCACTTATTGCATGTATGACATGGGAAATTGGACACTTATATCCTTAATTGCATAAAGTAGTGAATTGGCAGGTGGAAATTAGGATCCATGTCGTGTAGATTGTTTTACTTATTAAAGAGAATTGCTTGAACGATTAAAAACAATGTCAGATGTTGAAAGATGATGTTAATTGTAATAGGTGAAGAATTGTGATATATCATAATCATAATCAAGTAGTGCATTCTTCCAACTATTTGGGGTCGGCGATATGGATCTTACGCCTCCATTCAAAAATGTTTTGTGCCAACTCTTTTGTAAGAGATAGTAAAGTCATATCTTTTTTTATTAATTTCATCCAAGTTCTCTTAAGTCTCTCTTTCCCTCTTTTGGCATCATTTACATGCATCCCTTCTGATCTTCTTAATATATGTGAGAAACAATTTGCCTTAGTAGCTAGAACTTAACATATAAGCAACTTAAGTAAACAGCTCCATCCAGCTGTTTAGAGAAGAAAATCAAATATTTTATTAAGAATTCTTTAATTCAAACAAATATGTGGGCAAAATGATAAATAGGAATACGAAGGATAAAAGGATTCAAATATCTTATTCCAGATTTATTTTGTAAGATGAAAATATAGTCATAGGAAAAATCCAGTCCAGTGTAACACAATTCCCTGATACAATGGACATATACATGAAGGCAGGGTTCCCAGAACTGTTAATGCATTTGGCCGCTTTTAATACTTGGGTATTCTATTAGCTCTGTGACATAATTGACACTCTTCTTGATTGAACTCCAAGCCTTACATTTCTTTTACCTCTACGTTGATTAACATTTGAGCAGGTTTTGCGGCATGTAACTAGCTCGCTCCAAAGCTATTTTCTAACAGTATACTTCACAACCAGGCTCAAAGAATGTTATTCATGTTAAGCTATTTGGAAAGTCAAGCAGAAATAAACAAGCTCTAAGAAAGTAAACATGTATTTGGAGTGACGCCTATGAGGTTTTCAATAGGTGTTTCTTTTCATATATTTTGTCCCCTTCTTACATTGATTATTGCTTATATACGAGCCACTTTGATCTGGCTGAAAAAAAAATCGTTGTGCAGAAAAAATAATTTACAATACTGATGAATGCCCACAGTTCATATTGCTTACTAGTTTTACAATATACATGACAATAAGCTTCAAAAATACAACTAAGCTAAGCAAACTAATTGTTACTCATCAGATTTTCTGATTTATTTTTCACCATAATCTACCAATATCTTTAGAGAGACACATAACATTGCCCTCAGTGGAAAAATACAGAAGTAAATTCCTTCTGATTTATCACTGGCCAATAATTTTATTTAATCCTTCTCTAATTTGTTTGCCACAATTTAGTAAAATTGATGTGTGTTTTTTTTGTATAGGAAGCCAAGTTTGACGATTTGGGGACATACACGAATCGATTGAAGTGGTGAAATGGTTGGTGCATGTCTTGCATCAGTTAATAAAATAAGATATTCTATTATAAAAATTTTATGAGTTCCAATGGTTCTAACTCAGACACTTGTTGCCTACTTATGCCTAGAGAGCCATCAAATTTATTTAAAGTGATATACCAGGTTTCTTTGGTTGATCAATTGTAATTAATCATATACATATACTATTTTCAGATTGGTCAAGTGTACAGTTGCCATCAACAAATTTTTAAGACGCAAACATTAAGTACTGGCAGTGTGATTATGGTAGCAGATTCCGATGAAGCCAGTGTCATAAATAGTTAATCATGACCATAATAATAAAACAGCCATCAATGTAAACTCCTCCAACAAAATTTTAAGAATTGATGGGACTCCTACTAGTTGAGGAATTTAGAGAGTTGTTGGTGGTTGTGATGTGGAGAGTTGGTAAGCAGAGGGCCTCCATTTATAGAGAAGGGATAGGATTGGAGCTGACCTGATGTTCACTCGCAAATGTGATGTGGTGACCCGATGGAGTTTGTGCAGAGCACTTTTTCCTTCCATTAGCTTTATCTGTCGTTGCTTATAAGATCACTTGCCTTGTCAGCACATGAAGAGATTGCGTAATTCCGTATCTGGAAGTTCATATGCTTGGGGATATCGGAAGACAAATAAAAAAACGAATTGCATATATTAAGAAAATACGAAAAAAGGTTGAAAACCATATTACGTTGTATTTGGAGTAATAAATGGAGGAGGGTTGGATTGGTGCTGACCTGATGTCCACTCACAAATGTGATGTGGAGATCCGAAGAAGTGTGTGCAGATCACTTTTTCCTACTCTTAGCTTGATTTGCAGTGGTGGCAGATTTAAGAACATTACTCGTCTCGAGGGTTAGCACCTGGGGAAGCATAATTCCATATCTGGGAGTTCATATGCTTGCGGAAATCGGAAGATTTCAAATATAGATTGCATTTTGAGAAAAAATACTAAAAGAGATTGAAAATCAAGTTAGTTTGGAATAAACTACTACTTACATTGTATCTTTTTATTCTTTATATAACGATCATACATAAGCTTTCAAACAAATAAATTATAAAAAAAAAAAGCTTTCAAACAAATATTAACCTTTCACATACCTGGAATATGGGTTACACGTATCACCAAAGCCTAGGTAGAAGTTCTTTGGGGTGCTTACTTTTTCCCATCTAAACTCCTTTGGTTGGCATGAGTGGGGAATTGGTGTATACTCAAATTTCATAGGCTTGCAATCTTGTAGCCTTACTTGTGATCATGTAGCGAGTGAAAAGATGCCTTCGAGAAAGCAAATGTTCAACAAGAAGTTCGATATCACCCTTGTGCTAAAAGTGAACCGTCCCAGACGATTGCAGTGAATAAATATTTATAAGTCGGATTGCATAAGCATCGCAGACAATAATTGGAAGTTAAAAAGTGACAACTGCAACACATCGGAAGCGAAGATAAACACAGAAAAAGGGGCACCCAAAAATATCCGTTTAAGTGCTGCCTAGCGTTCTTGTACAGTCTAGGACACATCTCAATAGCTCAAGCTTCACAGGAACCAACCATTGAAGAGCTCAATCCACTTGAAGAGTCCTGTAAATGAAGTACTATACAGTCCTAAAAATTTAGAATCAAAATTACCAGTCTAAATTGTCTAATAAAATTCACAGAAGAGAGCGCAACAACTAAACACAGTAAAGGTGAAAACACCAAAGATTCTCTTTACTGCCACATTATACAACAATCAGTAAGCTGAAAATACAAGTTCAAACAGATTAAAACCAAATGACATTCTTCTTGAAAAAAAAAAAGCATTAAGATTAAAAGCCTCAACGCCTGGATCTCTCTGCATCATGTTTGTAGTTGTCGTGCCTACTATCTGATCTGGAATCATCTCGTCGGCTTCTCTTGGCATCTCTCTCCAACTCTCTCCCATGTTTACCATTTTCACGCTCTTCTCTATAGTCCGAATGATCATATTTAGCTCTCCTTAGTCCCTCCTCATCTCTATCTTGCCTCCTGCTACGGGAATCCCTTCCTTTGATATGGTCCACCTTATACACCCTTTCTTCCAATTTTCTAGGGTTTTTTGTTTGCTCATTATATATATTTCTATCTCTTTCATCATCATTGTTTTTGTGTTCCCTACTTGATCTCTCATCTCTATCATACCTCCGGCTACGGGAATCTCTTCCTTCAATATGGTCCACCTTATTTGCCTTTTCTTCCAATTTTCTAGGGTTCTTTGTATGCTCATTATGTCTAAATCCATCTCTTTCATCATCATTGTTTTTGTTTTCCCTACTTGCAAGCTCATAATAACCTTTTTCATCTTCATCCCGACTCCTCTCTGCCCCTCGTGAATCCACATTTGACTTTATCCCATGCAGCTCTCCATCAGGAGCTTTGGCATCTTCTAATTTCCTCTTTCCCGCTGGATCCACATTTTTGTGTCCTGATTCATTCTCATCTCTCTCAGATATATGACTAATGCGTTCTTTCCTCTTCAACAAGTCCAAGTCCTTGGACTTTTCCAGCTTATCAGCACTACTCGCTTCAGAATGTCTTTTACCTCTCTGGACATCTCTGTAACCATCTTCCTCTGCAGCGACCTTATGCCTAACTGTGGCATCTCTATACCTCTTATCTTCATGTCTACCTTTGCCTCTGTCCATGTCAGAAACACCTTTATGGTTTTTCTTGTAATCATCATCACTGCTGCTGTCAGAGTCAGATTCACTACTAGAAGAATAACTATCCGTGCCAGTGTCACTCTCATCACTAGAAGATTCGGACAAAATTTTCTTTTTACCATGCTTCGCTCTTGTATTTTGCTTTTCATTTTTGTCGTTATTGTTGTCAGATCCATTCCTAGAAATCTTATTTCTGCTACTCCCACTCTTTGCATTTTCTTTTTCAGCCTTTCTCACTTCAGTCAAATCCACTTCTTTGTCAAAATCATACTTTCTATTGTTTCTTCCTCCGTTCTTTTTCTTATCAAACTCCACATCTTCATCACTAGAACCACTATCTGAGGAGCTATCTGAATCATGCCTTCTTCCATATCTACTATGTACTTTTTCCAATTTCTTCTTGTTGATTTTTCCAATGTCAATATCAGATTCATCAGAATTGTGTCTTCGATCTTCATCGCCCTGCTTCATCCTTGAAACTTTCTTGCTAAGCTTCTTTCTAGTAAAATCAGAATCACTGCCATCAGAATTCCCCTTTTGCAAATTCTTGTCATATTTCCTGCTGTTCTTCTTCATGTTAATATCACTGTCCGAACTAGCACTATCCTCATCGGTGGCACCATCATCATGCCTTCCTCTTCTCTCCTTTTGACTTGCAACTTTTTGCTTTCTCTTTCTGCTAACATAATCAGAATCAGTTTCTTCTTTTCTACTCCTACGTTCATTTCTCCCCTTGGAGGGCTTCTGACCACTGTCAGTGTCAGACCCATCTAGTTGTCTCCTTTTCTTATCTTCTCCCTTCTTATTGCTGTCTTTCCTTCGTGTCTCTTCTTTAATTTCTTGTTTTTTAAGATCCTTCATGGAACCCTTCGCATTTTTCACATTGGTTCTTGCCCTTTCATTTCCATCCTCTCGGAGATATGTACTTTTGCCTTGTAGGCCAGGGCCATCCCTAGTAAAGTTTTTCCCGTCTTCTTTAGTTTTTTCATCATCACTGTTTTGACTGCCCGAATCAACTTCTTCCTCCTGTTGCTGGTCTTCAATTTCACCTGGTTCTAGGGCTTCTTCTTGTTTGATACCAAGAGCTGCCCTTAATGTCTCCATCTGCTTTTCCTTTCTGGCAGCAATTTGGTGCGTCTGTGTATCAGAAACCCTGTCCACATCAGCAACAGTGACTATTAAAAGGTAGACCATAGAAATAACAATGAAAACCATTCGAGTTTATAAAAGAAAGGAACAATGAGGATTTACAACATACACATATATTCCCACTTTCCAGCTTTCAGATTCATGGCTAAACCAAATAATAGAAGGATACCAATAAACCCAACAAGGCCACCATCCTACTTCAAAGCAAACTATTTGCACATACTGCATCCATGCATACATATACTACAAGTCTCACACAAGATCAGAGCTGCGCATAGAAGTGTCTCCACTCTCATATATGCATATATGTAGAAAGTCCAAAACTTTTGTAAAATTAAAGGGAACCAGCATTTACAAATAACGCAAATAAAAATCCACAACTCATATCATGAACATTGCCGTTCTAACTAAAAAACGAAAGTACATATACAATGACAAATCATTGAATGTGTACATTAAACCAACACAGCTGAGAGCATGCAAGTATAAGTACGAAAAAATAGGGTACGATAAAGACTATCCATTCCAAAAATAATCAGGCTCACAGTCCAACACATTTTATAGCTCCTAAAAAGCTCAATTTAGCACACCATTACCAAAAGAGTATGAGCTATATTCTCCGACAATAATCATTGACAAAAACATCTGCTGTCCAAAGGTGACAATAGTCCTAGTCAAACAGTAATAAAAATCAAAAGGTCACCCTACCTCTTCTCAGTCTTTGTGCTGGACTCTGTATCATTATCCCCAAATGAAGCTTCCAAAACCTTCCTCGCCTCATCGAGCTTCAAAACAATCTCATCATCTGTGTACCCTTGGTCAACAAGGGTCTCTTGAAGCACCACAAGCTTAAGCTGGATCTGACGCTTCCTATCGTGCTCAAGAATATCCCTATTCGCCTTTTTAACACCACCAGTCCCCTGCCCCGGCTCATACTCTTTCCTCTCAACGGGCACGCTCTTCGGCTTCACAAAGAACTTGTTGGTCTGGATGTATCCGTTCGTCCCCGACCCCCTTGGGGTCTGTAACCCAATCCCATTATACATATCTAATCTACAACCAGCAGTCTCCGCCAACAACGAATCGTAAAATCAACCTGACAAAAAAAACCCACAAATACAGATGAGAAAAATCATAAGAGGAAGTAGTAATCATCAATCCCACTTGCTGTTCTATGCAATTTAAACAACAAATCACATGAACAATAATTATTATAAGGAAATTATGAGATTCAAAACCACTCGGAGGTTAAATCACAGCGGTCAGGGGAAATGAATTAAAGAACACAATTCTTCAAGATAGGTTAGATAGATTGGAATAAATAGATGAGATCATACCGTTTTATGAAACAAGTCAGATCGAATCTGCCATGAGAGAGAACACGACCGAGCAAGCCTCGCGACGATCTGGCTAGAATCGGTAGATTCGAGGGGAAGAACAAGGTCAAGGCTTTTGCCGTCCGTCGGTCGGTCGGTCGGACGGCTGGGCTAGGGTTTCATATCTGGCCACTGGCCAGGCGATGGCTTTGATATTATCCGGATTCAAGACAAAGACAATGTACTCCCTTCGTTCAAAGCTAGCTGTCTGTATTAGAAAACCAAAACTAACTAAACTCAGTTCATTTTGGTTTTCTAATCTAGACAAGCACTGTCGTATGAAGGGAGATTAACAATCGCAAATGGGGACGGACCACTAGAACTAGACCAGCACGGCGAGTAGGCCCATTACTCCTTAAGGGTTGGCAAGTAGGGAATTGGGCCCATTAGGCCCAAAACGGGTCTAAGGCTCAAATCTGGGATTCCAGAGGGCCCAATTTTCATAGCTCTGGCATTCACTTTGTGCGTCCATTTTAAAACGAAGTTTGATATTTGTTGAAAGGGTGGTTTACATTTTAGTCCAAGTAGGTGCATTTTAACCAAAATACTACAAAGGGAAAAATATCGTATCCACTTTGGTGCAAAGTACCCAGAATTTCATATCCACTTTAGTCCCGCAAGAGCTCCCACACACTCAATTTTTTAAAAAAATGACAAAATTACCCTTCCCCGCGTGGAACAACGTAACTGCCTTCCAAACGGCGTCATTAACGTCGTTTCAACGTCTTTTCCACGTCTTAACCCACGCGATTTCAAAAATCAAAATCTGTCCACATGGGTATTTAAAGTCACAACCTTGTATTTCTCCATCACAACCTTGTGTTTCTCCATCACAACCCTAAACTACGGCTTCTACTTCGCGTCCCAACCATCTTATAACACTACCGCCTCCTCGCGGCGTCCCTCCCTCAGTCGTGGCGATGCTCCCATCTCACGGCAGCAACCTCCCACAATGACGGCAACGCTCCCCTATCACACGCAACCCTCCCCAGTGCTCCTGTCTCACAGCGGCACTCACCCCTCCCCGGAGGCGACTTCCCCTCGCGGCGACGATGTCCTCTTGCGCTCTCCCTTCGCGGCGGTGCTGTTAGGGGTGTAAACGGATGGACATGGGCGCAGACAAGCTATGTCCGTAGCCGTCTGTTTACTTGAAAATTTGGTGTCTGTCTGTTCGTGTCCGTGCGGACATCCCTTTGTGTTTGTCCGCATGTGTCCGTTTTGAATACGGACGGACACGGACAACACGAACATAAATGGACACAGACATTTTAACCTTAAATTTTGTCACGGACACAGACGGCTACGGAGGTGGACACACTCTATCCGCAGCCGTGTCCGCCCATCTGTCGGACGATCAAACCTGTCCATTTCCGTGACGAACAAAATTTTGTGTCTGTTTGGACAGAAAAATGGACGGATACGGATATCCAGACGCCGTTTACACCCCTAGGCACTGTCCCTCGCAGTCTCCCCTACCGGCAGCACTCTTCCCTCGCGATCTCCTTAGTGGCGGAGCTCTCCCCTCGTGGCGGCATTCTCCATGGCAGATGCTTCGACCTCTTCCGCCCACCAAGAAGAGGTAAGTACAACCTCTATTTTTTTATAGTAAAAGTTACTTCCTTTCATGATTACTTGATAAATTAGCTTTTTCCTGCTCTTGGCTTATGCATGTCGAGGGCTTCATGTATGCTTAATGGGTTGTAATGGACAAGAGTAATAGTTGTGTTGGGTTGCATGTGTTTGTTTTATGATGTTTAATAAGTTATGATAGCTTGCGAGGTGTCTGCATGTTCAACTGCTTAATGGGTTGCGATGGAAACGTGTAGCAGATGTGTACAACTTGTGATGGGCAAAGTTGACGATTGGGGGTGTTGGTCATGAACTTTGATGGATTCGGTGACGTTGTTCTTCTGTAGAGTTGTGATGGACAAGAGTAATTGTTGTGTTATGTTGCATGTGTTTATTTTATGATGTTTAATAGGTTGTGATAACTTGCAAGGTGTCTGTGTGTTCAACTATTTTCATGAATGCATTTATGGTTGGGATGGAAACGTGTAATAGTTGTGTACAACTTGTGATGGGAAAGTTGAGGGCCTCTTGTTGGTCATCAGCTCTGATGGATTTTGGTGACGTTGTGATAGTTCTTTCGTAGGGTTGGGATGCATCGGTTATATGATGGTTGTGTTGAGATTGTGATGAAGTTGTGTTATGGTTGCGATGAAGTTGTGTTTATTCCATAAATGCATTTGGTTGTGCTTCATGTGTACTTAATATTGCATTGCATTACATTTTGAAGATTGGTAGAGTTGATGCTTAACTTCAAAAGTGCTCAACCTCATCCCGGATTTAAAGGGAGGGGTGCACGAGCAACTAATGAAAAATTGCTTCAAAGTCTTCTTCGAGATGTCAGACACAATGGTCTATCATTGTCTAATTAGCCACATGCTGGTTAGGAGGGAAAGTGGCTTAACTTTCAGAATTGGCAGGCGGTCAGCCACTGTGAAGCTGATAGATGTGAGTATGATAATGTAGTTGCCACTGCACGATAGATTTGTAGTTTGAAGGAAATCATCGCAGCGCACAAAGGCCCCCACCTTCTAGGAGAGGATGTTCCTTAGTGTCAGAGTAAGTAGGATTACCACAAATATGATAAAGGGAAAGTTTGACAATAAGAAGTTGAAGGTAAATAATAGGGCAAGGTTAGCCTTGTTGTACTGCATTGTTGTTTTCCTCCAACCCAGGCCAGGGGTTTTGGACAATGATGGATGAGTCCAACCTTGCCACTTTTGATGCATATCCCTGGGCTAGGGCTAGGGATGTCTACAATGCACTTTGGAATGACATTAGTAATGCCGATGAGGATAAGGAAGAGAGGAAAGATCGATACAAATTGTTTGACTGTGGAAACTCTTATACGTAAGTTATATCTTATGCCTTGTGTTCACCATTATAAGTTGTGACTAATTATATTGTAATTATGTGATTATTTCTTACAGTTCATGCAGTGAATATGTATGTATGTGTTGATAGGAATGTTGTGATGTCATATTATGATGATCATTGTACATTGTCTTTACGTATGTTATTATGATAGCCCTTTTAGTGTTGTGATAAACCTTTTAATGTTGTGATGGATTATATATACAGTCGGACATTGAGTTATGATGCTATATTTGTAGGTTGTGATGCTTGTTAGATATCACATATTCTGTTGTGATGGTATAAATGTAGGTTGTGATGGTGTAACTGTAGGTTGTGATAGAGGTTGTCATGATATTTCTTTCGGTTGTGATCTATGTCAAAATATAGGTTGCGATGGTGTAACTGTAGGTTGTGATAGAGGTTATGATAGATTATATGCATGTCGAACATTGAGTTGTGATGATATACTTGTAGGTTAGATCTCATCTTGAGTTGTGATGATATGTCTCTAGGTTGTGATAGTGGTTGTGTCCAATATGTGAATAAGCTGATATGGTTGTGTTAGATATCGTATATTGCGTTGTGATTGACTTATGCATGTTGTGATAGCGGGTTGCCTTGATGTTATAATTTGATTTGGATATTCTTTCCATATACACTAACTTCCAACATCTTCTTATTTCGTTATGAATAAGTTGTGGTGACTTATACATGTTGTGATAGTGGATTACCTTGATGTTGTGATTGTATTATTATGATAACTTATACACTATTGTGGTGGCTTATGCATATTGTAATACCAGGTTGCCTTGATGTTGTGATTGCATTGGGATAGACTTGCCACATACACTAACTTCCAACACCTTGTGAATTCATTGTCATTGAGTTGTGGTGACATGCATGTTGTGATAACGGATTGCCTTGATGTTGTAATTTGATTTGGATATGCTTGCCACATACACTAACATCCAACACATTGTTAATTCATTGTCATTGAGTTGTGGTGACTTATGCATGTTGTGATAGTGGATTGCCTTGATCTTGTAATTTGATTTAGATATGCTTTCCTCATACACTAACTTCCAATATCTTCTTAGTTCATTGTGATTGAGTTGTGGTGACTTATATATGTTGTAATAGTGGGTTGCTTTGAGGTTGTGATTGCATTGGGATAGGGTTGCCGTATACACAAACTTTCAACACCTTCTTAATTTATTGTGATTGAGTTGCGGTGACTTATGCATATTGTGATAGCGGGTTGCCTTGAGGTTATGATTGCATTGGCATAGGCTTGCCACATAAATTAACTTCCAACATCTTCTTAATTCGTTATGATTGAGTTGTGGTGACTTATGCATGTTGTGATAATGGGTTTTCTTGAGGTTGTGATTACATTGGGATAGGTTTGCCACATACATTAACTTCAACCATATTTTTAATTCATTGTGATTGAGTTGTGGTGGCTTATGCTTGTTGTGATAACAGGTTTCCTTGAGGTTGTGATTGCATTGGGATAGACTTGACTCATAAACTAACTTCCAACATTTTCTTAATTCGTTGTTATTGAGTTGTGGTGACTTATGCATGTTGTGATAGTGGATTACCTTGATTGTAATTTGATTGGGATATGCTTGCTACATACATTAACTTTCAACATCTTCTTAGTTCGTTGTGATTGAGTTGTGGTGACTTATACATGTTGTAATAGCGGATTGCCTTGGGATTGTGATTGCATTGGGATAGGGTTGCCACATACACAAAGTTTCAACACCTTCTAAATTCGTTATGATAGGGGGTTGCGATGACTTATGCATGTTGTGATAGCGGGTTGCCTTAACGTTGTGTTTACATTAGGATAGACTTGAAACATACACTAACTTCCAACACGTTCTTAATTCCTTATGATTGAGTTGCGGTGACTTATGCATGTTGTGATAGCGGGTTGCTTTGAGGTTCTGATTGTATTGCGATAAGCTTATGCATGTTGTGATAGCGGGTTGCTTTGAGGTTCTGATTGTATTGCGCTAAGCTTGCCACATACACTAACTTTCAACACATTCTTAATTCATTGTGATTCAGTTGTGGTGACTTTTGCATGTTGTGATAATGGGTTTCCTTGAGGTTTGATTATATTGGGATAGGTATGCCACATACATTAACTTCCAACATCTTTTTAATTCGTTGTGATTGAGTTGTGGTGACTTATGCATGTTGTGATAACGGGTTGTCTTGAGGTTGTGATTGCATTGGGATCGACTTGCCACATACACAAACTTCCAATACATTCTTAATTCATTGTGATTGAGTTGTGGTGACTTGTGCTTATTGTGATAGTGGGTTGCCTTGAGGTTCTGATTGCATTGGGATCGACTTGCCACATACACTAACTTCCAACATATTCTTAATTCATTGTGATTGAGTTGTGGTGACTTGTGCATGTTGTGATAGTGGGTTGCCTTAAGGTTGTGTTTGCATTGGGATAGGTTTGCCACATACACTAACTTCCAACTCCTTAATTCGTTGGGATTGAGTTATGGTGATTTATACATGTTGTGATTGCATTGGGATAGGCTTGCCACATACACTAACTTTCAACACCTTCTTAATTCGTTGTGATTGAGTTGCGGTGACTTATGCATGTTGTGACAGCGGGTTGCCTTAAGGTTGTGATTGCATTGGGATAGACTTGCCACATACACTAACTTCCAACACCTTCTTAATTCGTTTTGATTGAGTTGCACTGACTTATGCATGTTGTGATTACGGGTTTCCTTGAGGTTATAATCGCATTGGGATAGACTTGCCACATATACTAACTTCCAACTCCTTGTTAATTTATTATCATTGAGTTGTGGTGAGTTATGCATGTTGTGATAGCGGGTTGCATTGACTTTGTAATTACATTGGGATAGACTTGCCACATACACTAACTTCCAACACCCTCTTAATTTGTTGTGATTGAGTTGCGGTGACTTATGCATATTGTGATAGCTGGTTGCCTTGAGGTTGTGATTGTATTGCGATAGGCTTGCCACATACTATAACTTTCAGTACAATCTTTATACATGTTGTGATTGAATTATGGTGACTTATGCATGTTGTGATAACGGATTTTCTTGAGGTTGTGATTGCATTGGGATAGGCTTGCCATATAAATTAACTTCCAACATCTTCTTAATTCGTTGTGATTGAGTTGTGGTGACTTATGCATGTTGTGATAGTAGGTTGCCTTGATGTTGTAATTTGATTTGGATATTCTTGCCACATACACTAACTTCCAACATCTTCTTAGTTCGTTGTGATTGAGTTGTGGTGACTTATACATGTTGTGATAGCGGATTGCCTTGAGGTTGTGTTTGTATTGATATAGGCTTGCCACATACACTAACTTCCAACACCTTCTTAATTCGTTGTGATTGAGTTGTGGTGAATTATACATGTTGTGATTGTATTGAGATAGGCTTGCTATATTTACTAACTTTCAACACCTTCTTAATTTATTGTGATTTAGTTGCGGTGACTTATGTATACTGTGATAGCAGGTTGCCTTGAAGTTGTAATTGCATTGGGATAGGTTTGCCACGTACACTAACTTTCAACACTTTCTTAATTCATTGTAATTGAGTTGCGGTGACTTATGCATGCTGTGATAACAGGTTGCTTTGAAGTTGTGATTGCATTGGGATAGGTTTGCCACGTACACTAACTTTCAATACTTTCTTAATTCATTATGATTGAGTTGCAGTGATTTATGCCTGTTGTCGCGGATTGCCTTGAGGTTGCGATTGCATTGAGATAAGCTTGCCGCATACACTAACTTCCAACATTTTTTAATTCATTATGATTGAGTTGCGGTGACTTATGTATGTTGTGATAGCGGGTTATCTTGAGGTTGTGATTACATTGTTGAGATGACTTTGAGTTGTAGTGATTTTTGGATGTTGTGATAACAAATTTCATTGAGGTTGTGAATGTATTGGGATAGGTTTGCCACATACACTAATTTCCAACACCTTCTTAATTCATTGTGATTGAGTCGCGGTGACTTATGCATGTTGTGACAGTAGATTACCTTGAGGTTGTGATTGCATTGGGATATGTTTGCCATATATACTAACTTCCAAAGTCTTTTTTATTCGTTGTGATTGAGTTACGGTGACTTATGCATGTTGTGATAGCGGGTTGCCTTGAGGTTGTAATTACTTTGAGATAGGCTTGGCACATACACTAACTTTCAACACCTTCTTAAATCATTGTGATTGAGTTGTGGTGATTTATGCATGTTGTGATAGTAGGTTGAGTTGATGTTATGATTGCATTAAGATAGGCTTACTGCTACCACATACAATAAATTCTAATAGCTTCGTCATTCGTTGTGATTGAGTTGTGGTGACTTATATATGTTGTGATAGGAGGTTGTGTCGAGGTTGTGATTGCATTGCGATAGGCTTGCTGGTGCCACATAAAGTAACTTTCAGTAGTTTCTTAATTCGTTGTGATTGAGTTGTGGTGAGTTATATGTGTTGTGATAGTAGGTTGCGTTGCGGTTGTGATTGCATTGCGATAGACATTTACGATATGAATCATTCTACAAACTATAAAGTAATGTAAGCATTATAATTACAAGTCATAAAAAATCAAGTTCTACCGAATGTCATCATAGCAATTAAGTTCATTACAAAAATAAAGTTCATCGGCACTCTAAATCCACGTTGATTGGTTGCATGCACGAAGTCCAATTGGTCCCAAGGCCGTTGCAACGACTGCATCTAAATTGTTGGAAATGAGCTTCAACACCAAGTTTTGTGAAGAATGAGGGTGATACTTTTTCCTTACCCCTCCAGCACATGTATGAAGCATTTCATACTTATTCACCACAAACAAACCTGAAGCTTGATCTAAGCTCACATTCACTTTTCACTGGCAATCTTCAACCCTACATGATGCCATAACCCGACGCTTCGTGTTCTTCAAATACTTGAAATAGAAGTTCTTGGCAATAGAGAGTTGTTTCAATGCCTTCCTCACTTCAACTTGGTCTTTAAAATGCTGCCCAACCCCCATCACGTTGTTATCCCAGACTCTCGTACATAGTGGTGTTGGCTGACTACTACCACTGGTGAGAAGAGGATTAACCTTGCACTCGTACATACTGTCCTGAGAACTCATGAATGGTCGTTGATCTCCATCATGGGTGACCAGCACTTTACAAAATCTTCCACGGAATAACTCTCTAAAGTCAGTCATTCCCTTATCGGATATCAAGAAAGTCAGCTCATACACATCATGGTATAAGTATGCAACACTCAAATTTTTTGGAGGAACGTTGAAGGCATCAACAATTTTTTCCACAAATGAACTCAAAGTTTCATTCTCTTCTAGTGACAACACCGTGTTTTTACCTCTAACTATCTTTACAGTTCCATCGAGGCTGGATTCAATACACCCACAATAGTAGACCAAAATTTTAAGCTTGCCTGCTTCATCCTAGAGTTATAAAATAAATCAGACGAATACAACATAGGTCACAACTTATGTAGCAGCGCTATCACAACATAACATCACAACATTAATTACAATAATCACAACCAAATTCTAAGCCAACACAACTGAATCACAATATTCATCGCAACTGAAACTAATAGACATCACAGCCGAAGTTACATGCCATCACAACATGTCTATAACTAACACACCAAGCGATAATACAACATTCTATCACAACACATCTATAAGTCATCACAATCTATTTACACATGACCACAACCTATTTTAGAAATCATAACTTCGTCATCACAACATATCTATATATTATCACAACCTCTTTTACAATTCATAACTTAAGCTACTCGACCTATCATCACTACTTAGACATTCCAGCAATGACCAGACATATAAAATGACAAGAAAAATAGTAGCTTTCCTACTTACATTCAATTTTTCCACCGCATGAGTTGTGGACAAGGCAATTTCTCCGTTAAAAACTTGATCGTTTAAAATTAAAACCCTTGCAAGTGCACAAGGCAATTGTACTACGGCGAGTATTAAAGGGTTGTCGAACCTCAGGGACGGATTAATATTTTACCAAATTCAAGTGAAAGCAAATTTTGTTTTAATTAATCTAGAGAAAGCAATAAAATTTAACTACTTTAAAATGGATTTTAACTAATATGGAGAAGTGCCAAGGCTTCGAATCCACCACACAATAAACCAGCTTATCGTCTCTCTCTTTTGAATAAATTCCTGATTGGCTAGTATATTCCTCTCAGACATATACTTGTCAATTCAAAATGTAGTGCTCTCCTCTCGGACGTAACACATAAGCAATTAAAATATGGAACTGCGATCTATCTCTCTCGAGCATAAACCAATAAAATCTTATTCCTTTATAACACCTTAGTCTACTTACGTTCCTCTCGGACACGCAAATATTCCTCGGATTGAAATTAATAAGAATTCACTCTAGCCTCTCTCGAGCACATAGAATAAATCTCAATAAATTAACAGTGATTCTATAATAAAATTCATACACCAATTAAGGTAAATTAAGATTAAGATGAAAGAAAACGATACAACCAACGGACAAGTATTTAGCCGGCCATCGGACACAGAGAACGCTGTTGATTCGTTGGCGTCGTTTTGCACTATTCACCGAAAAATACTGTTTACGAAACACAGTACACGCAAAACACTGAAAGTGCGCTTTAGGTCCTAGAGGGGGGGGGGGGGGGGGTGAATAGGACAACCACTTAAAAACTCTCACTCTATTTTAATAAGAGATAATGTTAATTTAAATAATCATTCAATGTAACATTATCTTATTAACAAGTAATTGGAAGCGCATGAGTGAGAGAGACTTAAGAGGTGTGGAATGTGTATGTGTGTGTGTGTGTGTCAATATGCAAGATGACCAAACACAAGCAATCACACAAAGATTTATAGTGGTTCGCCGCCAAGCAACTCGCTTCAACGGTTACATCCACTCTCGGAGCACCTAATCCAAGGAACCTCCGACATCCACTAAGTGAGGGTTTATAGTTCACCCACAACTTCTTACAAAGGTTTTCTTGGTTCACCTCTAACCAGAGATTTTCATGGTTAATCTCAAACCAAGGGTTTTACTCAGAGGCTCACCCCAAACCAAGGACTTAATGGTATGTCCCAACCAAGGGTTTCACGCGGAGGCTAACCCCAAACCACCGGATTTTATGGTTTATCCTAAACCAAGGGTTTTACGAAAAGGTTAACCCCAAACCACTCACAGTGAGTGTACTCCCACTCACTACGGGTTATAAGAGCCCGTCTCTCTCACACATGTCTAAACCCTACGGTTTACTACACTCAACCAAGCATAGAGAGAGGATAAGAGTATTACTCTAATTAAGAGGATAAGTGAGAGTACATACTCTTGATGGGAGGATGTTAGATATCCTACCCGGTTCGCTCAACTAGTTTTGAGCTTATGGCCGTCCATTGTCCATCCTTGGATTCAACTAATGATGCTCCGAAATTGTAGAGGCTTTTTGGACAAGGGATTGGTTTCTCTAAGAATTTTCCTATGGGATTAAGTGAAAACCATGGCCAAAGATACTTTGAACTACTCTCAAGGGTCAATGGTATGAACCCATCTAATCATTAATGAGGGACCGGAGAGTAGATCAAAGTATCCAAGACCTTTGAGAGAATTTGGAAGTATTTGGTTCAAAGGTCAAGTGGGGGCTTTGGTTTCTAAAGGATGATTCTATATGCTCTAAGAAACCATGATCCAAGATGACTTGAATCTCTTCCTAAGATCTTATAGCAAGATCTTGAACCCCTTTCAAAGAAAGGAGAGGAAGAATAATCAAGAACCCTCAAATCTTATAGCAAGATCTTGAACCCCTTTCAAAGAAAGGAGAGGAAGAATAATCAAGAGCATCAAGGCTCTAGAGGACTTGAATCTCTTCCTAAGATCTCATAACAAGATCTTAAACCCCTTTCAAAGAAAGGAGAGGAAGAATAATCAAGAACCCTCAAGGCTCTAGATGATATGCAAAGAATAAGGCCAAGAGGCTTTGGGGAGATGGCTTGCCCATCTTTTCATCTCCAAAAGATGGGTATTTATAGATGGAAAGGGAAGTGTGTATCAACCCATCCTTGGGTGGATCCACCTCATATCCACCCACTCATGGGTGGATCCACCTCATATCCACCCACCCATTAGTGGTTCTCTTATGTGGGTTGGGTCTTATTAATGGGTGGTTACTTTAGCCCAAGAACCCATTTCACAAATGGGCTTTTTCTAAATGTCTTTTCCTAAGGACCTTAGGTGGGCTTTGAAAGAAGCTTTGGATCACTTTGGTTAGTGGGTTTTTCTTGGAATATTTTGAACCTAACAAATATGATCCAAAAGCTATGGGCCTAGAGGACAACTATGGATGATCTAATGGTTGTGAGTTGATCCTCTAGAAAATATGCACTCCTCTTGTATGTCTTCATGATGGGCCTTCAATAGGTTGCTTTTAAGTGGTGTATTGGCCATGGGCTTTGTGGTGTGCTCCCACATTGTCTTGGACTTTTGTGATCTTCATTTTCCTTTAGCTTCACCTTGGAGTGTCTTGCTCAACATGATAGCTTTCTCTTCAAGATCCACTTGTGTTGGCTTCTTCTTGAGATTGTCTCCTCTCAACCTCTTCATATAGCCCAATTTGTATATGTACCCCAATTTGTACATATACCCCATTTTCCCTCTCACATACCCTATATATTTTTGTACATTAAATTGACATACATTAAGAGACAAAATCACACTCCCAAATTTTGCCCTAACAAACACTATTCACGGGTTACTATTCATCATCTTCCTCGCGCAGCCGTGCACTGTAGCAGTCCAAATCTCAGTCTTTTCCGGCGCTTTCTTCCTCCCCTCCGGCCACTTCTTCCTCTCTCTATTTTCCGGCCAAAGACCCGCCGGAATGCTCTGTTTTTCCGGCGACTTCTCCGTTCCTAACTCTGAAATTTCTCTGTAAAAAGTCTCTTTTTTCGTTCCAAAAACCAGTCCAGTTCCTCCTCTACTTATAGGCTTCGAAAGAGTGTCCTATTCTCGTCAATTTCGGATTTGGATAAAATCAAATCCGTCACTTTAGTCGAGCACGACTCTGTTTTTAACAGAGTTCCGATGGACCTCGCTTCTCCTCTATTTTTTCGTTTCATATCCATGTCCTATTCCGATTCCGGCACGACTCTCCTCTGAACTCCGCCTGCTCGATCGACACCCAGCTCCGCCGTCCAATGCTCTATCACTCTGCCACACCGGCCCACCGTCGTCTTCACCAGCTCCGGTCGATTCCGCCGCCGTCTTTTATCGAAGCCGCCGTCGGTCCAGTCTCCAGCTTGCTGTCACCGCCGTCCATGGTCGTCGCCGTCCTCGCCTTGCCGTCGAGTCCACCTCCGCCCTCAGCCTCGCCGCCGTCCCGTCTGCCGTCAAGATCAACCCACCGGCGCTCGAGCAGAAGCTCGAGCGCCTCTGTTCTGGACGAACGGCCCGAGCTTTGGCTCGGGCCGGTTTTCTCTTTTTTTTTTCTTTTTCTTTTAATTGAACCGGACCGGAACGGAACCGGTCATATTTCTTTTTTTATTTTTTTTTCTTTATTACACAAAAACCCGTTGTATCGATCTCATCCATCCAATCTCATCTTGACGGTTCTTCTCTTTAATCGTGCCTCTTTCGCGTGCGATATTTCAAATGATCATAACTTTTTGCTCAGAACTCCGAATTGCGAACAGTCAGTGGCGTTGGAAAGCTGACTTCGTGTACTTTAACATGAAGCTTAAATCAGTCCCATCAGAGATATGCAATCGAAGTTGTTAATATTCAATCATTAGAGTCACGTTTCACCCCATTTCTGCATCTTGCTCTTGTTTTCTACAAAAACCAAAAACTATATTAAAGTAGTAGTTATTCTAACAAAACACTAGTAGAAACATAAGTTTAAGAGATAATAAAATGCATATTTTATGTATAGATCACCGGTATGTCCACTACCTTCGTCTGCAACCACTGTTTGGGTTCTGCCAATGTGTCCAGCATTATCATCTTCGCTTTGGATGCCCAGAATGTTGTTGTTGGAGGTGGCTGCATCCATTGCAATTACTTTCGCCATCTCATGTACAAGGAGTAGTGGAAATCTGAGGTCGCAAGAGGAAAAGGGTCGGACTTTAGTGGTGCCTCGGACCACCGGATGAAGGTCTTTGGAGCTCCTCTAATGGTAGATGACTGCTACAAGCGAGATGAGAAGTAGAAATCTGAGGTCACCGGAGGAAAAGGGTCAGACTTTAGTGGGGCATCGATGGGCCACCAGATGAAGGTCCTTGAAGCTCCTTTAATGGTGGATGACTGTTATAAGCGAGATGAGACGTGAAAATCTGAGCTCTCCAGAGAAAATGGTCAAACTTTAGTGGGGCGTTGATGGACCGCCAGATGAAGGTCTTTTGAGCTTTTCTAATGGTGGATGACTGCTACAAGGGATGGGGAAGAAAGGAGAAGAGGATGAGAAAGGGGAAGGGGATGAGGATGAACCACCAGATGAAGGTCTTTGGAGCTCCTCTAATGGTGGATGACTCCTACAAAGGGATGGGGAAGAAAGGGGAAGGGGATGAGAAGGGGGAAGGGGATGGGAAAGGGGATGAGGATGAACTCCGTCTAGCAGGAGAGTTATGGGCTGTTAGCTCCTCTGTTATGGGCATTTTGGTCATTGACCATGCTAATTTGCTAAAGTTTAACCACTTTAGTCCTGAGAACTAAAATGGATAAACTTTAGCAAGTTAGACTAAAACGTAATTTTTCCTTATTGAAATTCTAATTTAGGGATTTTAGATTGAGATCCCATGGTGCACGTTACTAGGAAGAGCGGGCGGATTGCTTGCTTCCTATGTAAATTCGCACTATTGGATGGAAATCTGGCGACCACGATGCCTAGGTGCACACCGATGTGCAGGAGCCAGGGCGCATAGTAACGAGACTCCTATTATTGTTTTTAAATGAGGGGTGTCTAGTCCTTAGGATCCGACTAAAGGGGTAGAGCAACCATCCTCTTAGAGTATTGTATCTCATTGCCAATCCCCTCAGGTGTATACACAGCTCACACGACTTACGTTAAATCGGAATATGATCCATATGGGGGGCTAGAGTTGGATTTCCAACCCAAAACCTTTGCTTCAAGGTAGCGCCCTGTCCATCTTGTTGGTTAGAGACTCATTTAACGAGTAACTGGAATTTCTTTTTTTTGCTGATTGTATAATTGATAAATTTGTACATTTATGTATGACCAAAGAGCTTATTAGATACATAACCCAAGCCTTAATATTATAAAAACCATAGACCTAGTTCCAAGAAAAAAATAGATACCTCTCACCAGTCACCAGTGAGCAGATCTAAGAAGAAAGATGATTATGTCTTTATCATTTTCATTGCTTTTGCAACTTTTCTTGGCACCAAATTCTTGCAGCTTAATCTAAGAGATGCAGTGGGCCATCAGTTCACAACAAATTTTAATGTGAGAGTTTAGTGGTGATAGTATTATGACCGTAGGATTAACTTCTAGTTTTCATGGTGCTAAAACTGTGTCGTCCCAATTCTCCATCTCTCTCCATAACAACCATTGTTAGATCATTAGATTTGAGCACTAGGTGACATGTCTTTTGTAAGAGGGGCTCATGTACTTCCATCAATTCCTTAGTAGTTACTTCTTGAAAACAACCAACGAGTCGAATTCTGACATTATTTACATACACAAGCAGAAGATAGAATAAATCAGAGCTGGTAACATTCATATAGGTACACCCCGATTTTCCTTCCTACTTCATCTACTTCCCGAATTTTAGATCGTCTGATAGACTTTGTCTACTCCTGTGCCATTGTAAACAGTTGAGAGGACTTGCTCATAACCTCCTTCCTTTGGGTTGTCCTCCAGGTAATCAGCTCTGGCATTGAGAGCAAGCATTTGGCATACCAACCAGAACAATGTAGCATCAAGAGCCAAAAAAGCAGCCCCACCAAAGAGCCCAGTCTTAGCAGTCGGACATTTATTGTTGAGGTTGTGGTGTACATTTCTAGAACGATGAAGTCCCTCCGTGATGGTTGCCCACATCATCATTCCTTGAGCAAACACAGTAACGCCTCTGCATTTTTCAAATAATCACGACTTAATCTAGTTTGTTTTAAAGAAGGTGATAAATTTAGTAGGATAACATATGGAGGTAGGGTTTACACTGCAATTGTGAAGAACACGGACAATTTGGTGCTTCGGAACAAAGCTGGATAAGGAACTGTTTTACCATTGTAGGGAAAAAACACTGCAAGGCAACCGAAAGCAGCAACAACTGGCAGAGAAATAGAAGATAGGGCTCCAAGTGCGATTGTTGGATCAGATGGATATTTGCAGATAACCACATCTTTTGTTTGTATGGCATTTCCCATTGTAGGCTGGCCACAGACACAAGAAGAGAAGAAACGATACTTAAAGACACCATCACAAACTAGCAACACGTTTTTAGATATTGAACTTAGACACTAGAACATGTCAGACTATATATTAAGATGAGAGGATATCATAGATCTCCCCACTAAACTCTCACTTTAAAATACTGGTTTTCTATATCTAAAAGCCTTGTATAAAAAATAATGGGACCCTTCATCATCATCATTATTATTGCCTTAAAAAGACAAAATTAGGATCCATCTGTGCAATTTATAATTGTCATCTTAAAATGAAAATTTCATAAGTACAGTGGTACAGGCATTTGTGAACATCTATCGCTGATGCCTCATGCTAAAAATTTCTTCTCTTTCTGGGTCATGATCCCTTCTTTCCGAAAGGCAAATATTCATGCGCTACATTAACTAATATATCAACTGCATATCCAAACGGTTGATGATGGAAGGACTGACATAGAAGCCCTTGCCTGCCAGTGTATTAACAGAAAAAGCTAATGAAGATAAAGATAACTATTCCTATAAATAACTTTCTTTAACTATCAATAACAAGGATTTACCTTCGTATTTTCTGCAACAACACCAAGTACAAAAGCCAATGCTCCAAATGACGATATCGCAAGAGTAATCTGCAGAGTGCGACTAAGACCAAGTTCCATGTCTACTGGAGAGCACTAGCTCAGATAAAGGACAGGCTCTAATTCAACCAACAAAAAGATTCAAGTTAGATAATAAAGGGAAATGAATAAAAATAATAATAATAATAATAATAAAGGGAAGCAGATTTTTTATATTTGAGAACTCACATTATAGTTTTCTTATGCAAATAATTTCCATGTGACGTTATGAAAACATTGAATATCCACTTAAAAAAATACAAATCCAAAACACAACACAGCAAAGCTCTGAGGTCATTGGAGGCCTAATTTACTTTTTTTTGATAGAATCTATCTAGCTGAAGCCTTTACTCAATTAAAAGGCCAAAATTCGGTTTTAGCGAGTTAGAGAAGTAGAAATCTCCTGTTTCTTTAACAAATATCTTCAATCATTTGAAAGAAAACCAGGCATAGATTCTCACGCATTAGACTACCAGCTTACCAAACCCAATTGTAAAAACGAATACTTCCATACCACTTAGTGCAAAGATATCAATAGAAAACCAACTAAATGCCAGGACCAAGAGAAAACAACAGATTAAGATGAACATAAATTTACCATAAACACCATATGATTAAACTTAATTTGAAATGAAAAGGCGCTAGAGAATAATTGCACTGCCTTGCTCTCTATGAAAACAACTGAGAAGAAGAGTGCAAAACGAGACTCACCTTGAGGGGAGGAGGAGGTGGGTGTGAGTATGGAGCAAAAGATGGAACCAGGACAGAGAGAGTATGAGAGAAGCTCTCTTGTCCTCCATCACTTTGTTGTGCCTGCCGGCCTCAAGGATTCCCAGGTGAAAAGACCCAACCAAATCGATCGCTCTCGTCGTGAAAAGAGCCAAAAATGAGGATGGGGGGAATTCAGCTGGAGGTTTGAGTTAGACTCTTTGGAATCATCGATGCGGTTCTTTCATTCCGGGCTCCAGCGCGCGAAAACTGAAGAACTCCATGCAGGATGGATCGCTTTCGTGGACTTTTTAAAGAAAGCTCATTTAACGCGAAGTTTGTAACAACTTTGTTGGCCTCTTGATAAACATGTTGTGTGTGGACTTGCTGGAATATACAAAGGATGACCTGAATTTGATGAAAAAAATACACGCAAACGCCATGAGATCGATGTCGGCTAATTTATGTAACATTTATGAGTATTCTTTGATAAGTTGATGATGTAACAAGGACAGCTAATGGTGTACGAAAAAAATAATGCTCCCTCTATTCCATATTAATAGCAACATTTGGAGAAAATGTGTGTTCCATAGGAGTTGCTATACTATATTTAGCTCAATTGAAGTGGCTACTTAAAAAAAAAACATCTAAGAAGTTTCTTAGGAGCATAACTCATCTATTAGCTTGGTTTGTGAGATGAGTTGAAAGATGCTTGTGAGAAAAGTACTTGTCAAGCTTTAACCATTCTCTTAGTTGTGGGTCCCATCATTCATTAAAAATAACAAGCTTCCCAAATGTAGCTACTAAATGGGACAGAGGGAGTAATTATCAAAACACAACAACGGTAGCTATTTAAAAGTGACCGGAGGGAGTATTATAATCGTGTGTGAAACACTTGAAGGAAAGAGTATCTTGTAAATGTAGTTCCCTCTCCCATGTCTATCATTTTGTTTTGGAAGTGGCCCATTGTCCCTCCACTCTGAGTCTCACTTACTCTTTGGATTTTCATCGCCAATTTATTTTCAAATCTCCTTTTTTCCAGGTCAAGAGCTTGCTATTCCCTCCGTCCCAATGTAATAGTCTCATTCCAGTTGATTTGAAAAATGGGACTATTAACATGGGACAAGAGGATCATTTTTTTTGTGCATCCTATGTTAATGTTCAAGATTTACCTAGTTGAACAACTCTTTCCAAAAAAAAAAAGTTTGCTTAGACCAGCTTCCAATAAAAAAAGTTAGAGGTGCATTTACATTGTCAGAAACGAGCACAAACGACAGTCATGCCGTCCCACTGCTCGACTATTTGGTATACAATGCCGATGTCACTTGACAAAGAGTTACCTTGGAGGCCAAGGCAATTAGGCTTGGGAGTTAGGAGTTAGGAGTAAGGAGTTAGGAGTGATAAGTTGGTTAACTTTACTTTACAATTAGTAGACCTTTCTTTCAGGACGTGCCCGTCGAAAAAATACTTCCTTGAACCAAAGATGACACCCCACCCCACCAAGTTTTCGTTCAAATAATCGAGCTGTTTTTTAGGCTTCTTGTGCACTTGAAAATTTTTTGTTTTTTTTTGTTGATAGAACAATTGAAAGCTAAAAACGCCACGATTACTCACCACTTTCTTGTTTTACTAAATCTCTAATCCTTTAACCATTGATTTGTATTGATGCTTTGGAACCTAATACTCAAAGTTAGCTTAAAATGTCTTTGAGAAAGGGCGTAAGAAATAAAAAAATCTTTTTGATGCAAGTCATCTCGAGTCCCAGTGGCAAAAATGTAATAAAGAAATATAATTTGAATGCACACTAAAAATTATTCCATCCGTGCAATAACGTTCATCTGCAATACATGATGAAAGAAATTTATTTGACTCAAAGGCCCGTATTAAAAAATAGAGTCTCTTATGTTTCGGGTGTCAAGAGAGCAAAACCAACCATGAAATATTGAATATTGGACCTGTCTTTTTTCAAGTTCAACGAGCTTCATTGAATGGAGGGAGTGCACATAATGGTTAGGATATAGATACATAAATATAAAAACTATATGTGAAATTTGAATTATGCTGCTAGATTGCTATTTTCAATCACTAAATACATATGGCTCAATTTATACTTGATATATATGCAATAAAAATAAGTAACACAGTATTTAACGATTTTGGCTGAATATTCTAGTGGTTGCATATTTAACAATTCTGAAAGGAAGCTTTTATGGCTTTGGCAGTATAGTTGATTTGTAGGTCCCATGAATCTATAGTGAGCACCAATTGATCCTCACCGCCCCTCGGTATCCCTCGTTGATAATAGCCTGTACACTTAGCATTTTTTCCATCTAAAATGACAGATTGTGGCCCCAAGTAGGTATACTTAATTTCCATAACCACACACAAAGTTTGGTGACCAACCAGTCCTGAGCATTTGCAATATACTCAAGTAAAAAAACAAAGACTTTTCCTTGAATGCTCGCCGTGATGAAGGTGAAGGGCCTGCCATTGGCACCAGGGCACCTCATCGTGGCCAACACTTAGCGCGAGCATATGTAGCATTACTCTTTCAACAATTTTAGACCTACGCCTATCAGCATTGCCTTACTGGTGGATGAGGATGGCGCTCAAATTCCAAATCACCATAATATTTGACGTGCGTAGGATTGTTAACGAGCTGAGCTAAGTTGAGTATTGGCCTGGCTAGGCTAGAGCTCGAGCTTGACTCACCCGCGAACAAGACTTTTTCTGCCTGAGCTCGACTGGTTAGGAAATCCAAGGCTCGACTCGAACTCAATCTAAAACCTATTATATAGGAAACTCGGTTTAGGCTCGATACCGGCTCAAATCCAGCCCCTTCTTTTACTTTTTTTAGAGGAATGCAACCTAAATAAAAAAGATTATGTATTATTATTTTCGAGCTCAACCTAAAGCTGAGTTTGAGCTCAGTCGAGTAGTTGAACTGAGTTGTGTTTAAAGTTTAAACTAGGATCGAGTATCTTTAAGCATGACTCCATGCGGCAGGTCTGAGTCGAGCTTGTGAGCCAGCTCTCCTCGATGAGCCAGGAGCCAGGTTGACTCATTTAACACTCCTACAGGAGCGGAGCTCCTTTACTGGGATACAAAAGGCATGCCAGTTAAAAGACTCGGGGACCGGTCAACGAAATCGAAAGACAACTCCCTTCCTTCAGAACCTGCCAATCTAAAATCAGCCGCAGCCAGTTGTTACAATCTGAAAAGAAAAGAAAAAAGAGGCTAAGCAGGCAGTCGAACACCAAACATTCCACAGCTTTCTCCCCACTCTTTTCTCCACACCAATATTCTTGGCTCTCTCCTGACTCCATCTCCAGATCATCTCCTAAATCATGCTTCCTTCCTTCCATCTCTAGCTTTCCTTTATGGCTATTGTATACCTCATTTATATAAGCTTAGTTACATAAAGTGGTAAAGTACCTCGTATAGTGGTTTATGTTACCAGTCTAGCCCTTTCACTAACTTTTTCATGTGTCATGTGCCGCTTCCATGAGCTATTGGTTGACACCCACATCCAGCATAGATTGCTTGTTGCTTTATATTTTGCTCCTAACAGTTCTGGCTAGTCTAAGCAATAAACATACAAGTCAATTTCCCTATTTTCATTCTTTCAAATATCATTTTCTTCCTTCTCCCACCTACCTTAAGCCTAGTTTATAAAATCGCTTATCCATTTGGATACACAACTCTTGGTTCGAAGGTGGAATTTTTTGCAGTTTTCCGCGTTGTAAGTTACAGTACTCTAGTTACTTGGAGGAAGCACACTGCGTCTGGAGAAGGGGACTCCGGGAACAGATGGGATGGTTATTCATATTGGTATTTGCATGGTTTTCTTTAGTAATTCCAGCAAGAAGTTATGGGGTCAACTGGGGAACACAGGCAAGCAATCCACTACATCCTGATATAGTAGTGAGAATGCTGACGGATAATGGGTTTCAGAAGGTGAAGCTTTTTGACGCTGATCCGGCAGCCTTGAAGGCCCTCAGTAAGTCTGGGATTGAGGTCATGGTGGGAATTCCAAACGACAAGCTGGCGACTCTAGCAGGCAGTGTCAAGGCGGCTGAGAAGTGGGTTTCCAAGAACGTCTCCTCCTATGTATCGAATGATGTGAAAATCAGGTGAGAACTTGCGTACTCTTTAGTACACCCATTCTTCAGGCATCATATTACAGCAGCATTCTCCATTTCAGCTCCATAGTTTTAATCCACCATAGACAGACAAATTTCTTGATAAGTATCTTCTAACTCTGCTAGGCTTAAAAGAATCACATTCTTACTTCACAGGTACGTGGCCATAGGAAATGAAGCTTTTCTAGAAACCAATAACGGAAGCTTTCAGCAGACAGCCCTCCCGGCCCTCCAAAACATTCAAAGTGCTCTCATCAAAGCCGGCCTGAGCAACCAAGTCAAGGTCACTCTCCCCCTCAATGCCGATGTCTACCAATCTTCCACCGGCATTCCTTCTGGTGGAGACTTCCGAGCCAACATCCGTGACCTGATGCTTAGCATCGTCAAGTTTCTCAGTGACAATGGAGGCTCATTCACTGTAAACATCTACCCTTTCATCAGCCTGCACACCGATGTCAACTTCCCTTTAGATTATGCATTCTTTGACGGCACCTCAGCCACAATTAAGGATGGCGGGACCATCTATGACAACATGTTTGATGCCAACCATGACACTCTTGTCTGGGCGCTGAGGAAGAATGGCTATGGAAACTTGCCCATCATTGTTGGTGAAATTGGGTGGCCAACTGATGGAGACATGAATGCAAATCTGAACTACGCGCAGAGGTTCAGCCAAGGTTTCATCAAGCACATCCTGACTGGAAAGGGGACCCCTATGAGACCTGATCCAATTGATGCCTACTTCTTCAGCTTGATTGACGAGGACAGGAAGAGCATCGAACCAGGCAATTTCGAACGACACTGGGGGATTTTTTACTATGATGGCAGTCCAAAGTATCAGCTCAACCTTGGGGCAATAAACTCAACCACTCTTGTTCCTGCAAAAGGCGTCCAGTACTTGAAGCAGAAGTGGTGTGTCCTTAAGCCACAAGCGAGCCTTGATGACCCTGGCATTGCCCCCAGTGTGAGCTATGCTTGCAGTAATGCAGACTGCACTAGCCTTGGATATGGTACCTCATGTTCCGATTTGGATGCCAGTGGAAATATCTCATATGCTTTCAACAGTTACTACCAGAAGTTCAACCAGTTTGACAGTGCCTGCAAATTTCCAAATCTTTCCATGATCACTGAGATAAACCCATCAACAGGGCACTGTCAGTTTAAAATCATGATAAAATCCAGTCTATCTGATGGTGGCCAAAAAATGGGCTTTCGGGGGAGAAGTTTTGCAGTAGGTTGGGTGGTGACAGTCTGCCTTTGTTTCTTAATCATGTAAATTCTATGGGTCCCATGCTATTGTCACGTCAAATTTCTACCATCCAGCAACTTGTTTAACAAAGGTAAGTGTAAAAAATGAGGGCTTAGCATCAATCTGTTCACCGTTTTGCACCGCACCCTGTAATTGACACTACATCATGCTGTTTACTTCATAGACAGATTACGCAAACAGACAGCAGATTGCAGAATTCTGTGGTGATCAGTGAAGCTCTTTAAGACCTGCCAGATCAGAAGTGTTCAAATAAAATTCTAGAAGTATAGTTTGGGCACTACATCTGTTAAAGCACAATCTCCAACCGCCTTACAAAGAGGAAACGGCCCACAAATTGAACACCCAAATTTCGGTTAGAAACATAATGCAATTGCAAAACTTAGATTTTTAATACTCTATTGCCATTCAGCACATTTCAATGCTTCTTCACCTAGTACACCAATACACCAATTGCCCTGCAAACACAGTAGCCCGCTAGTCTAGAAAACTGTCCTCTCTTCTCTTGTTTGAGATTACTGCAATCTTCAGTTATGAAACTGTGGATAACTGCAGACATATTTACATCCAATCAAATAGCATAATCAATGATGAGGCAACATGTGGTATCTTTGAAAAAATGAGCACCAGCATCCTTGCGTTTTCAGTCATTGTTATCCACCGAACATTTTATGTATATAACTTGCGACGGCAGCACTAACAGAGCAAGGACCTTATGTAATGACACCTGAATGTAACATGCCATGCTATTTAAGGTACTATCCAGATCAAAATGGCCCGTGCTCATTGAGGTAGCTTCGGGATCTTATGTCTGCCTGCAATATCAAATGTTACTAAGAGGTAAAATGTGTTTGGGCAATCTGTTGATTTTTTTATGATGCCTAAGCATTTCAGAGTTTCCATAAACGGTTCTGGTTTTGCTAAAAGTTCCAACAATTTAGTAACTAATCTTATTTTAGTTCATATAAGAAAATCTTAATTCATAACAAGTGCGACATATGCGGGAATGAAGGACCAATGGATTTAGTGCCTAACCAAGTTGTCAACCCAATTTAGGTATTGAGCTTAGTATTTATCAGGACTTCATGCATGAAGAGATAATCACCAAAATCTATATGTATACATTGGAAGAAAGATGAAAATAAATGTACCTGACGGATTGGTTCAGGTACACGGTATTGGCAGCAAATTTGAGCAACTCTTATAGCTGTATGCAATGAAACCCGGTGACCTGATGATATAAAAATTGGCTTTGAAGAATCACAGGTTGACCTTATTGCCTTGAGAAAATGTAATCAAACAAGTTCTCACATTGTCAGTAACATTCCAAGATAGCTGAAAAAATAAAGACAACCAGCCACACTATTGTAATGTATTAACAGAATATGTGCTTCATATTGAATCATTAAAAATTCTCACTTAAAGTTTTTTAAGACCAAAGTTACTTTTACATTACTTAGCAATTTATGTACATAGAATACTAATAATATGATAATATGCCTATGATTGTAAAGATGCACGGTAGCTTTTACTAAATAACTAGAGGTGACCTGTCTACTTCCTGAAAAAGAAATAACTAACAGTTTATGAATATAAAAATTATAAAGAGGTATCTCGTAGCAATCAGCTTAACTAGGGACCAGGAAATGTCTAGCCTTCAACACAAAATTCTTTACACGATCTAATAAAAGCATGAACATCTACACTAATATTTTCTTTCCAACGAAAGAAAAAACTCTTTTCCTTGGGTCATCTAGCCATTATATGTTATAGAAACATCAGCTTATGGCTAAAAAAAATTTGAAGACAACCAAGGAAAGAATTTTTCTCATGGCTCTTATATGTTCAGGGCAATAATTTTGCTTTATCTACCAAGAAGAAACATAAATCAGAGTGTCAACTGTTCTGAGAAGATACATTTGTTTCTCATTTTCCCATATATTTCATCCCTACTCACACTAACCTAAGCAACTGTAAACCAAATTTTCTTACCGCACCCCACACGCATCCTGAATCCCCAACCAAATTGATCACACTTTTGCCGCAATTTGCTTCAAGAAGTTGTTTTACTCCAGATTGAGTGAGACCATCTACATGATGCAGCTAATAATATGCATTGACAAAACATAGTATCCATCAATTTTAAGGAATAAATAGCATGAGAGTAATTGTTGATTCAATAGAAAGATGCAAGAAATATTGAAATTAAAGGAGCCCTAAAAGAAATCGCAATTTTGAATTATATATAGGAGATATGAAGAAACAACCTTACATATAGTTTAGGTAATATCAACAACAAATAATCAAGTAGCGCTTTTCCTTAACAATTTGAGATTGTCGACATGGTTCTTATGCCTCCATTCTAGATTGCTTTGTGCCAACCCTTTTCTAGGAGATAGCATAGCCATATCCTTTCTTATTAACTCCATACAAGTTCTCTAAAGTCTCCCTCTCCCTGTTTTGGCATCATTTACTTGCATTCCTTCCAACCTTCTTACCCTGGCAGAGTACAGATAATATCTTTCCCCTTTCATTAAAGAGAAAAATAATAAGTTTTCCCATATTTAAGAAAGCCTATTCCAACACTCTCACATGGAAAATTTTGTTTAAAAAGTGGTATACAATGTGTCTTGCACCTTGTAGACACTATAAGTCCCTTTTTTAGTCATCTGATACAATGCTCGTTCTTTTTTTTTTGGCTACCACTCTACATGGTTAGAACCTCTCCTAAATATAAAAAGTCAACCACATTCGCTGATAGAAACATACAAAACTAGGACTGCAACAAATATTATTGTAGTCAACCAGTTTTTTGTCATCATATTCCCCATCCAACCAACTGGGCGACAATGATAAGGATTTCATTCAGCCATTTGTTTATAACTGAAAGGAAGATCTCTTATCTAGATTGCATGAACTAAAAACTTGCAGAGGGAAAATTAATCTAGTCATGCTCTAATGCAAAGCATGAATAAAAAATTATACTTTGTTTCATATGAAGAAGCATGGTGATTTCATATCTTTCATAGGACATATAAATTTCCATGACAACAACATGATGCTTGCATAACTGCAATTTTTGAACGTAATGCTGAATAGTGATCCTCTCACATAGCAAGACCATTCTCAAAAGCTGACAATGCTTACACATCAAAAACTACATATGCAATGTGATTAACTTTTCTCACAACATTACTTAAGGGAAGAAAGAAAAAGGAAGGATGACATTCTCAAATAGTGCAGCCCAAAAAAAATCTGTGACAAAAAACACAAGCATGTTTCTGCATGACCAAACGTAATATGCAGCATAAAGTGGAAGATATGCAATACTATGATCTAGTATTACTGACCACATTTCCCATATACTCATGCTGTGTGTATCAGCCAACAGGTATGCAATAATTGTCTAACTCACGTTTTTCCCAATTCCAATGCTGGGTATATCAGCTATAACACCAAGATGGCAAGCCAATCCAAAGCCTGTAAGACAATTTAGGAGTAGAATTTTTAAGTGGCAAAATTAAACATAGTGAAAAGAAGAACAGATGCAAAATCACCCAAATTAAACTTCCATAATCATTTTTTTTTTGTATGGGATATAGCACTTGTCAAATTAAGAATTATTTTTAGACATCAAACATTTTATGCGTATTTACATATATGGACCTGAACTTTCCTGTTTTGAGTGACAACGAGTTCATGCCACCATTCTACTCTATAGTTCGATGTTCAAATATCCATGTTGTACTCACTAGCTCAGTCAACATGCTCCTATGCCTAGGATCCTCAAAACGCAACTTCAAACGACTGCCAATGTTATTTACAAGTGAACACAATTTGTCAAAGGTGTTCATCTTTTCTTAGTAAACAAAAAACGTATTTTTAATTGAAAATAAAAAAGCCTTTTTATCATGTATGAAAAAAAAAGTCTTTTTATCCTGTTCGTAGAAACCATGACGTCAGGGAAGGGGCCAGTCCTCAGAGAAACAGGGAAAGAGAGAAGGCTATTTCTCGCTTTATCACATATATTAGGATGACTCATGAGTTATTTTTTAAGAAGCAAGAGAATACACTTGCCTCGAGGGTGCAGTATTCCATTGCCATCAGTAAGCAGTACCTGCCACATCATGGAAATTTAGTGTTACACACATCTGAATGACCGGTTATATCTATTATTGAGTTATTTAGAAGTTGTATGGAAAGAAGCTATCGAAAACTGCATCAGCACAAAGATGAACCAACATGATACCTATACTGTATCAAACTGCAATGTACTACCAAGTTTGAGAACAAGCTTTCTAACTTATGAAATTCACATAAAAGCCTAATCAAATTCCTCAAAGTTACTATTTCAACATTATCTTGTTCAAACATGGTCTTTAGGAACATTTATTATGACACTAAGATACAATTCAGATGAAAAGGTGGCGTAGTATCGATTAATCACTGTCCAACATATGGCTGGTCGAATTGGTGGAACCCACATGTGGTTCGCCAGTAGATATAGGAGAAACTCCTCGCCATTTTAGTAGGTGCCATTTGATTTTTCAAAATGAACACCAAACATGACAATTGCACTTCAGGTAATGAAATAGGGAGGTAGGTGAAAAGGAAATTGATAATTTGGTATATATTTTGGATTTACTTTTTCTTGGCTGTCACTCGATTTTACTTAATCAACTAGGTATTAACAGAGCAAATCTATGTACTGTGCAATTGCAAAATGAATATCAGAGTTCACATAATAAGTATCTAACCGAAACATCACTACAACCACCATATTATAACTACAAAACAAAAAAGGCGCGGCGCCCTCACATTAATAGTCATACATTTAGTTTTTCACAATGAACTAAAATTAGTTCATTGTGAAAAAACAAATAGGACTGTTATAATGGGATAGAGAAAGTATGCTGAACATCTAATCACCTGCGGATAGAAAGGATGGTCACCTTGTTTCATCCTATCCAGAAGCCCAAGAAGAACTGGTGCCTGAAACAGGGGCAGCATGACAATCCATCAAACCTTGAAGTATCTTTATTAGTACAAGAATTTGCAACTATGAACTTTTATAATACTCCCTTCGTCCGGAAGTAGTAGATACAATTGGTTTCAGAGCATTACATGATCACCACATGGAGCCAGGGAAATCAATATTGGTGGTAAAAACAACCAATAAAGTAAACATCTTTTCTTGTACCTCTCTGAAGGCAAGGAAACCGGGAATGTAAGGGACCTGCAGTCTCACAAGTACAAAATCTTGGTATACCACATTGAGTCCATCTTCAAGGTCGACGACAACGAGTGCAGCGCATGCGCGGTCAGGGTCATCCTTGGAGAAGCTTATGTCAACCCCTCCCACATACTTCAAAACCTCCTCTTTGTTCGTTTTGCCGTCATTTGGCTGGTCCGGTGCCGGCACGGTCCAGGAGAAATCATCTTGTAAGACGACTCTGCTCTTCAGTGACTCCTGCTCCCTAATGGATTGCAATTGAGCAGCTCAAATCTATGGACAAGAAAATGTAGAAGAAATTGTATGGAAAGGAATGGAATTGGAGCTGTAACTGTATCCAATTCAGTCCATGCGATGCGACGCTGGAGGCGCTCATCTGAGCGGAGAAATTTGAGGTGAGCGTTCTGATCTCCTGCTAATTTGTATGCATGACTAGATCGATCTCAATCTTCCGCTGATTTCAATTTTTTTTTGACGAAATCTGCCAATTCAGTTGCTATTCAGCTGCATTCAGCAAAAGCTGAAAAATATGGAAGATGCTGCGAGCGTTCAGCAGCATCAAGTATGCCGCAAACGAACCATGAACGCTCGCAGCGTGCTCACCCAACACGCTCTCCGTGCGTGTGCGCAGTTACATGGGCCTGCAATTTGCATTGCTCGGCGGAAGCATTTTTTTTCTCATAAATCCCCGTTAGAACCTCAATGAATAATGCTTAGGAAGCTGTTTTTCCGTGCATTTAGGAGAATCAATGATTCACCGGGAGTAAGTTTTTAAAATAAGTGTGGAATCACTTGTTTGACTTTTTTAGGTGACATATCTCGTAATTCCGTAAATAAGATAAGGATATATAAAAATATAAAATACATTTTCTCTAGAAAAAATGTGTTTTTTACTATCTTTTATATTTATTTATGAAATATATCATTGAGCCATAAATTCTTCTCAACCAAATGCCAATTTTTCACCATTCTAATTCTTTTTTAAAATCCCATTTTTTCACTTCAAGAATCTGTTACCAAATAGCGGGTTAGTGATATTTTAAAACAATTCTAGGTTATGTTTAGTATTCTTATTAGGAGAGGTGTTCACTAGGAAAATACAAAACTTTTTTTAGGGAGTTAATGGAGTTAGTGGGAAATTTCAGATAAGAATTAAATTTCTAATCTTATGTTTGTTGTGCCTGAGGGCAGGCATATAAAACCCTGATGAATACGATTCCTACCATAAAAAAAAGCCTCACTTACCCCTTCTTATGTCTTTCATGAGGGTTTGACTCAACTCGATCTGATCCAATATTGGACAGCTTTAAGTTGAGTTCGGTTTCGGTTTTGTCCTACATGAAGTGGTTTGCTCGCGATTTTCTTCTCAAGTTCAGTCCTTCCTGGCCTCTTTCTTCTTATCTCTATGGATCCATAAGCCTATTCAAATTGGTTACTTGGAGCTTGTTCTATAGTGTTGAGTTGAGTTAAATATTAAAAATGACCATTTAACATATAGGTGTTTGCTACGATTCATTGTGGGACTAGCCCTTACGAAAAACGTGTGTCTCATGGTCTATCCCTTGCGCTTGAAGATGCTGCGGCTTGAAGCTTTTAAGTTACCCCAAAAATAAGCTTTTTAGTTATATATGCTCAAGTTATACGCATGCAAAAACAAGTTGTACAAATGCCTCAGCCACTAAAGATTGTGTTTTTTCTCCCACATGAATTTCATTTCGTATTACTCCCTCCGGTCACTTTTAGTAGATATTATTCTCTCAAATAAACTAAAAAGGTAGAGAGAGAGAGAGAGCGACAATGGCTAGGGTGTAATGCCCCAATTTAAATACATGAAATTTTCATAAATTGGAGAAAATTTTGCCGTTGCGGAAGACTTATAAATATATATTCAAAACACAAATGCAAGAGTCGAAGCTTGAGCCCATCATCATTCGAAAATATATTACGAGTGTTGTGGCATTACCTTTTGGTATCAATTTTGAACATACCAATAATTAAAAATCTACTACTTCAATTCGATTAAATAAATGAATAAGCATGATATGTTAAGCCAATGCATGTGCAATCCATAGTAGTTAATAATTATTACAATAAAGAAACTTTTTTGGCACACGCACGTGCCTAAATTATTAAATATAAGAAAATGAACTAAGGAACTTGCATTTTACTTCTTGAGCTTTCTCCTAACCTCACGCTATCGCCTCACATCCTGCTAACTCTCCTACACCACTAAACATGTAGAAGAAAATAAGCTGAGTACAGGAAACTCAGTAGGAAAGGCTACTACCAATATGACTAATATAAATATAGCAATAAGATAACATGAGCATAGGTACTTGAGAAGAATTACTCATTAATTCACTTTCATGTCTACTATTTCCTCTACTACACTAGTTCATGTTAATTGCTACACTAAGCTTTAGTTTCCAGGTCATCGGCAATTCCTCTAGGTATAATCTTTTGTAGAATCAATCTATATGTTTCTAGGTCTCATATCTTGTGGAGTCAACCTAATCCTACTTTCTTTTTTATATATAGCAGCCACGCCTGACAGATGATCCTAAGGGGAATTCATAGTTCCCACTAGTTTAAGTTATGGGTACCATTAACTTCGTTATAACTCTAAATACAATACTTGATCTCTTATGGATCTAAGCCCTCAAGACGAATACAGGGCTTTGTGTCAGTCCTCTAGTACAATTATTCTTGTGGCACGTAGGTACTTCCTTCTTCCTTCTTTCTGCTGGTGTTGATCCTCTCGCGGAACCTAAAAATCTGTCTCTCACTCACCTAATCTCACTATTCATCCTCGGTGTAGATTAGGGCATTACTATTAACGTCTAGTTCTTTAAATTGTTGTCCTCATCCTATTGGTTCTTAAACAACTCACTAATAGTACCTAGTTGTTCTTTTACAACCTAAAGTCTTATCTTTACTATATTTTCTCATCTTTATACATTGTCTATTTTACTGACAAGACATCTAATGACACATAACTTGTCTTTGGGTTGGTTGTCATTGTACTCACAAATACTTTTCTGGATTCAACTACTTCTACTGTTATTTCTAAACCATCTAATACTTCTCTTAGTAGTTTAATTACTTATATAGTTATTTTCTAGTAAACTATAATTCACTATTTAGCGACAAGTAGTTCAACGACAAAGCTTGTTGTTGGAACTTGTCGTTGACTCTGGTAGAGTACAAAATCTTAACGGCGTAAAACCAAATATCTCTATCGAGATATGCAATACTTATATATAGCCATCTAATCAACAATATGTATTCATAAATCATACATCATAACTCCAAGGATAAACATGATTTAATTTCCATATGCACACTTGTCGTGCAATAATCCATGTTCAAAATCTCATCTTGAGTAGAAGGAGATTCATCTTACTCTTCTCCAATCATCGTGCCTACTAACATATCACTGATAAATCATATGACTCAATTATGAAGTAAACTCATCAATCCATTTATCTTAATACATGCAAAACATCATAAATCATGCAACTTCCATCATGCATCATGCAATTGCTACCCCAAGCCAATAACAAGGGGTTGCTAACTCTATTATCTGGTAGTTTTAGCTTTCTTACCACAAATCTGAGAAACTTAAAGCCGAATCCTTATTTCTCCTTCCTCCTCTTCGAAAACCCTAACCTCCCTTGAGTCCTCTGAGTTTAGGACATCCAAAACGTGCAATTGGATATGGTTAGTCTCATATTTATAGTCTCCATTTAAGATAAGCACAAATAGAATTATTTCCATATTTATCATACGACAAATAGTTCAACACATAGCTTTTGTTGGCTTCTTGTCGTAGAATTGCAAAACTTAATATAATTTTTTTTTCAAATACTCACATTTTGTGGGCTTTACATAGGGTATCCCCTAGCCGGCTGGAGTTCTTTTCTTCTTTTCGACAATGCGAGCTTTCTCGTGGTGTTAGTCTCTTAGAATTTCTTGGGTTGAGTGGGGTGAAGACTCTCCCTGTGGATCGTGGTGAAACTTCTTCTTTAAGACTCATCTTTTCTTGACTCTTAGAAGGAGATGTTAGCATATCAATTGTGTTGGAAGTCATTTTCGTCTCATTAGAATTTTTTTTTTCAAAATAAACTTTCATCCCTCGTCATGAGGGCCTTCAAATTCATTGAGTTGGAGAGAAGATGGAGACAGTGATTATCTATGGATTTGATAGACATCTAATCCCCTCCTTGGATCGGTGATTTAAAATGTATTATAAGAAGATTCTATAGTTTGTGTAAGCTTTTATTGCCCACATTCAGAAAGAGGTTTTTTGTTCGCTATTGTCATATGAGACACGCTAAATTATTACCTTTGTTGTGGTTTGGTGTAAGGACATATCTTTCTGTTTAACTTTGGAGCATGATTATTTTTTATTGTAATACTGAAAATTGATCTATATTAAGTTTTTATTAAATAAAATACTATTTGAATAGAAAAAATAGTTCATTTGAAAAAGCGTTAGCCATTAAAAGTGACCGGAGGGATTAGTTTTCTATCAACATATTTTAGACTTCTCACAATGGAGGCGCACACAGCACGCTCAGCGTGAAAATTCTGTGTTGCAGATGGATGCACTCTCCATACCAGAAACAAAAGCAAACATGAAATCCAACTTCCAGCTCATTTTCCCCTTTCTTTATAGTGTGGAAGGTGGCGGCTGCAATTTTTTAAGATGTCATTTTTGGGGGCTTTTCCAAAGCTTTAAGTAGTCAAGTTGCCCTTTGTTAAGGCAAAGTTGCTTACATCAGTACAATATGTGTTGGTGTACGTATACCCACAAAGAGCTGCAGGCGAATTGGGCTTATCGGCACTCCATGAGGTCCATCTTTTTGTCTTGTTTATTGGCCTAGTTTTCCCTTCTGCTTTCCGTGTTCAATACATTGACTCAATTCAATCCTGTAGGCAGGAAAAGACATCAGGTGGTACACCTTTTTGCTCGTCAGTTTGGCAGCTGAATTCTTCTGAAATGTGGGATAAGTGTACGTATAACGGAACAAGTGTATGTCTGCCAGTCTAAAAGGAACGGAAAATGTTTTGGTGACCGATTTTCATGACCATATTAAATGACCCCATGCTACATAGGCATGGGGACCTGCAATAGTGCAGGCCCCATGCCCAATTGCAGGGCCCTATGCCCACGTGGGCCGGGTCCTGCTATCTGGTCTTGAAAATCGGTCACGCTAGATGCCCTCAAAAGGAACTCAATCTCGTGATCTAATATCTCTGTAAACTTTTGTTTTGTCGATGCATCCTCTTTATAAAAAAGAAAACTTCGACTGTGTTTTGAAACCCATCACAAAACAAGTCCTGATGGATTGAATATAAATAGCATGGACGTCATGCCGTGTAGGGCAAGGAATTCCATATCGGCGATATATCGATTTCGGGCCCCACCTAAGAAATCTAAATGACAAAATATCGTTTTTTAAAAAAATTTATAATATCGGCGAAATTTCGATTTCGAACCGAAATTTCGCTATTTTAAAAAAACATTTTCAAAAAAATTTTTTTTAAAAAAAAAGGAAAAAAAACAATTTTCCCATTGTTTCCAATCCTAATATGTATTTTTATACATATTTTGAAATCTATGCTTTGTCTAAATTAATATAACTCATTTTTTAAGTTAAATTGTGAAAATATATGACAAAAATTAATTTTTAACTACTGATATTTTTTTACAAATATCTCCGAAATATCTCCAAAATTTTATCTCTTAGGCCGACCGATATTTTACCGAAATCCAATACGGAATTCCTTGGTGTTAGATAGAATGCCTTTAGAATATCTTTTTCAAAACTTCTTCCATTATTGTAGGGGCCGTTTAGGTCGTGAAAAATCAGGAACATCTATATTGAAAAATTCACCAAGTTAATCCACTAATTAGTTGAAACACTCGTTTCTGATTTTTCACGATCGGCCCCTAAAAATTAAAACTTCCTCAATTAATAAACAAAGCTTCCACCTTTACCATGTATCTCCATGATGAAAATAGAAATACTGGGTCCATAAGCATTCTTTTTTTTGTTTTCAGGTGCATAAGCATTCCTTCACTTGTCCCTGAATTCATCTCCCTTGGGTATCCCTGTCCAATCTGTCATCCAATATGTCGCTTTCAAGGCTTTTACAAAGCATACCGTCTCTTTCCCCGGAATCAATGTTCTCCTTTGGCGTCCCCGTCCCATTTAGGAGAAGTTATTAGCTGCGCGCCGCGCATAGGAACAGTGTGCTCATCACCAATGGGTGATGAGCACGTCTCCCCTGCTCGTGGGTCCCTCATGGCAAGCAGGGGAGATGTGCCCATCACCCATTGGTGATGAGCACACTGTTCCCCCTGCGCGACGCGTAGCCAATAATTTCCCCCCATTTAGAGCCATCCAATGTCCTTAATGATTACTGGTAAAAAAGAAGGCGACATCCAAATCGTTCCAAGGTCACCACCATCTTTACTTGTAGGACTGATTCATACATACTCGAGGGGCCAACCGCATAACACCCTCTCTTCTCTGGGGATGCATCTCGGGTCAAATTGTCTCGGGTATAACCAAATCCGACTCTGTCCCATATAAAACCAATAATACCCGAGATATGAACAAAGATTTTAATAAAATAATTAACATAATTAAATTTTTTTAATAAAATAATTTATATTATTATATTAATAATAAAATTTATTTATATTAGAAAATTAAAGGTTTAAATAATATATCTCGGGTAGGGTCGGTTTTTTGGTATTTTAAAGCGAGTTTTTAAATCTTGAAACCAACTTTACCTAAGATAGGACCTGACTAAACCCGACTGAGGTCAATGTCGGGTCGGTTCCATCCAAGTTGGGTGTGGTCGGGTTTTTTGGTGCAACCCTACTCTTCTGTGCTATTGCCTCTCAAAACTTGTAACCAACCGGTGCCGCCCATGCACAAATCAGAAACAGATTGCTACCACAATTGAGGAGGGTTGACCACATTTATTAAAGAGCAACTGTTAGTAGCGACCATTAGTTGTCTTACTCTCTCCGGTCACTTTTAATTGAGAATGACACATAATTAGTTAATTTTAATCAGACGTGGAATCCACAGTAAAAACCTATGCTTTTCGGAACAAACAAGCCACCTTTCATCGCGGCCTCTCGACCTTTGACCTAGAGTCGCTGCTGAGTGGCCATCATCGTCATCTCCGGGCTTGTCTCCTTGCCAAGCCAAATGAGATGCAAGAGCTGAAGTAGCTACCCAAAAAAAATATTTGCGTGAGCTTGCCAGGCTTCTAAGGGCTTCCAATGTTTTTTTTTTTTTTTTGCATGCAGGCAGTCGCTTGTGTTTTGAGGTACGATGAAGCCACATGCAAGGGAGAGAATAGAGAGTTGCTAGCGGGAGCATGAGTGGAACATATTGCTGGAGATGGGAGAGGAGGCGTGCGTGAGTGGAAGGGTCTTGCAAAGAGTGGGAATCACTTGTTAGATATGAAAGTGGAGCGTGGAAGAGAAGTGAACGAAGGCAAAGAGGGTCATTGGTGATTAGGACAAATGGGTTATTTGGAGAGGAGGTTCGCATGTGTCACATGTAATTCTGCTAATACAGGTTGAGGTTGTGGTAGATTAATTTTATATATACGATTTACACAACGGTTAATACGGTAAAAGCTTCGAGCCACTCTTTATAGGCCGTTTAGAGCGTGATAAAAAATAAAATATCTACAGTGGATGTTTTATTTCATTATTTATTTCATGTTTGTTTCAGCTTAAAAGTGAAAAAAAAACCTTAATGCTACACTAAAAGTAAAATATTCACAATAGATACTCCGATTTTTTCACTGGTTAGTGAAAAAACCGGTGCCCAACACAGCCCTTTATTCAGACCACGTGCCCAACAAGGGATCTCGCTGGTTCTGCTGCTGCTGCTATGGCCTGCGGGGTACTGCGGTCGCAGCAGAGCAGAGCTTGCCAGCTGGGCGCACATGACCTCCCGAGTCTCTCATCTCCCCTTGTCAGCTAGCTTCTACTCCATCTGAACTGGCCCCCACATTCAGAACCAATTTGATCTTTTTAAAAATCTGTGTGGTAGTGAGGCCCAGTCAGCTTCACGTCGACATTTTCATTCATTTGTGTTTTTTAAAAGGAGAAGAAAGTTGCAACCTTTTTCCAATAGCAGGCAAGACCAGTCAGAAAGTAGCAAATTTGCTTTCTTTCCGTTTTCATCCTGAGTGAAAATACCGAGGAAGTGGGCGTCCTGGATCTGCTAATTGGAAGCTCCAAATGCAGTAAAATCCGTTGATTTTCACCTTTTTCCCTTTTCCCTGTTCAGAGAAGAAATGAACAATCTCAATGTCTGAATCTCTGATGCTCTGCCCGATGTGGTAAACTGGCAAGCTGTAAAGTGGGGAAGCAAAGTTTAGGGTGAAATTCAGATGTGGTAATTTGCGCTCCAGAAATTTCAGAAGAGTTGTATAGATTCCTGCTGACAGCCCATAGCCTGGGTAGTTGTCGGTTTACAGAAGAGGTAAATGCTATTCCTGTTCTTCCTACTGATGTCAGCTGCTTTTTTTTGCTCAAACCTCTTTTAAATGGGCCATTTAATTGATGGATTAGGTGAAAGTGACGGCTGATTGTGATCCTTATTGACGTCTTCCTTGCCATTCTCGTGAGGGCGATTTACCATCCAATCGTCTGATAATAGAAGAAGCTGTTCTCTGGTCAAAGATCCAAGTTTTCTATGGTTTTCTGAAAAACAAGGTTAATGAATACTCTACTTATGTTGTTGCTGCTTGATTGAATAGTGAAAGACGAGACCTTTTCCGGTAAGAGTGCTTGCAATCGGGTCATGGTCTGTTTGGTTGGGGCTTTGAAGATCGAAGCCTGCAGGTGAGCTCTTTGGTGTCTTTCATTCAAGGGATTTTGTCTCTTTTTTAATGTACAAAGTTGCTTTCATGAGAGGAGACTCAGGGCTGGCTACGGGATATTGATGTGGTAAAAGTGGTGTTGTATGGTCCAAAACGAGGATGGACGGAGGTGAACGGTAACTCTTCGATGGTCTCTCTGGTAACTTTTGGGAATGAATGCGCGCGATTTGGAGCCTTCAAGTGGCGGAACCCAAGCGAGTCACTTCAACTGACCACAAAAATCAGCAGCAATCAAAGACCTTTTCGAGCTTCAATTGAAATTCTTGGAAATTATAGGTGGTAGTGAAGCAGTCATTTGGAGATTATGGTTTCTCTTCTGGCGATTTTTAGATAGTCTAATTGCCTTTAATCTTGTGATATTGGAGATTTAAGTATCCAGATTTTCAGCAGGAAAATGGCAGGCGAAGTGCAAGCGGAAGATTCTTGATGTTTGGATTTTGGACAGTGGAGATGAAGGATGTTAATATTTGACGTGGGTGCGATGGGTCGAAAGCGATGTTCTTTATGACCTGTCTTTGTTCCTGTGGTCATCGATCATTTGTCTGAAGTCTTGGCTGAGTGGTTGGGTTTCAATTGTGTCCAGAACCCTTGGGAAGAAGGAAAAAGCTTGATTTCTGCCAGGGGACGGGAAACCAAAAGGGGACCCTGTGGCGGCATGATAAGTTGTTTTTGGAGGTGAGCGAGGAATATTAATCCCCAATCTTCTGGCCTTAAAGTTTTATTAATTTTTTTGCCTAGGATTTATTCGTCAGAATTCGGATTGTTTTGTTGCATTGAATTGTTGGAGTTGTTAGGTTATGTGTATCCAATCTCAGCATTTTGTGAATTTATTTGTCTATATTATTTCTGCATGACTTCCTTTTTCCTTTTGTTTTTATTGTGTCATCTTCTCTGCGTTTGTTTTGGTGATCGGAGTTTATTTTCATGCAAGGGCCTTCCAGGTCTTGAAGCTATTGGTAGTTCGTTGTGCAAAGGTTGAAAGCAATTGGTGAATTCATTTCCTGATTTTGTACGATGGACTGGAACTTAAGAACTCCAACGCTGTGGGAGTGGGATAATCTTACGGTGCTTGGCGGTAAAGTTTGCGAAACCCCAAAGCAGGTCCAGCTCCCAGAGTGGGGTTTCAATGGAGATGTGGGTGTGGATAACGCATCCATATATTCATCTGGTGGTGGTGGCTATTCTGGATCAAATTTTGCTAATGGATCCTCGTCGAAAAGTTCAGTTTCAGCCTCTGTTGATTCTTCATCAAAGCCTGGCGACATAATAACTGAGCTTAATATGCCGAGTGGAGATTATGGAAAAGAATTTGATAGTAACAGAGAATTGAACAAGGTTGAAGACAGTGGAACTTCTGACCAGGTGGCATCTGGTGGCTGTGGCGAGCCATTGATTGGATTGAAGCTTGGCAAGCGAACTTATTTTAAAGATATATGTGCAGGAACTTCTACTAATGCCTCAGCTTTTTGTAAAAAACCCTCCTTAACTACTAATTCTGTCAAAAAGACGAAAGCGTCGAGTCAAAGTGTTCAGAATGCACGCTGCCAAGTTGAAGGCTGCAACATTGACCTCACTGCAGCAAAAGACTACCATCGTCGTCATCGAGTCTGTGAAGCTCATTCCAAATGCTCTAGGGTAGTTGTTGCAGGCCTGGAACGTCGTTTTTGTCAACAATGTAGCAGGTAACCACCCTGCAAAATTTTCCAAAGGCTTTCACTGACTTGTTTGTATTGGCTGCCTTTCTATGCTGCATGTTCTAATTTTGGCATTTCTGAGGGATTTATTTTCTTTAATCTGTAAGCATTGGTCCAAATTGCTGTAAGCTATTGTGATACAAAAGCCTCTTGTATTTTAATGTTTGTTAGATTCCAAAACTTTCTTCTTATGGGTACAGTTAGATCATTCATGAAGTGCACTATGTATTAGTCCTGATTATTGAAAGTTATGTTGACAGTTAAGTGATAGTTTTGTAATTGATCATGTTTTGAAGGTTCCATGACGTATCAGAATTTGATGAGAAAAAGCGAAGTTGTCGCAGGCGTTTATCTGACCATAATGCACGCCGCCGTAAACCACAGCCGGATGGTGTCTCATTCAGTTCTTCTGGATTCTCTATGCCATTTTATGGTATATCTAATCGATGGACCTTGTCCTAGTCCTTTCTTTCTCGTTTAATCTGTCTGTATGTTTGTAGGTAAATTTTTTATGCGCATGTAGGTATATGATTCATCTTGCTGGCAGTGTATTTCATAAGGTTCCACGTAGTACTTAAATGGTTAAACAATTATATATAGTTGGTATGTTGTACCTCAGGTAGTGAAGGTCACAAATATATTGGTTTAAGAATTAGTCTTTTCAGCAATGTATTATCATGTGAATGATTTCTGGTGACACTTCCTTTCTTGGACAACTTGCTAGTCTGTGAGAATAGTGGCACGCACATCATGCATAATTATTGTGCAGTAGCTGCTTTCAACCTGGTATATGATATATGATTCTGTTTTACTAAGTGTTCTTCGGTAGTTTCACCTAATTAGATCTTAAGAAACTCACGTTCATGTATGTTAGATCAGTTTTAATGTGTAAATTTTAGTAGGTACTTTATTGGTCTACATTCCGCATGTAGAATATTAAAATGACTTGTATCTTAATCTTTTTCTTGAAACCTCCCTAACTCAGCTCGTTTTCAGAAAACATGAAAAGATTATTTTATTCTATCATGGTTGCCTTCATAACTCTTTGTTTGCTTTGGTGGAATTTTATGGGCCTATTCAGATCATGGCCAACAGTTGAATTTTGCATTGGCTAGAGCACCAGTTCATACAAGGTCTACTTCAAATTCTTTATGGGAAGATTCTTGTGCCTTTAGGCTGTCTCAACCAAAGGGATCCTGGACGAGGACTGTAAAACTGGATGTTGACGGGCAAATGTTTTGCCCCAATGCAGAACTGCCGAATTCCTTATTTACTCTTCGTCATGATTATGACGGGCTCTTGCTCAAGGGCAATACCGCTGAGGTCCTAAACCAAGGTGCAGTATTTCCTTATCTTGCCAACTCCGATTCCAGCATTCTTGTTGATGTCGCAGGTGCTATTTAATTTGCATTTTCTCAGCTAACAATAGGTTTAACAAACTAAAATATGTGCCGCCTATGATCCAAATAAAAGAGACTATCCAAGCATTCAGAGGAATGTCTGATTTGGATGATCTGGTATGAATGTTTTGAGTCATTCTATCTGGTTCAATTAGATCGAATTAAACCATAACACAGTATGTTCTTTGTTTTTTTATCTGTCATTTTATCATTTTCTGCATTATTCACTCCTAAGTATTTATATGCTGTAAAATGTTCCCTTTTCAATGGACAACTGCCTGATACTCTTAAGATATGAAGAAAAACTAGCATTGAAGAATGTCAGATCTATTATTGCACAAAAGTCATCTTCTCACAGCGATGTGTGGGTCCCAAATATGACTTACAACCCTTGTGAAGTTTGGCCTCTCCTCACGTTACATTGTATTGCAGGTCTGGAAGCATCTATAAGAGCTTCTAACTTGGAAGGAACAGTGGACCTTCGGCGTGCTCTCTCTCTTCTGTCAACAACAAATTCCTGGGGGCAGACTGACCCCGGGATCTCTCCTTCAGACCAGCTTGCACATGCACCCTTGCTCCAGCCAGTGATGCATGCTCACCAGGGATTGCTGCATTCTGATTCCGAACAGTGGCAGACTCAACATCGGTCCTCTGCCGAAGCCCATATTCCATCTTTATCCTTACATGGAAATGTAGGACAATTGCAAGAGTTTCAGCTGTTAAGAACAGCTTATGAATCGACTTTCAGCAATCACATTCCCTGATCACTAAGAAGAGTGCTTCTCCCTAAGGAGTCTATACGTTGAGGTTAGTTTTTTTAATGCACTTACATCTTCGAGCACACTAGTTCTAAAGCATTGCGAATTACATGAACCCCTCAACTGCAAGTGATACCTTGCCCTAGTGGAATACGTGAATATTGCTTCATTGGCCTTTTCTATATAATTTTCCTAGAAGCTCATGGTTGCGGTTGATTTAGCAATTTAGTACACTCTTTAGTTGCTGCATTCACTTCATTTTACTTCGGAGAGGAATAGATGGAGTAGGGGTTTTTATGTCCTTTCAGGTTGCTTATGTTCACTTCATTTTACTTCACGTTGCCTTGTCTTTGAAGTCTGGCTTCAGTTTAACTTACTTTCTATAGATTGGAGATGCAATGTAAAAGAACTTTTAATTATCATAGATTGCAGCAACTCTCTACCTAAAATGTGACGTATGTGACTCATTTATCAGCCATTTTCTCCACAATGAGCAGAATATGAGTGTTTTATGATACTCTATTTACAAGCACTATGTGGAACATGCCTTGCAATATCAACATTGGTAATTGCTAATTGTACTTGCATTGACTTGTTATGCTTGTCAATGCAACCTATTAGAGTCTTACTTGTTAGATGCAATACTTTTTAATGACACTTGCAAGTGCGTAGAAGCTATGAAGCACGGCTTTTAAATTTTTTTATTATGTTCCAACCTAAAATAATGATTTCATGACTTTTTTAAATACTTTATTGGAGGATTTGAGCTTTTTGTAAAGAGTTCTATAATCATTTTGCCTCATATACGAAATAGCTCAATATTTTTGTGTGAGCTATTGAATATTGTTGGCTTTTTATTGACTTTTACAGTTTATTTTCACTTAAATATCTTGTTCACTCATCCCTTGTGATTATTCTTTGCATAAAAATTATGAATAAAAAATTATTTTTCAATCACAAGTTTGTAGTGTAACATTTACAAGGTTTGAAGGCAAAAATGTGGTGCTACAATGTCAAAAAATATATTTTAAAATTATATAAATAATTTTTTATGAGCCGTATCGTATCCTACTTTTTGAAAAAATGCCGTGTCCCCTTGCAGATATCGTGCTGCCGTATCCATATTCGTGCTTCCTAGCGTGGAAGTAATCAGGTTAAGGGTTTGCATGTCTAGGAAGTGTTTTGTTTGCCTTGGTTAATTGATATTGGATCCTTTCCCAAATAGGTTAAGACATTTAGGAACTTGGATCTGGCCGGACATTTTGATGGAGTTCCACTCTGCCAGTTTGGTTCTTTTATATGTAATTCGTCAACAAAGAACTTTTAAGTATCAATATCATGTAAATATTATTTCTATATTATTTCTAAAGAAAAGTTTGACTATGTAATTGTATTGATTATGGCTGTTCCACTATTCCACTATGTGTCCGACTATAGTGTAGAAAAGGGAGACAGATGACAGACTAGTATTTATATATACTTCCATTGTAGTTGTTTACAGTCAAATGCGATAAAAAATGGTCCTTGGCATTGTTGGTGAAATCTCATCGACATTATGTTTCATCATTTTAATCCTAGTTTTCCCATACAAGTGAGATTAAAAAATGGTTGTTTGCAGAGTTGGTGGCCTCTTTTTGTTATTAGGACTGTAACCTTTCTTCTATCCAGTAACTACATCTTACTCTCTCAGCTGTCAACACTATTCTTGTTTTTCTGATGGGAAGCTGTCACCCCTATAGCTATATATATGAATTACATGGCTTTTTAATGTTCCTTCAGTGTGTTTCCAAAGTTCAAAACTATGTTTGATACTGGTATCATTACTCTTTTTCCAGGGAAGTGTTGCACCTAATCGCCAATAATGGGTGAACTGCTGCTATTTTGCAGTGCTGGTTTTACGTATTTGTCCGATTTTTTTCCATGAAAATTGTAATCTCTAAAGATTTATTATTGAGAATCCTGTTTTTGTATTCCTTTTATGTATTTTGACTCAATTTGAGAAACCTAAAATAATGGCTGGATGTAGTCCAGGAATTCTTTTCTGATTGAAATAATTGCCATGAAGCAAGCCGGGTTTTCTAAGGGACTATTCGGCAGCTGGATTTAAGGTTATTCCATGCCATTTGGGTTTTATCATTGGCCCAATTTGTCAGCTCCTAAATTGGTTGAGGAAACAAAAAAATCAGGCACATACTAGCGGACAGTGAAATTGATACATGCAATCTCTACAACCACTGTCCAACAGAAAACACGGGTGTATGGGTTGGTGTACAGATTGGGTGATAATTGTTATCAATATCCTACTAACAGACTCGTCATGAAAAGCAAATATGCAACATCAACATCAGCTCCCTATTGTTGCCAAAAAAAGATCGGCTCATGTCTTTTACGTATGCATTTAGCATTAATTCACTTTTGGCTTTTGCTCTAGCTGTATGCCTTTTCATGCTAAACTACAAGCTTGCTTTAACCTCGAGATTTGGCCATGTCGAGTTTTTATGTTATGCACTAATTATAAGTTGGTACCAGCCATTAACTGATGTTGGCTGGGATGTTTGAATTAGGCGATTGGAGGCATTTCATAGGGCCCATTTTTCATTAGATGGTGGCGCATTGGTAGATTAGAGTTTTCAACTTGATCTTCATTCTTCGCCGAAGTATACAAATTGCAAATAGCCCTCTAAATAATAGTTCTAGAGCTTGTTAGAGATGTCTTAGAATTTAGTTTTGATGTAGTAACCAATACCCAAAAAAGTGTCAAAAAAGTAATACGCTCATTTTGCAAATTAAAATTATGTTGTGCAGTACAAATTTCTCACATTATAATTATACTAGCAAGTCTAATTTTACATAGTAAAATTATATATTAGGTTTGTATTTCTTTTGACAATTTTTCCGTAGCAATTATTTTCCCTTAATTTTTTCGAGTTAAGGTTCATCCCGAACCCCTTCATTATGCGAACATTAGCCTTATACACTTGAGGTCATGGAATGTCGTATCGGATATCGGTAAAATATCGGTCGGCCTAAGAGACGAAATATCAGAGATATATCGGAGATATTGCGTAAAAAAATATCGGTCGTCAAAAACTAGTTTTTATCATATATTTTCAAAATCTAACTTCTAAAATGAGTTATACTAATTTAAACAAAGAATAGATTTCAAAATATGCATAAAAGGATAGAAAACAAACATGAAAGTTTTTTTTTCCCAAAAAAAAAAAAAAAAATTTAAAAAAAAATTTTTAAAAAAAAAATAATTTTTTTTTTCAAAAAAGGCTGATATATCGGCGATATTTGGAAAAAATGTAAAAATCGATACTTAATAGTATCGGAGTATCGGTTTGTGTCCGATACCGATATATCGGCGAGCTGGCATTCCATGCTTGAGGTATGTCAGCCTTAAATGCGAAGTGGCCCAATGGTTATCAGTCTCCTCCTGTGGGTAGGAGAAGAATTGGATTTGAAGCTTGACCCAATCACATCACAAGGGGACCCTAACCAGGGTTGCGTGCGCAGAGTGTCCACTATTTTAATAGTTGTAGTAAAAAAAACCTCTTGAGGACTGGTATGCCAAACCTGAGACGTTCATAACATGAATAATATATGACTACAAATTGCATTATGAAAATGCAAAGAAAAGTATGTCTTAATTTTTTATACAAAAAACGAAAGGAAAAAACTTAACAAGCACCACCGCTATGTGAGTTGGCATACGTCGGGACATCATGACCCGTTGGATCGAGATCTAATGCCGCACCTTAACAAAGTCGTCGGCGTGTGATTCAAACCCGTCCGCCGACAAATTGATCCGATCGCTCATCGCCCGGCCAATAGAGCAGTGATATACACATCAGTGGGTGGGTAATTGATGTAGGGACATCAATGCATTTGGCCCACTCACTGACATAGTGATGGCTGGAAAATGTTGTAGAAATATCATTTTCTTATTCCCCCAATATCCCGGCATACTGATGCGCGTGAGCACGAGCGCATACAAGGGGTTTTACAATCGGACGTTAGCGCAGCTTATCCGGTTCGAAAGCAAGCGCACAAACGAAAATGATCCAATTAAAAATTACTAAACCTTTCAGAACCAAATCCCGACCAGTAAATAACCCAGTCTGCAAATCACAAAGATTAAAATAAGCGAAGAAACCGGAAAGACGGGAAAACAACAAATTGGGAAGAAGATGGAGGTGGCCATGACCTAGATGTTTCCCCGACGACGACGATCCCCTTCTTCCTCCTCCTCCTCCGGCCAATCCTCGCCTCCAAACTGCGGGATCAGCTCAGATTCCACGACCTCTTCTTTGCTTCTCGCTCCAATTTATGGCCGCTCCTAAACCAGCTCCCGATAGTATTCCCTCTACTGGTAACAAAATTCATACTTGCCCACTTCCCCTTTCTTTGCATGGTTCTTTTCTGTATGCTGGTGGCGTAGTTCATGGTTTTCTGGTTCGTGAATTTGCTCGGATCCAGATCTAGTTGACTTGTGTTTTGTGACGAAGGCTTGAATTTGTACGTAGTTTTTTGGTTGGATGGGAGCTGGGAGAATTGCAATTTTTGTTCGAAAGTTTAAATTCGTTTGAACTTAGGCGTTTAACTAATAAGGGTTGTAGGTTCCCTGAATTGTATGTTTCGTGCGTTTAGATTGGTTGGTGGTTTCATTCAGTGTCTGCCAGATTTAAGAATGCTGCTGTATCTGAATCAGGAAGATCTCTTAGTATTTGGTTGGTTATGTTTATGGCAAGAAGAATTGAATTGAACTTGGAATTGGTAGTAACATTTGGTTTTCCCAAATGAGCTGATTCAGTTTACTTTGGAAAAACCAATGTCACTATTAATTCCGGACGGAGGAGTATATGGTATACTGGAGTGGAGAGTGAGATTTAGTATGTTTTTCTTGAATGGGTAAATGAGTGTTTCAGATGTGAACGAAGTGTACTGCATGAGCTCAATCTATCAGTGTTTCTTATCGAAGTCACACACCGAACTCTAGGTCTAGAGTATCTCTGTTGATAGATGTCTCAACTACAGTCGGTATTAGTTGATATCTTTATGCTTGTTACCTGTATCAGGGAAATTGATTTCTGCTGCTCGATTATTATAAGCTTCACGCACGCCTTTATCTATCTCTTGTCATTGAAATTGATACCTGATTCATTATATATAGACATGTATGAATATTTAGATATAGTAGAAAAAATTTCATTTGGGTTTTATGTGCCGTCCTGAGTAGGGTTGATAAATTAGGCCGTGATTACTGATTAGGCACTGTCCTTGCTTTTCCATATTATAAAATGAGTGACTTTAGTTGTTTTGGGGAATATAGAGAAAGGTGAGGGTTGTCAACTTATAAAGTTAATCTCATTAAAAAAGTTTAATCCACTTAGGCTTATTTTTCTTAAATTGTGTACCAGAAAGTTAAGAGTGGCCATTACAAGATACGTTTACAAACAATAATAGTATATATTTATGCCTGCTTTGTTTACAAATGAGCAAGTTTCAGTGGGTTGTAAGATCATTTCCTAGGTTCCTTGTATTGAAGGCAGCCTTATATTTCTGCTATAGTCTCCAGGTGTAGCTCCCTGTCAGCCTATGCTGAAACCATTAAAACATTACTTTTTGAACTTTAATTAACTAATAAAATGGTTTTCTCCATGCAACTTGTTATTGTTGATTTGGTGCGAAATTTATTAGAAATGATTATCTTCTGCTACGTATTTTTTTTCTCTAATGTTTATATATAGTGTAAACATTACTGCTCTTGTCTTACTTTTCAGATTCGGAGTCCCATGGTATTTTGAAAACAAATATTGAAGAAAAACCAGCCAGTTCAGATAACTCAAAGGAGCAGGTTAGTCCAACTGACCTGCCAATGAAGTTAATCTTCAGTTGCCTTTTTTTTAAGGACAAGGTTAACCAATGAAGTGCGTTTTTTTCTTGTCCTGGCAGTCCTTAAAAACAAAAGATGATAGAATGGCGCAACCCCCTCCTTTGCAGGGTTCAACTACCATTGGTCCTTCTAGGGATATGGCTGGGCCTTTGGAAACAGTAGATCGGAATGCCACTTTTTCACCGGGTGTCTATGCGCCTCAGGCACAACCATTTTACTATGGGGGTTTGTTTCCTGTCTACTATGATGAGCATTGTTATTTTTGCTGATGAAACATTATTATCTTTAGTGAATTAAAAACTTAGCAATTAATATTATTCTATCTGGGATTTTAGGCTATGAAGGGAGTATCACTGAGTGGGACGAATATCCTCACTTCATCAATGCTGATTCTATAGAACTTGGGTCCCCTGTGAGATCTGCATCCCTTTTTTGCTCCACTTTATTTATATTCCACTCATTACTTATGTGTCTCATAAGCCATGGGTTTTGTCCTCCATATTTTTTAGGGAATCTACAATGAAAACCCATCTCTTGTATTCCACCCTGGATATGGGTATAATCCTCAGATGCCATATGGACCTTATTCTCCAGTTACAACCCCTGTGCCCTCTGTTAGGGGAGATGGTCAAATGTATTCGCCGCAGCAGTTTCCATTCTCAGCTCCTTACTATCAGCAGCCAGTACCGCCAAACATGCCTTACATGGCATCACCTACACCAGTTTCACAACCTGAGCTTTCAGTGCCAGCTGGTATAGACCCACAAGGTTTTTTTTGTGCTTATTTTAATGTATAATCCGGTATATTTTGGAGGGGGGGGATTTCTAAAGGCATTGGTAACCCACTTTCTCTAACTTGAGTTCAGGCTTTGATGTATTTGGATCTGGCGGACCCTGGTCAGACTGGTCTAAATTCTCAGATGGTCAGAGATCATTGACTCCAATACCATCCCCATCAGCTTCTCCTCAACCAGTTCCATCTGTGAGATCATTTAGCCATAATGTTCCACCCTTAGGCGTAGGAATGGTATGTTTCATTGTCTACTATCTCAGCCTGTGTTTCATTCAATAAAGCTTATCTTGCTTCATGTTTTTCATGACTTCAATCTCAGGGCTTTCAGCAACAAAGACCTTTGTATGGATCTACAGTGAGCTCCTATGGCAGAGGCTATCCACATGGTGGAGTCTTTCAAGACAGAGCTGTTTCTGGTTTTGGAGTAAATAGTCGCTTTTTATTTGAGAAAGGCAGAAGAAGTGGAAGGAATGCTGATTCTTTGTGCAATTGCAATGGCACAGCTGATGTGCTCAATGAGCAAAATAAAGGTCCAAGGGCCTCCAGGACTAAGAGTGCAGACCTGGAACGAAATTCGCCTGCAGATGCAAATAATGGTGAATCAACTCAAAAAGTAAAAAATAATTCCTATAATCAACCAGACTTTGTCACTGATTATGAGGATGCAAGATTTTTCATCATCAAGTCTTACAGTGAAGATAATGTCCACAAGAGCATTAAATATGGTGTCTGGGCTAGTACAACCAATGGTAACCGCAGGTTGGATGCTGCTTATCAGGAGACAAAAGAAAAAGAAGGCCCACGCCCAGTCTTCCTTTTGTTTTCGGTAATTATTAGTCCTGACCTACTTTTGAACTAGTCTTGCTGTGTCTTCTTTTAAGTTTGTATCATATTTGTTTGGTTCATGAAACATTTTCCTGTTTGATCATCATTATGACATTCATGGGATGCATCCTTATAGGTTTGATCCTGACAACAGGTAAATGCGAGTGCCCAGTTTTGTGGGGTGGCTGAGATGGTAGGCCCCGTGGATTTTGAGAAGAGTGTAGACTATTGGCAACAGGATAAGTGGAGTGGTCACTTCCCTGTCAAGTGGCACATGATAAAAGATGTTCCAAATAGTCAGTTCCGTCATATCATTCTTGAAAACAATGACAATAAACCTGTGACTAATAGCAGAGACACCCAAGAGGTTGGCTCAATTTTTGTCATATTCTTTTTGTAATGTGCACACAACTCTTACAGTAATACTTACAATTTAGGATGTTTTCTTTCCTTGGGTGGCTGTGATATTCAGGATAATAACATTCATTTATTGCCTGCAGGTGAAATTCGAACAGGGTCTCGAGATGCTTGAGATATTTAAGAATTACGAGTCCGATATGTCAATACTAGATGATTTTGAGTTTTATGAAGACCGGCAGAAGATGATGCAAGAAAGGAAGGCCAGGCAACAGACAAGCCAGAACGTGGCCTCTGCTAACCTAGGAACTGAGCTCCGAGGTCCACAGCCCATAACTGCGGAGTTTATCAAGCAGATGCCCCGCAGCTTTGCACAGGTTGTTAAGTTGGAAGAAAATAGTGCCATGCAAAATTCTGCAGCAGAGAAGGGCGGGTCTGTCAAGCACTCCGAAGACCTGACAAACAGAACCTCAGCAGCATTATAGAGCTAAAGCGAATGACGTTGTTGTTGAAGCTTTAACCCATTTCGAGTTCCAACTATCTCGTATTCTTTGGTGAGTGGATGAAGAAGCGTAGTAATAGAAGTTTGCAGCCGAAAGCTGGGTCTTTCTTTGTATATTTCACCTTCTTTTTCTTCTGCCCCATAAGCTGAGATGTGGTTTATGTCTTTATTTTTATCATTTGCTCTTTAAGGTGGTGAGGTTTAAGTTATTCCGCTATGATTTGTAAAATTCCGGTTTTGGAGGAAGGCAAAGGATTTGTAAGGAAGCATTGTTTTCTTCCATCTTGTCCTGAACTGTTCGTGGCTTTCCAAGCAAAAAATAGATTATCATTTTTGCCAAATAGTTGAGATAACTATAGAATGGAACGACAAAGTTGAAAGTGTTATTAGCTGCTGCCCTTACATGAAAGCAGCTAGTTTTCTAGCACAAAAGAGACCTCTTACTTTTCTGCATGCTAGATTTCTTACGACAACATTTCTTCATGCTTTGCTTAAAAGTTTTTCTACAAATCCTACAGTCGATTTCACAATTGCACAACACAGGATGTGATTCCATAGGTACAACTAAGAAATGTTTTAATCCCTCGGTTCTAAAATATTTATATTTAAAAATATTTATTGTTCTAAAATATTGTGTATATTTTATCAAATTACGGGACTTCTACTTTCTAAATTAGAGGAGACTTGGAAGGATTGATTTGAATTTGGTTTGTGAAGGAGCATAAAGTTGGATGGGATCTAAGGAGAAAGAGTCATGAGACTTTCTTGTGGGCTTCAATGGTCTAATAAAAATAAAAATTTTATAAATGTATACAATATTTTGGGACGGAGGGAGTAATTTTTTCCTTGAAGAACAGTTTCTTTTATTTGAACATCAAGCAAACATATATGAATCAAAGTGATGTTGAGTATCGGACACGGATGTATGCTCTCCCCTCTTTTGGTAAATCACTGGTGAATGGCGATCTCCGGCGACCACCTTCCCTTGCCAAATTTCACACTTCTCTCCTAGAAATGGCCCCTGGATCTCTGCTGCGAGTAGGATGGATGCCGATTGCACTAAGAAGCTCTTTGGCTATCCTCTCACTCTAATGTTGTTCTTTGTGAGCTGTTTCTTGTCTTCTCGTGGTCTTATCCAACCTCAATCGTCTCAACTCTCAACCCCTTTTCTGATTTTCAATTCACTCTTTCTCTTTCCTGACTGGAAACATCACCATCACCACCTTTTTCACACTAGTTCCTTACCGCCGGTCCTTTCAATTTCCCTCTCACCTTCTGTCATGGTACTTTGCTAACCTCAGATTTTGTCGATTACCAACAAAAAAGTAATATTTCTCCGGTCTGCAGCGTCTGCTATAGTAGCAAGTGGAGATACCTGCCCAGCTATTAAGTGGTGTTGTTACATGATGGGTTTTGGGTATGGGTAGTGGGCCCATCTTAAGCCCATATTTTTGAGATTGATTGAATTAGAATTAATGTTTAGTTAAGTGCTAAATTTGGAGAGAAAGAGAAAACTTATTTAATGAGGTTTTCTTTTAGTCCCACGTAGGAAACACACATGAGTGTGTTAAGGTATATAAGAGGAAAGAATCTTTTTTTTTTATGTATCTTATTGGTGTGGTGACTCTCCCCAACTGATAATGCACACATTCATGGGTGCACCACATACGCACGTGCGTGGCGTGGGCGAATGAGCGTATTGTGGCGCTTTAGAGGCGCACTTAGCACTTAGCACTAGGCACGTGGCATCTAGAGCATTTGATTTTGATCAAACGGCTATTAGTTTTGGAAAAATTACGAGCCAATCGATCGGTTTAATAGCGCGATCGATCGCTAAGCGATCGATCGGATACAAATACGATCGATCGTATCTACTGTGATTTTCGCAAAACTGAGAGATGACCGGCCGCGATCAATCGGCTGTGAAACCGATCGATCGTATCTACTGGAAAAAACGAAAATAGTGTTTTGTGCCTGAGGCGATCGATCCCCTATGGAAGCGATCGATCGCTACGAGCGGTTATGCGCGATTTCATGCATTTTTTGCCCTTTTTTCTTTAAAAAGTTGCGTCTTTTCCATAAATAATGAACATTTGAGTCTTCCCAGATATATTATGAACGGGAAAACTCAAGGATATATACATGAGAACAACAAAGAACAAATTTTTGTAGATTTCTCTATTTTCCAAAAGTGATCTTCTTCCAAAGGCAATAGTTTTCTGATTCTCTGAGTTCGAGTTTGACAAGGAGAAGTGCACATCCTGTCATTCTGGTTCGTTGTATCTTTGAATAGATTGCCAGAAGAAAACCTGTGCATAAGAGGGTGGCAATATCTGTTTCAAAGTTAGCAGTTCATCACTGTGCCTCGGACAATTGAATTTGTGTTTGCAATTTCAGGTTCTATTTGATTATTATTCAACACGAACGGGTAAAGTACAATCCCTCTTGATTTCTACGTACAGTAGATTTTCCAACACATGAGGCTTGTATAGAGTTTTTTGGCAGTGCTTGTCTATAGTTGTGGTCTGAGCATACTTATGGAATGGGGAGTGATAACCCTGCAGCAGATTACTACACATTTTCATACATATCGATGTGTATCGAAATGAGTTGATGAACAATGTGGGGGTCACATCAGTTCATCCACTCATTTGAAAATGTGTAAGAATCTGTTGTACAAATATCGTTTCCCTTATGGAATATACAGGGGCTGGGTTCTCCATCCACCTTTTCACATCTTCATCGACAAGTTGCATCTCATCGACCCGCAATGATCCTCTTATCAACCTTTCCAGACTCCATTGTTCATCATCTGCTTATCGTTGGATCTGATCATGCTCCTCTCCTTGTTGAGCTAGGTGCAAGGATTCCACACCGGCCACGGCCATTTCGGTACATGGCCTTTTGGTCTAACATACCAGAGAGTCATCAAGTAGTCAATGGTGAATGGAATCGACATTTCCGCGGGTCAGGCTCGCATATTTTTTCTAATCAGCTCACTCAGGCAAGGAGTAAAATGCATGCATGGAATAAAAATTATGTGGGTATTTTAAACATATATATACTTATATGTATTAGAATATGTAATAAATTCCGTTTCCTGACGGCTCTAGCTTTTGGTAAACTTGGTTATCTAACAATATGGACTCTTCTGACGACGGGATTCTTGATTATGTATATCTGACTGCTAATCCTGAGGATAATGAAGATCTTCTTAAACCTGTCTCTGATGAGGAGGTTCGACAAGCAGTTCGGCAATTGGGGCCATTACGGAGTCCGGGACCTGATTCTATCATGCACACTGGAAGACTGTTGGCCCATCATTATGTGATATGGTTAAAACTTTCTTCTCTCAAGGTTCCTTTGCTAACGAAATCAATCATACTTATTTGGTGCTTATTCCTAAAGTGGACAATCCCATGGAGGCTTCTCAGTTTCGACCAATTGGATTGTGCAATTTTTCTTATAAGGTGATTTCTCGGATTATAATTAACCGTATGCAAGGAGTTATGAACAAGATTGTATCTCCTCACCAATCTGCATTTGCTAAGGGACGGGCTATTCAAGAATTGTGCTCTTAGCACAAGAACTATTTCACAGGCTTCATTCTATTAGATATCGTGTGAAGAAAGACGGGGGCGTGCTAGCAATCAAGTTTGATATTGCAAAGGCTTATGGTCGTATTAAATGGAGTTTCTTGAAGAAGGTGCTTCTTAAACTTGTGTTTTTCACACTCAATGGGTTCAAAGAATCTTATTTTGTGTGACCACTGTCTTTTACAGCTTATTGGCTAATGGTTCACCTACGTCTTATTTTCATCTGCAGAGGTGTCTTAGACAGGGTGATCCATTGTCCCCGTATTTATTCATCCTAATACATCAAGTACTCTCATTGACACTGCAAGCTAAGGAGCGGGCAAGGAAAATTCAAGGGATTAAAGTATTCAGGCAAGCTCTTGCTATTTCACGACTAATATATGCTGATGATTTAATCATTTTTCTTAAAGCAAAACAACAATGTTGGAACGAAGCTAAGGCTGTTTTGGATGAATATTGTATGGGGATGGGGCTTACTGCTAAATGCAGATAAGACTCGTATTTCTTTTAGCCCAAATGTCCCAATGGAGCTGCGTGCAGTGCTTCAAAATATTTTTCAAGTCCACTCAGCTGACCCAATTACGGAGTATCTTGGTGTTCCATTATTGAAGGGCCATCTTAGAAAAAGAAGACTACTGATATTTGTGCAAAATTGCAGAAGAAATTGGCTGGCTGGAAATCAAATTTGTTGAGTCAAGCAAGACGAGCAACACTTACTCAGTCTACATTGACTTCCCTACCGATACATTTAATCAGTTTATGTCTTCCGGTAGCGATTACTAATTATAGTGATCAATGTGCTCGAGATTTTTATTGAGCTAATGATGCTCGTAAAACTTTGCATACTATTAAGTGGCAGCAAATAACACTTCCTAAGAGATTAGGAGGTCTTGGTATTCGAATTGCGCAGACATTCAACACGGCTATGCTTTTTAAAAATTTGTGGAACCTGTTAGTGAAAATAGACTCCTTATGGGTTTCAATTATGACTAATGAAATATTTGGACAAGGTGAACTTGTTGGATGATGTGGAATCTCGAACTGATTCAGGCATTCAGCATATTGGAAATCTATAGTGAGACTATTACCTCTCTTTATGGTCAATCAATTCGAATGTTTCAAGATCGTTGCTTCCCTCTCAAATGTTGCTAGACAGACCAGATGGATTGGAGGCTAATGTAAAGATTGCTAATTTCTTTTATCCTGGAACCACTGAATGGGATGTTTCACATTTATTAAACTATTGGCCTCTTGGTACAGCTCAACAAATTGTGACTGTCAATTGCTCAGGGCTGCGAGATCAACTAGTTTGGAAATTTACTTCATCCGGTACTTACAGTAGCTTCAGCATATAGATGGTTAATGTCGTCTCCAGTTGTGGGTTCTTCTGATAACTTTTGGTTGTGACATTTACCTATTCAACAACGCAAAATTCACTTTGTATGGAAAGTTTGTCATGAGGGTATCACTACAAGTGAGCGCCTTTTTCGGCAACTGGGAGTCCCTATGAGGTTATGTGGCTTGTGGAAAAGATATTGAAACTACAGATCACTTGCTATTCCAATGTGGGTTTGCAGATCCATATGGATGGAGGTTATGGGTCATAAGTTCTCTCCAAGATACCACCAGATTTTACAAATGTGGCTTCGACATATTGCCGGTTCATGTCCTCACCAAAGATTGTCTACAGTAGAAGTATTTGCAGCCTATGCTTCTTTAATGTGGCTCATGTGGAAGGCTCGCAATGACTATATATTCATGCGCCGCCAACCTTCATGACCGGCCATTCACATTCAATTCTCTCGGTCAATCAAAGAGCAACCTCTTTTTCATGATCATCAAATCTCATCCAAGCATAAGAGTAAAACAGTCCATTAATTTCGTTGGATTGCATCCCCAACAAGTAGCTTCATCATCAACTTTGATGGATATGTCAAGTGGTCGTGCTTAGGAAAGGGGTGTTATTCGAGACTCGAACGGGCAGTTTACTGCTGCATTTCCATCTGAGTGTGTTGCTACTTCTGCGCTTCAGGCGGAAGCTTTTGGTTGCTTGCAAGGTTTACGCCTTGCGAAGCACCTAGGACTTAAAACATATTCAACTTCAAGGGGATTCCGAAGTACTGAAAACTTTACTCTCTCAGTCACCAGAGGAGGGCCCATGCAGAATTCGTAATGAGCTCCAGTTGATTACAATTCTTCTCCCTATCTTTCCTACGGTGCATAGGCATATCATCGTGAGGTGAATGCAGTAGCGGACCTGCTAGCAAATATAGCACTAGATGTTGGGTCATGTTGTTGGCTCAGACAACCCCCATGATGTATTACTCCTCTACTTGTAGTAGATGTTTCTGCTGTATATTTCCCCAGAATAACTAAGCTGTGACCTTAGTTAAGGCGGCCCAGCGTTTACCAAATAAAAAAAACTGATTATTCTTATCAAAATCATAGACATTGAGTAACTCTGAACTTGACCTTGCTTTTTTATCCCAAGACAAGGGCAAATATTCCAAAAAAAAGGTGCAAAATTTAAATGGCCATTATCTGACTCGTATAGAGTTGTAAATGTCAATGTATTTTCCAGCTGTAATCAATTTCCCATTACCTTCTTCACAATATCATTCCATTCATCTGCATCTGCATGTCAATTACGTCATGTTGTTAATAAAAACATTTTAAAAGCAAGGTCAGTTTGCATGATAATTTCATGTTAACCTGGAGCGGAGCCCCAACTTAGAGATTTACCTCCATAGGTGGATTATTCCTTATTTGCATCTTGAACTTTCAAGTTTAGGTAAATTACCAGGTAAATTATATTAAGTAATGATGAGATAGCCAAAATGCTGCCTGTGAGAAGTCTGCATCTATTGGCATCAGCATTTGTGACTAATCACGATAGATAATGTGCGGATAAGGTGACAATGATCACTTACACAGCAGCACCCTAGCAGCAACAAACACAGAGTAGACGAAGTACTTTCAAACAACAAATTCATGTTTTCTCTATAAACTGCCCTTAACAAAAAGATAGCATGATTGGGCTTAACCTCACCAATGAATATGAAGCCTATGTAACAGCTGGAAGATTTGCAGGTAGTTAATGAAGCAGGCATTATATTTCACCAGATCAGATGGTTCAGAAATTACACTTGCCATATTCATTACAACTATGCAGTTTTCAAATGTAAACTTTAATCTTATAATTTTAATCCTTTGAGACCATTTAGTGGTTAGTTCATTTGCTAGTTACTCATTTGGTGATTTGATCCATATAGAGGAATTCCTAATCACTTGCAAGAAAATAAGTTACATGCTTTACAAACTTACTTTTCTTATACCGGTTGAATGCGTGCTTCAGAGTTCGATTCAAAGATCCTTCATCTATACCTTCAAAAACATATCTAAAAATGTAGCAAAAGGAAAACAAATTGTCCGACTATTTTCCATTGGTGGGTGGGGGCTAGTGAATGCTATATGAGTGACACCCTTAAGGAGCTAGTTTGATTCAAAATTTAACCTTAGCTTGAGGAAGCTTCAGTAGATTCACGCAAAATTTGGTTTGGTAACCAAATTCCATGCAAATCTAAATTTAGGCTAGAATGAGGATTCAGCCATACTTTTAGCAAAAACTTAAAACCTATTGTTGTGAAGATTGAGGGACATCTAAAAAATAAAGCTACGGGAGAAAGTAGTAGGACATTTGTAAAAAGTAACTAAAGTAACAGAGAATCAATTTAATTTCATACTAAAGAGGTCAACAACGAAAGGTATAATTTTGTTGCAACAGTTAGTAAAAGATATATGGATAGAAAACAAGGACTCTATATGACCTTTATAGATTTGAAAAAAGCTTACGATAGAGTACTGAGAGAGCTCATTTGGAGTGTTTTAAAAAAGTATGGAGTCATAAGAGGTTACATAGATATTATAAATTATATGTATGAAAGGTTGTGATTAGTGGACAAACAAGTGAGGGGAAAATGAAGGAATTTTTTGTTACAGTTGGTCTTCATTAAGGGTCAACTTTAACTTCTTATATTTTTGTTTTAGTTATTGATGAGCTAACTAGACATATATAACATAGTGTACTTTTGTGTATGCTTTTCACAAATAATATAGTTTTAATTGATGAGAGTAAAGTAGGTTTGAATGCAAAACTAGAATTATGGAGGGAGGCTTTAGAATTAAAATATTTTAAAATAAATAAAACTAAGACAAAATGTATGAAATTTAATTTTAAAGAAGGTAGAAATATATGCTGAACCTTAGTTCAGATAAATGAGCAAGAAATGTCAAGGTGCGATTAGTTCCATTACTTATAAAGAAGGGGATAATAATAATGATGTGGTGCATAGGATAAACGCGGGGTGGGTAAAATGGATGAACCTTAAGGAGTTTTGTATGATAGGCGTGTTCTAAAAATTCTCAATGGGAAGTTTTATTAGACAACCATTCGGCTTGCAATACTCTATGGAGTGAAGTGTTAGGCACCAAAGAAAAATTATATATATATATATATAAGTTAAAAGTAGTCGAAATGAGAATGCTAAGGTGGATAAGTAAGATAATTACTAGGAAAGATAGGATTATAGATGAATATATTCGTGAAAATTTATGGATAACTCATTTATGGGAGAAACTGAGAGAATGTAGTATGGGCATATCCAAAGAAAACCAATAGATGCTCCTATGAGAAGATTAAAAAAATGGATGAAAATAATATTAAAAGAGGGAGAGGGAGACCTAATAGAACTTTGATAGAGTTAATAAAAAAATATATGGCTTCACTGTCTCTTATAAAAGAGTTGGCAAAAAATATGTCTGAATGGAGACGTAAGATCTATATAATTAGAAAAAGGTGTTGCTTGATTATGATTATGATCACAATCAGCAACACCTTATCCCATTTGTATTGGGTTGGAGGAACGGATTCTGCTCCATCATTCAGTCCAAGCATAGACCATTTCCGCACTTATAAATCTTAATCGTGATCTAAACATATCATATCAAGGAAATGATTACTTTGTAAAGCATGTCATAATCGACCAAAGCCACTTGAACTAATTATATCTATATTTCCAATGCCACTGGGTTATCCCAACTGGTTAGATTGTCTTTGGATGGGGAAGATGCCCAGTGATCAAATTCCGCCCAATCCCATTTTCCTCTCTAGCATGGCGATTCTTTCCTAAACCCTAAAATCACGGTTAATATCACAAAGAGAAGGGTTTTCATGCATAGCACACCAACTCATTTACCACATGAGAAGATTTTGGCATGGGCATCATGCATACAATAGTAACAATACTCATCAACCGTGTCTAATATCTGAAAGTTACCGTAAGCAACGGCCAAACATTGAATTTTAGTAAATAAGGATGTACAGTTCCCATTAGCCTTTCCATGATCAGACTCTGCATCTATGTCAAAAATAGTATCTGCAAGGCCACCAGTTTTTCGGACAATTACCACCTGAAAAGAGTGTTTTGCGTATATGAATGAATGAAAAAAACTATGAGAAAAGAAATAAGTTCTAAATTAAAATATAGCTTCACACAAAAAGATCATCAATGGGTTGTTCAGCCATACACCACTGTTATTCATGTTGCTGGCTTAAGTTGTTACAATAAGATGATTCAGTCTTAAGAGCAGAAAGGAGTTTAGGCCTCTATGTACCATGCTAGGACACCCATGTACCATCCCAGTACTCGATTCAAAGATATGAAGGTTTGCGAAGGGAATTTTGTGGACCAATGTAAGAAAAGGAGACATAAGAATGCTGATTCTCGTCCGATATTGCCTGCCCCAATATGCCAAAAAGAAAGCATAATTGCCACTAGTCATTGAACATCACAAAACATAATTTCAGGTTGTGTATGGAAATTGCTTGATAACCTTCGAAATTCACCTAATTCAAAGGTGATTAATTGATGCCTCAAATTGGTTAAACACTACCTGCAATTTCACTACCTCTCTCGTCCATTAAATGGTACTCCCTCCATTCACTTTTAATAAATGCAATTTTTTTAATAGATATTGTATCTATTAAATAAAATTATATTTATTAAAAATGACAAGAGGGAGTAAAAAAATCAGAAACAAACTTTTTTTTATAAAATTTGCAATCAACCATTGAAAGAACTACTTCTCGATTAGAAACAAGAAAGATAACATCAGAGATGCCTTTAATCTCCTCTCTCTCTCTCTCCAAAGCTATTAACTTGATGATCACCCAAGCTTAATTGAACAAAAGCTCGAATTTGAGATTTCTCAAAGCGCGATGGCAGAGGATGACCATTGTGCTCGTCTTATTGATGGAGCTTGTGATAGCTCCGAGCCTTTAGGCATTTAAGCACTTCTCTTCACTGTTAGTAAAAAGAGAAAAGTTTAAATGAAACTTAGTCTCTTGCAGCTTACATGAGCCCAAATAATCTTGAGCTGTCAGATTTTGAGCTTACAACTATAAGGGTGAATGATAGTTCACATTTGACATCCACCGTCGGATCAAAATTTGATAACTCAAGATGACTAATTTGACAACTCAAGATGACTTGGTTCATGTAAGCTTCCATTCGAACTAGTAAAAAATAAATATGGTTAAAGTGCAGCGCTAGAAAAATGCTCAGTCATTAACTGTGGCAACTTAGAAAGCAACACGTGGACGGTTGTCACGTGGGCTTTTGTCTTTGTTTTCCAGATTGAGAAGCTTTGGCGGGCCAATGAGAAGGCTCACCGACGCGATGGTGATAAGAAGGAAATTCCCTTTGCACCACTCGGCTAGTTACATCTATTTTTCAGTTTTGGTAACTTGATTACTTCCATTTCAACACAATTGGTAACTTGATTACTTCCATTGTTTTTGTTAATTCCATTTCAACTCAATGACAACTGCCAACAAATTGATTATGGTGTGGGAGATAAATCAACTACCAAAACGGGCTAAGGCATGATTAAGTGCATTGTTATCTCAAGTAGCTATTGCCTTCCTTCTTTTTACTAGAATAGTAGCTATTGCCTATTGGAGCTGTTTTCCTCTGCAGGTACGAGGACTGAGTCATATTGATGGTTTCCAAACCTAGCAAAATGAGCCGACTTTATTGCCAGAAAGTAGCATGGTCCATGGATAATTTGCCTGGTTAGTTTTCCTTCTTGTTGGCTGTCTGCCCAGCTATATTGTTATCATTTTTAGAACTGTATTAAAGTTTGACCAACCAATGCTTTTTTTCCTACCTAATTATCGAATTTTCAACAACAAATGGCCGCTTCTGGGTGCCCCATGTCTTTAGCCCCAACATGGAGTGAAAATCAAATCCAACAATAGACAAACAAGTTGGTTGGATGTGAATACATGACAGCATATTCTATTCTAAGGGTAGAAGAATCTCTCAAAACTCCAAACGAAAAAGACTAAAGTTGCACCAACTTAATACACTAATAAAGGATCCAACTTTTTATCATTAACAATAACAATAAAAGGCAAAAAGCTATCATAGCGAGGCCATTTGATGAAGAACCTTCAGCTTGAGAGGGGAACCAACCAAAAAGCCATGACCATATACAGCAGAAGGTTTACAAGAAAGACTCTGTCCTCCAAATTTCTATTTCTGACTCTTTTAAAAAGGTTCCTTGTTTCGGTGCTTCTTTTCCTATCCAGCTGAGAATACCATACGTAGGGCATAGAGGAAAAGGAAATCTGGATTAATCAGTCGGTTGTCATAGGTTGGGTCATGCAGCATCGAAACCGTGCCTTGCGAACATTGGTCATGATCTCCATCTCAGCGTTCTCAAGCATTCTCACAACCTCAGTAAAGGTGGGTCGAACATCAGGGTTGGCATCCCAGCAGCGTGTCATGATTTCCCCCAACACAGGGAGGCAATCGTTGGGAATAATGGGCCTGACGCCCTTGTTCACCACCGCAAATGCAGCCTGCACGGCAGTCATGTTCGAGAAGGGAAGCATGCCCGTGATCAGCTCCCACAGCACTATCCCAAAGCTGTAAACGTCCACCTTTTGGTTGTAAGGTCTGTGCTGGATCATTTCCCTGCAGAAATCATAACAAAGAACATGTTTGTGTTCAACTGTATAAAAGCCAGCAAAAACAAAACACGAAACTTGAACACTGAATCTATCACCACTAGAAGCCAACAACATTCATATATGTTTAGGCAGTCATGACTGACATATTGCTCACAAAAAGACATTCAAGAACAAGATCTTCAAAAAATATTTGATTAGGAGGACCACCAAGGTTTATGCAAATAATTAATACAGCCATGAATGATTTTTCAATGCACAAGAAAAAACAGTATAATCACAAAATTTCCTAATGATGAGCAGCCATAAAAGTATCATCCTCTCTGAGAAGTGACTCCGACAACCATTAGGAAACAAAAAATACAAATTCAAAATGCCAAATTCATCTATGACTACCTATTCCTGTAGACTGAACTACAGGTGGACACAAAATCAAATAAGCAGAAGAAAGTTAGCAAAGACATTGTTGGCTTAGACTAAAAAAGGAAAGGCACAGTATACTTCCTAACCAGCTGTACTACTTTTAATTTACCATCTGAAATCACCTTCCCTTCATCTTCTAGTCTTCTAGTAAAAAAAGGACCGTCCGCTGGTGAAAGTGCAACACAGATACCAATACAATCAACTTTTGAAAAGGAAAATGATCTAAGATTATCCTCCTTTGTTACACGATCACAGCAGTTGCTAACAGCCTAATCACTTTATTTAGCACTCTTTCTCCGAGCACACCTGCCAACAAATTGTGGAAATGAGTGCCTACCATACCTCAATTCTTTGACTTCTTTCCTGTTCCCTTGGTGCTCATTACCAGTAACCCTAAATCACAAAGCAATCAAAGAAGGAACCAAAAAATTTCTCCACACTCATACCAACCTTTCTTTGTGTCCTCACATTTTCCAAAGGTGATAGAATATCCATGGTCCAAAGCAGTAAAGAACATGGATAAAATTTAAATAAGATACAATTCCTATGACACCACCGTGGTAAAAGAACTTCTCTAAGGTAAAGTCGCTACAGTAACACAGTACAAATAACTAAGTACTTGACCCTTTTTTTGGCTCAGTACAATCAACTAAGTCCTTGAACATTCTCGTTATTGGATAATTAACTGTGAATCATTAGAGTAGCTGATGAATGGATTTGTGCTTTGACTGTCTCAAACTCTGCCTCAGTCCCCTCTTCAGCACAACGATGGTCAAACTGAGCTCAATTAAAATGAGCTCCAGCCAATTTGGGGTCATCTTACTCCATAAGCTTCATATTTTTATATTTTGAGATACTAAAATAATATATAGATGCGTGAAATAATAAGCATTCCAATCATCATCATGATCACCTTATCCTATTGTACCGTAAAAAACACAGATCATCTACATCTGTTCATCTCTATCAGAGACCATTTCTATACATAATCATTGCAATAACAAATTCAAATTTTAAATATGGCCAAAAGAACAGTTTATATAATGGAATTTGATCTAAGCTGGACAAAGCAAAACTCAGCTCATCAAGCCCACGTACAAGCTTCAAGTTGAGCTGCTTCAAGCTCAGCAAAGTACTCTGCACATAGTATACTATGTTAAAGTTGCATTTCTACAATCTGAAAGCATTCTGAAGTTTCTTTATATTAAATAAAGAATTTAACAGTTGTCAGAGGTTAAAAGAGTTAGTATCAAATTGTACTTCAATGAAGAAACACAGCAAATAGCAAAGTTTTGTAGCATATTTAGCAACTTTGTAAGAGACTACTCCTAACCTCTATTCTTAGTCATTTTTGTAGAATGCCACATAAGTTCATCACAAAAAAAAAAAAAGCGCAGACTGAACAGATTCAAAGAAATATAAGCACAACTCCTCTAAGCTTTGATCAGAAAATATTTAGCTCACTATGAGCATTAAACATTCGAACATGTAAAGCATATAAAAAAATCGTCAATTGGTAGTCTAAGTCGCAACAATACAAGTAAAGGATGGAAAAAAAATACAATTAGTTCCTACTAGTTACAATGTCACGGCCACAGAAAAAGAAAAACACCAACTGCAATTTATGATTGAGATAATGGATTTTATAGGACTTACGGAGCCATCCAGCGGTAAGTTCCAGTCTCTGGAGTCATTCCTTCCGTTTGTACTTCAATCCTCGCAACACCAAAATCAGCAATCTTTATAGATTTATCGCTGGCTATCAACAAGTTGTCTGATTTTAGATCTCTATGGATAAACCCAAGGCCATGGACATAAGCCATTCCCCTTGCAACATCCAAAGCTTGTTTCACAGCCAATTTCAACGGCACCGACCTCCTCTGCCGCCTTTGCAGAAATTGCCGGACAGACCCACCCTTTGCATACTCAGTCACTATACACCAAACCATTGGCTTTCTGCACGCTCCAATGAAGCGAACTATATTTGGATGTTTGAGAGTAGCAAGCATCATCACCTCCTGAGCAAATTGTTGCTCCATTAGTTGCGCCCTCTCTGGACTATTATCTGGCCTCTCCAAAATCTTAATTGCAACATCCTCTCCGTTGTATGTGCCTTTATAAAGCTTCCCAAAAGCCCCCTGAGCAAAAGCCATACCCATGCTAAGCTTCCTCAGGTCAATTGTCCATTCATCATAATTTTTCAACCCCCCCGTGGGATATCTGTCATCCATCAGCGCTTGTGCTAACGCATCGTCATTAAGGTCATGAGTGACCTTGCCAGGACGACGGAAAACACTGTGATCCGCTGAATAGTCTTTGTACGCAGTTTTTAATCCCGGATGGTTTAGAATGATAGTGTGTGAATCGTTCGACCCAACACTGCTATTATCCACAGACATCGATACTGACCCACCACCGGTGCTCGTCTGTAAGCTGCCAACGCTGTCAATCGACATGTTCGAGCCCTCACCCAGCTTCTGGTAAAACCCTTGGGTGAAATCATAAAAATTGTTTCCATTGTTGTTGTTCCCAATAATCCCAGGAAATTTCGGACTTTCCACCATCTTTCTATTTTAATTACAACTCGAAAACCTCGATACCCGTCTATCCGTCTACCGCATCACACTCAAACCCACAGAAGACACCAGATTAAGCTCCAACTACAAGTGAACCCAGCTTACCTAACCTTTCCACAAATCAAACTACCGAGCTGCAAGAAAAAACAACACAAAAACCCTCATTTCTCCCAACAAAGGACCCAATTCAACGTACGAAAACCAGAAAAAGGCAAGAGACGTACCAAAAATGAAGGCCGCCTCCTCTTCAGCTGTTTCCCCGCGGTATCTATCAGCAAAAGAGGACTTTTACATCTAATACATCTGCAATAAGATCACCTCAACCAGCTGGGTAAAATCAGGATCGGGCAGAAAAACCGCAGAATCCGACGCCAAATCCTCCAAAACCCAAATAACCTCTGACCTGACCTCCCAAATCACCGATTCCGTGGAGACTTACCTCGACCGGCAGGACTCCCGGCGGAGAAATCGGAAAACGGAGCACCGGGGTGGCGATTGGGCGGGGGGCGGAGATCAGGCGGCGGCGACGACAGAGTCGGAGCCGACGACCAGTGGAACGAGAGCACAAGAAGAAGCAGAAGCAGCAGCAGATGAGTCGTCAGTCATCGTCTCGCATTTATCGTGCATATCCCCTCCTTTGGCGCATACTTAATTAGATTTGTTTAACGGGTGATTTAGACCAAACCCCCTTTTTAGAGGGTCTAAATTCTGGGTTTAAATTATGGTGGCAAAAGGATTGGGAGTTGGTTGGACCCCTTGTCGTGACCCCCATGCCGTCAGTTGTGACGACATCACATGCCTTGTCCAAGCATCACACTGCTACCTAACTATCAGATTGGTCATCTTGCTTGGTAAATATTATGAGCCCTGCCTCACGCATGTTGGCGTGCGCAAAGGGACAATCTGAACCGTCGGATTGAGATTCTACGGTACACAGGGGTGGACGGTGATGTATTAGCGTGAGTTCGGCTCATATAAATGGGTTTCATGGTAAATTGCACATTACAGCCCCTTGAGAACCTTAACTTAAATGTGGATTATAATTGCCTGATACTTGAGATATGCATTGACCAACACGGAAGCATGCGGTCTACGAATTAATTTTGATGATTTTTTATTCTTAAACCAGTATTTGTATGGTATAAGAGCACGAAATGTGAACAAAAGGAAATGGTGACATGAACGGGAGTTGCGTGGAATTACTGGGTTGAAGGGTGATACGCCATTTAATCTAGGGAAACATTTAAATGAGATCGCTCGCATTTGCCTTATATGAGACTAATTTAAATCGTAGCCATTGGATCTTAATCCGACGGCTATAAACGACCACAAAGAATTCACTTATCCACTAATTTGACACTCACATACCTAATGATGTGATACTCAACTTTGGATCGGAATCCAACAACCTAAAAGATTGACTTCATATCCACGATCTCATGTAAATTGTTCTCTTTAATATATGTATGCAAATTATTGGGCACGTAAGGACATCAATGTAAGGAAGGGGGTAGGTTGAGAATTCAATTAAATGAAACCCTTGATGAGGGACTCATTAGAACTTTTTTTCTCGAAGCATGACTGCATGAGTCTCACACACTAGTCACGAATATAGTCTGTTTTTAATACATGTCACGAATATAGTCTTAGTGATTCTTAAAGCGTCGAATTTGTTATAGATAGGTGTGCATTGATGACTCCCTCCCACGAAGTTCCACGTGTATAATTATTAAGAATTTGGTGGTCCATGTTGTCAATGGCACGTTTCATGTTGGTGTTACCCATGGCATGAAGCCGTGAACGTACAATCTGCGAGTGACAAAATGAGATTGGGTTGCAGTTGGCGTATGATGCTACTTTGCTCTTCAATGTTGTTCAGACTTCAGCTCAGGCAAGTTCATTAGCCAAGATTTAGCTTTTTATTGGCCGTGTAGGAGTCAGGCCCAGATGCCCACAGTTCAACTAAAGCCCCAAAAAGCTAACTCTTGGGTGGCACAATGTGCAAATCCCAATGGCCTGCGTGATCTTAGCAAGGCCGCAAGAGTGCCGACTATTATAAGTTCGTACTTTTTTGCATTGAACGTCCACAGTCGCATGCTCCAATATCGCATGAAATTCTACGAAGTTAAGAGATTTAGGACCCACGCGGATTTGAACAGATGCTTATTGGGGAAGAAACAGGAATACTTCATGCAACAATCAACACTGGCATGGTAGTCTGGCAGAAGATGTTGGATTCGAAGCTATATATTCCGTACGAGCCAAAACTCTAGCAACAAAAACAAATGTATATAAGAACTCATGGGCCCTTACGGGTGAAGGAAACGACGATGTATCCAGTCTTCCCACATGGCTGTCAATTCGACGCGTCTCTCTAATCTACCATGATGCACTTTGGCTCTTTTGCTGTCTGGTCCAGCAGCCCCAAACTGCACACCGATCATTTGTCTCCATCCTAAACTTTGTAAGCCATAGTTCTCTCACTGGCGTCCTGGCGCACGAAATACGCGTGATCTAGGGCTCATAATTCACGAGGACTCTTACCAGCCTCTAATTTGCTTGAATGGTAAAATCTTTGATCAGCAGCATTTCCATTCAACAAACAATGGAATTCGGCAAAGGGATTTATAATCTGGGAACATTAAGACGATTTAGGCCATGATTATATTCTTGAACTCAAGTCGGCTGACCTAAACTTCCGACCAATTTTCCATCTACTGACTCTAGTAGCTTATGGGGACTTATAGTAATGCTCTTTTGAGTTGAACAATCAAACATGAGACTTATGGGAAAGCATTACTTTAATATATGCCAATTAATTTTATGTAACCATAAGCAAAACACCGACACTTGTGGCTATTATTTAGTCAACGTGTCATTAGGACGTGTTTTACGTTGTCAACAGAATATGTAGTATTTAATAAACTTCATCCTTAGCAAGTGTTGTTTATCTCTGTCCTTTTCCATAATTTAGGTTCAGCATATGCTCGCCTTAATTTAATTTAAGGAAAAAAATTCACATTCATGTCAAAAGAAGTCTCCCTTCTATTTAAATGCATAGTTACAGGGAACTCGAAACAATACAGAAATAACGCGTCTAGGAGGGAGTACTCGTCTTCCTTCTGGCCGGCCAGTGGCCTGCTGCCCTGGCTGGCCGGAGCCTTGTGGTTGGTGTGCCCGGTTGGGATTTCAATCTAGTGATGTACCAGTGCGCTCGCAGGCGATGACCTCCGTTCCTCCTCCTTCTATCTTCCCCTACACCCTCTTCTCCTTTCTCCATCCCATCCTTTTTCTCTGCCACCACGCCCTAGTTAGCCCCTTATGCCACCCTCCCTCCAGCCCTTCTATTTCCCATGGTCATCGTTGGTCCTTATCTTTTATTGAAGTTGGTGTCTTTTGCTTTTAGGAGTTTGGATCCAGTCCTAGCATGTGTTTTGCATATCCCTCTTTAGATGGGACAGTTAGATCATCGTTGATGGGCGTGCACTTGTATGTTTATAATCGCCTGCATTGTATGTCGATGTTGGCAGTGGCTATTCTCCACCAAGAGTGTTCGAGGATCGAGTATACGATGTTTTTTTGCCCTTATCTTGGTGTTGCTCTTGGGGCTGTGAAGCCCAGATGTAAAATTGGTATTTGTCCAATCGTATAGAGTTTGCTAGTGAGGATGGAGTTTGAGGTCCTTTGTTTCGGACGTGCTTTTACGTGCTTGCCATTAATATGGGTTTTCTTTTCGATCTTTTGGTGCTTTTGATGCAATTTTATTTGTTACACTATGTATCTTTTGTTGCATTAAACTGTATCATTATTGGGATATATGTTGTTGATGGTTAATAAAGTGGTTATGCCCTCTAGGTGCTTTTGCATAAAAAAATAAACTTGAAATAAAAATTTATTGATTAATTACTTCCTTAGTTCAATAAAACCTGTCTGCATTTAGAAAGGCTTAGACAGAACCTCATCTACTTTGACTCTTTTGTCCCTGCGCTAACAAGTTTCATTCACGAACTAAAATGTACATTTTCGTAATTTTCTGCGATCGAAAGGACTAAATATTCGCATAAATACATCCCGCGCCAATACAAGCTTCACTTCTCCTTGTCCCTCTCCCTCTCCCACCTTCTCGCGTGAGTTGCAGCAAGAACTTTGGAGAGCTCCGAACTTTTCGGACGTGCCATTTCCACCATCTCCTTCGCCGATGCTCTGGTCGAGATTTGTGGAGTTCTTGGCGCCTCCGTCAGACGTTGAAAAGCGTCCATCATCCCCCTGAAACTACCGAGAATCAGATCGAGAGAGAAGTCGTCCGGGAACTGAGCTCGCAATGGGAAAATGCTTCTCCACCGGGAAGCGCAGGGGCAGCGCCGAGCCCCAGCCAGGTCTCGATTCTCTTGTTTTTCCATCTTCGTTTCTTTTATTTTCTTTAGAATGAGATTCCGAAAAATGCCGACGCATTGATTCATACTCGGTTCTTGCTAGTGAGGTATCAATGCAATTGCTGAATTAGACCTCTAGTGTCATTGAGTATGAACTTTTGATGATGAGTGATTATGATCATGACTCAAGAAGTATGGTTCGTCTTTAATTAATGCTTATCATAATACGTAATGATTTCTTTGAGTTCGGCATTGAATGATGACTAGAACATGGTATTTGTGTGTTTAATTAGCTAAGAATCGGAAAGATCGACTGCATTCAATGCTTGTTATAGTGCATGTCTATAAATACGAATCATTGTTTTTGATGGATCAAAATTGTCGCACTTCTGTACCATTGGCGCAATATTGCTAGCTCACATGTCAGTTGTCACAGACACTAGGTTGCCTGTTATGATGAGGCATTGATAAAGTAGCGATGAGTCTTGATCTTGAATCTTGCTGGGTTTCAGCATCTCCACTAGTGAAAATGTTAACACCTTGGCAGAAGGGTTCTAAGATTAGCTGGGCAAAGGTGAGACGCTTAATGAACCCAATGATTGCCTTGGATATAGTCAGAAGACCTCTGTCATACCGCCCACAGGTTTGAGACTGTGTTACGAAATATTTCAGTTCAAAGTTGCATGAAGTTGTTGTGAACATCTTTTTTTTTGGCAATTTTCAAGCTGAGTTGCCTAGCAAAGAAGTTAGTAGCTTTAGCACTCTGCCAGCTGAGTAAATTCAGAGTTTGGAATTTGTTTTAGTTATGTTACTGAGGTTGTCAGTTTGTGAATGTTTGCAATACAGACAATTAGCTCTTCTGCAGCAGATATTAATTGCCATCATTGCAACTTAGATGTAGTAGTCCTGGTTACTCTGTGTAAAAGCGATTTCCAACTCGTTTCTTTCCACGCTTGTATGTTTCAGTGGAAGCACATCATGCATCTGTAGACACCAGCAGCCGTGCTACTATGCCACCAAATCCTCGAGTTCAGGACTTGCGGCAGACCAGCTTCAAGGACGTTGAGAACTTTACGTATAATGAAATGAAACTTGCCAGTAGGGACTTCAGGGAAATGTTAGGCGAGGGGGGGTTTGGTATTGTCTACAAAGGCGTTATTGATGGGATTAGACCTGGTTATAGATCAACGGAAGTTGCCATTAAAGAGCTGGGACGAAATAAATTGCAAGGAGAAAGGGAATGGCTGGTATATTACTGACCAAGTTCAAGATGCTTCTGTAGTGTTTTCTGTCGTTTAGTTCTCTATGCAGAATTGTTTTTGTTGAACATAGCCTTAAATATCGGTAGACAATGGAAAACCACCTGAATTGGTTTTCATTTTCTGTAGACAGAGGTGTCCTATCTTGGGAAGCATAGACATCCAAATATTGTGAAGTTGATTGGCTACTGCTGCGAGAGCGGTCATAGGCTGGTGGTTTATGAATATATGGCTTTCGGAAGCCTTGACAAGCACCTTTTCGACGGTAAGAGACAACTTATATTTCTTTGTTTTCTTATGAATACTACACCCTTCGGTCACTTTTACTAGACACCGTTTTTTTCAAATGAACTAAATTTTTAGTTGATATGAAAAAAACTGTACCTATTAAGAGTGACCGGAGGGAGTACAATTTTTATTAATGCAACATCGTGATGCCAAATCAATTATAGTCATGGCATAATATGCATCTTACTCGTTCTGTTTGCAACCATTGCATACAAGATGTTCATGGTGTTTTTGCTTCATTTTCTATGATAAATTTTCTATTATCATTCTATACTGGAAACGACTTGCATGTTAGCTAAGCAGCCAAAATGACCAGAAAAAACAAAAAGAAGAGAAAAAATGGTGGTTCAGAATATAAAAAAGCCATTCCCCATAACTCAACTACTACATCAGCGGTTACCGCATTTTGTTCTCATATTGATTTTCATCAGCTTCCAGAAGATAACTGTCTTAGTTATGGCAAACCATGTTAAACTGACTAGGTTTTCATAAGCTTCTCAACTCATTCTGAATACGAATTTGTGATCATTACAGCCTGAGAAGCATGATTTTATTAAATGTATGTTTCCTTTTGATGGTCGTGTGTAAATGGTGACGCTGCACTTTTTTTCTATTCAGCACCACGCTCAATGCCTTTGCCTATTAGAATGAAGATTGCCCTTGGTGCAGCAAAGGCGCTTGCCTTCCTGCATGGGAAAGAACCGCCTATCATCTATCGTGATTTCAAAACATCAAATATCTTACTAGATTCGGTTAGTACTGTTTTTATTTGACTGGTAATTTTTTATGTACACTCTATTCTTGGAACTCGTCTTCTCTTTGAATTTAGAACTAAACATCAGTTATGTTCAGTGTCATGTACGGAAGCATATTTGGAACGAAACACAATAGATACATAAATATTGCCAGGCGACTCAATTCATCTGGTCAATCCAAAAGAAAATTCCTCTGTTGTTTAGCAAATAAGCTTCATATTCTTTGTAATGAGCTAATTGTTAAGAGCAAAAAGACTCTGTAATTGAACGTTGATCATAACCATGTAGATGTTTATTGAAATTCTATGTTAAATAGTGTGCATCATGAACATAGTTTCCTTTTACATGCACCACGTGATGGAAATTTTCTATCCAATGTCAGAACTACAATCCAAAGCTTTCGGACTTTGGACTTGCCAGAGACGGGCCTACGGGAAACCAGAGCCATGTTAGCACTCGTGTTATGGGCACGGAGGGTTATGCAGCGCCAGAATATCTACAAACAGGTACTTGCAGTTATCAGTTTTGGGGAGTGATAAGTTGGAATGAAAGAATGACCTACTTGCTGAATTCTGAAATTTTTAGCTCCCCAGTTCACTTCTCTTTCTTTTGCATTTTATCTTCATAATTTGTCAAATATCAAATTTTCTTCGGCCCATTAAGAGTTTAAGGGGGGCGTTAATCTTTTAATGAGCCTATTAGGAGATCAAATTCTCTTCTGCTCATTGAGACAGGGAATTATTATTTACATAAGGTTTTTAGTTCATTTTGAAAAACCTTATGTTATCTTTCAAAAAGGCAAGCATTTTCTTGAAACAAGTCTAATTGAAGCAGTTTTCTCCATGTGAACAGGGAAGCTAACTGTTAGATGTGATGTCTATGGTTTTGGAGTTGTGCTCCTTGAGATGCTTACTGGTAGAAGAGCCTTGGACCCGAACAGGCGCAGAGAAGAACGCAGCTTGGTTGTGTGGGCTCGTCCTCAGTTGAAGGATACAAACTTGCTGGTGGGTATTTTAGATCCGAGAATGGACGGCCGGCCTAACCTTGATGCAGTCTCAAAATTAGCAATGACAGCCTACTGCTGTGTTAGAGAGCTTCCCACATACAGGCCCACCATGAATGAGGTTGTCCAAGTTTTGGAAGAACTCCAGGCCGAAGCCCAAGACGATAGTAAGAAGCCACCACGGCCCCTAAGTCGAGGCATAATAATATCTGAGGTTCCAAAAAGCCCAGCTAACAAATTAGGTGATGGTGCGGACAGGCAGCCCAAACCTAGGAAAGAAGAAGGCAAAAGAGGATCAGAAAATGTGCCCCGATCTAGAAGAACAAAACCTGCAAGTGAAATGGCTGGAAGTGTTGGCAATCCTCCTCTGACTGATCTCATTCGGGAGGACTATTTTGGTTGAATGTATTAAAGCGATAATCCGAAGCAGTCCGATCACTACAGTCCTTGCTGATTAGCTTCATAGAAATAGATAGAGACAGATGGGTTTTAGCACCCATATACTAGGTACTAGTATGCTTGTTGCCTCGTGTCCCGTTTGCTGCAAATTCTCTACCTTCAGCTTTTGAAGCCGGTCAAATCAAGCCACATGTTGTGATTCACGCAAGCAGAGGACTCGAGTGATTTTTACAAAGCAGTGATTAGTAGTGGATGATATTGATTCGTGTAAAATCTAACACTTACTTTTTTCTTTTGACGAAAAACGCAATACATACTTTGCAATCAATTGGAACGTCGATTTTATATCTGATCCGGAATTTCTTTATATGTTCAGCATTTCCTTCATGTTTCTACTGGGGTTTGCCTACTTTGCCTTCTATATGAGCCAAGTGATGACGATTTTGGCATTTGAAGTTTGCCTTATATCGATCATTAAGCGTCCTAAGTCGTTTTAAAAGTGGCCCAAAGCTTTTGGTTAGAAATTTAACGTAAATAATTTCGACAAAATCTTAACTAGTATAAGCTTAATTAATACTAGAGAGAACAACATACTTAAAGAACCTAATACAAACATGCTATTATAGAAAGCGTTCGAGTATTGTGGACGTCAAAGAAACCCTTGTCAAGAACGAAGATGTTGCATAACAAAGCTTCATCAGTCGTCTGCTTTGGACATCACCGACAGACGGCTCGGCCTCGGCTAGAAAGCTTCCCTCCGCCTCTGCTGGCTGGACGAGGGCCGAATCACGACCGCCGCCCGAGATCTCTTGGCCAGGCTGTCCTCCACGGCACCGATCTTGACGAGGGAGTTGGTCATCGCAGTCCGTGGTGCGTTGAGTTTCGGCTGGAGGACGCCTGTTTTGCTCCGCTGCTTCTGCCCCTACTGCTTATTAATCCCGTGTAGGCTGCAGCGGAAGGAACCCGGATGATTCGACGGCGAGTGCATGCACGACTTCTTTGCCCGAGCCAAAAGCGGCTTGCTGGAAGGCTTTCTAATGACATTGGCTGAGTACCTTCCGGGGGAGGTAGGACGGTTGTCCGTGGAGAAGCTGACCGAGGTGGTGGAGACGAAGCAGGAGAAGGCGGTCATGAGGGATACCTCACGAATACTGACCGGCTGTTTGGTACTGCGGTTTTGTATTTTATTAGATATTTTTCAGAATATTCGTACATCCTGAAATGTATTTACCTGCAGATAACACGCAAAGGATAGTTAGATAAAAAGGATTAGCGTGAAGAAGTTCGTAGTTTTTGATGTTAAATTTTTTATTTACGAATAGATTTGTACTAATAAATATAGTAGGTTATTATTTTATTATTTATTATAAATTTTATTTATAAATAATTTATCATTTAAATTTTATCATTTTATATTTTTCACTTTAACATACCATTCCAACCAATCTACATGGGTTCCGTTTCAATCAATCTAACTTTAGTTTTGTCAGAAAATTACAATTGCAAGAACCCAAGGCCATGACTGCTATGTCATATTCCGATAGTCAATAGTAAAAACGAACAGGGCACCCTGTCACCAGAGATCTCATCATGATGGTCTTAGTTGGACAGGTGTTTGCGACTGGAGATATGCTCTCTCTCCGTCCGGTTGCAGAGTGCCCGGATTCTTTGAAAAACTGCTAATAACAATTCCAAGAGGGAGGGAGTACTTTGGGTGGAATTTTACTTCTGCCCAGCTTCCACCATCAAACGTATATCCGTCCGTGATAGTCGGATTCCAACAAAATCAAGTACAGGGAAAATTCCTCATTGTTGGCATTTCGGACATGGCTCTGGATTCTATAACTTAAAGTAGCAGACGGATAGAAAACTCCTCCTCGCCCAACTCTCACCAATGTTCCAGGTACATTAGTTGGTTGATAGTTCCCCACTGCTTTATATAACTAGCACTTACCATTTTCCGGAAAGGAAACAAGGTGAATTAGGTGCTATCATGCCATGCAACTCTTACCCACTACTCCCGTCCAAAAGTACCTGTCTGGATTGGAAAATTAAATTGAACTAATTCAAACAGGTAATTTTGGATGGAGGGATTCATTTCAGATGAAGTGACTTGGTTCCCAACTTCCACTGCATCATTGTACACAGTCCAACATTTATCTAAAAATGTTATGACAACGTATAAGAACCGCATTTGAGACATCATATCTTCAAAATTTCTAACACAAGTGAACAGTTTACATGGAAGACCATTAAGGCCAAAGTCTCAATTCACACGTTACTCAAAAAAAAAAGTTGCCAAATAGAAAGCCACAATTTGCTCGGTTATGCTCCCAATAAACAGCTATGTTTCCTCCGCATTGCAAATATTAGGGGCATTTTCCTGCATATACAACAAAGAATGCATTAACCCTGTTAACAATTCATGTTGTACATTATAAAGAAATTGAACCAGAAGTAGGCTGTAAATTATTTTCTTATGTTTAGATAAAGAAAATGTATCACTAATTTCTTGCATGTATTTCTGATGGAAGATACAAAAAGATTCAAATGTTAATTCATTTTTATGCTAAGATTCCAATATCACTTGAGTGGTGTAAAAGCAAACTACAGCAATAGGTAACTAAAGAACTCTAAGTCATAACATAAACAAATGTTTACAACTTATTATGCATGAGTCCAGTTTACATGAGAGACGGCTCACGCATGCTGCGTGAGAAGACTCACCTCAAGCCATCAGATTTTGATCGGACAGCCAGTGTCAGATCAGGGGGCAGATGTTGTGAATCGCCACCCACCATCAGATCAAAATCCGATGGCACACTGACTCAGTCCACACAGTGTCTCATGTAAACTTTTCCCAGCATAATTGATTGCAAAAATTTCTATAAGAGCTCTTAAAAAGCTTAAGGTTTTTTTGAAGTTTGCAAAAATTTTCTGAAGGTTTTTTAAATAACTTAAGGCTATCTCTATTATCTCAAGGGACCATCATATAAAAGTAAACAGAAGTTGCTTACCCCACACTTGGCGCAATCTCAGCGCAATTTGTAAAATAGATCTTCTATCTATTTCATCAAGGATGTCCAAAGACAATGCTTTCTGTAGCGCATACAACACATCCTTCTTTGCTTTTGGAGATAGGCGAAAGCAGTTTGGGACCTCAATTGTGCTTAACTGGGCTACCTAATAACAGAAAATGGCAGAAAATGTTCAACTTGTATATATTAAAAAGCTTCGTTTACAACTTCTGCTACATTTTAGCAAGCAAAAGAAAAGCTCAGAATTTTATATAGCAGTATAACATTCTCCTAAACAATTCTAAAAGTTCAACAAATCCCCATATATATTATCAGATGACAGCAGTTTCCAATCAGTAATATACAAATATGAAAATTTTGGAATGGAATACTTGGATTACAGGTGCAATCATACTTCACCAAATTTGGTAACACGTAAGGGAGGTTTTTTCCTGAGCAACAAATTCTAGGGCTAGGAATAAAAAGGATACAGCCATTCCTCATCCTTTGTGACAAACTTCATCCTTATATGTACAGAATCGTAGTCACTAAGCTTTTCACTGCATGACTATATATAATAGCATATATGACATACATTAATAAATTAATACTTTAATTGACATAAAACTTCCATTAAAACTTAATCAAAAGGAAAGATTAACATAAACATCGTGCAAATAAATCTACCTGATGCAACCAAGGCAGAATGGAGTCAATAAACCGCTGATCTAGCAAATCTGATGTGACAATGTTTAAAAGGTCACTTGTTGTCTTCAGTGACAACCTATCTAACACCGGCCCAGTTCTATCCATTAGCTCTTTCAGAAAAAGACGATTGCTACTAGAGCAGAGAGCCTCCACAAATGCCGACTCCAGGTCTCCCATGGCAAGGTAATCCTTAACATGTTTCTGCAAGCTATTACTGCTTTCTAGACTCTGCACCATGTGAGAGTTGTTATAAGGTGGACTGGAGATAGAACTAGCTTCTTTAGATGGGAAAGACCTTTCTCTTTGAAGATTGCAGCGATTTTCCATCCCTTTAGTAGCTGGGCAGTTTCTACCACACTCAGCTGGTTCTCTCCATATTGCTGTTCCTTGCTTAACTGGAATACCTGGTCTCTTATTTATAGTCAGACACTCATCCCACATATCTCTACTCATTGTAGATGCAGATGACTTTCTACATGTCGAATCCACAGAAGGCCTAGGAGTGAAAGTCGAAAGTCTAGGTGAATGAGAAACACTAGGATTGCTCTTACGAAGTCTCGAGTTAGCTATGTTTGAGTAACTTGTATTCTGCGTAAGGCTTTCAGCAATTTTCTCCATCACATTCTCTAAACTAAGTACTTTTGATTGCAAAACAGACAAAGTATCCATTGAACTTTCCATATAAACCTGAATATTGCAAGGAGAAAAAGGGAAGCCGAGTCAGTTTTACAGGCTATTAATGTGAGCAAGATAGAACAAAGCAGTGAAAGCACTTAAAAAATAAACAAAGAAATAACAAATCTATAATCACTTAATGTCGAATGCCACTTGATAAATCAGAATAACATACACTAGTTCATAAGTAATTGTCATCATCAAACATGTGAAGATGCAAGGTGATTGACAAGGCCTAGTATGAAGATGCAATGTGTTTCAAGGTAATATGGAGGGTGTTCACTGTAAAACATTAATATGCACTCATGGTCTTGCATTTTTACTTAGAAAATCTCAAACTGGACCGATGATATCGCATCTGTCTGTCAGAGGACAGATAAGTTGGTATAACTGGATAAGATGTCTGACAAAAAAAAATCGGTGAAAAAAGAAGTTCAAGAGTAAAAAGACACATTTTAATATTGTTGATATTGTCGTTGCAAAAAAAAAATTCTAATCATTATTGCACCATACTCCATCAGGACAAGCAAGCTGAAAGACATAAACAAATGCAAAATACATCTCTCAAGAAGTTAGAGCTCTGCAATCTACAAAAATACCTGAAGAAGATCCATTAAGCTTGACTGCTTACTCTCTATCTCCAAAAGCTGCTTCCTGATCGCTGTCAATTCACTTGCATTGTGGGAACAGCAGCCCTGCTCAACTTGTGTCCTCAAATCTGTAACTGTAGAATCCAAGCTACTCCTGTCTTGGACTCCTGACGAATAAATGTGGCCATCAAAATAATTTTTGTCAACTGAACAGTGTATATCCTGACTCCCTGCCTTGAGAGGGTCATTGTCTTCAACAGTATTATGGGCAACTTTCTTACATTTGGTCTCAAGGCTGCCGCTTACAATGTCTAATATGGTAGAAGAGTTCAGCTTTTCATCCACCTGCATATAATCACATCCAACATCATGGAACTCTGTCGTATTGTCCATTGTTCCTCCAAAACTTTTTGTTACACAACTCCCTTCAGATTCTTCATTTTGTGCATCAGCTAGTGAAAGTATACGAGTCTTAGGAACTGCGATTTCAATATTCCAGTCAATTTTCTTATATTGCTGGGGATTCTGGACATGATTTGCACATGCTTTTCGAACAGACAATGGAGAGCGCTTCTTCACTGGGCATGTAAAATTTCTGCTTACATTTGAAGGACTACCGGCACTAACGTGATTATAATCTTTCCAACTGCTTTCCTTAGCACGATTCACACCAGGGTAGTCACCTCCACGGAAATTTTCTGTTTGGCATTTTAGAAAAAGATGCTTTTCTTTGGATGGTAATGACAATTAACAGACTTCAAACATTGAATATAAAAATTATTTAAAAACTTAGAAATCAACATATTTGTCCAAGTTTAAATAGCTGGCGGCCTACCCTTTGTGGATGACCCAGCTTCGGAGGGTTCAGGAGAACCAATACCAGAAAGATTTTTCCAGCACTGTATAGCTTGCGCCACTGAATCTCTAACAGGTTTCACCTTCAAAACGAACAAAGATCACAACTAAATCTTGGGCTTGATCTTCTGCATGACTGATGATCAAGTGAGCATTTTAAAAGTGATGGAAGTTACACTAACCTTATCAAAACGACAAGATTCAAGTGCATGAATGCAGGAAGTCTTAAAAGGTCCCAAGAGTGATCCACAACTTGTAGCTATGCTTGCTAATGCCGCAGAAGCAGCTTTTCGCGTTGTCCACTCAGTGTTTTTTAGTGCTTCTTGAATGCCAGCTAATGCAGCGGATAAAGCATGATCAAGAGAAGCTCCCCCTGCCTATAGGGTCGCAGTTAAAGACAGTTAAAATAGTTTAAATTGTTTGAAAATGAAATTCAAATAAACGAAACAAAACAGTTGAATGAGAATTAAAACATGAAGCACAGCAATGCCAAGTGAATTAAGCACACCTGAATAATGCTTCTAATCAATTCAATGAGTGCCGGTTTAGCCATAAAATGTTGGTTTTTAAGCAACTTAAGGATACGAGTCAACATCCTCGCCAACACCGAAATGGGAAAACCACTTGAATTGTCAATAACCCTAGCCAAGCACATTGCAGAGCCCGATTGCACCTGCTTATTTTGCTCCCCCAAAGCTTCAAACAGAGGCTTAGCTAACACAACAAAAGGTGTATCATTTTCACCTTCATAGCACCTCACTGTTGAAGCCAGCACACCCACAGTCTCCACACACGCATCCCTGACTACAGAATCTGGGTCTTTGAGTCGTTTCACTACACTTGCAACCATCTTCCCCAGGTGAGGAGCAAGGAGATTCCCATGACACTTTGCTAGAACGCCCATTATCCTTATGCATTCTTTCCGGACAGCACTCTTCTGCTCCGAATCAGTGTCTACAATGCATGATAGAAATGAAACAATACCATCTGCTGTTAAACTTTCTGCTACTTTTTCCAGTTCTTCCACTGCAATTTGGTAAGTATCTCGATCAGCAAGCTTGTTAAGCGCGACAACAACTCTGTGCTTGAGTTCATAAGCAGCCTGCTGCGGGGTAATTCGACCTGATGGTTTGCCCTTCGAATGCATGTATGACTTCATACTGCCTCACTAAAAGACCGGTCCAAAATGTGTCAAAATCGTTTGCCCATTCTTCTCATTGAAAAGCAAACACTCTGGCCAAAATTACCAGAGTGAATACCTAACTGTGCCCGCCTCCAACCCTACATGAAAAAATCACAAGACAAAAGACAGCAACATTTCAGCCAAACTACTCAAACGTCATTACCTCAAAAATTTGAACTTCAGAACTAGAAAAACTAAAAATTTGCAGCGCATTGTACCATAACGGTAGATAGTGGACAGGAAATTGATCTTTTAAAGCAAAAAAATCAATTTTGAACCTAAAGCACAGCTGAACTTCATGAATGTTCGGCAATTAGCGATGAATTTACAATAAATCCTGAGGCATAACCATTAGTGTTATAATGAAGGTGACAAGCAGCTCCAGAATGAAGCGAGAAGCCGAATCGTCTAAAGTAAAGTTTTTCTCAAAAAACAAGCCGAAAAAGTAAGCAAAAAGAAGAATTACATCTGAAAAACACACAAAAGTGATTTACAACTAGACAAACGAGATCATGATGAGCAGAATCCAGAAATAAGAAACGGATTCGAAATTGCATTCCTGAAGAGAAGAGCTACTTACAGAGTAGAGGCGAGAGATCGAGGGCAAGAAAAACTGAAAAATCAAAACTGGAAAGCATCAGAAGATGGTGATTTGTGCTTCTTTTTATCTGAAAAATGCCCTCGGCCGGCAGGCATCTGTTTTCGCGCCTCGTGCACCTACAGTTTCGAATTTTGAGAGATGGATCGTCCTGATCGTTGGATAACGACGCGTGGGGAAGATCCGACAATCTTTGTGTGAGGAAATTACCGAGATGGGCATTCGTTTGAAATTGGGTGAATGGGGCCCTGCAGGGTTTGGAAGTTGGTAGTAGGAGGAGAAAATATTACGTACGCGTGGCGTACAGGAAACACAAGCTCACCACCAAAGGGTGATTGACACGACCTCTCTTGTTACGCTAAGGACCCACACAAAGTGTAATCACTGATTGGGATTGGTGATGAGCATGAGATCTGGGAAAGTACACCTAAAAGGGGCGTTTGGGGCGTGATTAAAGGGAAATGATATTTGTACAGCAGATTCCTACACATTTCCATACACAGCTGATGTGTATGGAAATGTGTATGAATCTGTTGTAGGGTTATCACTTGATTAAAAGTGCAGCATCCATGTTTTTATTTAAAACATCCGATGTGTTTCGGCTGGGGTCCATTTATTTTACCTGAACCTGAATCTAAAAAGCCTTCTAAAAATTCTAAAAAGCCATTGATCTGAAACTTTGATATCTAATCTGAAATGGCCTCAGGATATTCAATTCCTCCAGCTTCCGCTCAAGTAGCCAAAAAAAAGAGGGATTGCAGCCAAAAAAGCGAGAAGGAGCAGCAGTCGCATAAATCTCCAGGAAGAAAACCTCAGAAATCGGTGCCCTAGATGGCGCAAAGGCTTCCTGCCTGGTCTCTGGATCGCCATTTCCACCGGAGTCCTCGCGGAGTCCGATCGAGAAAAAAGCAAGTCGAAGAAATAGAGGAATAGAAGTGAAGTCCTCCACGGCCTCGGAATGTGACTCCAAAAACTCTGACAATAGCGACTCCGACCTCACCCTCTCCTCCTCCACTGTTGCCCCCGGGACCTGCGGCACCAGAGCCTCGATCTGAGCCGAAAAGCTTCCAACTTTCCCAAAAAACAGCACCGCCGCCGCAGTGAAGATTGCCGCAGAAGCAGCTTTTTTCATCCTTTCGCCAACAAAGATCCTCCTTTCTCCATCGCCGCTAAAATCCGAGCTCAACCAAGACCGAACGAATATCATGGAATGGCGTGTCGGGGCTGGCGGCGGGAGGGGAAGGAGAGGGAGTTTCCGCCATGGGAGAGAGCTCCTCTGTTCAAAGATGGTAGGGTTTGGGGGGTGGAGCTTGCTCCAGGTGCAGGGAGGAAGATGGTGGTTTTCAGAAAAATAGGTTAGTGGGAGCTTCTTACTTGCAATTAGAAGCTATGGAAGAAAGGTCATCAGTTGAGAACCCTTTGCAGCTAAAAAGAACCAGCAACTTGAAATTGAGAAAGGAGCGCAAGAGGAGGTCGAGGCTCTCATCCGACACCACCATCCACTTGAGCCCGAGCTCCTCCAGCCATGGGCAGTTTTTCGCCATGGCCTCGATCCAAGGGTCGACGAAACCACCCTAGTCTTCCGGCACGGGGTTGAAGTCTGCAAAATGGGGCTTCCCCTCAAGGCTCAGTGATCTCTGCAAAATGGGTTTTCAAAAAATCCAAACTTGTTTTTCCATCTGAATTTTTAGGCTCTTTTGTATACACGGGCTTAATTCAGGACTAAATTCAGACACCCAAACAAATGGGCTGAAAAGCCCAAAACAGTTGGGCTTTTCAGCCACTTATTCGGTTCAGATCTGAATAAGAGTAAACAAATGGGCCCTGGATAGGAAAAAAATATGGATGCCACTGTGGATATTTGCTTATAATCACGCCCCAAACGGCCTCTAATCTAAAGCATCTAAGTTTTTTCCATATCCAGCTGAAACACCTCAGGACGTGTTTCAGGCTGGATATGGAAAAAACATAGATGCTACAGTGGACGTCCAAAATCCAATCTGGATATTTTAGTTTTTTCACGCCCCAAACGGCCCCTACGAGGGCGTAAGGCATGTGGACGACGGGGTAGATAGTGGACCGATGGGGCTGTTTGGTTAGTGAATTTTAATAAATTTAAAGTTTAATTAAGAGAGAATTTTTTTAGATTAAATTGGTGTAAAATGAAAATGTTGTTTTCACCAAAGTGAAATTTCACAATCCAATCCTTAATTTGATGAATTTTCTCATGAGAAGATTCACAAATAAGCCTGAATTGAAAGAGAATCCTCTTTCAGACTTCATGAATTAAATAAGATTTAATTAGTTATCTCCTAATTAAGGTTGGATTTGCTATCAAATTTATGTACCAAACAACCCCTATATCCATGTTATCAACGTGAACTAGTTACAAGTATAGTCACGCTGAGTATGTAGGTGATGGAGACCATGTTAGGATCTGTAGAGCCGTTCATCTAGTGCAATTCAACATCACAAAATTTGGATCATAAAAAAAAGCATCACAAAATTTGGAGAGAAAAGTGGGGGCCACAATGGGTTGTACATTAAATTTTTCAAAATTTGGGGGAGCTTCTGTCACGCCCCGAATTTCAAAACCTCGAATAATGCGCGGAAGCACTAACTCATTGAAGACCTTAAGGCTGAAAGCCAGGACATGACCGAATACTCGATACAACTCTATCCATTCCAGATTGCTTAAACAATTATCCATTGAATACAGAATACTGAAATAAGGATTTAAATAGCTCATACTGATTATACATTACAAATCCAAATTCAAAAATAAACATCTGAAGCATAAAAGCCACATAGACAAGTTCGTTACAAGAAAATAAAAATAACAAGTCTTCGCATAAACTTTATTGGCCTGGGAGATCAGCAGCTATCCCAAACTACTCCACTTCACTCTTTCTTGATACCTGCATCAAAGGATGCATGAGTATTTCCAAGGAAATACCCAGTAGGATGCCGGAATCCTACCGAACAAAATAGGTAATAGCCAAGACTCCAGATGGTACAAGATAAAACAGTTATCAGATTTCCAGGAAATAATAAATGCATAGTAAACAATGAATTCAAGGACTAGCACTCTATCAAATTCCGGACATTTCATTGGAACAGTTACAATTCAGGATAGACTCCAACATACAGAGTATTGGAATTAACAACTTCTGCTCTCAGGTCAGTCCTCTTCACAATTGGACATCTATGCCAGAACATCCTAGAGGTTCTACAGAGGAACCCGGCCACGCGTCTAGGGATGCTGGCCCCATCGGTGCTTACGGGCACAATGGGCGGAGACCACAAGACCTTCCGTAATATCTTGTAATCTAAATACGTACGTTTTACCTTCATCGGCTGAACTACATAGGTTCAATAAATCATCCGAGATCTCGCAAGATCTAGCAATGGCTCTTGAGCATACTAGGATTCCGATCTAAGAGTGTTCAACAAACTCTTAGTGAAAAACAGTTTACATGGAACTGAGACACTCAAAAGAAATGAGTAAGGATTCTCTCATTTAGAGATCCAGGATATTCGTATCAAAGAATAGACTCTCTAAAGAGTTGGTCAAAGACTCTGCCAAAATTATCCAAATGGACTCTCATTGGAATACTCAATCTCATAGAATGGTCAACAATGAATGACTTTGATTATGGTTCATCAAGGTTCGAAGCACCAATCGCCTCAGCGTACTTAGCCTAGATATGACAATTCCCATGACTAAGAAGTTCAGGTTATTGACATCAATAAGAGATCGGACACAGTGCACAAGTTGCGGAATTTGCTCAAAGGAAACCCGTGAGCAAAGAATAAACCGATGACTTAGATTCCAGAGACGATTATTAATGGACAGCACCCAATATTTCCCTATTCATAATCATATAATCTGGTGTTACTGTACATATTACCCTCAGGTCATACAATATATAAACCCCATCGTAATATTATATGTGTATTCACCCATTTTTAGTATCTAGTACTTAACCGAAATAGGGTTTAGTAAGAACACAGGGTTCTGTCATACGCAGGACAGCCGACTTCAAGACACTACCACTGTTCATTATGTGTGTAATAAATTCTATAATTTTTATTCCAAGTACCTTTAACTGTCTAGTTTCTAACCCATCCAAAATTATAATTTTATGAGTTATATTGAATTACTTATGATTTTCTGATTACTGCTGGTTGGTGCAGGGGCAATCCTGGCCGAGAGCAGCATCTTAGTTCTTTTTAATTTTCTGATGGCACACTTGTAATTAATTATTTATTTCCACTTACTAACATCAAGTTATACATCCTATAAACATTTTACAGAACCTAATCTACTTTGAATTAATAAGATTTTCTCTCTCTTTTGCTTATCTTCTCAGATTAGTAAAACATACCACCATATGCTTATCAATACCCGAATGAACTCGAATAAGACAAGTATACACAGACATTTTTTTCTATACCACCAGGTGCTGATATGGACTCTATAGATCATGCTGAAACATCAGAAGTAAGGGTGTACAATTTTACAAGGATCGGATAATGGAATGGTGTAAGCATTTCATACCGATTTCCAAAATCTGAACTTTACAACAATAGGATATGAACCGATCAGATTTGCTTATTCAAACTACCATCTATTATTGGACAGATCACAGAATGGAGTACAACAGCAAGATAAGACACAAATCAAGTGATATAACTTTATGGGAATGCCTTTCTAAAGCTTCATACGTGAAGAGACAACATGTGATTAACAAAAGAAAACATCTTCGCTCATACATCATGTATACCTTGCATATCATGAAATGCTATACGTGAAACAATGAGAATATGAAATCAACACTTCATGCCATTAATTCAGCACAACAAAGGATCATGCTTTTTGAGAAATCAGAGAATCAGGTTGTAAAAAAAACAAAAAAAACAATAACATCCTACCTCGACGAGAGACAAACCGAGTGCTCAACCTCGCGCGACTAGACTTCTTCTTCGCGATTCCTCTCTTACTCCTGACTCCAAGCTTTTCTCCTATGCTCGCTGATTCACCACACCAATACGTGAAGTCGAGGGAGAGAAGGGAGAAGTACTGATTTGAGGAAGTTTAGAAAGATGAAGAAAACACCACACTCATGGAGGTTGATGGCTAAAAGAGGGCCGGTCCTTTCATGAGATCACATATATAGGTGGTTCACCTCCAAGCCAAGCCATCACAGCCCTCCATTCCCCTCTCATCTAACATCCAAGAGTGAGTTCAGCAAGAGAGACAACAACCTTCCAACGTGCTTCCCCAAATTCTGCCTTTTCAGTTTATTTGAATTACTAATTAGTTGGGGTAGAGATCTTCTCCGAGATTTTCCCAAAACTGCACATGGCAGTTTTTTACCTTCAATTGAGCGCTCAAATCAAATGCCACCTTGATCCAAAATTTGAATGGAAAACCTTCCTTAAACACTGATTGGCTCATACCAATTTGGTTGTCATCTCATCGATTAGGGAGTTAGGGATTAGATAAAAAAAATATCAATTAGGCCCATGAAAGATCCTTCCCCAAATTGCAACCCACGATTTGCTCCATTATATCTTGGCGCCCCCTTTGATGAAGGGAATATGCCAAGCATCCTCCTTAACTACCAATCAGCTCCTCAATTAATCTAAATTCTAAATCTTTCAATAATTATCATAGGAGTTATTTAGCATTAAAAGCATGGTAAAAACCATTAATTGCCAAAAGAGATTTCAACAAAAGGCTCCCCACGATTTGGTCTCTCACATCGTGGGTCCAAGGTGTCCACGTCATCCATGAGGTGGCGCCCCACCTCAGAGTCTACGTGGTCCTCTAATGGATCTTACACGTCTTATAGCACAGATCGCAGATGAACGGTTACTATAACTTGCACGCGTGATGAGTAGTTCCACCGTGCACGAGTCCTACACCTGGTAACACGTTCACTAGGCCCCGACACACGTGTACTCGCACACGTGACTAGCCCTAGCCCTGGCACTCAACTGGCCCTGGCGTCAGGTGTATCAAACCCTGGCGCCAGATAGGTTACGGCGCCAGGCCAAGCCCTCGCGCGCGGAAAAACCTGCCTAATCTGGCGAAACAATTTTAATTGACCAAAATCATCAAGATAGGGTTTCACAAGGCCAAAACGAAATACCAGACCAAAAAGCATGCCGATTACGAAAACTTTCCTATTTTAGACCAGTTTCCTAAAATAGCAGTTTCCAAAAACGTACCAATTTTTCGGGTGTTACAGCTTCAGGCCTAATCTAGCCGATTTTATGTTTACTATTAAGAAGTTTCTCTTTTTTATATATAATTTATTAAGGGACTCCAGCGTGGAAGCGCTATTGAAGGCCTCGTGAAGTAAAAGAGAAAAATGTATACTACGGGCCTATGTCCCCTTAGATAGGCGGCTTGACATGATTTAGGTGGGCCCTAGGTGGTGATCGATCGGATAAATTCTGACATGTTGGCCTTGCCTGTAAAATGTGTCGAGTGTCTATTTAGGCGGTCAACACACAACAAAACCATTAAGTTCTACGTCAGGCGCTTTCCGCGCTAGCATGTTTGGTTGCACTACTTTATATGAATCCCTCTATGTAGTGAAGTCGACTTTCAAAAAGTCGACTTCACACAAAATCTTCTCAGGAGGAGATTTCCGCGATGAAGCGCGGGTGGCTGAAAAATGCGTCAAATTTTTCACTCGTTGCCTGTACTGTCTGAAGGAGAGAAGAAGGGCGACAAAGGCATAGAAGAAGGGAGACGATTCCAGAGAAGAAGGGAGACGACAGGCGATGACATCGGAGAAGTCTAGCGACAACCAAAGCCAAGAACATATGGGATAAGCTGTGTGTTGTTATTTTTTGTTGAAAGTATTGAAATAGAAATGGAGAAAATCCGAAAAACAATCACATTTTTCTTGTTATGAAGTGCTTCAATGTGAAGGATTTTTCTGTTGTCCCCATGTTTTATCAGCGTCTCCTTCATCAAGGTCATTAGGATATCATGATGAGCAGAAATAACATAAAAAATAATGAAGAATAAAAAAATAGACAAAACGGATAAAAAATAAGCGAGATATGAACAATTGAAGTTTGTCTCATTTTAATGGGCGATTACATGATACAGTGTGCTATCGTGTAATCGATTACATAATCCCACACTGAATCGTGTAATCGCCCATTAAAATGGGACAAACTTAAATTATTCATATCTCGCTCATTTTTTATCCATTTTTACCCTCTTTTTTATTCTTCCTTATTTTTTATGCTCTTTCTACTCATCATGATATCCTAATGACCCTATAAGGCAGTCATGCCTGATAGTTTTTTCGCTTCCAAATGCACCCGATGTCTCTTCTGATCCTTCCTTTAAAAAAATGCTTTATAACTATTAATATAGCTGTTGCTCTTCTATTTATCTATTTCTATTTTGAATGGTCTCTAAAGGGTTTGCTCCAAGTTCAGTAAAGCATGAGAACTTGAGTTTGCTTTCTATGCCTACTTAAAGATTTTTTTCACAAGTTAGTAGAAGTCTTTGTCATTAAATCTATGTTTTTTGGTGTTATATGCGAACTACAGCTTAAGTTGATGGATGAATGCCAAACTACCATCTACAAAAGAGTTGTTGACAAAAACTATCACTTGAAAATGAAGGCTTCGAGTTTTTATCAGAGAGTATGCAGATCACCACGATGAAGCAGGGAGGGCGACGACGGCTCCCAACGGTGATGTGGGAGGAGTGGCTACGGCTGGGGGGAGGGTTTCAAAGGGTTATAAGAGGGGGATCATTCTCAATTATCTGATCACATGGACAATTAAGATCTTTAATATGAGGGTTAGTTTTGTAACTTAGCATTTCAAAATCTGCTTTCTACTTATGTTGCCAAACAGACTACTCACCATAAAATTGATTTTTTCTTATGTCCAACCAAACACACATCACTTCACAATAAAAATCCGAGAAGCAAAATATCATAGATTCTGCTTATTCTACTCCAAGAAGTTGCAACCAAATAAGCCCTTAGTGTCATTTTTTATAACGAGGGGTGTTGAGTCCTTAAGACCCCATTAGAAGGGGCAGGGCCCACACACGTACGCACCGGTTAAGTTAAGGTTGGATACAATCCCTATAGGTAGCATAGAGAATGGGGATACAAACTCGATACCTTTGCTTTGAGGGTAGTGCATTGGCCATCACACCAACACCTCGTTGGTTAAGTTCAATTTTAGTTTTTACTTGAAGTGGCTTTACCCGAAGCTCCTCCTTGAAGATGCTTCAACAAACTTCATCTTTTTTCAGCTTTAGCATTTAACGATATTTAGCTGATTGGGGCATGAAAAATCAGTTTTATCCACTCTAATCCACTAACCCACCGACCCAAAAATCCTAATCAACTGGATTTTTTTCAGCTCGATGGTGCTGAAAAGTGCTTAAGAATGATAATTTTGAAGATTGGCCTCGTATCAGAGCGATCTCATTTAAACTTTTCCCAATTTTGAAAGCCTGAAACTCGCTTCAACTTCCGTATTGTCGGGGTCGAGACCCGAACCGAGCCTGCTCACATACGCTACCGAGCACGGGGATGCCAAATTAAACGGGATGATTACGGAAGCAGCGTACCGTTAGAATGTCCCCACTGTAAAGGTACACAGAAAACTATTAACGGCGTCGTTAGCATGAAAATGGTCCCCAACGCCTCCGCACAAGGGCATTCAAGTAATAGATGCATCCTCCCCTGGTTCACTTCCATCGAATTCCCGCCTCTTGGCCTGCTCAACTCACCAGCTCCCCGCCCATCTCCGTATCTCCGCCTTCTTGGGAAAGATGGGAATTTTCGAGCCGTTCAGGGCGATTGGCTACATCAACGGCGCTGTTCCTTTCTCCGTCCAGAGACTCGGCACAGAAACGTTTGTCACCGTCAGTGTCGGTAAAGCTTGGCTAGTTTACGATGTACGTTTCTCCTTTCTTCTGCTCCTCTTCCTCTCTCTGATGGTTCCCCTTTTTGCGAATGTTCAACATGGGGTAGTTGTTAAAGTACTCTGAATTAGCAGTTGACTTGAAAAAAAATGAAGTTTTTTAGGCACGGGCGTGGGTTGAATGTCTTAGAATAGAGATGAACGATTGAATTATTTGAACCTTTGTTACTTGGCTTGTTCAGCCACATCTACACGTAATTGAGATGAGGTGGAGATGTATTAGTTTAATTACGTTTTCAGCTGGAACCTTGTATGAAGGTTCTCCATGCTCAGAATCGTGCGGCTAATTGAGCGTTTGAGAAGAAGTAGTGACGCTGAATATATGTATGTGAACTAATGCTTGTCTGATGTTTTGTGGGTGTTCGTATTATTACTCTGCTTTGCTTTATACTGCAAATTTACAACTAGAGTAAAGTAGAATAACTTAAAATTTTCCCCTACTTTTTGTCTTTGCAGTGTGCGAAGCTCTCATTAGTTCTCGTAGGTGAGATCTCGTGCCATCTATATATCTCCCTTTCCTCATAACATAAAATCATTTTTTTGTTCGACTAAGCTTCATCTATGTAGCACATGTTAACAAGAGTGACAGCGGTTCATTCTAAGGTGGACTCCTGTTAATATGTTCTAAATTTTTTGGCGTACATTCGATGAAGGGCCACAATTACCAAAGAAGATTCGGGCACTTGCCTCTTATCGTGACTTTACATTCGCAGCATTTGGAAGTGACATAGCAGTTTTCAAGCGTGCTCTGCAGGTAATGAATGATTATTTAAACCAGTCTTGTCAAATTTCTTGTTCTATATATTTTGAAGTTGAGGTGAATAATTTATTTTGTTAATGAAAATTATTATGTAATTGACTGAGTTGAATAGGCAGACGATGTAAATTTCCAACAATGTTGTGTGAGCTACATCTTCTGATGTATATTTATTAGCGCACTCTTGTTATATACCGGTTAAGTGTTCCTTCAAGTCCATCAGTATCTGACTTTAAAGGTCATAAGTGATTTTTTGACTCGCAGTGTATTCTTGTTCATTTAGTTGCTTTTATTGTCCTGCTGCATGTAATTTAGAATCTAAATTATTTTCAAGAGTAGCTGTCAGACCTGATGCTAAATTTCACAGGTGGCAACCTGGAGCAAACACAATGATAAAGTTATCTCGTTGTTGCTGTTTGGAGATAACATTCTAAGCCTTGATGTAGCAGGTAATTTGATCATTTGAACCTTTAAAGGAGTTGGAGAAATTTCTGAGCCAGTTGGACATGTTAAGCTCGAAGAGAAGTTCTCTCCAAGTTACATCATGCATCCTGATACTTATTTGAACAAGGTTAGTATCGACTAATTTATATAATACACATTCTTTTGGTAAGAAATCTATGAAGTGGAGATGTTTCTTTTTTTCAGGTCATTATTGGGAGCCAGGAGGGTTCATTGCAGCTTTGGAATATTAGTACTTAAAGAAAGCTGTATGAATTTAAAGGGTGGAAATCAGCCGTTCATTGTTGTGTGTCTTCACCTGCACTAGATGTAGTTGCAGTTGGTTGTGCTAATGGAGAAGTACACATACATAATGTTCAGTATGATGAAGAGGTTGTAACATTCCATCACTCAACTCGTGGTGCTGTCTCTGCATTGTCTTTCAGAACTGGTAGGCCATAGGATGTATTTTTTTTCTTATTATCTTAAAGAGCGGTATATATATGTCTGTTTCATTCAATATTACACTTCCATTTCATTATACCTTAGAAAGTTTTGTCAGGGAGGCTTCTGGAAAAACTCTTGCGACTATGTTTTCACTTGGATTTGTATAAGCATTTTGATTATACAAAAATCTGTAGAATTCATGTCACCAACTCAGATTGCTGGGGTGTATCTTGGATGATAAAATCTGATTATGTTTTGTAATGTCTTAGATGGGCAACCCCTTCTTGCATCTGGTGGCACATCTGGTGTTATCAGTATATGGAATATCGAGAAGAGACGCCTGCAATCAGTTATTAGAGAAGCTCATGACTTATTAGAGCCTATTCTTATGAGTTCCTCAGCTGACAATTCAATAAAAGTAAGGTTTGAAGTTCTGGCACAAAAAAATATAAATATTTATAGTGTATGATGTTCAATTTCTTTGTTCAAGTTAGTAATTCTTAGTTTCCTTGTAAAATATGGGAACTTCCTACTGGCAGAGCAAAGATATATCTAGTACTGCCAAACGTGTTGACTGCCAGCTGAAGGAGGACAAAAAAGGGGGAGATTGCATTTGGCAACAAGAATAATACACCCTTTGTCCAATAATAGTTGTCTGCATTAGAAACCGAATTGAACTGATTTAGTTCATTTTGGTTTTTTAATGCAGTCATGTATTATTGGATGGAGGAAGTAATATTATGATAAAAACTTTTACGTGTCATGCCTACCAGCAGTGACACGACTTGGATAGGTGTATATGATTTGTTTAGATTAATCTCATCTTTTATATATATATATATATATATATAGGAAAAGTTTAAATGAGATCGCTCTCATTTGGCTTATATGAGGCCAGTTCAAGTCATAGCCATTGGATCTTGATCTGACGACTACAAGGGTGAGTGATGGTTCACACTCACCTACCCACTGATTTGATACCCATCGTCGGATCAGAATCCAACAACCCAAAAGACTGATCTCATGAAGCTTTTGGGTGGTTGGATTCCAATCCAACAGTGGGTATCAAATCAGTAGGTAGGTAAGTGTTACCATCACTCACCCTTGTAGCCGTCAGATCAAGATCCAAAGGTTACGAGTTGAACTGGCCTCATCTAAGCTAAATGAGAGCGATCTCATTTAAACTTTTTGCATATCTATATATATATATATATATATATATTATATACACACGCAAATAATTGTAAGTCTCTCATTTTTTCTGGTTGTGAGGTGTCTAGTAGTTAGAAACCGAGAACATTCTATCACATGCAAAGTTGTGGTTATTCATTTTTTTGTGCTGAAATTTTACTCCAGAACATGTAAACGTTAATTATTGTTAAAGGTAATGCCTGGTAAGCACAATGGATGGTTGTTAGCCCAATGTGGTTGTGATATTTTGCTGAATTATTATTCTTTTGTCCTCTTATGATCATTTTTACCATTACTTGAGCGTAGTTTATTTTGCTTATTACAATGTATATCCAGGAAGCTATTTGCTAACTGGGTTCTCTGGTTAGGATATTGACCTCTCTTAATATTGTTGGTATTTTAGTATTCTGATCCCCAGTCTTTTTCGCTGTTCCAAATGTAGATGTGGATATTTGACACTAGTGATGGAGATCCTCGTTTGTTGCGCTTCCGTAGTGGTCATAGTGCTCCTCCCTTGTGTATAAGGTGACACCAAATATATGTTCTGTAGTATGATTTTTCATCCCTATTTTATAAGGAATCTCTACTGTATCCTTTGTCAAAACGTTTTGTAAAGAAGTCACGAATAGGATTTGAAAGCTTTTACATTGTGGTGTGCTCTTTTTGGAATTCAAACAAGAATGAGACCAGGTTGTGAAGTATAAACGCTTCCCTACAGCGTTATAGTCAGTGGTTTAAGAAAAAAATGTGCAGTCTCATAGGCCAAAATTTTCCCTGCATAGCTTGAAGATGTTTCCAAGTGTCAGCTTGAACCTCTGGTGTTCTTTTTTCTGTGTATATATAGTGGAATGACCTTTTTATCAGTTGGTCTGAGACAAACATATAAATTTTATTCTGCTTCCCACAGATGCTATGGTAATGGGAGGCACATTTTATCTGCTGGTCAGGATCATGCTTTTCGGCTTTTCTCTGTCATACAGGTTGGCTTACAGTTTCTATAAGTTATTAGGAGTTAATAGTTTAGGTATGATGAATTATCGTTTTGAACTGGATCCTACTTAAAAACGTTTGTAATTGCTGGCATCTGACCTATGTGCATTCGAAGATACTCTGAACTTTGGTCCTTAATCAAGTACTTTAAAAGGTGCACCATTTATTGGCAGGATCAACAAAGTAGAGAGCTTTCTCAACGACATGTCACCAAAAGAGCCAAAAAGCTCAAAGTGAAGGTATGAAAAGGAAGATGCATCTACTGGTATTTGTTTGTTTTAGTGAACTTCAATACAATTTATTACCATATGACTATTAATCTAATGTTATATTGTAGTGTATTATCAATTTTCACGACTGTTGATAATCGACTGATTGATTGATGTTGGTGTTGTTTTTATTATTTTCGTGATATATTTTTATTTTTATTATTGTTATTGTTATTCAGTTTTACTTTTTTGGGTGTTTTTAGGAAGAAGAAATAAAGTTAAAGCCTGTTGTTGCATTTGATTGTGGTAAATTTCTTTTTTTAACTCTCTGTAAGATCAAGTTGTATTCTCAGCTAGTCATTTGCAGCACTATGTGAACTCTGTGACACACTGAAACTTTATTAGCTTCTAACATAGCTCATTTCTTATTTTTGTAATATATTGATCATACAGTTTTGACTTCTCTTTCAAGGCTGTAGTTACTGGAACGAGCATATATTGGCTAGCATATGATTTATGCCAATATTTTAGAAATTTTGTTATTAAAGCATATTTTAGGAAAATGGCTGCCTTCATCTGTAATTTGTTCCTTTACGTGTAATTATTGTTTTCAGCTGATTGGTACAGAAATAAAAACTTAATTGTGCTGTTTGGTTTGCATTGTAAAAGCTGAAATACGTGAGCGTGATTGGTGCAATGTGGTTACTTGTCATATGAACACCCCACGGGCATATGTATGGAGGCTTCAAAACTTTGTCATTGGCGAACATGTACTGAAACCATGGCCAGACAATCCAACACCTGTCAAGGTGCCTTTTTATTAAAAAAAACTTCAGTCCTGGTTATGTTGCTCTCTTGTCTGAATGTAATTGTGTTAAAATGTCAGTTTGTGTTCCCGACCGCAAGGCGGGTCATAACAGGACATTGTTAGTATATTAAATTTTCTTATATGCATATTTCATTTTTTGGCAGTCATGTGCTATCAGTGCCTGTGGTAATTTTGCTGTTCTTGGTACTGAGGGTGGGTTGATAGAAAAATTCAATTTACAGTCTGGGCTAAGCCGAGGTAGTTATGTGGACATTTCTGTAGCAAGAAATTGTGCGCATAGCGGGCAGGTTGTTGGAGTTGCCTGTGATGCCACAAATTCAATTTTAATAAGTGGTGGATATCATGGTGATATGAAGGTGTGTATCTAATTTTTACAGTTTTTATCTTTCTGGACATATGGTGATTTCTGTTCTAAATTTTAACTGTTTTGACTGCTTTAATTTGTGAGTACAAACCACCCAGTAATACAGGCTTTGTCATGTTTGCATGTTTTCATCTTTTATATTTCGTCAATTCTATATTTTCATCAACAGGTGCACATCACCTGCTATTTTCTTTTATCCGTTTGCAGCATTTAGGATTGATTCTTTTTATCTTTCTTATTCAGGTATGGGACTTTAAAGGGTGTGAACTAAAATCTAGATGGGAAGTTGGTTGTCCTATTCTCAAGTTTGTCTATTATCGAACAAATGGTGCAGATTTCTTGTTCTGCTTCTGCCATCATTATATCAATTACTGGCCATCATTATATCAATTACTAGATTTGGTGATTTGACTTATGGCCTATGGGGCAAAGTTGTTGATGCAAGTTTTCCACTCTATTTTTAGGTCTTCTAGCCATCGTCGCAGATGATATGGTTATCCGTTTATTTGATGTGATATCTCTTCGGATGGTTCGTAAATTTGAAGGCCATAAGGATTGTATAACTGACCTGTGCTTCAGTGAGGATGGAAAATGGCTTCTGTCTTCTAGCATGGATGGAACTCTTAGAATCTGGGATGTTATCGTAGCAAGACAGATAGATGCAGTACAAGTTGACACGGCCATCACTGCCTTATCCCTCTCTCCCAACATGGATTTACTGGCAACAACTCATGTTGATCAAAATGGCGTATATCTATGGTAATTGAATCCCCTAATGAATTTGTTATCGAGAAGTTTTCCTTTGCCTACATCAATACATTATTTCTTCCTCTACTACTGAGCAACTGTTGGCCTTTGGACGTCACAGGGTTAATCAGGCTATGTTCTCTGGATCAGCCAATGTGGACTTATATGGTAGTGGAAAAGAAATTGTGAGTGTTCAAATGCCAGCTATTTCTTCGAAGGAAACACCTGAACATGAGGATGAGAAACCGAAACGAACTGATGAACCACACTTGGACTACGGTTCAACTTATCTTTGCCAACAAATTCCTGAACTCGTGACCCTCTCATTGCTGCCAAAGAGCCAATGGCAGAGTCTCCTTAGTCTAGATATTATAAAGGTGAAATCTGATGTGCCTTAAATTGTAAAGTGAAGTGTGATTGTATTCTGTTCTCGAGATATGGACTAATAATTGCCCTTTCTTGGCTTGCAAACTTTTTTTTTTGTTAAAATGCAAAAATCTATATTAAGTTAATTAATTTGTTGGCATTGGATGCTTATGGTTAGGAAGCTTGGTTGTGGATGTTTGTTATATGTTTGACTTGTTATCCTTTTGCAACTTTCAGCTACGCAATTAGCCTACTGAACCACCAAAGAAGCCTGAAAAGGCTCCATTTTTTTTTGCCTTCAATACCATCACTATCAGGAGATATTGTGTTCAAGCCTAGTGACACAGTTGCTGACAGCGTAAAAGATATAAAGGATGATCAGTCAGCAGACAGTAAGAGCAAGAGGGACTTATCGTCTGAGTTCCTTCAGCTTCTTCAATTGTCTTCAGATAAAAAGGATTGTAAGTTCAATTGCTATTAAAGATAGTTACCTGCTACCTCTTTCCCTTTCGAATGTCTTTGTTAGGTCAGCTTACCTGTAAGTTAAGTAAACTAAGCTTCATATGCCTCAAGTATTGGAGCATATCTTCAAGACTGATCGCCAATGGAAATTATCTGATTCTCAATGAGTATCCTCAATCATTTCTCGGCTACAAATAGACAAAAATTTAAAAGGTAATAGGATAGGTCTGCAGTTTAGGAGAAATGAATAGAAAACTTTGATGGGAGAACAGGTCCAAGTTCGTAATTTTTCCTGAGTGTGTTTTGTGTGAGTTTTTAGAGAACAGGTTTGACATATCCTTGATTCTAAATCTTGTAAATTCATGGTCTTGTGTTGCTTTCTTGGCAGTTTCCACATTTACAGATTACATCAAAGGTTTATCCCTTTCCAATTTGGACATGGAACTCCGCATTCTCCAGATTGTAGATGACGAGTTATTGCAAGAATCTATGGATAGACCGGAGTTGCATCATATTGAGCTCTTACTGGACTATTTTATCCAAGAGATTTCATGCAGAGGCAACTTTGAATTCATCCAGGCAGTGGTTAGATTGTTCCTAAAGGTATGGGCGCTCTCTGTTAGCCATTTCCTAATAAATAATGCTTCTTTCTTCCTTTATGAACTATATCAGTTCCTTCTTTTCAGATACATGGTGAAATCATCCGGGACCAGCCAAGACTACAGGAGAAGGCAAAGAAACTTTTAGAAGTCCAAAGTTCTGTGTGGAATAGAATGGATAAAATGTTTCAAAGCACTAGATGCATGATTACATTTCTGAGCAATTCACAGTTCTGATTATAAGTTATTCAAGTTTACTTGCATGAATATTGAGGAAGCTGAATTATTGAGTGCCGCATTTGGGCTGGCTTGCTCTGGTGGCTGGTGGAGTTATCAAGCGTTTTGCTTCGTGTAGCTTGGTACTGCACCAAGGAAGCGACAAAGCTGTGCTTGGAATGGGGACTTAAAGGTGGCGAATTATGCAGCTAGTCGAAGATTGCGAGTTTGCCACTGGGATTTTAAGGTGGCAAATTATGCAGCGAGTCAAAGATTGCGTGGTTGCCAGGGCAAAGTTTCGAAATGGTGCAAAAAATCCAATCGCGTGTCAGCTTCATCTACCTTTTGTAAAGATCTTGATTGCTCTTTCTTTTGAAAAGTTTGGCAGTCATAGCTGGCTGAATTGAGCAGTTAGCCAGCATACAATTTTGGGATCCTTTTATCATTTTTTTGGCAAGCAGGACCACTTTGACCAAAAAAAATTATGCTTGGACCAGTTGTAACTTGTAACTTATATAAAGTTTTTCCTTTCATTTTGAGTGTCAAGTCAAATCTGGTCTTGGTTACTCTCTTTGAAGGATCCATATTAAGGGGCTGTTGGGCACTCTCTTTGAATATTATAGATTTTTTTAGGGTTTACTATTCAAGCCATAACGTGAAGGTTCCTTCTTTGAGAGCCAACCAGAAGGGTTAAGTAGAAAGGGAACTCAAAGGGAAGCCAAACAGCCGCTAAATCTGTTTTTTTTCCAACAACCATATTAAATCTTAAAAACGCGTCCCATAGTAACTATTTAATTTATACAATTCGTTTTCAACAATAATTCATGGATGGAGTACGTGAATGCGCATTAAAGGCTGCACTATGAAGTCTGATTGTAGTGGTAATATAACTTGCAGTTATAATATATTGAAGGATTGGGTTAATAGATAAATAATCACTGATTGAAGGGGATAATGGAGGTTATAACCTATATCCTTCTAATTATTTCCCCATTTTTACCATTATTACCCACTCATTTTTCATGAGACTCCAAGTTAGATGATGGTATAATAGTACAAGAGGTGATTTATTCATATAGATCTCAAAAATTCAAATGTGGCTTGAATTTTTTGGACGGAGGGAGTACACTTTTTTATTTACCATTTCAAATATGAGTAGGCGTACTTCAAAGAAATAAAGTCAGGCTATGTGGGCTGGATATACTTGAAATATATGCATTTTTACACATCTTTTTTACTTAGTTTGTTAGTGTTAATTTATGTTAAATATGAATAATTATGGATGCTTAGTGTTAATTGAATAATTAGAAGTTTATATCAATTATTTGATAAATGTGCTTAATTAAACAATTTAGATGAATTAATTGGATTTAATATATTTATATTTTTATATACATCTAAATTGAATTTAATTGGTTGTATGTAGGTCGAGTTGCATATCGTGGAACTTTTGCACGTCAATTGGATTTTTATACAAATAGATTAATAAACACATAATTTATACACATTATTAAAGAGTTCGGGTTGTAAAACGGCCAAAGAGGAGGCACATTAGACAGGTTTTTAAAGCCATAATTTATTAAAAAGTGAAAATCAAGTACAGAGATGATCTAGACCGTTGATTGTTACTAAAAAGAAGACGGGTTCTAAGTGAAGAGACACACATATGAGATCCAACGAATGAGAATGACAGGTTCTTGAAATGTAAAAAAAAAGAGGACCGAACACTTCTGTTCTGTGATTGAATAAAACAGTAAAAAAAATTGAAATTTTTGGTTTGGATTTAGCGTGGGTTGTTTGGATCGACTTAGACTCTTAATACCGATAGACTTGTGGTAGATTTGGATCAACACGAGCCTAGAAAAAGAGTTGATCGTAATTGAGACTCTTTAATTTGGGACATTTATAAAAACTGCACCATGGTTCAAAACAGTGGGAGACCGGTGTTTTGTATAATAGAAAACAGAGAGGAGTCGGCAGAAGAAGAAGAAATAGGAGAAATGTGGAAGTTTTTTTTTGGGAGGCGAATAGTACGCTATAGTAAAAAAAATCGTCGGGTTGGAGGAGGTGATGAACAGTTTTGTGAATAGCATATGAACAGTATATGTGAACAGTGCAAGTAAACAGTATCGTTGTTCAGAATTTCGATTTTTTACACGCCGATGATGAATCAAACGTACAATTTTTATTTTTATTTATCTATGTCTAGCTAATTTAATTATTCCAAAACATGATGAAGCTCTAAACTAAAGATGTTAGTCTTGTTTATTATATTTAGGTATAGTTGATATGATCTATTTCATATGTGTGTTGATGAAAACTTCGTGATGTTTTCCTTATGCTTTAACACGAACTTGTGTGAATTATTTATAAAGTTAATCCTATAAAATTTTTGTGTCTAACAATGAACATAATTTAACTAGGAATTTGTGTATGAATGTTAAGAATTTTGTTAACTCTAAGTTTGATCAATGATGTAGTAATTTTAATTATATTTTATTTAATAAACTATATATATCCAACAAAGAATGTTTAGTACATTTTATTGTTAACTTGTATATCTAACCAAGAACATGTAGTTCTATTGCCATATCAATAATGTTAGTTAATTAAAAGTAATAATTATTTGTTCAGTGGTGAATTAAATGTTTTGGGATATTTTTATTACTTGAATTTTTATCAATTTCTCTTAGTTTTAATTAATTATTTAAAATTTTATTTTGTCGAATTAGTTAAGTCAAGTTTAAAATTAGGTTGAATTCAACCAAGTTCTTGTGCGATCGACTGTATAGCCACTATTCTATATTAGTTTCGTGCGCATATGAATGAAATATATTAAAATTCATATAACGGCCCGTTGATCTAACGGCTGCGTGCAGGCTAGGTTTTCCCTTCAAAATAGCCCCCAAAAAATATCTTCATGGGGCATAGGTGGCAATGGCCAATGGGCCTGGTCCGGCCTGGGGCTGGCCCATTGGAGACCCATGCAGTGCACGGGGCCATGCCGGCCCGTGGCCCAAATTAGTTTTTTAAAAATATAATTAAAGTAAAATTTTATTAATGAAAAACTTTGATCTTTTATAGAGAGTTCAGAGAGAAATTTGGAGTAGATTAGATTTGAAGAGCTTTGATTTTTTATAAATTTTGAATTTTAATAAAATAACATAAATACCCCTAAAAGTAATAAAAAATAATTAATTTTTAAGGATTATTTGGTCAAGACAAAGTTAGACCATCCAACGGCTCTCTGTGTTGGATGATAGCAAAGGCTTCTAACGGCTCTCTATTTTGAGTTGTAACCATTGGATGGTCATCCAACGGTCGTCTATGACTTCCAACAACTTTTTTTTTGGATTCGTTGGATGATCATTCAACAACCACTAACGACTTCCAACCACTCATTTTTATGAGCGGTTGAATGATCATCCAACGGTGATTTTTTAAAAATGGTGTTGGGCCCACTTCTGGGCTATGGATCGGGCCGAGCTATCTCCGGACCTTGGGCCCGTGGGCCTAAAATTGAGGCTTACCCTGAGTCCTGACCCACCTTCCCTATGGGCCCGGCCCTTATGCGAGCGGGCTGGGCCGAATCGCGGCTCATTGGTACCGGGCCGGGCCGGGCCGCTGGATGGCCGGACCCATTGCCACATCTATTAATGGGCGGTAACTCATCCATAAAGTTCACCCCACCGGGGATCGAGCTCAAAATCCTCGCTTTCGTGAATCGAAGCTTCGTCAGCGAGGCCGCTGGTGAAGTGACCACCCTGTCCACTAGGCCATTGAATCTATTTGGAGTTCCCAAGCCAGCTCCAATCGTCATCCCTCCTCCAACGCTCTCCCCTTTCAGATCACCAACATTTCGCTCCGACCAGATTTTCTGAGTACGGGGATTCTGGGGGGTTTTCCAGCGTTTGAATCGGAATGTGGAAGCTCAAATTCGCCGACGGCGGGAACAACCCGTGGCTCCGCTCGCTCAACAACCACGTCGGGAGGCAGATCTGGGAATTCGACCCCAATCTCGGCTCCCCCGACGAGCTTCTCGCCGTCGAAAAGGCCCGCGATGGCTTCCGCCGTCTCCGCTTTGAAAAGAAGCACAGCTCCGACCTTCTCATGCGAATGCAGGTATTCCAAACTACCGCAATTATTTAATTTTGCATACATTTTGGTTCTCCTGAAGCTCAACCAAATATAAAGTGAATCGTCTGAGTTTCGCGGCAGAATGAGCTTGAAGATACGATCTTTACTACTGTTATCTTCTTTGTTATGCAATGTAGTTTGCCATGGAGAATCCATGCGTCATGGATTTGCCTCAAGTTAAAATAGAAAGCACAGAAAATGTTACGGTAGAAGCGGTGACAACCACACTAAGAAGAGCAATTAAATTCCACTCTAGTATACAGGCGCATGACGGGCATTGGCCTGGGGATTATGGAGGTCCTATGTTTCTCCTCCCTGGCTTGGTAAGTTCACATAAGAACTCTCTTGCATAAAGCGATCAGCATTAATGCAAAGAGGTTTAGGAAGAACTAATTGTTTTGGATGCCGCAGATCATCACTTTATACGTCACGCAGTCATTGAATACTGTCCTATCGTCCGAACATCAAAGAGAGATCTGTCGATATCTTTACAATCACCAGGTTGAAGTTTTTTTCTTATTAAGGGGTTTGGTTGGCAGATCTATTGCGTGTTATGTGCTGAAATATAATAGCCTTTGCAGTTGTATATTGCAGAACAAGGATGGGGGCTGGGGTTTGCATATTGAGGGTCCTGGTACTATGTTCGGAACAGTGCTTACATATGTTACGTTGAGGTTGCTTGGTGAAGCAGCTGATGGTGGAGAGGGGGCAATGGAGAAAGGACGGAGGTGGATTCTGGACCATGGTAGTGCTACCGCAATAACATCATGGGGGAAAATGTGGCTATCAGTGGGTACTTCAACCTTTTCATGTTGTTGGTTTTGTCATCGAATTGTTATCCATGTCATTTCGAAACGGGGTCAATCAGCTAGTATCCTCTTATATTTCAGGTACTTGGAGTTTTTGAATGGGCTGGAAACAATCCACTTCCCCCAGAAATATGGTTGCTTCCCTATTTGCTTCCTATCCATCCAGGTTTTTATAATTGCTATTTTGTTTTATGTAAGCCCTCCATGAATTTGTCTTAGCGGGCTACTTGCGTATTTTTAGACAGAGCTATCGTGATCATGGTCATAGTCATGATGAGATGACTATTATCTTGGTCCAATTATTTCAAGTTAACCACACATATTCCACTGTGATTAGGAATTGTTTGTTCAAATCATCTTTGTCATGAATATTGTTTTGTTAATACTTGTAAGTGCTAGTGTAAAAACAGCTTCCTGATTTATCTAAATATTGGCATTGTGGAAAATTGAGGTTTGATATATCTTGCAACTATTTTGTGTGCAGGAAGAATGTGGTGCCATTGCCGAATGGTTTATCTGCCTATGTCTTACTTGTATGGTAAGAGATTTGTTGGTCCAATCTCTCCTCTTGTTCAATCACTGAGAGAAGAGCTTTTTACTGTTCCTTATCATCAAGTGGATTGGAATCAAGCCCGGAATATGTGTGCAAAGGTTTGCTATTACTTAGATTTTTTTGGTTATAAAATTGTCTTAATTGTATATTAAGCTCATGCTTACGCTTGCACGATGGTTATTTATTTACTACGTTTGATATTAACTAAGCAAAAAAATTTTTGCTGTTGGAAGGAGGATCTGTACTATCCTCATCCACTAGTACAGGATATTCTATGGGCATCTCTTCACAGAGTTGTTGAACCTGTTCTAATGCACTGGCCTGGTTCCAAATTGCGAGAGAAGGCTCTTCATACTGTTATGGAGCATATACATTATGAAGATGAGAATACTCGTTATCTTTGCATTGGACCTGTAAACAAGGTATGCAGAGGCAACTTTGAATTCATCCAGGCAGTGGTTAGATTGTTCCTAAAGGTATGGGCGCTCTCTGTTAGCCATTTCCTAATAAATAATGCTTCTTTCTTCCTTTATGAACTATATCAGTTCCTTCTTTTCAGATACATGGTGAAATCATCCGGGACCAGCCAAGACTACAGGAGAAGGCAAAGAAACTTTTAGAAGTCCAAAGTTCTGTGTGGAATAGAATGGATAAAATGTTTCAAAGCACTAGATGCATGATTACATTTCTGAGCAATTCACAGTTCTGATTATAAGTTATTCAAGTTTACTTGCATGAATATTGAGGAAGCTGAATTATTGAGTGCCGCATTTGGGCTGGCTTGCTCTGGTGGCTGGTGGAGTTATCAAGCGTTTTGCTTCGTGTAGCTTGGTACTGCACCAAGGAAGCGACAAAGCTGTGCTTGGAATGGGGACTTAAAGGTGGCGAATTATGCAGCTAGTCGAAGATTGCGAGTTTGCCACTGGGATTTTAAGGTGGCAAATTATGCAGCGAGTCAAAGATTGCGTGGTTGCCAGGGCAAAGTTTCGAAATGGTGCAAAAAATCCAATCGCGTGTCAGCTTCATCTACCTTTTGTAAAGATCTTGATTGCTCTTTCTTTTGAAAAGTTTGGCAGTCATAGCTGGCTGAATTGAGCAGTTAGCCAGCATACAATTTTGGGATCCTTTTATCATTTTTTTGGCAAGCAGGACCACTTTGACCAAAAAAAATTATGCTTGGACCAGTTGTAACTTGTAACTTATATAAAGTTTTTCCTTTCATTTTGAGTGTCAAGTCAAATCTGGTCTTGGTTACTCTCTTTGAAGGATCCATATTAAGGGGCTGTTGGGCACTCTCTTTGAATATTATAGATTTTTTTAGGGTTTACTATTCAAGCCATAACGTGAAGGTTCCTTCTTTGAGAGCCAACCAGAAGGGTTAAGTAGAAAGGGAACTCAAAGGGAAGCCAAACAGCCGCTAAATCTGTTTTTTTTCCAACAACCATATTAAATCTTAAAAACGCGTCCCATAGTAACTATTTAATTTATACAATTCGTTTTCAACAATAATTCATGGATGGAGTACGTGAATGCGCATTAAAGGCTGCACTATGAAGTCTGATTGTAGTGGTAATATAACTTGCAGTTATAATATATTGAAGGATTGGGTTAATAGATAAATAATCACTGATTGAAGGGGATAATGGAGGTTATAACCTATATCCTTCTAATTATTTCCCCATTTTTACCATTATTACCCACTCATTTTTCATGAGACTCCAAGTTAGATGATGGTATAATAGTACAAGAGGTGATTTATTCATATAGATCTCAAAAATTCAAATGTGGCTTGAATTTTTTGGACGGAGGGAGTACACTTTTTTATTTACCATTTCAAATATGAGTAGGCGTACTTCAAAGAAATAAAGTCAGGCTATGTGGGCTGGATATACTTGAAATATATGCATTTTTACACATCTTTTTTACTTAGTTTGTTAGTGTTAATTTATGTTAAATATGAATAATTATGGATGCTTAGTGTTAATTGAATAATTAGAAGTTTATATCAATTATTTGATAAATGTGCTTAATTAAACAATTTAGATGAATTAATTGGATTTAATATATTTATATTTTTATATACATCTAAATTGAATTTAATTGGTTGTATGTAGGTCGAGTTGCATATCGTGGAACTTTTGCACGTCAATTGGATTTTTATACAAATAGATTAATAAACACATAATTTATACACATTATTAAAGAGTTCGGGTTGTAAAACGGCCAAAGAGGAGGCACATTAGACAGGTTTTTAAAGCCATAATTTATTAAAAAGTGAAAATCAAGTACAGAGATGATCTAGACCGTTGATTGTTACTAAAAAGAAGACGGGTTCTAAGTGAAGAGACACACATATGAGATCCAACGAATGAGAATGACAGGTTCTTGAAATGTAAAAAAAAAGAGGACCGAACACTTCTGTTCTGTGATTGAATAAAACAGTAAAAAAAATTGAAATTTTTGGTTTGGATTTAGCGTGGGTTGTTTGGATCGACTTAGACTCTTAATACCGATAGACTTGTGGTAGATTTGGATCAACACGAGCCTAGAAAAAGAGTTGATCGTAATTGAGACTCTTTAATTTGGGACATTTATAAAAACTGCACCATGGTTCAAAACAGTGGGAGACCGGTGTTTTGTATAATAGAAAACAGAGAGGAGTCGGCAGAAGAAGAAGAAATAGGAGAAATGTGGAAGTTTTTTTTTTGGGAGGCGAATAGTACGCTATAGTAAAAAAAATCGTCGGGTTGGAGGAGGTGATGAACAGTTTTGTGAATAGCATATGAACAGTATATGTGAACAGTGCAAGTAAACAGTGAACAGTATCGTTGTTCAGAATTTCGATTTTTTACACGCCGATGATGAATCAAACGTACAATTTTTATTTTTATTTATCTATGTCTAGCTAATTTAATTATTCCAAAACATGATGAAGCTCTAAACTAAAGATGTTAGTCTTGTTTATTATATTTAGGTATAGTTGATATGATCTATTTCATATGTGTGTTGATGAAAACTTCGTGATGTTTTCCTTATGCTTTAACACGAACTTGTGTGAATTATTTATAAAGTTAATCCTATAAAATTTTTGTGTCTAACAATGAACATAATTTAACTAGGAATTTGTGTATGAATGTTAAGAATTTTGTTAACTCTAAGTTTGATCAATGATGTAGTAATTTTAATTATATTTTATTTAATAAACTATATATATCCAACAAAGAATGTTTAGTACATTTTATTGTTAACTTGTATATCTAACCAAGAACATGTAGTTCTATTGCCATATCAATAATGTTAGTTAATTAAAAGTAATAATTATTTGTTCAGTGGTGAATTAAATGTTTTGGGATATTTTTATTACTTGAATTTTTATCAATTTCTCTTAGTTTTAATTAATTATTTAAAATTTTATTTTGTCGAATTAGTTAAGTCAAGTTTAAAATTAGGTTGAATTCAACCAAGTTCTTGTGCGATCGACTGTATAGCCACTATTCTATATTAGTTTCGTGCGCATATGAATGAAATATATTAAAATTCATATAACGGCCCGTTGATCTAACGGCTGCGTGCAGGCTAGGTTTTCCCTTCAAAATAGCCCCCAAAAAATATCTTCATGGGGCATAGGTGGCAATGGCCAATGGGCCTGGTCCGGCCTGGGGCTGGCCCATTGGAGACCCATGCAGTGCACGGGGCCATGCCGGCCCGTGGCCCAAATTAGTTTTTTAAAAATATAATTAAAGTAAAATTTTATTAATGAAAAACTTTGATCTTTTATAGAGAGTTCAGAGAGAAATTTGGAGTAGATTAGATTTGAAGAGCTTTGATTTTTTATAAATTTTGAATTTTAATAAAATAACATAAATACCCCTAAAAGTAATAAAAAATAATTAATTTTTAAGGATTATTTGGTCAAGACAAAGTTAGACCATCCAACGGCTCTCTGTGTTGGATGATAGCAAAGGCTTCTAACGGCTCTCTATTTTGAGTTGTAACCATTGGATGGTCATCCAACGGTCGTCTATGACTTCCAACAACTTTTTTTTTGGATTCGTTGGATGATCATTCAACAACCACTAACGACTTCCAACCACTCATTTTTATGAGCGGTTGAATGATCATCCAACGGTGATTTTTTAAAAATGGTGTTGGGCCCACTTCTGGGCTATGGATCGGGCCGAGCTATCTCCGGACCTTGGGCCCGTGGGCCTAAAATTGAGGCTTACCCTGAGTCCTGACCCACCTTCCCTATGGGCCCGGCCCTTATGCGAGCGGGCTGGGCCGAATCGCGGCTCATTGGTACCGGGCCGGGCCGGGCCGCTGGATGGCCGGACCCATTGCCACATCTATTAATGGGCGGTAACTCATCCATAAAGTTCACCCCACCGGGGATCGAGCTCAAAATCCTCGCTTTCGTGAATCGAAGCTTCGTCAGCGAGGCCGCTGGTGAAGTGACCACCCTGTCCACTAGGCCATTGAATCTATTTGGAGTTCCCAAGCCAGCTCCAATCGTCATCCCTCCTCCAACGCTCTCCCCTTTCAGATCACCAACATTTCGCTCCGACCAGATTTTCTGAGTACGGGGATTCTGGGGGGTTTTCCAGCGTTTGAATCGGAATGTGGAAGCTCAAATTCGCCGACGGCGGGAACAACCCGTGGCTCCGCTCGCTCAACAACCACGTCGGGAGGCAGATCTGGGAATTCGACCCCAATCTCGGCTCCCCCGACGAGCTTCTCGCCGTCGAAAAGGCCCGCGATGGCTTCCGCCGTCTCCGCTTTGAAAAGAAGCACAGCTCCGACCTTCTCATGCGAATGCAGGTATTCCAAACTACCGCAATTATTTAATTTTGCATACATTTTGGTTCTCCTGAAGCTCAACCAAATATAAAGTGAATCGTCTGAGTTTCGCGGCAGAATGAGCTTGAAGATACGATCTTTACTACTGTTATCTTCTTTGTTATGCAATGTAGTTTGCCATGGAGAATCCATGCGTCATGGATTTGCCTCAAGTTAAAATAGAAAGCACAGAAAATGTTACGGTAGAAGCGGTGACAACCACACTAAGAAGAGCAATTAAATTCCACTCTAGTATACAGGCGCATGACGGGCATTGGCCTGGGGATTATGGAGGTCCTATGTTTCTCCTCCCTGGCTTGGTAAGTTCACATAAGAACTCTCTTGCATAAAGCGATCAGCATTAATGCAAAGAGGTTTAGGAAGAACTAATTGTTTTGGATGCCGCAGATCATCACTTTATACGTCACGCAGTCATTGAATACTGTCCTATCGTCCGAACATCAAAGAGAGATCTGTCGATATCTTTACAATCACCAGGTTGAAGTTTTTTTCTTATTAAGGGGTTTGGTTGGCAGATCTATTGCGTGTTATGTGCTGAAATATAATAGCCTTTGCAGTTGTATATTGCAGAACAAGGATGGGGGCTGGGGTTTGCATATTGAGGGTCCTGGTACTATGTTCGGAACAGTGCTTACATATGTTACGTTGAGGTTGCTTGGTGAAGCAGCTGATGGTGGAGAGGGGGCAATGGAGAAAGGACGGAGGTGGATTCTGGACCATGGTAGTGCTACCGCAATAACATCATGGGGGAAAATGTGGCTATCAGTGGGTACTTCAACCTTTTCATGTTGTTGGTTTTGTCATCGAATTGTTATCCATGTCATTTCGAAACGGGGTCAATCAGCTAGTATCCTCTTATATTTCAGGTACTTGGAGTTTTTGAATGGGCTGGAAACAATCCACTTCCCCCAGAAATATGGTTGCTTCCCTATTTGCTTCCTATCCATCCAGGTTTTTATAATTGCTATTTTGTTTTATGTAAGCCCTCCATGAATTTGTCTTAGCGGGCTACTTGCGTATTTTTAGACAGAGCTATCGTGATCATGGTCATAGTCATGATGAGATGACTATTATCTTGGTCCAATTATTTCAAGTTAACCACACATATTCCACTGTGATTAGGAATTGTTTGTTCAAATCATCTTTGTCATGAATATTGTTTTGTTAATACTTGTAAGTGCTAGTGTAAAAACAGCTTCCTGATTTATCTAAATATTGGCATTGTGGAAAATTGAGGTTTGATATATCTTGCAACTATTTTGTGTGCAGGAAGAATGTGGTGCCATTGCCGAATGGTTTATCTGCCTATGTCTTACTTGTATGGTAAGAGATTTGTTGGTCCAATCTCTCCTCTTGTTCAATCACTGAGAGAAGAGCTTTTTACTGTTCCTTATCATCAAGTGGATTGGAATCAAGCCCGGAATATGTGTGCAAAGGTTTGCTATTACTTAGATTTTTTTGGTTATAAAATTGTCTTAATTGTATATTAAGCTCATGCTTACGCTTGCACGATGGTTATTTATTTACTACGTTTGATATTAACTAAGCAAAAAAATTTTTGCTGTTGGAAGGAGGATCTGTACTATCCTCATCCACTAGTACAGGATATTCTATGGGCATCTCTTCACAGAGTTGTTGAACCTGTTCTAATGCACTGGCCTGGTTCCAAATTGCGAGAGAAGGCTCTTCATACTGTTATGGAGCATATACATTATGAAGATGAGAATACTCGTTATCTTTGCATTGGACCTGTAAACAAGGTAAGCTCGATGCTTATTAAGCATTCAGAGTTTCTTGTCTGAAATTGTTATAATAATAACCTATATAATTCTTATGAAGATTTCATAATGCTTCAGGTTCTTAATATGCTTTGCTGCTGGGTGGAAGATCCAAATTCCGAGGCATTCAAATTGCATATTGCAAGAATTTATGATTATTTGTGGATTGCTGAAGATGGCATGAAAATGCAGGTGTAAACTATGTTCCCTGCTACCGTTTCAGCCCATGCTGTCACATATTTGTCCCGATGTTATTATCTATACATTTTTTTAAGTCTCACATTTTTTAATTTATTGACGTAATCGATGTAGAGTTCAACAATAGGAAAGCAGAACTTTTACTGCTTTGGAAGATGTTTTTTTCCTTCACATTTTAGCTGATACATTGAACTGGCTAAAGCATATTCATTTAATGGTTTCAATTTTTAATGTTCTCTTATAAGGGACGTAACTAATTTTATATGAAAGAGTTGAAGGAAATGTGTCTTTCTGCTCTCTGTTTAAATGCTTGTCCTTGTATGATTACTTTGTTGTGAAGTGTTTATTACTCTGAAGGAAAAGTCTACAACTTACATACTGAAAATAATGAGAATGTCAATAAAAGCGATCATAATATTTAAATATTGCTTCTGCTTTTGCTTTCTAACAAGAACAGAAGATGGAGTTGCTAATTTTCTTTTTCTTGTTGTTTTTATTAAATTGCTAATTTACTTTTACTACTTTCCTTATTATACTCCCTCCGTTCAAAAAAACCTGTCTGCATTTGAAAGATTACGGATCCACCATTAGGTGGCTGGGTTTTCCCTACAGGCCAATAGATCCTCACAAATGTGCATGTGCAGGGGTAAGCGGAGGCTTGAAATGCTGTGGGCCCTACAGGCCAATGAATTTAACTCATTTTCAAATGCACCCAGGATTTTTTGGACGAAGGGAGCACTATTTATTTTATTTAAGCCATATTCATCCAATGCTTAGTTTTGTGTACACTAGCATTTCTTTCTTTAGTAATTCTTTAAGAATATATAATTTTGACGTAAATTTTTATGAAGGGATACAACGGTAGTCAACTATGGGACACTGCTTTTGCTGTTCAAGCAGTCATCTCGAGTAATCTTGCTCAAGAGTTTGGTTCTACTCTCAGAAAAGCACATGAATACATAAAAAACTCTCAGGTTTTTAAGATCTAATTTCATAATTTTCTTTTATCAGAGTTATAGTGTCATTGGGTTCTTGATCTGACCTGGTGACCTATCTTTTAAGGTTCAAGAAGATTGTCCTGGTGATCTTAGCTTCTGGTACCGACACATTTCTAAAGGTGCATGGCCTTTTTCAACCAGGGATCATGGATGGCCCATTTCAGATTGCACAGCGGAAGGTCTAAAGGTATTTAGCTGTGCTTACTAGTTATCAACTTAATTTGTATGCTAATTTGAGCTTCTTTCTACAGGCTGAACTTTTGTTATCACGTCTGCCATCAGACATTGTTGGGAAACCATTAGAAGCTGAGAGATTGTATAATGCTGTAAATGTGATTCTTTCTTTACAGGTGATCTCTTTGACATCAAAATAAGTACTTATCCATGTGAAGTATAACTGCTTTGATATCTTCAGTAACAAACAGTGACTTCTTGTTACGATGGAGCTAAAATTTGGACTATTTATATAATATCTATTTAGGCAGCCAGTAACTAACACAAGTCCTGGACCTTTTTTTTTTGGAGTAGACAAAAGTAATGCGCATATCTGATGTGTACCTAGAAATTTTATTCTTCTTCCCTTATTTAGGACTTTTACTTTAATGAGGAGTTTTATTTGGAAAGTGTTCATATATACATAGGATAGCAATCAAGGTTGACAGGGAAAAATTAGGTTAGGTCAGTTGGCAATTTCTTAGTTAAGAACTCTATGTAAGCCTGCAAAAAGGATGAAGTTATCATCAAATGAAGGATAGTCAATGATTTTATTTTTCCTTGGTTTGTCCTCTGCCGAAAGAGATGACCGCTTCTGTGCTGATTTTGGAGGCTATCCTTTGTCTGGCACAGACTCTGGCAGAACCTTCTTGGTACGGACTCCATGGGCCTTTTTTTCTCATTTCTCTCCGTGAAACGTTTGTCCTACATCAGTTAGCATCTATTTGTTCATTTTCACCCAAATCACCTACTCGACCAACGTGAAAATGAACAAATGACATCGATTGTGAAGTGTAAAATTTGTGCTAACGGGGTGGCTATGGCTGGATCTGATTCTGGCTCCGGTTATTCATGTGGTTGTGTTGTCTTTTTAATTGTTATCCTCATATGTTTTGATCAGTTTTTTTATATATAGATCATATTTGTATTCTAGATTCTTGTAAATTTCTTCAATCTGTGAACTGCATTCTTACAGTGCTGTTTGTATATTTCTCTTCATTCAACAGAATCAGGATGGTGGTTTTGCAACATATGAACTCACAAGATCCTATCCCTGGATGGAGGTAGAACTATTATGTGCCTATGTAATTCTGTCTTGTCGTTTCTAGTGTATGTTTTTTCGTCATCAGTTGGAGTAGGAGATATCTGAACTCTTAGTCTTTTTGCTTGACACTTCTTGTGCTTGCTCTTTCCTATTTTCAGCTAATTAATCCTGCTGAGACATTTGGAGACATTGTCATCGATTACCCGTAATATTTCAACTGACTCGTTTTTTTATGGATGTATCCACGATCAACCTAGGCTTAACTAACCTGCATGCTATTGCAGATATGTGGAATGCACCTCGGCGGCAATTCAGGCTCTATCATCGTTTAGAAAAGATTATCCTGCACACCGGAAAGAGGAGATAGAAGCTTGTATAAACAAAGCAGCTGATTTCATAAAAAAGATACAAGCTGAAGATGGTTCATGGTACTTATTCCATTTCTTAATATTTATTCAGGAAATGGTTCCATATATTGCTTTGTAGACAGTAATATTACGAGGGTTAGTATGCAAGTAGGGCATACATCTGGAGTAAATTAATAATTAATAAGAATTTAAGATGCCTGGTAAGAATTATGGTAGATAAAAAGATGCCTGGTAAGAATTTATGGTAGATAAATCTGAATTGCTCATCAGTGAAAAAATCAACAATGTCTTTATTGTCACTACTGGAAGCCTGGCCCATTTTTTTGTGCTCATAATAGAATATGACATAAAATTGTTGGGAAAAGGCTAGAATGGAGCGTAAGATCCATGTCACCAACTTCAAATTGTTGGGTAAAGGCGCTACTTGATTATGATTATGACTATGATAATAGAATATTATATATTGTGATTTGTGTCATGCTAGACATGGATAGCTGTCATTCTTTCTTGCATCCAGATAGACATGTTGATCATTGTGTGTATTCATGCTTCTGTGCTTGTGAAGTTCAATGATGATGCATCTTTAATGGATCACTTGTACCATCCTATACCTTAAGCGGGACCAACTACTTGATTAATATATTCTGTGCTAGGTATGGCTCTTGGGCCGTTTGTTTCACATATGGAACATGGTTTGGGATAATGGGTCTGATAGCTGGTGGAAATACCTATGAAAATAGCTCTAACATCCGCAAGGCCTGTGATTTTTTGCTCTCAAAGGAGCTTCCTGCAGGTGGATGGGGAGAGAGTTACCTTTCATGTCAGGACAAGGTAATTGTTATTCTTTTACGTTTTTAATTTTAGATTTTTTCTTATTTGTTCCGATGCCATTGCTGCACACTTTATTCATTAGTTTACCTTCTTTATTATCATCGTATCATATTGCAGCACACTAGAAATATACGGGGCTTCTAACATGGGTTTATTGTACAGTTTGCCTTAAATTTCATATATGAAAAATGATAAAATTGCGAAAGGACTATGATTAAAAGAAGGCTTAGACTATATTGGGAAATATACTGGAAAGTGAGAGCACTCTGCATGCCGTTATCTTTCCTTATGGCTTCCAGAAGCCTTGCCCTTTCTTACTAACCAGTAAGGAAACAGCTTTTCTGGGTTTTAAAGGCCTCAGAAATCCAATCAGAAACCACTGCAAAACACTGCCTAGTAGCTCTGTTTGTCAAGTGATGAAGAATTAAAGTGAAAGTATTGTAAAATAAATGAAGGTCGGAACATGAGTTACTGTCTTCAAATTTGTACTTGACAGGAAGCATATCATCTTCCTTTCTTTTTGATGGGATATTGTTAAGGAAAAAAAGGCCTTGTTTCCTGAAAATATTTCATATAAAAAAAATCGTTTGAATGCTTCCATCATTCTCATTTTTTTTTTTACAAATATCTCCATTGCTTTGAGCCAGGTTTACACCAATCTTGGAGGCAATCACCCTCACATTGTAAATACCGGATGGGCTATGTTGGCACTCATCGATGCTGGCCAGGTTCGGAAGACTTGTCTTACTGATATGGCTGGATTGATTGTTAATGCTCAGAAGTCAGATTGCACGCCTAATCTAAATTTTTCTTCCTATTCTTGTTTCTGTTCAATGAATAGTGATAGTATTAGCCTTGTCATAGTTGACAATGTCGTGAATTACTTAAGTCTTCATACTGTCATACGTATGTTGCTAAAATTGCAAATGATGAGGCAAAATTTCACAATCTGTAAGCCCTCTAGAGTTGAGACCACTTATACCGACACTATGAGTAACAAACAAATTGAAAATAGTTTTTAATTAAGGTTTAGACAGGAGATTAATTTTCACTTTGACGCCTTTTTGGTGCCTTATGAGTTATGTCAACTAATCATGTGTAGTTCACAAGCCTACCCTTAACATGGTCAGTGGATGTCCACTGTCTGTGTACTTTCAGACAACATCCACCGTTAAGGGGGAAGAGAGGCTAATCCAGGGGATGGTGAATTACTCATCCTATCAACTAAACAAATGCTTATAATCACCTCAAAAAAAAACAAATGGTTATAGTTTATTGACTTATAAAGAAAAATGTCATTACCATCACCAACTCCACCTTCAACTGTTAAAGAGAAAATTCTACCTGCTTGAAATTCCTCATGTGTTGTTTTAAACTTCATTTGTAGGCTGAAAGAGATCCAACACCTCTGCGTCGTGCAGCAATGGTACTGATTAATTCACAGATGGAAAATGGGGATTATCCACAAGAGGTAATTTTTTCCTCAACTAAAACTTTCTTTCCTAGATGTAACTGCTTTTAGGATATGTCCTATGCTTAACGTTACACGAACTTGAAGCATATTAGTAGACTGGAAAAACTATGGCAAAAACAGCTTCTTTAGTCCCGTGTTGTGGGAGGAAAGGTTTTGAAGCTGGACAGCCAACAAATTGGCAGGAGGCTAAATTCATGGTTTGCTAGTTGCAGCCAACTTTATTGTGAAAATATGAATTTATTCGAGTTACTCATAATCTTTTGAAAAGGGAGTGCATCTCTTTTATATAGTATTTGAAAGCCAGAATATATGAAAAAATTATTTAAACTGGCCAGTTCGTATACCGTTAAGAAAAATGGCCATGTTCGTTCACTATAATAGAAAGGGGTTTGCTCAGGGTATACGAATCTTTGTTTAACTTTTTCACTTAATTTTTTGTCTTACAGGAGATAATGGGAGTCTTCAATAGAAATTGCATGATCAGTTACTCCGCATACCGAAACATTTTCCCCATTTGGGCACTTGCTGAATACCGCACTCGTGTGTTGCTTGCTTCTAGCAAAAATTAAATTGTAATATCACATCTGCAGCTCATGTTTTTTCCTGGCTGGGCTAACTCTTTGTCTCTTGAGACCGTCACTTTAGCTGAGCTCGCCATGTTATGAACCTAGAAAATCACAAGCATCTTCTGGTGAATGATTGCACCGTACTGAAGTGGCTGATTAGATATGAATAAACAGGAGGCTGAGGCAAGAGCGGAAACCTTGTTACAGGGGGGAGGTCCAAGGAGTGAGGCCAGCTTAGTCCTGCTCCGGTTTGCAGGGGGAAGTTCGGTGTCTAGTATTGGATGTGTTGGAGGATGACTTCCAAGGTTTGCTCCCCTGGTTGGTTTTAACTATTTTAAGCAGAAGAAAGAACTGATAACTGCCTGGTGAAATTTTAAAAGCCGGCCTATGTATTATTTATGATTAAAGCATGCTAGATCTCGTCAAGAAATATGGTTGAATATCTTCATTATCATTGTCTTAAATGATTAATGTCCATTATTTATTGCTATCTATTGAAATTTTATATGGTCAACCTTCAACGCATAGACTCGACTCCAATTCCTTGGTCTCCAGGGTATTGTCTCCAGGAGAAATTTTAGCCGAAGCTCTCTTCTGCATGTTTGTGAGTTGACCATCTTTGTTTTTCGAAAAAAAAAGAGTCGACCACCCTTTGCCTGCACCTCCCCCTTCTCCTCTTCGGAAGCATTTGGCTCTTTCTTTGTTTTCCTCTCTAGTTGGCAGTTACCTGATCCCCTCTGCAACCTTGTGGGGGTCATCATTGGGGTTGCAATTATCATTGCTATGACTTGGGCTATTATCTCCCGAGCTCTAACTGTGTATTTGTGGTTTTCCATGTACTTCTCCATCAATTTTTTTATTCAATTACAAGAACTAAATTTCACCCTACAATTGAAACGATTTAAAACTTGCCCGAAAAAACTGAAACTATTAGAAGTTATTCAATATTCTTGTCACTTTATGCAGTAACAGCTAATTGAACGCAAAATATATTTTAAAAAATTTGATAAAAATAATAAAAAAAAGTCAGTATATCTCGCCGAGATCTAGAAAATAATTTCGGCGAGATCTGACCGAGATCACAAAAAATATGTTTTTTGATATATTATTTATTGTTAAAAACATATTTCTAATTTTTTTAAAAAAAGTCTGACTAACTCGCCGAGAACTCGAAATGATCTCTGTGAGAATACAAAATAATTTTTGATTTTTTCAAAAATTATTTATTTTAAAAAATCAAAAAATAAAATAATAATAAAAAAAAGTCCTAACACTCGCCGAGATCACGAAATGATCTCAGCGAGATCTGAGCGAGACTATCAAACAGATTTTGATTTCTTTTAAAATTATTTATTTATAAAAACAATAAAAAATATGTCAGCATATCTTGCCGAGATCTCGGAAATAATCTCGGCGAGATTTGAGCGAGATAATGAAAATATATTTTGTAAAACATTTATTAATTTTAAAAATATATATTTAATTTTTTAAAAAAATATAATAAAATATCATTATATCTCGGCGAGATCTCATCGAGATTACAAAATATATTTTTTGAAAAATTATTTACTTTTTAAAAATAATTAATTTTTAAAAAATATCAACAAATAAAAAAAAATAAGATCTCGGCGATTTTGAATAGAATAATATCTTTTTTAAAATAGTACTTATTTTGAAATATATATTTAAAAAAATTTAAAAAATAATAATAACTCGCCGAGATCCTGGAAATGATCTCGGCGAGTCTGATCGAGATCACCAAAAAATATGTTTTTTGAAATTTTATTTATTTTTATAAGTATTTAAAAATATGAAAAAATAATAAACAAAGTCGGATAACTCTTCGAGATCTCGAAATGATCTCGGCGAGATTTGAGTGAGAATACAAAATAAATTTTGATTTTTTTTTAAAAAGTTATTTTATTTAGAAAAATAAAAAAATCAGCATATCTCGCCGAAATTTGAGCGAGAATACCAAATAAATTTTTGACCTTTTTAAAAAATCATTTATTTTTAAAAACGAATCTACGAAATAATAAAAGAATCTACGAAATTTGCCAAGATCTTGGAAATGATATTGGCGATATTTGAGCTAAATAACAAAAAATAATTTTTGTAAAATATTATGTATTTTAAAATTACATTTAAAAAACTTTGAAAAAATAATTTAAAGATCAGCATATCTCGGCGAGATTTGGGTGAGATAAAAAATATCTTTTTAAAAATATTATTTATTTTCAAAATATGTTTAGGCAAGTTTGAAAAAAATAATAACAAAGTCCGTATATAGCGGCGAGAAGATCATATAAATTTAATTTTTTTAAAAATTATTTATTTGAAAAAAACTAATCAAAAAAAAGTCATCATATCCTGACGAGATCTCGGGATTTGAACGTGATCACAAAAAAAATATTTTTTGTAGAATAATATTATTTATTTTAAAATAAATTTAGAAACTTTGAAAAAATAATTAAAACAATCATCATATCTCGCCGAGATCATTTTCTGACCGAGATCACAAAAAATATTTTTTTTGAAAATTTATTTATTTTTAAAATATATTTAAATTTAAAAATAAAAAAATCTGAATAACTCGCCGAGATCTCGAAATGATCTCGGGAACATCTGATTTAATATATTTTGTTTTTTTTTTAATTTATTTATTTCAAAAAACATAAAAATAGTAAAGAAGAGCGAGATCTCGACGAGATCACAAGAAATATCTTTTTAATATTACTTATTTTAAAAATATATTGAAAAAAATTAAAATTAATAATAAAAATTCAGCATATCTTGCCGAGATCTCGGAAATGTTCTCCGCCGAGATGTTACGGAGATCACAAAAAATGTGTTTTTTTTAAAATTTATCTATTTAAAAATATATTAAAAAATTGAAAAAATAATAAAAAGTTGGAAATATTATTTATTTTAAAAATATATTGAATAAAAATTTAAAAAATAATATAAAAGTCAATATATCTCGCCAAGATCTCGAATTGATATCGGCGATATCCGACCGTGATCACAAAAAAAGATGTTTTTGATTTTTTTATTTGTCGAAACATATTTAAAAAAAATGTTAAAATGATAAAAAAAGTCAGAATAACTCACCGAGATCTCGAAATGATCTTGGCGAGATTTGAACGAGAATACCAAATAAATTTTATTTTTAAAAAAATTATTTATTTAAAAAAAGTGCAAAAAAATTTAATTTTACAAAACTGAGAGACCACTTAAAATGCATAAGCTTGCCTCTCTCCGCATCGCGTTGCCCTTGGCGAGGCCGCTCTACTTCTTCCTGCCATGCCTGGATCTTTCCTTCTCCAGTGCCATGTCTGAGAGGATTTTCTTCAGCATCTCTAGGCCCAACCCTCAGTGGTAACCCCCCAGAATCAGGTCGTGAGGGAGAGCTTTCTCCTCAATTCCAGGCCAAGCCATCAGCTCTCTGTAATCCAGCCTTGATTACTCCAGTGCCAAACATTCAGTAGCAGAAAGGTCTGCAAAGAAAAGAATCTGATACGTCTGCATTGCCACTAGCTAGATATAGTATGATATTTAATCTTGTAAGCACACATAGAAAAAATGTTCACTCCTTAAATTATTAATAAACAATTCCGTCCCTGCGTTATGCGCAAACGTAAGGTGTCATAAACAATTTGTGCAATTACATTCCAATCCTAATTATGGAAGACCACCGATAGCACAGAGGATTAAACATAATAAAGAACAGAAGTACAAAAAATATAATTTTACATCTAATAACCTTCTCATCAACATTTCGGTAATGTACAGAAACACAAAACTTGTTATTCTCAACTTTGGAACCGTTGATTCCTCGAGTTCTCTCTACAAGGGTTATAAAGACCTGGAAAAGAAAAAAGATATTAGAATAGCCATTTGGAAATCACAGGCGAAGGGAAGCAACAGCTAGAAGGCTTCAAACCTCATCGATAACATGTAAAAACTCACTTGCAGGCTGGAAGAGATTCACCTCCTTACCCTGAAAACCAGTAATGCTACTTAATTAAGTTCAATTCCTTATGTGTGGCATGTCGATGCCAGTATTCCAGTAATGCAATATAATTAGGTTTACTTCCTCATGTAGCATGTTGATGCCAGTGCAACAATGAAAAGAAGAAGATTTTTTTAAGCGGCTTTTAGATGTTATTATAACTTGCTGGACTCTAGTCCTAGTGCAATTTATGTCATCACTTTTAGAGTTCCTTACTGGTTCCATAATGTCCATTCCATGGCATCCAGCATAGTGGAGTTCAGCTAAACCTACAAACTCATAGACCTATAAAGCACCATTTACAAGAATCCATTGAAAATTACAACAATCAACAATAGCAAATGCAAGTACAAGTAATTATTGTGGGCAACATGTCAAGAGCAAGAAAAAAGAAATTTAACGGAAAGTTTAATTACAAGGATTGATCAAGATTGCCCAAACTAACCTCAGGCGTCATACAAAAAAACAAAACCCTCAGATGTGGACTACTACACAGCTCACAATAACACGCCATTGTTTTTTTGGACATAGCAATTACTCCCACCGTCCAACTTTAATAGTCTAATTTGGTTTTTTCAAAATGATCTAAATATTTAGTTCATTTGAAAAACCCAAATAGGATATTTATTGTGGGACGGAGGGACTGTACCTTTTCCTCTTATTTTTACTAAGTAAATGATTTCATTAAGAACAGAAAAATGGGAAAAGCACAAGTTTTTTTAGCGAATTCAGGATCAGGTAGGTTTCAGACATATATGTAGGAATCAAGTAGCTACTTGGTTGATAAATTTGTATTTTGTAACATGTATACGATAATGTAGAATTAATTGTACAATAATATAGAATAATTACACTGAACTACCCAAATGAAATATCTTTTATATCCTCTACCTTATTGGTATGATTTACACTCTCTCTCTGCCTGATCACAAAGTCTCCCTTTTCTTTTGGTAGATCAGTACAAGAAGATTATTTTTTTGTCCAATCTTTTATCTCTTATATGGCTCTCTCCAATGGTCCAAATGACTAGTGAAAGCAAAGGACAAAGAAGTATATATAAGAATTTATATACCAAATATATGTCACATAATAGTGTGTTCAACTTTTTTTGTATAAAAGTTTTAGACAGTCACAGTGCACCATTTTCAGCTGATGTGAAAAGCTCGTCATCCAAAAAAATTCAACATTATGAACTTTTCCTCACTAAATATATCAGGTAATTGCCACATAAAATCAAGACACAAATTATCGATGTATCCAGGCCATGAAATTTAGTTAGATACAGTAGTATATTGTTATTAACTCGTACCAAGAAAAGAATAATTCAGTATCCTCAAATGAAACTCATCCCATTTCAGATTTTTTCTGTTTTTTTTTACAGAACCCCATTTTGGTTTACAATCAGGAAAAGGATACAGATTGCAACTCATCATCGCCGGACTGCTGTCAGAAGTGAAGGGGAAATAGGAGGACCATGTTGATACTACCACTTTCGGATTTGATAACGCAAAAAGTAACTTGGGACCAAATTTATAGTAATCTTCCGTTTCAGTCCTTGGCATTCATGAAAACAACGATGCATGCCGTCTAGAGAAACGAAAAACAATAAGGAAAAACGAAATACTTCAATGGTGCACCATGAAACCAAATGAAAGAGAAAAGTAAATTAATTTCTGTATATAGATAGTAGTCTCTTTCATTCGATCACCCACCAACAGCATCGCGTGCAAACAACACAGACTTTCAATGGAAGAATAAGATAAAAATGAAATATTAACTGAATGACCAATCTAGTAATGAAATTCCTTGCATTTGGATGAAATGGATTGTTGCTTCGGAAACCCAAAACGCCAAGTTCTCAAAAGAGATGATGAAGAGTGGAGTGAGGAAGGAAGCGAGCCAAAAGGAAGAAAAGAAAAAGAGGAGACAAAGCACAAGGATATGAAATGAGTCACCCAAGTGAGTCACATTAATTGGAATCACTTGGAACTGAATCACCCAAGTGTGTCACATTAATTGAGGGGGTTTAAACGGGAATTGAACGCAATTGTCAGTATAGAGCTTTATCTATTTGTCAGTCCTCTATGAAAAAGAAGAGTATCTATTTGCCATTGTTCTGGAAAATGTTAATATAAAACCTGTCTCACAACATGTGCCGACGCTGACGTGCATGCATCCGGATAGAAATCCGATGGCCCGCAGCACGGAGGCGCTCACCGCCATGCGTGAGTGGTGGGCACCGGCCGACGGGTTTAAGAATCAGACCGGTAATTGACCCGGAATTCTAGCTGGACCGGGTGCGGAAAGGGGGGAACACGGGAGGTGGTAGGGACAGGCCGACGGTGCGAGGCTAGGCGAGGACAGCGGTGGCAGTGGCAGCTCGGGGTGACTGCGACGAAAAAGGGGGGAAGAGGGGGAACACAATGGGGTGGCGACGGCGCGGGGAACGGCAGAAGAGGGGGGGAAGAGGGTTTTTTTTTATATAAAATCCAGGCAGGCCCGATCTGGGGCGAGGGATGGACTCGCCTTGCGGAGATTTGAGAGGTAAAAAAAATCGGACATTGAGCACCCGGGTGGTAGGCTCTTGTGCATCAGCTACCACGTGTTCTAGTTTCTCTGTGAAGAGATTCGGGCTCTCCCCTACCGCAGAAGACTACCCAGGGTGAACACACCTGCTCTAGTTTCTCTATGTGAGATTCGGGCATCCTTACCCAGGATTGTCCAGGGCGAACAGCTTGTTGGAATTGACCACCCCTTGTTCCTGTGTAGGAACGGCCGAGTCTACCTATGCGGTTGAGCCGGCCCGAAAAAATAGTAGGTCTAATTTTTAAAACCATACTTTAAACCCCCTCAATTAATGCTTGCCATTGGATCTAGATCGACGCCTCGGAGCGCCCTCGTTCTTTTTTTTGATATTTATGTTTTTTTTTAATGTTGAAGTTGTTAATTGTTGTTACTATTATGGGAAAAGTTTAAATGCTCATACAGCTTGCATGCCCAAGTAATCTGAAGCCGTTGGATCCTGATATGCTGGCTACCAGGATAGATAATATAAATACTCACTTATCTACTGATTTGACATCCACTGTTGGATCAAAATTGGATGGGTCGATAAGACTTGCTCATGGAAGCTAAACCGGACCCTACCATTTATTCCTTTTCCAAAGTCTAAACTTGAACGCTAGACACACATGACGATGAGAAGTGAAGAAGCGGCGGGGGCTGTCTATCTCCTTCCTCTGAACGGCAAAGATGGAGCAGGAAGAGAAAACCATGGTCGAGGTTCTGGAGGAAAATATCCCAATCGACCTCAACAAATACACCAATTTCGTCGCCACCCCGCAGTCCGGCGCCATCGCGACCTTCGCCGGCACCACCCGCGACACCTTCGCCGGGAAGACCGTGGTGGAGCTGCGATACGAAGCCTACGTTCCCATGGCGGTCCGCCAGCTCAGGTCGGTCTGCTCCTCGGCCCGGTCCTCGTGGGCCCTCGACAAGATCGGAGTAGCTCACTGCACCGGTTCCGTCCCCGTCGGCCAGACGAGCGTCTTCGTCGCCGTCTCCGCCGTCCACCGCGCCGAGGCGCTGGATGCTTGCAAGTATATCATAGATGAAATCAAGGCGTCGGTGCCCATCTGGAAGAAGGAGGTCTATTCTAACGGGGAGGTCTGGAAGGAGAACTCCGAGTTCCTGGAGAGGAGGTCGGCCTCGGGGTTGCAGGGAGGAGGAGCTCCTGCGCACCAAAGCAATGGCGGTGGCGGCGGATGTTGTGGGAGGAAGGTTAGGGTGGCGGCGGAGTGTGTAACGCTGCCGGCCTCATCGGCGAAGGAGGTGGCAGCGAGGGATGCGTTGGACACGTCGGCTGGATTGGTGACAAGGGCCGCGGCGGAGGCGGCGGCAACGCACAGAGAAGGGTAGAAGTCGTTGATTGTACTACTTAGCGCAATTTCTGATTGCCATCCTGAGGAAAAGTTGATTTACAATGTACCAATTTTAGTTTAAAACTGCGAATAGATGTTTGAATTTAATGTCGAAGGATTCAACATCGAACTTGAATGACATCAAAATCGATTAAAATGACACTAATAAATGAGAATTTCTGTGAGAATAATTTCTGGTGATCCTGGACGGCGCGTTTGTGGATGTAAAGGGGTTCTTTTAAAGCAGTTTTTCCATAGAATCTCATCTTGAAGAGGGTTAAGAAAAGTGTTTCTTTTGAAGTTTGATGCGATGTTTAGTGGAGGGAAAGCGGCTTTAGAAGAAACGGCTTTGTTTACCCAAATCATCCGCCTTCCATGCCTCTGGTAAGAGTTGATAGTTTTGTGGTGCAACTAAAAGCCAGTAGATAATCCATATAAAAAAAGGGCAGAAGATAATCCATCCACTCAAAGGGAACTAATGAACTCTCTAGGGAGATTAAAACAAGCACAACCTGGACTAGTTGAGAGGAAAAAAATAATCAAATTTTTTATGTTCAGTAACTGAGATCACATATACAAATGATAGGCTGTTGGACAAAGAGAATCAGCCAAATCTGTTTCTAACTATCCAATAAAACCAACCAAATTTGAAGTTGTAGATAGGGAAGGGCGAGGGGCTAAGATTTTCAGATGAAAGACATGTGCTCTAGCCGTCTTTGGATTGGTCAAAAGTCCTCCGAAAGGATTGGGAACAACCCAACGATCGTCAAATAATTTGGCCTGTGTATATAACATCACCAACTCACACAAGAACTATATTTGCAGATCGATCGGCCAAACTCGTCACAACATGTGAATAGAGCAAGATAACTTGAGAAGAAAATGGTGAATAAGCGAGTCCTACCTTAATGGAGATAAGGTTTGCAATAACATGCAGGGAAAAAGAGACAGCATCGATGCAGTTTCACCTGAGGGACTAGGTTCACTTCTTGCAATGTTATGTCCTTCCGTGATAGTACACAATATCAGTGATAAACCATCCACAAGAGGGACTAAAGTGGATTCCTCAGCAGCTTCCTTCGCATGGTTCTCTCCAAGGGAAACACCTACTACTCTTCAGCATTTAAGTACCCAAATCTTTCATCAAAACTTGCATCAAAATCCACATTCACCAAACCAGGGATCTGAAAAACAAGGGACCACATAATCAGTAAAACTAGATTATTTGAAAACAAACATCAAGCTAGTAAAGAAAAAGGTCATAAAAACTAACTATAACAATTGATTCCGCAAGGGGAACCTTCAAATCCATGAAAACTGATGAAAAAAGTAACAGAGAAAACCAAGTTCTCTCCAAAGCTTTTTCAAGAAGTTCTCTTCAATAATAATGAGCCTTTTTTTTGTTTCAATAGCTATCAGCTTATATACCTGCTCTGACATGATTACTAACTTGGATCCAAGTACAATATGAAAACCTAACTAGGACATTTCTATATAAAGCAACATGAAGAAAGGGAAACAATAATTAGTAAATTCCCTTCCATCTCGAGAGGTTTCAATTCTAGTCATTCACATCAACCATTTTTGTACTTTCAATTTGTCTAATTACTGGCTGGGTTGCTTATGTGATGCATCCAAGAAAACCACAACACGTGTCACACCTTCAAAACAATCAATATTCATCAGGCGTTGGTCTCTGAAAGAAATTTCATGACGCACTCATCCATACTGTTCATTTAGCCAAAATAAGACAAGTCAACTTTCTTCATTTATAGCAGATGATCTTACATACTGGCGACCATTTAAAAACTACAGCTAATAAACACTTTCAGTTTTCCAGAAACCACAACAGTTCTCAGAAGTAAATTCATAATGCCAATGCAAACAGACAAGGATGTAAACTAGAAGCAGGCACATATGAGTCAAAGAATAGCTTTTCAACCAAAAAAAGACTTGAGACATATATTTACACAGATAATATGATGCCTGCCTTCAAAACTGTTCGCCACCTTCAAAGCTGAAAGGATATTTAGGCAACCACAGCCCACAAAGACTTCACCTGAACCCGTGCGACTACCTATACTAGAGGTGATAAATACCTGATGAGTCCTTAAGAGCATTTGCTATAGCATGAGCATCTATATACAACGCTGCTTGCTCTACAAGAAGTAGATTTCCACCAGTACCAGCAGCTCTAAAGATATAGTATTCCCCTAAATAAAATCATGGAAATAACTCCAAGAATGCAGAGAATAGCAAATTTTGTTTAGATTGCTGATTATGACTCGCAGCTAACGTTTCACTGTTTTCCCAATCCAAGTTTAAATCGCCAGAATCAGAAGGTTTGTAGCTAAAATAGGGAATGCTCGATCTAGCCCACAGGTTAAAAGTTCGCCAATTTGATGTGGGCTCTTTGCTGCCGGGTTCACCAGTGAATACATCAGTATCGTGATACAATACAGCAGAATATAGAGAAGAAATTGGATTATTTAGAGTATAATCTAGATCCAGTAGTTCTGGACAGGGAGATTTAAGTCAAAATCATCGGAACCAGGAGGTTTCCAGCTAAGAGTGCAAGTATCTGACCTAGTCCACGAGTCAAAAGTTCGCCAATTTGATGCGGATTATTTGCCGCCGAGTTCATCAGTGCTTGAGCATCAGCATTAATGGTATAGAATTCGACACCCTAGCACAACACCAGCACACCCAATTTCTTAGCAGCCTCAATTATCAATCCGACAAGGATACAACATTATATATACATAGAAAATTTTTCACACGCACTCTCGAAGCATCATGGGAAACCACATTGAAGAGTGAACACACAAAAAAGAAGTGCAAAAACATCAATAAATGAGCTTAAATAAATATCCAGTTAAAGCGGAAAGACCATGCTTGTGCACTTAAAGGTCCATACCTATCACGCCGAAACAAAAAAACCATTTAGGAATTCAGCAAATGCAAACTAGAAAAAACGCTGAGAAAGAAGGAGGTAAGAGACAAACCTGGAGGCCGCTACCAATCTTCCAATTAACAGCATTGTTCCCACCACCGCCGACACCAACCCTTGATTCTGGCCGTCTCCATGGGCCAAAAAGAGGCACAACAGCAAAAGCAGCCGCTTCTCTTCCTCGCACGTGAAGCATCCCCGAGCGGACTTGAAGTCGACGGCAATGTAGAAGCAACGTAGGAGCTTCTGGGAGGAGGCCATGGAGAGTGAGGGAGAGGAGGGCCATGGTGACCGATGCAAATGGTGGTGATTCATGAGGGTGTTTGTGAGGTGGAGAGAAGCCACCATTTTGATGCAGCTCACCGAGCTCTCTCGGGCGAGCACCATGGCCGGACTCCGGGAGCTGCCAGAGTTTGGGGAAAGAGGGATTTGGGCCTTCTAGCAGGGTTTGGAGCTCAGGAAAAGTGGAAATGAAATTCTGGTTTTCATGGGCTTCTGGGATTGTGTTTTTTTTTCTGGATCGCTATTGTGGGCTTCTGTGATGGACAACTGTATGCATGGAGGTCAAGTTTCAGACATTTCCCTGGCCTGAACAAAATTTTTACCATAATAGCTTAGGTGCTTTTACTGGGTTATTTAATAAAACTTTGTCTTAACTTGCGAAATTTGGCGATATGCTTCATGTACGAATGAGATAGGATCTGCTTAAGTGCATCAGATGCCCCGGTGGATGGGTGCAACTGAATAGAGACACCACGTCCTAGGTTGTATGGAGAGTGCCAGACCATAGCCAATGCCTAGCCTCTAATGGGAAGATGAACAATCCACAATAACCACACTTTGCACTGTATATCACTTCATTTAACATCAATTTCATGACCGTGTGAGTACCATTATGGATCAAAGCATGGTTTAGGACTCCTGCTCAAACAACACACGAATCCAGACGTGTTGAACATCAAGTTTGGGCCTCTCCCAGGTTCTTGTGGCCTAATCATTCATCGTTAGGAACGAGTCTTAATGATATCATTCTCCCAGCATATTTTGTCCCAAGTTCATGTTATTATATGATTTTCAAAACCAATGTGCAGCAAATATGAGCCAGCCGTAAGCCAGAGAAGCAGCCCGAAGATTCTCATGTCGTTGAAAGCGAAAACAAAGAATATAGTGCAGAATGTCTGAATCTGCCGGCCGTGGCCAAGCTCCTATAACACATGCTCCACTTCATTTGTAGCACAACAGCAGCTCAATTCCATGGCTCTATCTCACAGTTCACTAAAGCTAACAGCTTATTCTGACTTCGTCAATTTCACCAAACCCCTCTGTCTCCCCTCTCCTTCTTTGGCATCCACGCCACTCTCTGCCCTTTTGTCCTCTCTCGCTTATAGGCTCCAGCTCGCTCTCCCTGTCCTTGATAATCCATGAACATGGCCTCCTCTTCTCTTTTAAGCCGTCCCCACTACCTCCTCTAGTCATCATCCACTTCTCAAGCTACAACACACATTCTCCATTGCACCAAGGGAGGGCCCCGCAGTCATGGCCACCGGCCTACTCCCGCCGGCCACAGCCGCCGTTGCTGCCGCATTCCTCCTTCTACTCCCGATAGTCCTTGGTGACGATGTCGACGCGCTTCTCAAGTTCAGGGAGTCACTAGGGAACAGTGGGGCCCTTAACAAGTGGGTGGCTGGCGGGAACCCCTGCCCACCACCCCGGCCTCAGCATTGGCCTGGTGTCCTGTGCACCAACGGCAACGTTACCGGACTTCAGCTGGAGAAGATGAGCTTGACAGGCCTCGTTGACGTCGAAGCGCTGCTAGGCATCCCTCTGCTGCGCTCGCTTAGCGTCAGCGACAACTTCTTCGACGGGCCTCTGCCCAACGTCTCCCGGCTGGGCGCCTTGAAGGCCATTTACATGGCCAACAATAACTTCTCCGGCGTGATCCCGGCCGACGCGTTCGACCGCATGGGCTCGCTCAAGAAAGTGGTGCTGTCCCACAACCAGTTCAGCGGTCCCATCCCGTCTTCACTGGCCAGGGTGCCCAAGCTTTTGGATCTATGGCTGGACAACAATCAGTTCACCGGGCAGCTGCCTGATCTCCAACAGCCGGACTTGAGACTGGTGAACGTTGCCAACAATGACTTGGAAGGCCCTATACCGGCGGAATTCAGTAGATTTGATGCAGGTTCATTTGCAGGTATGTGCCATTATTGCTCCCTCCGTCCCATATTAAATGTCCACGTTTGAAAAAATCTTACTATATTTCTACATGCAAATCTATTGATAGTTTGACACTGTGACTCCATCCATTAAACTGGTCCATTCCATCGACTAAGTAAATATGAGAAGAATAACATGAAATAGGACAATTTATATGGAACTAAAATTTCAAGTCCAGACAATCACCTATGGGACGGAGGGCGAAGCTTCTTGATCCCAGGAGGAAGAACGTATCAGACAACAAATAGTTACAAAATTTAAGATTCATTTAATTACATATTTTCTTCTATAATGATCGTTCTTAGTAAAAAAAATTATAATGGACGTTTTAACCAATATTGGTTCAAACTGATAGAATTAATGCACCTGTATGTGCACCATATGCAGGCAACGCTGGTCTGTGTGGAAAACCACTTGACAAATCTTGCAATTCCAAGAAGAAAATATCGGGCACTCTTCTGATCATTATCATTGCACTGGGAGTTGTTCTTGGTTTGGGAGTAATTGGTGCCATGTTTCTCCTCCTTCGCTGGCGATCGGCTTCATCATCAAGGACCCATGAGTTCTCGCCGACCGCCGGCAAGAAGGCTGCTGTCCGCAAGGGACACAAGAATGAAAATGGTTTCCCCAACCATGGCCCCGGTACAGGGGCAAAGGAGGTCAACAAAAACATGCACGAGAATGGGAAGTTGGTGTTCTTGACACAAGACACAGAGAGGTTCGAATTACAGGACTTGCTTAGAGCCTCGGCTGAGGTCTTGGGAAGCGGCAACTTCGGCTCCTCGTACAAGGCCGTGCTTTTGAGTGGGCCTGCCATGGTGGTGAAGAGGTTCACAGAGTTGAATGGAGCTGGGAGAGAGGAATTTCACCAGCACTTGAGGAGGTTGGGCAGGTTGAGCCACCCTAACGTACTTCCTTTGGTGGCCTATTACTACAGAAAGGAGGAGAAGCTTATTGTGACTAACTTCATTGAAAACGGCAGCTTGATGCAATTGCTCCATAGTAAGTGCATTTCATTTGGCTCACAATCACACTTCTCTTGCATACTACATCAAATTAATAAACTGTGTTAGATAGCAATTAACAAATTTTCTTTTTGTTGCTTTGCTTTGATAATGGATTGTCGATAAGAATAGGTCAAACTAAAACACTTTGCATCATTTGGTGATGGATTTCATCGTGTGTGCCACTCTTCACAACTTAGAACTTTTAGTTTTAATCAAGCTCACAATTTAAAATTGAGGCGACCAGCAACAAGGCCCTTGTCGTTCAGAGCATAGACTCCTTGTAGGTAACGCCGTGTACAATATATTAACTACACAGGCCCTTGTAGTCTTCGATGCTGACAATAATCATGTTTTCTTTTTATGATTCCGGCAATAATTTTATTATAACAAATCATCACCATCATTATAATACCCCCAGGGCTAGTGGCATGAATTATATGAATTATACACCGCGTTTGATTTTTATCAGAATAAAAAATAGTACAAAATCTATAGAAAGAAATATAGTTAAGTTTTTATGCCAATGGTGACAATAACAAAACAAAAAAAAACTGGCGTAAATGGCAGGCAACAGGAGCCCGGACCAGCGAGCTCTTGACTGGACAACAAGGTTGAGAATAGTGAAAGGGGTGGCCAGAGGGCTCGCATATCTCCACGATGAGCTCTCAGACCTAGACATCCCACACGGTCACCTGAAATCATCCAACGTCCTCCTGAGCGACAACTATGAGCCCCTCCTAATGGACTATGGTCTTGTCTCGGTAACCAACAAAGAGCAGGCCAGGCAGCTCCTGGTGGCCTACAAGTCCCCCGAGTACCACCGGCACGGCCACGTCTCAAAGAAGACTGATGTCTGGAACCTTGGGATTCTGATACTGGAAATCCTGACTGGGAGGTTTCCTTCCAATTATCTGGCACAAGGGAAGGCCACGGCTAAATCAGATTTGGCACACTGGGTGAATTCTGTGGTGAGGGAGGAGTGGACTGGTGAGGTGTTTGATAATGAGATGGTGGGTTCTAGGAGAGGTGAGGGTGACATGCTGAAGCTGCTGCAGATTGGGCTGGCCTGTTGCGAGCTGAGGGTGAGTAAGAGGTGGGATCTGAGGGATGCGGTCGAGAAGATTGAGGAGTTGAATGAGAGAGCGAACGGTGAGTCTTCATTTGCTAGCGAGGATATGTACTCTTCTAGAGCCATGACTGATGATGACTTCTCTTTCTCTGTTGCCAAATGATCAGGCAAGACTTTGAAAAGTGGAAATGATATTCTTTGTCTGGCAATGTGAACGAAATTCGAGTAAGAATTTTCAAGTGTTTTGTTGAATTTGTCAATAGAATTGGTGGATGAGAAGTAAATGAATGAGCAAACATGTTGAAGACTACTACTACTCGAGGTTTTTTTTTGTTTTTGTGCTGTTTTAGTAATGTGAAAAGCTTCTTTTGTGGGACTTGGTCAAGACTCGAGCGTAGATGCTCGAAGTTGCTTGAGTATTGTAAATTTCATCTCTTTTCATAATTCCAGGATTATCTATTTTCGTTGAATGATTTTGTACAAGAAAAGTGGTGGCATTTCGTGAATGCTGCTTTAGCTCTATGCATGCTCGGCTAATTACTAAATAGTGAGTTATTAATTAATTGTTTCTGAGTCTCTGTTAGGATTATGGAGACTCTGATTACAGGCCAAGGCGAGGTGCTATAGATCAATCGCCCTTGCCATCGATCGCACATCGCGTTACATGTGACCGACGGAATTCCTGTTTGGAATACCTTTTTGACGACTCCTTCCATGCATAGCTGTAGACGATGAGATACGTGTTTACAGGAGTTTTAGGGTTGGGGATGTCTATAAAGGCTTTGTAACTTGTGTTTTGGATATGCCATGATATTATTTTGGGATATGCCTTGAATAGGGGGTTTGATACAAGACTTATATGGGTGAGTTCTAGATAGAGAGCTATTTTGAGGCTTTTGTGTCTATGGCCACTTGTTTGTAGTTGCCTTGCTCTTGAGAGGCTTTGCCTCTTGTGTAGCTTTTGAGGTTGCGTCTCGCTTATTTGGTCGCTTGTCCTAGGTTTGTGTAAGGTTTGGGTTTCATTTGTAACGATGAAAAGAGCTTGAGATGTCCTCTTATATGTTTTAAGAAAGAAATTAAATGAGCTACTTTAGGTCTTTGTTTTGGTGTGTAACATTTGTAATTTGTACTCTTGAGTTATAGTAATACTCTTGTATTTGGTGGAGTTGGCTAGGCCAATCCAGTAGATCTTATGCTAGTTTATGCCCAGTTAAATTTACTTTACTTGTGCGGCTTCTTTGTCCCCACTACTTGTTTCGTTGGAGTCTACGTGTGCACTCTTCCGGCGCAACATTCGAACGCTTGTTTGGCACACCGGCCTGATTCCAACAATCTCTACTTCTATAATCCTATCCGACTGAGGCTGTGAACCCGTTTCCTCAGTCTCCCATTTAAGAGAATCATTCAAAAGAACAATGAAACGGGGAATCATTATCTATATAGGTATTTCAGCAAATCGGAATACTTGATTCATTTATCGAATCACCATTGTATCATTACGGATAAAAGTCTAGACATTGTATATGATATCCAACCCAATGGCAAAGGGGTTATTCTGATTTTAGAAAAATTTAAATGAGATCGCTCTCATATAGCTTATATGATGCTAATTCAATTCATAGCCGTTAGATCTTGATCTGGCGGCTACAAGCATCTACATGGAACTCATCAATCCACTGATTTGACACTCACTTACCTACTGATTTGATATCTATCCTTGGATCGAAATCCAACGACCCAAAAAATTGGCCTCATGCTCGTTATATGAGAACAATCTCATATAAACCGTTATCTTTTAGAAAATATAAGAACCATCTCAAGCTGCTGAAAGGGAATAAGAAGGCCAACAGAATATTCTGTTACAGTTGCAGACACAAGGAACCTTACCTTCAGTAGTTTAAAAAAAAAGACCTTACCTTCAGTGACGAGCTATATCACAATTGCTGTACGAGAACTTTTCTTCACCATGACAGTCATATAAAGCAACAACAATAGCACATGTAAAATAGAACTCCCACAGTGAAGGCCTAGTTATAGATGGCAGGATCAAAAGCTAAGCCAAATAGTGCAACATCCGTTTTAGCAGTAGAAGGAACCTGCTTTCTAAACAAGGAACGGTAAAATATCTTGCCTCAAAATTTTGTCTAGCTTTCAAAGTCACAATGAACATTTCCTATGTTATATTCACGTCTAGTTTGTTTATTTTGTCTTCTATATTATTTAACAATCAGGTCATGTTACCCTCGTTTAATCAAAAGCCAGCCTTCCTCTTCTTCTCAGCAAACTGGTGCAGACCCTGCAGAATCTTCACCCCTAAATTGGTGCAATTTTACGAGTCCCTTATGGCTACAAAAGAGAGATGGAAATTGTCCTTGTATCATTGGATAGAGATGAAGATGGATTTGAGGAGCACTTCAGGAGAAAAGCAACGTTGAAAATATCCAGGAGGTTCTCCTTCTTAACATGAATATAGCTTCCGACAGCATTGGATCCCTCACAGTAAGAACTAGAAAGTCAATTAGTATACACTGATACTTTAATTACCCCAAAAAAAACGCTGATACTTCAGTGGAAACTTTTTATTTTTTTTCTTTTCCATGGAAACACCGAAATTTAGATATTTATTAATTCAAAAGGACAATGTGGATCCATTCTCTTCATACAGAATTTAGAAAGAGGAACGTCCCAATTCTGGGTTTGTAATCCTGTGACAAATCTTAGCTTTTCAAGCATCTGGAATCTAAAATGAGATCCTATTTAAATCTGTCCAAAATTCGATTTATTCAAACCCGTCTGAAGCATGTAAACAAGGAAAAGCTATTTTACCTTGGTGAAATCTCGATCAACAACATAATCCCTCCCGGGAGGTAAGAAGATCTTCCAACGGCCCACCTCGGCATTTGGCTTCATCCGTAGCTCTGAGTTGCTTCTTTGTTTCTCGATCAAATGGAAATGCTTTAATCCCATAGTCTTCTATTAACTGAGCAACATCGACATCTCCAATAAGTTCACTTTTTGAGCTGAGTGGAATTAAGAGTGGGATGTGCCTAACGAGGTAAAGATTGCATAACTTTCTAGTTAAGTGTGAATCAAAAGGCACCGCCTAATCATGTTTGGTAGCCATTTGGGTACCCTGTCAAAAAATTGCTGTAATGATTAAACTCAATTATTTCCAGAATTTAGTTGTTTTGGTAAAAAAAACAAAAAAGAAGAGAGAGCTACCAGCAGATTCCAACAATTGGGATTCATGGCACAATTGCAAGATTTATCCACAAAATGTATTCATACCACAATTGCACTCGGCCCAAAATAACATCTTCAATTAAATGGGCCCACAATTCTATATGGCCCAAAAAAAATCCTCAACTAAATGGGCCCGAAAATTCTTGAATGTTGATTTTATTTTTTTCTTTTTTCATATGTTGTACAGATTTCCATATCAGAGCTTACAGGGAAAACAATTGGGCTCTACTTTGGTGGACTGACTCCCCCATGCCAAGCATTTACCAGGCTGCTCACAGATGTGTTCAACGAGCTCAACGTTCCCCATTGCAACAAATTCCAAGTTGTATTTGCATCTGCAGATTCCAACCAAGAAGAGTTCGATGAGTATAATTTCAATGCCATGGCTCAGCATTCCTTACAGAGATACGACCAACAAGGAACTCAGCCTAATCTTTCAAGTCAAGCGAATACCAGCGCTAGTGCTCATTGGACCAGATGGGATGACCATTAGCACAAATGGCCGGGCCCTGATCACTGATTATGGCGCCATGGCCCTCCCTTTTACTGAATCAAGAATCAATGAGGTGGAAATTTCGTTGAGAAAAGAAGGGGAGAGGTGGCCTCACCAAGTAGGTCACCCAACGCACCCTCACTCACTTGAGCTAGACAAGGCCATCTATGTAAGTGACTTGTGCAAAAAGAGAGGAAATGCTTGGGTTTTCTCTTGCACCCGCACCCAATGTGATTTTGATCTTCACACAGAATGTTCTCTTTCTACAGAAGAATAAAATCTTGATTTTTAATTATGCATCAAGCTGACCATGGAATTCGAATTATCCACAATGGTACCTAGATGTAACATAGAAGTCAATGTGCCCTTTCATGTTAGTTGGCAGGGCTTGAAACAAACGAGTCAATTGAAAAGTAGATAAATCCAAACACGTGAGTGGGGCATGCGCGTCTATTACCCGGTCAAGCTCTTCATGGCAAGCGAAAAGCCTGGACTCCCCGCTATTATTCTGGATTGCACCTCCATTATGTGATCAAAGGGAGGACCGGGATGATCTTAGATGAAAGAAAGAAAGAAAGAGGAATGAGGGTGGAGGGTGCTTAATTTGGAAGAGAGGCTTAGGGATGGGCACTTCCCGCGTTTCAGTTGTCTCTCTGACCACCCTCCAAGGTCGCCCTTGAGTGGAAGAAAACCGAGAAAGAGGAGACAAAGGGCTGTCGTCTTTTGGTGGTGGTTCTTGTATTAGGCCGGGAGTCTATAGGATCATTTCTGGTAGAGAGGGTAAAGAGAGGAAGATGTGGAACAGATCAAAGGAGGAAGGAAACAAAGGGCTTGTGGCGGTGGCCATTGATAGGGACAAAGGGAGCCAATTCGCCTTGAAGTGGGCGGTAGATCACATCCTCACCAAGGGCCAGCCCGTCATCCTTGTTCATGTCAATACCAAGTATCAAACAGTTCCCAATCCTAGTGAGCCTCTCTCAGATTTATATAAATTCCAGCATTTCTCATCTCTTTCTCTCTTTTTGAAGATGTTCTCTCACATTGTATAATGATCGTGAATGAATGACAGTGGGAAACCAGGTACCTGATGTCGGTGAGGACGTCAGGAAAATGCTGGACAGCCAGACCAAAGAGCTTTTCCTTCCCTTCCGCTGCTTTTGCACTCGGAAAGACGTACATCTTCTTGCAATCCTTTCACGCATGTATTTATGATTATGATTTCGATTAATTTTGACCTTCATTAAAGGATAGCAATTCTGGTATTGAATGCACGTAGCCCATGTTGGCATGCAGGTACAATGCATGGACGTGATTCTTGATGATGGTGACATATCAAGGGCCATCATCGAATATGTATCGCACAATGCCATTGAAACTCTGGTGCTTGGTGCCTCCTCCAGGAATCCTTTTGTCAAGTATGACCTTTTCCAATCCTTTTGTCATTTAATTTGTACCCTTAAATGAAACTAATCAAAGTCGCATGGTGCAACTTCCCTTATTTATCTGATGGTTGACCTGTGATGATGCATGCAAACACAGACGATTCAAGGGCGCGGATGTGCCCACGACGGTGTCAAAGGGAGCACCAGATTTCTGCACCGTCTACATCATCTCCAAAGGGAAAATATCTTCAGTCCGATCAGCTGTCCGGCCGGCTCCAGCCATTTCTCCCCTCCGTAACCAGTTGCAAATCCAACAGAGCAACAAAAGTGAGCTGCCCAATAAGTCTTCACTCATTGCATGAACACCTCTGTAAGAGGTTCCATTAGTATCAGTAATTTAGTGTCTGAAATGTTTTCGTTACACAGCTGAATCGCCAGTACTCCAGGAGCAACGCAGCTTGCCTGAAGACTTGGAATCCATCAAGTAAGATGGAAGTTCAAACAATCTTTACTACCATTTGTGAAGGCATAATACTGATATGTCATTGAAACAGATCTCCATTCTCCCGGGGTGGTAAAAACTACGCCAAGCCATATGGGGAACTGGCCCTTCCAGACACAGACATATCGTTTGTGAGCTCCGGCAGGCCGAGCTCAGACCGTCCCTTCCCTACTTTCTACGACAATATGGAGTACACGAGGCCATCGAGGCTGTCCAATGGTGAAATAAGCCCCATGGATAGCCGCAGCTTCGAGTCAATTCAATCAGCACAAAACATCCACATGATGGGGTCACCCAATGATCCACGTTCCATGTACTCGCAGGACAGTTCAACATCCATTTCATCCATGGTAAGAAGATCAACCACCCATAACATACAATCCACTTCTGAATCTTACAAAACAAATGAAAATGCTTATCTTGAGAATTGAGTTATCTTTAAAATATTGTTCAGATAAATGTCTTTAATCTATTGATTAATCATGATTTGAAGGATGATCTTGAAACTGAAATGAGACGGCTCAAGCTAGAGCTTAAACAGACTATGGAAATGTACAGTAGTGCCTGCAAAGAAGCACTCAATGCAAAGCAAAAGGTAGAATGAACATGTTTGATCAAAATATCTATCTCAAGTAACGTGCATTTCTGTATGTTTTTTTAATTGCACATTTGACAAAATGGTAGGCAACCGACCTCAGCCGGTGGAGGTTGGAGGAAGAACAGCGATTGGAGGAGGCCCGACTAGCGGAGGAAGCGGCAAGGTCGATCGCAGAGAAGGAGAGGGCCAAGTGCAAGGCTGCCATGGAGGCGGCAGAAGCAGCCCAAAGAATTGCTGAGCTCGAAGCGCAGAAGAGAATCAATGCGGAGATGAAAGCCATGAAAGAATCTGAAGAGAAGAAGAAAGCATTGGATGCATTGGCACATTCGGATGTGAGGTATAGAAAGTACACGATAGAAGAGATCGAAGTAGCAACAGAGTTCTTCTCAGAGGCACGTAAGATTGGTGAAGGTGGGTATGGGCCTGTGTACAAGTGTTATTTGGACCATACTCCGGTTGCCGTTAAAGTCCTTCGCCCTGATGCAGCTCAAGGCAGGTCACAGTTTCAGCAAGAGGTGAGGAATTCCGAATAATGTATTTAAAACAAGCACAACATGACCTCTTAATCATCATCAACCGCTTATCAACACTATCTAGGAACAACAACGTGAATTCTAATGTGTTATCTAGGAGCATTCCATGTGATAAAACAAGGCGTTATACCAGTTTCCCTTCTCAAGCATTCATACAATCCTCTTTTTACACAAATTTGGCAAATCGTGCAAATGGCAAACAAACTTAAAATATTTAGTATAGACAATTCTTTTGGTTTGGAATACATCTATACATTGTGTTTTCAGCATCGTAATATGGTTTAAGATAGAAAGTCCATAATTATAGTAAAACTACAATTAGTGGGTGAAGTGACTGAAGTCCAGCTGATCAAACTAATTAATGCAGGTTGAAGTGCTGAGCTGCATAAGACATCCCAATATGGTCCTCCTCTTGGGTGCCTGCCCGGAGTACGGCTGCCTAGTCTATGAATACATGGCCAACGGCTCACTCGAAGACCGCCTCTTCAGGCGAGGCAACACCCCTGTTCTCTCATGGCAACTGAGGTTCCGAATTGCTGCTGATATAGGCACTGGCCTCCTCTTCCTCCACCAGACCAAGCCCGAGCCCCTCGTCCACCGTGACCTCAAGCCGGCCAACATCTTACTCGATCGAAACTTCGTCAGCAAGATCAGCGACGTCGGGCTAGCCAGGCTGGTTCCACCGAGCGTCGCCAACAACGTGACCCAGTACCGGATGACCTCCACCGCCGGCACCTTCTGCTACATTGACCCGGAGTACCAGCAGACCGGCATGCTGGGCATAAAATCAGACATCTACTCACTGGGGATCATGCTGCTGCAGATCATCACGGCGAAGCCGGCGATGGGGCTGACCCACCACGTGGAGAGGGCGATTGAGAAGGGGACGTTTGAGGAGATGTTGGATCCGATGGTGAACAATTGGCCAGTGGAGGAGGCTTTGAGTTTTGCTAAGATGGCGCTCAAATGCGCGGAGCTGAGGAGGAAGGACCGGCCTGACCTTGGCAATGAGGTCCTGCCGGAGCTCAACCGGCTGAGGGCTCTTGCAGAAGAAAGTATGCCCGGCATTGGTTTTGGTGGCAGTGCAGGACCCTCGCCTGTTCACAGCCATGTCTCAATCCAACAAGTGAGTCAACTTCTGCATGCATTTTTGTATCATCTTGTCTAGCCTGACCGGGATATATGACCAGAGTGGTACATAGGGACCTGAAAATGTTGTGGCTACTTGGTCAGACACTAGCTATTTTCTCTGTTAGGCCTCTGTATACCATTCTAGGATCACTAATTCACTATGGTCGAATACTAGCCCATAGTGAAGGATGCGTGAGTCTTTATGATAAAAACGAAATCCATGTATGGGCTTCCATGGTTGAGAAGATTCACTTAATTATCACCGCCGATTTATTACAGCCTAAGGAATTGCAGTAACTTGGCGAGGCTCTTGACATATTTCGTTTTTACTTGTGTGGAATTTACCAGGAGGTTATGAGCGAGGCTCTGCATTCAGGATACGAGAGTCGTTCCAGTACTGGATCATCTGCCACTGGAAGGCGATTAAGCATGCCCTGATCAGAAGTTCGTCACAAAGGTCTATCTTGGTAACTTTTTTGCTTACCTCTTTTGTGGAACTGTAGAAACTATTTTATGGCAGAATAAAAATATTTAGATACAAGCGAATTGCAAGATCAAGATATACTTTCTGTTGAATTTTGGCCAACATGTCTTTTGAATCCATTCTGGATAACCTGCAATATGCATAACAGGGCTGCATAGCCAAGTAACATTATACTAACGATTATGACTAACTAGCCATTGAGATCGTAGAGAGAAGAAGTATTGTAAGTTGCAGATTGATGCATTTCAGTTAAAAAACTTAGTGGCAAATCCTTGGTTAAAAACAGCAATGTAAAGCCCAATACAAAATTGTGCTCAATGTAAAGCCCATTACAAAATTTGGCTTAGGAAATGTTGAGTCAGATTGCCATTGGAGCTTCGAATTTTTAAAAGGACTTGTAACGGAATCACGGAAACCAGGAACTTGGTACTGATTACAAAATTTGTGAGATGGGGCTGTTTGGTTCATGAATTTGAGAGAATTTGATTCTTAATTTAGAGAGAATTAATTCGCTGAATTGGTGTAAAGTGTGAATCTCGTTTGGTTGCTGAATTGAAGATTCACAATTCAGTCTGAATCAGTGCATCCCATCATGAGGAGATTAGCAAATTAAGAATGAACTGGGGAAAAATCCTCATTCAGGATTAATTTTAAATTCAATTCAAATTCTTAAACCAAACATGATTCATGTTATAATCTCCTAATTCAGGCTTAATTTAGTGCCAAATTCACAAACCAGCAGCCCCATAGCGTTTGAAAACTTGGTTATTCCACTTTTTGTCGGATGCCAAGCACACATAATTCTTCCATTAACAGTGTATGCACTCACAAAAAAAGAGCTACTACATGTTTCCAAATACATTGCTTCTCACCAATCAGCACAAAGTAGCATCTATAATATGTGCATGCAACAACATTATTGAGAAAAGAACGATATATACATCAGCATCGGAGGTCAATCGAATAATTTAAAGGTAAACAAGTTCTGTAGCTCAACTGGTTGGTGGTTGCAATTAAAATGCGAAAATAGAGCTTGACTCTGTTTAAGTATACCAAATACGATTATGCTGTACGCCTCATCGCCATTGAATTGAATGCTACCAAAAAGAGGACAAATGAAAGATCACTTTAATGAAATGGGGCCCTCTATCAGAAAGAAGAGCATTGATATAAAGAAGCTCATACGTGGGACCTAATAGGGAGAGATAATTAGTCGGAGAGACATGGTTCGTGGACTCGGAGCTGGAGGAAATGGAGAGGTCGCATTCAAAAAGGTAAGCATGGAGCGGAATTTGCAAGGAAATCAGATGCTGAGAACTCAGAGTGCCAACCCTCACCACTGTCGTCTTGCAGAGGTCGTCCAATAGAGAGCCAGTTTAAAGAATGGAGAGTCAGAGTGAAGAGGAGTGGTTTGAGCTTATCTGTGTTTCCTATGAGCCCATACTTATTCTGTGGGCACTGAGGCAAAAGTTAAAGTGCGCAAAGATGTGACTCCCCTTGGTGGGTTGGGTTGGGGCACAAATCATATCTAACTTTAGTAGACATATCACACCACTACTCATCAGTTCGTTCTCAGAGATAAAATCAAGTAATTTGTATCGCTTTCTTACTGTCCTGCTCCTTACAACTTCTGATGCCCTTATGCCCTGGTTTCTCCGCGTTCCAATCCAAATTACTATGCCGTCTTATACTCAAGATAAATAAGCTGAAGCTAATTAATGAAGATCTTATTGTCAAACAAGAAAGAACAGTACGTTGGGCGAATAGAATAAATTTTCTCTCAAGATTTTGCTCTTTAAAATAACAGGCAAAAAACAACTTGAATGAACAGTTATGGAAAGGAATTGCTTGATTTGGCTTTCGTTGTGCCTCGGAGATTAATTTATATATGTTTTAATGTAATATTCTAGTAGGATTCTCTGAATTGGGTGACTTGGAAGGTCCTTGTATGCATATCAAATTAGATTATACGGCGCATATTGGATAGAAGCTGCACAATTCGGTCGAGTTACTTCAAGCATCAACAGGTATTTTAAGAGGCGGAAGGTTTGAAGATCGACACAGCAGACAAAGGAGGGATGACTCGTAATTTTTCTGTTCGCATCCCACTTTGGGCTATTTACCCATTCAACCAGAGAGCTCTTGCTTGCTACTTTGGGCTATTTACCCATTCTTCTGGCTCATTACATATGTACTTTAGTAATTAGAAGTATTATCCCTCATATAAGGGAAATCTCTATGAAGAAGGTAGTTCAAAGAAGCAAATCTCTCATACTGTCATACTAATGTTCTTGGGAAAAAGTTAACCTGCGCCACGTCGCATCTTCGAAAACATGTGCCCGATGCATCACAATCAATAGCTGGCTTGTAACAAGAGGCGGGAGGGTGATTCAAACCTGCCTGCCCCTATATTAAAGTCAGCCGCGTGATCAAAATCGTGCAACCTGAGAATACCGGGGGCAGGGTGTATATATACCGCACTCATATTCTTATGCACTAATAAGAAGGGCAGTCTTACAAACCCTTATTTCAGGCAAACGTCTCTCTCTCCCTCTCTCTCTCTCTGCGTCCTTTTTCATGTGCCAATTGCCATCAGGTTATCATTGTCAATTTGTCATAATTATAACTGTAGTTATAAGAATTGCTTCGATTCTATAAAAAATACGGTATACCTTTGATTATTGATACTACCGGCATTGAGAATCAAGCATTCAAGCTAAGATCATAAAAGGCAGTTAGCCTGGCTTCGAGCAACTTCAGATGGGTGAGCATAGTCGTCGAACCAGAGGTACTTTTCATAGAGAATTAAAATTCTGTGGCATCCCGACACTGTCTTGCTCACCTTAATCGCCAACTAGTCGTCTGCACCGGAACTGTTCAGAAGCTCGAAGAACTGACATGGCCACAAACCTAACAACGAAGAGGCCAGTCAACTTCGAGGGTGAAGACATATGATTAATGTAAGATGAAGATTGATAAGTACATAGGATGGAATCGTATATCGAATGTAATCACGCAAGGAGAACACATGAATAGAGATTAATGGGGGGGGAGGGGACGTAAAAGAGGACTTTGGTTTCCTATCACGGATTCACGCGTAAAAAATGACTGCATGAAAGTCGTCCCAACTCCCAAGTCACCGAAATCAAATGTCTGGCCGGGTCCCCCCGAGCTGACCGGTTCTCCAAAAGCCGACAAGACGCCATCACACGGCTTGACTCAACCCGACTCGATCCAAAACCACGTGAAGATGACAACAACAAAACCAACGAGTCTTTTTACATGCGCATTGCCGTGCGAGGGCCGGGGCATTGCAGGCTGGCGCATTTCAGTCCAACCTCACAGCTTGCGAGTCATAAGCTGCCCGCCTTCTATTAACGCGCTCCATGAGATCTCGATCTGATGGCTCAAGATACTTCAGCGGACGATGCTATCTGCTTATGTTATAACTAGGAGTGTTGTATTACTCTCATAGCAACCCGTAAGCTATCCCGTGGATTTATTAACGTAAATATAGTAGAAAGAAGAACTCTTTCAGTGATCAACTGCACACCACACGATATCTCTGCAGTCATTTCATTCTTGTGACTCACAGGCACGGTGAACGAGGGGGAGGTTCCAGAGAGGGACCCAGAAACGTGTCAGATGATAATTGAAAGATCTGCTTCCTGCACTGAAACCGTCTCCGTACTGGAACAAGCGCTCCAAACTCGCCGGGCTCTGACACGGCCTTTAAAGCCCAGCAGCTCTTTAATTTTAGCGGCGTGCCGGAGCCAAGGAGACCGAACCGGCCACTACATTTAAATGACATCATTACCCCTATCCTCTCCCAATAAATGCCCATACTGACTGCTAAAAATAAGCCCAGGGCCCCAGATACCCTTGGCCCTCGAGGACAAGTTGGTCCTTTACCCCCTAGAGTTGAACGGACAGGATCTCTCTTCTTTTCCAAGAGTTCTTGTATGATTGGCTGGTTTAAAGGTAATCAATTTTGCATTAATTTCTTGAATATGAAAACAAAAATAAAAAAGGGGTTCACGGGGTCAGTGTGGCAGAATCTTTTACGGATTTGAGTCACATCATAAAGAAAATGAAACTCGAACCCGGCCTTAAATTTCTGTCCCTCCGTGGTCCCACCACTATAATGACAACTGTTCACTAACATAAAATTAAACTAGCACCAGACATTTATTTAGTTGTCAAAAAAATTGTATATTTAACATAAAAACTAAACTATGTCAATTAAACTAGCACCAGACATTTATTTAGTTGTCAAAAAAATTGTATACTTAACATAAAAACTAAACTATGTCCTACTAGGCAGGCTGGTCTTTATTGTAGCATCAGCATGATTAATAGCAAAAAAAAAGCCAAATGCATTATGGTACAGATAGAATCAAGTACCAACTTGTTAAATGGTGGTAGAAAATAAGAAAGGAAAAGGTACCAACTCATATAAATGATATTCCATTTCCATATATGCGCAACAAAATACACGTGCTTTGGTCGTATGATGGTACATAGCAAAACAGTGATAATGGTAAAATACCCATGAGGGGGAACTTTATCTTCCTTTCTGCAGTTTTGGTAGTCTATCATTGAAAAACGCCAATTCCAGTCAGGATGTAAAGCTGCAGGGCATTGCCATGGCATTCCGGGCCAGTGCACAAGTCAAGACAAAAGAGAACAAATCAAAAAAGCAGAAAGAAAAGCTAGCAAATTAACAGAAACAAAAGCGAAAGAAGAAAAGAGTGATGAAGGAAGAGGAGATGATAATCACATGGAGATGGAATGGAAGAGGAAGACATTGAATACAACTTACAAAGTAAGAAGCCGTCTCAAAGCAGATGCCACTTTGAAAAAGGCAGCAAGGGGAGCCTTTGGCCTTTATTTATTTAACCTTTAATCATTTCTAACCACTCAATACACCTCTAAATATTTCCATTTAATCATGATCCCCAAATAATTAATTTACCATATGTCTCCATCAAGATAACATTAGAAAATAAACAAATATCAGTCATGTTTCTACTTTATATGCAACACCTGTGTTCCCCAACACTCCTCAGATCAGAAGAAGAAGAGAGGAAGAAAAGGTGGCTTTTCCCCACCTCACCTTCCTCCCTTCTCTCTTGCTCTCTCTCTCTCTCTCTCACTTTTCCATCCAGATGCTCTGTGATTACTCATATTAAATAACAATAATAACAATCATATCACCTCCATAGCTGATAGCCCTCATCTGTCTTTTACTTTCTATGGAAGCTCCTCAAATTTGGTAACCTCTCTTTTCTCCCAGACTTATGAAACCACTCCTTTTATAGCAATCCATCCATCTTCCCTTCCCCTTCCCATTCAGCTGCTTATAGTGGTCTGGTGGGTTTCACCATGAAAGCAATATAATTGAAGAAGTAGAGATTTGGGAAGTGGGGTTTGGAGGGGTTTTGAATTGGGGAAGATATACCAGGTCCGAAAATGTCGGAGCCCAGATCGGTGAAGCTCGCCCTGTCCATCTTCACCAACATCACCGAGTCGCTGGCCCTGCCGGCGGCCTTCTCCAGGTCGCCGCGCAACTGCCAGCAGCAGTCGCTCGTGGGCCTCGGCATCGTCGCCGCCATGATCGACGCGCCGGAGCAGGGGGAGGCCCGGATTGCTATCTCCCCGCGCTCAAGCCCCATACCCATCCTCTCCGCCCGCCCCGGCGGGGCAAAGTTCAGGGGGCCCACTTCCACCATCGCCACGGCCAGCGCCGCCTCGGACGATGATCCGGCGGGTTCTGAGGGCTACACGTGCGTGATCTCCCGCCATGGAGACGGGGCGGGGGAGCGGAAGCGGGAGTATTTCGATCGGCCTGGTGGGGCGGGCGGGGATTGGTCAGAAAAGTCTGGACTGTTTTGGGCCTCCCCGACTCCGGAACCGGCCGGCGGAGATGGTTTCCTGAGCGCCTGCTACCTTTGTAGGAAGAGGCTTCACGGCCTGGACATCTTCATGTACCGGTATAGATCATACTATGCTTTTATCATTTACATTCGAAAATCAATTTTTCTGTAGCAATTTCTTGAAAATTTATCAGGCTTTGGCTTTCTGGTTTGACTGACAAGTCCACGCTTTGTTTCCTAGTGTATGGGTGTTGTAAGGGATTTCATATAGGCGATGTGAACGATTATAATTTGTCAGAAAGGCTTTGTTGCTGTAGGTCTGCAAAGGTAATGTCACCATAGAAAAATTAGACTCAAGTTTGGAAACTACAAAGAGAAGTATAGTAGTTTTGCAAATTGGATAGGCTGAAGTAAAGGATCTACAGTAAAAAGAATTATGAACAGCTCTGCAAATGGTGGTATTGTGGAAAGATGAGTAATTTTTAAAGATCCTTGCTTTATTAATAATTGGAATAACGTGAAGTCTCTATAAAATAGATTGATTTGGGAGTATTTGCCATAAATGTTCTTGCTTGTAGATTAGTTTTTTTTTTATCTCAAATGAGGATCACAAAATCAAGGGAAGATAAGATGTCCATGCTGAATATAAATTCCTTCATTGCTTTTTCTTAATTATAATATGACCTTTTGCCATTTGACTTAGTAGTCAAGAATTTCTGTGGAGTTGAATCATTTTCCGAAACAATTTCATTGTTCTTGTATTTGTTTGCCATATTTGGCCTTGGTTATTATGCCATCTAGATAAACATCGAAAAGCTTGAGATATTTGTTCGTGTAATTCTCCGTCCTTCGGCTTCTGTTTTCTTTCCTTCCATAACTGATCTAGTCAGTGAAGTCTGCGTTTTTCTAAGAAACTATTATGCTCAAGAAAAAAAAAAAAAAAAATCTCCGAATTCTTCCGAGGATTTCTTTTGGATGAATTCTTGAGAAATTTTGACTTGCATTGTCCAAAATGAATGGAGATTATATTGATTGATTCTATCTTCTTGCTCTTTGCAGGGGAGAAAAAGCTTTTTGCAGTGTGGAGTGCAGATATCAACAAATTTTGAGTGATGAACTGAAAGAAAACTGTGGGTCACTGAAAAGCCCATTTGATTGCGCCGCCTCACCCTGTTCTGTTCCAAGGCTCTTCTCAGCTGGTGTCGCGGCAGCCTGAAGTTTACCATATAAAATCAAGATAGAGAGATAAAACCAAGAAATACATGTGTACGCAAATATAAGGAATAAAGTGGTTAACTAAGGCATAAAAAATGTTATAGAGAGTGAGAGGGAGAGAAACAAATGGGAGGATTTACCGAAGTATATGTAATAGGTGATATGTACGTATGTGTCTGGTGCCCATCTGAGGGCAGTATCTCAATTTTCTGAAACGTATAAAAATGTACTGTTAATACCATTCTGGCAAGTAAGCTGTTCCGCATATGTTAGTTTTAACTCGTAAATCGATTTGGCAGTGTAAGTCACTTGCATCAATTATTCTAGTCTTGCTATAAATGCTCAAACAGGAAGTCTTCAATGCTGATTACTCAATCCCTTGTCGACAAATATTGCATGATAGAACTGCATCATGCTTGGACTTTACAGCATGTGGATCAACTGCATATTAGTTGGGCCATTAAGTTAAACTGAAAAAGAAAAGGTCGGCCGTTGGGCAATTAGGCCTATCCCGTCGAAGTTGGGATCTTGGACGTGTGTACCTTACCAGGCACCAGAAACATGGTGTATAGGGACTGCTAGCAATTGGGGCAATTGTTTGCTGTTTTTAAGTTTTAATTACTGATGAAATAAAATTATTACAACTTGTCATCCATTTTACCGAAAAGGTTTGCCGTAAAACCTCAGCCTAGTAATTTATGATTCTCTTTGAGCCTATTCCTTTCAAGAAACAAAAACTTTCGCTGCAGTATATTTTGCATATTGGTATAAAGATATTCGCCTCTGTATTTTTTATTCATAATCTTGGTAATTGTAAAGAACAAATACTACATCAAAACAGACACTTAAATGTTTATCTGCTAATATTCAATGACAATTAGTGAAATATGAATCCTACCATTTTTCTCACTCAAACAATTGAGCCAAATTATTTAATAACCCAATCCAATTGAAATGTTAATGCCACAACCAATTCTTTATCTACCAGAATAGCTAGCACAACTTATCTTCCTATAATGAAATCGAGATGGGACTCCTCACAAAGTGAACCCCATCCGACCATGTTATCCGTCCAAAACTGTAACCATGATAGTCTATTCCCTTCCTGGGCACCAGAGTTAACTTGTAGCCCTTTTCCTCCCCAACCTTGCAAAACAAAAGTTCCTTCGGCTCGACAGATACACGGGACCCATAAGGAGCGACCAAATGAACCTTGTACGTGCCAGGCGTCCCCACATTCTTGAGTGTCCGAGTCACAGCGGTGGTCTTGTTAAGGTTTGGAACTGTGATGGAAGGATAATTCAAGTCAAGGGTGCTTGGGGGCTTGGAGGGGCAAGTATAGGTAAGCCCTTCAGTGAAGGAGGCCAACAGGGAAGAGTTGTAACCAATCCTGCAGAGGAAGTTGAGGTAGTCAGTCACTTTTAAGTCATAGACCAGGCCAGGGTCCATGGCACGGTTCGGTCGCACATGGCCTGCACCATATTCCAAGGGAGTGGCCTTCTCGGAGTCTGAGTCCGTCACTGGTTTTTTCATATTGCTTTGTGATCTTGCTGTGGCCATTCCAAGCAAAAAGATTTAAAAGAATCAGAATTCAAACAAAAGAAACCCTCTTGGTATTTGTCTAAATAACTACGGTATGTCGCATAATAAGAAATGTAATACTCATTCCATCTGACTCTAATAGTCTGCATTGAAAGACCAAGCTTAAAATCAAATGAATTATTTGGTTCTACACTATACTATTTAGTTACGGAGGGATCATATGGAAAAAGTAGAATGTACAATTGGTGTTTTTCAGTTTGAAATATTTGCATATAGTATTAAGCTAACAAGTGTCTTCTAAGAAATTTTAACACTGAAAATGCAAATTTTTTTATTGTAAATCAGTGTATAATAACATCTAAGATAGTACTCTTCTTAACAAGCATTATCATGATTAGTATTGAACATAAATTGGCTTTCTTATGAAATTAAGGAGGATGACTTCGCATATATTCACAAGAGTCATGATGAGTGAACTAAAAACTCACAGGAAGTCATGATGGCAGAACGAACAGCCGATGGGCTCCAATCAGGGTGAAGTGTCTTGAGGAGGCCTACAATGCCTGAGATGTGGGGGCATGACATGGAGGTCCCGGACATGATGTTGAAGGACACCCGCCTGTGGTCATTTGGAATCGTAGAGGCTCCCACTGCTTCCGTGAAGGCTGCAAGCACACTCACTCCTGGTGCGGTAATGTCAGGCTGCCCATACATTATAACCAAATCATCTTCTAATCAAGCACTTAGCATTTTTGTTCCGCATGATGTTGGCCTAGATATCCTCCATCCACTGGGAGTCGTCCATCATCAGGATCAACGGTGCTATTTGCTAGAGCGCACATCGATTTTGATGATGAACATGGATGACTCCTATTAATGGTGGGCATCCTCTATTCGGACCATAGAGTTTCCCTTTGACAAATAAGACACTAGTAGTGTGATTCCTGATCAAACCTTGAGAATTTCCTCGTTGATGACGTTGGGTCCTCTTGATGAGAAAGCAGCCATGAAAGGTGCCGGCTTGTAGCCTAGCTGCGTTTTCGGGGTCATAAGGTATGCAACAGGGTTCCTGATGACAAGAAGACATAAAATTAGTTCAGAACGTACAAAAAAATTATTTTCTCAAATCTAGAGATGTCCGAGTCATTAAGATTCAATTAGAAGGGGCAGGGCAACCGGCCTCCTAGAGCACTGTATCCCCTCGCAGCCAAAAGCCTGCCCATTATGCACACCAGATTAATTAGACTAATCTTAGGTGGGTGGACAAAATAAGGACCTCTGCTTGGGGAAGCATGCCCTTGCTATCCCACCAACACCTAATTGATTATATACTAAACAATGTTGAGAGCTTAGTGTTGGTATTAGACTGGATTAGCATTATGGCTGATGGGAAGATGGGGGTGGACCTATTACTTGGTGGAGTTGAGGTATTTATAAATAGCACGGCCGTCATGGTAGTTGATGTGGGTGGCTGGGAGGTAGTGAAGGTCGGCGAGGACTTCACCTCCGGTGCTGATATCGTTGGCCAGGATCATCGCGACTCCTCCAGCCTGTTGGACAACTACGCCCTTTTCAATTCTTGCGTTTCCCCCGCGGAGGCAGACCACCACCTTTCCTTTCAGCTTCTTAGGATCCAGACTTCCAGCCATACATAATCTCCTGCAAATTAAGAAGCAATCAACTTGAGATAGTCAGGCATTGCTTACTTTCCCAGACAAACTCGATGTCTGATCATTTGGAAAGTATAAAATCTCATACTCACGCTTCTTCAGCTGTGGAGTTGGCTAAATACGCCTCGGCTGAATCAATCATGGGGTAGAACGTCTGTGGCATGTGCTTATCTGAAAGGCTTTGGCCCTGACATGCAAGTGTAGATGAGCATGTGATTAATTTTCCAACAAAGTGACTATCAGTAGACAATTTACTTAATACTTCAATCAATGTTGTAATTGCAATAGTAATGTTCACAAAATTGAAAGCTGTGGAGAATTGACTTGCCATGTACTTTATATGATTGCCTAGTTTAATGATCGCAGGGAACCTTCTATCCAGAGTACTGGCTCCCACCGTCAGAATCCATGGGGCTACGTTAGTAACCGTACTCGAGGCGGGCCCTGAGTTCCCCGCGGAGCACACCACAGTGATCCCATTCTTGACCGCATGGAACGAGCCAATGGCTACGCCATCCGTAAAGTAGTCTAATTGGTCTCCACCGATCGACACAGACAGCACGTTGACACCATCGTCAATGGCCTGGTCGAAGGCGGCGAGCAAGTCGGCATTGCTGCACCCACCTTGACTGATTATTCCCTCCGGCCAGCAAACCTTGTAGGCCGCCACCCGCGCTTTAGGTGAGCCACCCTTGGCAGTGCCATTGGCGAAGCCCAGAATGCTGGCATTGGGCACAAACGAGCCTCCGGCGATCGAGAGGGTGTGTGTGCCGTGGCCTTCAAAGTCTCTTGGGGAGATTTGTGATGGATCGATATCACCTCCAATTCCCTTGCTGTAGTACCTCAGCCCGATCAACTTCCTGCATTGCACCCAATTAAAATCCTTGAATCATTGCAATGTGTAGAAAAGAATTGCTAAGCTGAGACTGTGACTAGTCATTAGTAATGTGGTATGAGTCATATCATATGTGAACCAAGTCTGGTCTATTAATGTGGTATACGCAGAAAAGAAGTGCAAAGCAGTGGGGATAGAGAGAGAGAACCTGTTGCACTTGACTGTAGTGTGGTTCTGACAGATCCCTTTCCACCTTGAGGGAATTGGGCCCATTCCCTCATCGTTAAAGCTCTTTGATTCGGACCACACCCCTGCATAGACAACAAGAAGGTCCACATCAAAATTGATAGCAATTGACATTGAACACAACCGATAAGCAAATAAGCCACGCCTATATAGTGTCCAACAGATCAGCATTGCCTTTTATCAAACATGCTGCACATGCTGTTGAGCAGCTCAACGATATGAAAATTTTAGCAATCCTACTGATGGTGAAAACAGAAGTGTTCCATTGTTCATTCTGTTCCAATGAACAAAGCAAGAGAACACTTTTTCGACAATCCACACGCTTAACTTACATTATATTATGGACAAGCATATAATTAACTTTGCCATTATGAATATTTGTATTAGTAGCAACATGGAAAGGAAATAAGGAAAATACACTACCAACATGTTCAAATAAAAAAACAAGAATTCTTTTTAAGTGAAAACGAGCATTCTTTTTATGAAAAAAATCATGTGGAGAACAGAGTTTATAAACAGACAATTTACTATCAAATAATAAGATGTTGAATATTTAGATCGCATATACCACCTACTCCCTCCGGTCACTTTTAATTAGTACAGTTTTTTTTTCAAATGAACTAATTTTTTAGTGTATTTGGAAAAAACTGTATCTATTAAAAGTAATCGGAGGAAGTACTTTAGTAAAAAGACAAGTTTAAAAGAAGATGAACATAAGATGAACACACCAGTATCAAGATTGCCAATGATTGCATCTTCACCATATCGTGACTTCTGCCAGAGTGAATCTTCTGGCACTAGGCCATCTCTCTCAAGTCCAAGAAACTCCCAAGTTCTGGTGGTGTGCAACTTCAAAATCCTATTAGGAAACACCGATATCACATTGGGATGTTCTGCAAGTTGAAACATTAATTAATCATACATATTATCATTAGCAAGTGTTAATAATTACTATTGAGGAAAGATGCATAAAAGTTATGGCATCAAAATCATATAGAGAGTTCCTCCGTACTAGCTATCTCCGCGGCTTCTTCTTCTTCAAGGTATGCAGCAAACCCGTTGATATGCTTCGTATATGAATAAATTACAGTATCTTCAGCCTTCTGTTTACTGCAAAAAAACGATGTGGAGAGAAATTTTTTAGAAGAAAGAAGAGAGAACGGATAGCTTTTTCTAATTTATATTGCTTACCTTCCTAGATAAGTCCCTAACAAATCATAATGCGACTCAGTTGCTATCTCGTAGTCCAGTGAAGTTGCCTCAGGCCCATGAGAATGTGCTCCCAAGTATACAACATAGGACTGCGACGATCAAAACAAACAATGAATACAATTTACAATTACAGAAGATCATGAAAAAAACATGCACGAATAGTAAACAATAAAAAAATTTCGATCAAACATTGAACTAAAGATCAAAAGAATAAATACCCATTTGAAAATTTGTACAAAACTAACTAATAAACAAGTAGAGAAAAATATATTGTCACATAAAAAACATAGGGAACAGTTGTTAAAAAGTTGACAGAAAAGGTTCATAGAAGATATCATTCACTTGACTTATCTATAGACGGTAAGTCATGTGAAATCAAATGCTTGCCTTCTTGACAGCAAAAGTTGGGGTCAGAAACAAGGCCAAGCAGAGGAAGCAGAGGAATGCAGAGAGTCTTGACGTCCCCATTTTCGAATTATCACCTTCCTGGCCTCAGCCTTAGCTTGAAGCCAAGGGCTATGTCTAGTTTTAAAAGAGCACGTGACTTGCATCTCTGTATAGAAAGTCCTCTGTAATCAGTCTCTACAAAATCGCTTTTTGGTAAGTTTGACGATACCATTTCGAATTTTTGGCCTGATTTGTTGGACTCCCTTAATGGCATGAAATTGAAACATATTATATAAACAAGGATCTAAATTAGGAATTTAGTATCCTTATTATTCTCAGCCGAACTCCTGGTTAGACAATAATAGTAATATTTTTTGGCAACACAGTTACAAATATGAATAGAGTGTACTGTGTAGAGTGTTGGATTTGTGAGGATACTAGTCTAGTAGATAATGGTCGCTGAAATTCTAAAGCTTGAAGTAGGACGATAAATACAAAAGAGACTGGTGCTTGCATAAAATGCCGAACCATTATAAAATCAGTTCACCAGAGATGGCTATGGGAAAAACAAGGAAAACACCAAAATGGAGAAGGCAGTCGATGGGATTGTGCGAATATCATGGCACAATCATAATCATAATGGTGCCTTATTTAGAGTGACAATTTTTTGTCTACTATTTCTTTCTCCAAACAATGGTGCCCTCTCTAAGACAATTGGGCCTTCATGGCGTTCACTTGAAACTCCAGGTAGGATGGGAATCTCTTCCACAACATCATTCAAAGTGTACAGTTTGAGAAGGTGGTACGGTACGTAAAAAGTAAATGAGTTTCAGAGCCCACGGTCGAGGTATTGCTGTTTTGGGATTTGTGTCATGTCAGAAGCCGACATGCAACAATAACCTCCTGTAAGACCTCTATAATGAGCTCTCTATCTGCATACTGCAGAAAAGCATTGGGCTCATCCCTGATATCAAACACCTTCCCAAACCTCGCCAGGTGATAAGGTTTGATGAAGAAGAACAGAATTTGAAACCAAAATTGGGAAAAGAAAGGATTGTATTGCTTGAATCCACAAGCTGCCTCTGAATCCACAGGAAAAGATGAACTGAATCCACAGTTCAAAAGCCCAATTCCATGAGCAGAGTATAAATTTCAATTTCAAGATTCAAATTACAATCAACTGATTCCTAACTAATGGGTTTTTTTACTAATGGCCAACAGACTTGAGTCCTATTTATATTCCCTTCTAATAGTAAATGTCGTTTCTGCACCTTCTGAAATCTACAGTTGTAACAGACTTATAAGAACTAATGGGTTTTTTTACCAAAAATACCGCTACATAGGCATTTACTAATACCCCTACATAGGAAATAAAAGAAACTAATAACTGTTTGATGAATTGCTACAGTGATATAAGCGGCCTGCATCACCAGGTACATCAAGCAGCAGCCCTTAAGCTGGGGCAGCTGGTAGAGTGATGCAGTCTTGAGCCTGTCTAGTACATTTTGAGCATCAATGCCCTCTAAAAGATTTTCATGGCAGGCCTCCGTAAGGTAGGAGATGTCGAACTTATCACTTATCATCTATTTAGCTGCCCGTAAAAGCGCGACCATGAGATCAAGAAGCTCCTCTGGCCGGATATTACCATAGACGTAATTGAGAACGGCCTGGTAGGATTCCATAAACATGTCGGAGATGTCCATAGAATTTTAGGACACTGCATTTCTAATTTTCTTTGCATAGTTGATTAGCTCATTTTTCTCATTTGACCTCATTTTCCTCGTTTTCTTAGCAATTAGCATAGTGCACCACCCCATGGCTTAGCCACCCCACCCCGCCCAACCCCCATACACAGTCGGTGGATGTCCACCGTCTTGAAAATACACGGACGGTGGATATTCAATGGGACAAAATCCAAAGGCTAAACTGTGGAGTTATAGAAGGTGACCACCAGTGAGACAAAATCCAAAGGCCCCTGTCCTGCAAAACCCATGACCGATTTGGCTCCACTCGTGGTAAGTGTGGTTGGAAGAAAGGACTGCTGTCGCCCTTGTACCAAGAGCTGGTTCTTAAGTCCTAACCCCTCACATGGAGTTTCCCTTGTCTTTGCTCCTCCTCTCTTTCTACTATTTTCAGCTCCTACTATTCCATCTTCAAATCCCACCTCGCTTATGGAAAGAGAAGTGAGAGTGTGAGAGTATTTTACACTTCTCAAAACAGCTTCCATGGTCTTGACTGATATTGACTTATCTCAAAACTGCTTAAGCACTTGGGGGCGATTCATGAATTGTAAGTTCACTTTAATTGATTTAGTTTCTTCTTGTGTTCAGCTGACATTTTATTTTCCTTATTCTATCTGGCTAGTAGAGAGGTATAGTGATTAATGCTTGTGACTTTTTAGTTGGGGACTGATCAGTATACATGTAATTATTTTTGTGCCTAGAAGAATCTACTCCCTCTGTCCGGAATGATTATCAACATAAGGTTTTTCCAAAGTGAACTAGTTTTAGTTCATTTTGAAGAAGCTTATGGCGACAATAAATCCGGACGGAGGGAGTACCTACCAAACTGATTCCCAATGAAAGACATTGAAACTCATCCATATTCACATAACCATTGGACCCAGTTGGGTCAGTCCATAATTAAAAAGTGTTCTGATCCAAATCCCAAGTATTTAACTATCTTCTTATTGGTCCATGGATGGTAAATTATAGAATTGTGTGTGAATGTATTTAATGTTTTTGTCCTTGTCACTCTTATGGTAAATTTGCGCGATCATCTTTGGATAGGGGCTTTCTAAGATAGCCATTTTTGTTGGTCTCCAAATAGGTAAATCATTCAGCCAAGATAGCTGGATCTGGATATCCATAGGTGCAATCTCCAACTAGCTTTGATCAGTTGATCTGCCTGGCTCCCTGAATGCCATCTATGAAGAATGTCAAATTGGTTGACGCACTTCCTAGTTGGCATTAGGGGAGCCATGCAGACCACATGAATGCTACTTCAGGTACGTTCGTTTAACTTCATCTATCTTATCGTTTTTTAATTTTGTACTAATTTCCTAAAATGGTTTTGCGCTTGTACACAGTATAATAATGTCTATAACTAACATTTCTTCGAGGCTTTAACTTATTCTTGCGTCGGTGGGAAAGGGAATATACACTGTTGTTATGGCTCTACTTGTGCATGTGTTTTGTCTTGACAGGGATTAGAAGAATCAAGCTAGTTATGCAAGTAACACACAACAAACATCATCCACAGTTCATGAAATTGACATTATGATGGATGCAGCACGCAGCCTGAAATCTAGCAAATCCACAAATAAAGTTAGACAAAGCGTAGCTTTTTATTTATTAACTTGCGGGAAACTTTATAGAGACTATGATCTTATTGCTGTACGTAGTTGTATATCTTTTACCTCACTAGATTCAGCCAAGAGAACAACTTATCAAAACTGCAGCTAACTAGCAAACCCTTATATCATTTTGATGTCACACCGTCATAGTTTTTTTTCAAGAGAGAATGTAAATGGTCTTATAAAAGAAAGCGGAGAAAAATAAAAGACGGCAACATCAGATAATGAGAAGCAATCCTTTAGGTGCATTCTTTTGGGATATAAATTTGCCATTGCATTCGCCTCTTTTTGAGTGTGAATTTGAGGCCCAAGAAAGCACAAAAAGCTCGATGGGCGGGGTGGAACTTTCAAATTAGATTCAGAGCACAAATAGTGTTTTTATAGACAAAACAGCCCACGTAGTTCTTTTTTTCTTTTTGATAATTAGCGCAAGTAGTTTCTGATAACACGACACTTTGATAGTGTTCAACTGTTCATGTGCTACTGCGCTAATTAACCTTAGCCAAAAGAACACACTCATTTTTCCAAATCATGATGGCGTGGCTCTCAATGGGGTTAATCCACTGGCTCGTTCATTTTGTTTTTGTATTCGGGCTACATTTTACCTGCCTGGTAATAATAACATTTCCAAGTCAGCGACTATTCTCAAGATACAATTGAGGGAAAACATCTGGTCACTGAAGGAATGCAAATTCCTGCATAAGGTCCATTTCTTATTGAAATTGCATAAGGAAGAGCTGGAAGGCATGAAAAGGAAGATAATCATAATCATAATCAATTAGCGCCTTTTCCCAACTATTTGGCGTCGGCGACACGGATCTTACTCCTCCATTCCAGCCTGTTTTGGGCTACCTCTTTTGTAAGAGATAGTAAAGTCAAATCTTTTCTTATTAACTCCATCCAAGTTCTCTTAGGTCTCCCTCTCCCTCTTTTAGCATCGTTTACCTGTATCCCTTCTAATCTTCTCACAGGGGCATCTAAAGGTCTTCTTTGCATATGCCCATACCAACGCAACCTACATTCCCTCAATTTTTCCCCTAAAGGCGCTACTCCTAGGCTCTCACGAATATATTCATTTCTAATCCTATCTCTCCTAGTTATCCCACTCATCCACCTTAACATTCTCATTTCGGTTACATTCAACTTATCTATATAACTCCTCTTTGGTGCCCAGCACTCCGCTCCATAGAGTCTTACAGGCCTAATGGCCGTCCTATAGAACTTGCCTTTAAGTTTTTTTGGAACCCGCTTATCACACAACACTCCCGAGGCTACCCTCCACTTTACCCACCCCGCATTAATCCTATGCACCACATCACTATCAATATCCCCTTCTTTATGGATAAAGGATCCTAAGTAACAGAATTGATCACACCTTGGCACTTCTTACCCATCTATTTCAACTAGGGCTCTATCTATAATTCTACCTTCCTTAAAATTAAATTCCATACACTCTGTCTTAGTCTTACTTATTTTAAAACCTTTAGATTCTAGAGCAACCCTCCACAATTCTAATTTCGCATTTAAACCTACTTTACTCTCATCAATTAAAACTACATCATCTGCAAAAAGCATACACCAAGGTACATTATCTTGCAAATGACTAGTAAGCTCATCCATAACTAAAGCGAAAAGATACGGACTTAAGGCTGACCCTTGATGAAGACCTACTGTAACCGGAAACTCCTTCGTTTCCCCCCCAATAGTCCGCACACTAGTCGCAACCCCTTCATACATATCCTTTATGATGTCTATGTAACCTCTTATGACACCCTTCTTCTTCAAAACACTCCAGATAAGCTCTCTCGGCACTCTATCGTAGGCTTTTTTCAAATCTATGAAGGCCATATAAAGGTTTTGTTTTCTATCCCTGTACCTCTCAACTAACTGCCGTAGTAAAAATATAGTTTCCGTTGTTGACCTCTCCGGCATGAAACTAAATTGATTCTCTGATACTTTAGTAACTTTTCGCAAACGCCCTTCTAATACTCTCTCCCATAAATTCATAGTATGCCCCATAACTTTTATACCTCTATAGTTTGTACAACTTTGGATATCCCCTTTATTTTTATACAAGGGTATGAGCGTACTCCTCCTCCACTCCTCTGGCATCCTCTTAGATTTCTAAATCTTGTTGAACAAAATAATCAACCAAGTTAAGCCCACACCTCCTAGTGCCTTCCACACTTCAATAGGAATTCCATCAAGCCCTAGAGCCTTGCCTTTCTTCATCTTCCTTAACGCAACACCTACTTCCTCTACGGAGAATCTCCTAAAATAAGTCACCTCTTTAACAAGACTAGACTCAAACTCTATCCCACTACTATAATTCTCATTCAATAAACGCTCAAAATACTCACACCACCTCTCCCTAATTTCCTCATCTTTCACTAAGACCCTTTGATCTTCACTTTTAATACACCTAACTTGCTCTAAGTCCCTACTCCTCCTATCCCTTAACTTGACTAACTTATAAACGTCCCTCTCTCCCTCCTTCGTCCCTGGCCTCTCTCCGGCATGAAAAGGAAGATAGTAAATAGAAAATTTATATTCAAGCGTACGAGAAGCTCGCCCAAAAATCAAAACATATATAGCTCCCAACAGCAGAAATTTAAACTCCCCCAAGAAAATGCGGAACAACTGTATCACCCAACCCACACACAGGAGCTAATTATCTCCATTACAAGTGTAAAATAAGGAAACATAATAGGATAACCAATGCAAAGTGAAAACTTTCTAGACAGAGCAGCTAAGTGTGAAAGAAACAAGAAAAAAATTGAACAAAAGCAGGCTTCATTCTTCATTCTATCACTGGTAATAAATGTGCGGCTGAGCTGAGGAACTGTCAGGATATCCCTCAAACATAGCCTGGGTCATACCAGAATTGAGCCCGACAGATGCTTGGCCTGTTCCTAGGCCTTGCTGGCCAACCATCTGCATGAGTGCTGCTTGGGTAGAGAGGCCTGATCCAGCAGCGGCAGCCTGGGCTAAAGCAAGCTGACGCTGGTAAGCTAACAGATCCCCAGTGGAGTAGCCCTGATTCAACCCCGCATTTGGAAGGATCTGGTAGGGTGGCATGGGAGGCGGCAGAGGATTTGATACAGTTCCTGGAGGAGTTGGCTTGTTACCCCATGAACACTGCAAGAAAAAAGAAAATAAAGCACTTAAAGTACTGCTTTGTAGCTATTCCTTATAGTACATGGAGAAGGCTTCTATTCTCAATAGCCAAATATTAACTAACCTTTATGGACTTGCCACAAACAATCCTTCCATTGGCTATTTGAATGGCGAGTGAGGCTTCTTCATGAGTACGGTACCTTACAAATCCAAAACCTTTTTCTCTCTGTAGGCGCACTTCTTCAATGGTGCCAGCTCCAAGTAAATGAAACTGCCGATGGAGTTCAGCTTGAGTGACCTGCACAGCACGCACCAAGCACCAGTTAAAATTTTTCGTGCATTTCATCTCAAATAATTACAGGGAGCTATATCTTCAAACAACCCAAAACGCATTTACTTCAGTTTATATGTTTACCTCGTGAGCAAGGTTGCCAACATAAACAGTAGTACATGCTGGATTGTTTTCAGGTGCGAGTTCATCATTTGAGTTCTCCTGACCACCATCTGCATTCATTAAAACAGATAAAAATCCCCCACAAATATTTTGATACAAAACTAATGCAAAAGTGCAGTTTCTATCACAATCAAATTCAAGAAAGCAATCTACAGATGGGTTAACAATACCACCTACCTCTAAGCTGGTAGCTTGCACAAGAAGTAGAAAATATGTTGACAAGAGGGGGGTGTCGCATACAGGTCAATAATTTTAAAAGGGAAGTAAACACATGAAAAAGAATTATACTATTCATATATCAGGCGGCGAAGCGACAACACATGATTTAGGTTTTCGAATAATCACCAAACCAATGGCATAAATCCCAAATTATAATACTACTGCACTCGTAGAACAAGATTAAGAAAGAGTAGATACTCAAGGGAAAAAAACAAACAAGTACCAGAACTTCCATTTGTCAGCACCACAGCGTTTTGATTATCATTGTTCTGCTTATCCTCATTTGATATGGCTCCTTTAGCTGCCCAGTTACACCGTATTTGCCTGTTTCCAAGCCATTTACCTAATTCAAAAGATTAACTGTTAGTAACAAATCTGTTCAGTAAGATGGAGCCTCCAGAAAAAACAGGTTGAGAAGTTCTTTACCAGTTAAGTCATTTATAGCACTTTGAGCATCCTGTAAGAAAAATTAGCCACAAGTAAGTCAATTTACACTGACCCAAATTTCCATATAAGCTCAAGAATTTTAGAACTGAAATAACAGTAATCAAAGCACCTGCTGATTACGAAAAGAAACAAAACCGAATCCTCTTGAGCGTCCAGTTTTATGATCCCACATGACTCTTGCATCTCTGAATGCATTTTAATGTGCAAATAAGCCCTTTTTTCTTCCAGTTCAACAATGAATACAATGGCAACTCAAATGTATAAGAATATGGGGGAAAAAAGCCTCCAGGGTTATCTCCCTAAAAAATGGAGTCTAATGCAAGTCCTTGAGCTAATAAGCATACAACCCACGGGCACGCAAGTCACATACAGTGGAAGGCAAGACACTTACGAACAGCTAGGATACACTGAGAAGCATGCATGTAGAGTGGCATCAGTGACTTCAGGGCTAAGGTCACCAACAAATATATTGAAATGATTTGATGTGTCTTCCCTCTGGCCACTAGCATATGCCCAGTTCACTTTGATAGCCTGACCATACCTGTAAGGCAAAAGATTAAAAGATAACTCCTAAATAGCGCCAGATGATATCGACTTCAAAATGTATGCTAAACTAGAAGACTGAGTGGTTACAGCTGCCGCCCATGCAACGTCATAATAGCAAGTGCTGCAGAGCGCCGATCATGGTAGTCCACAAAACCAAAAGATGACTGCCCAAACAAGATGTAAAAGAAACAGAATGAGTTATTTCCTGAGCATCTAGACAGCCAACATAGAAGGTATGGAAGTATGCAAAACCCCTAAACAAACCTTTTATGTTCAATAAAAAACCTTTTATGTAAAAGAAACATAATGTTTATGCTGTTTATGTTTGGAGATTAATAGGGTGTTATGACATACAAGCTTAGGCTAACAAGACACATGTTAATACATTTTTAGGCCGTGATATTGTTTCCCCAATATCTCTGATATATCTACGATAAAAGACATTGCAAACCATGCCCAGAGGCGGTCTAATTAGAATAGAACTAACTTTTCCTGAACTTGAAAAGTCATAATCAACTTGACCAACTATAATTTAAGAGGTTATATCCTGCGGACTCAATAATAAGTTAACAACATGAATGTATTATTAAATGGAGACTATCATTATATGTGCTATGTCAAAATGGTAATACTATAAACGGCTCAACTCATTGTCTGCAACTATGAAAAGAAAAGTTAATATTCTTTAGAAAGCTTAGGTTGGGAATTTTTATGTTAGAAAATTTCATGTGGGAGAAATTATCCTTTTAGAATTAAGTACTTAAAATAGAGCAAGAAAACGACAAAAGAAAACCATAATCATAACCAAGTAGCGCCTTTCCCCAACAATTTGAGGAATTAACAAAAGTAAACGTAAATAGGAAAACAGAGTGACCATAGACACTAACCTTCTCCTTTCTTATCAGTTTGCATCCTTCAAGAGGACCAGTACTCTGGAATACTTGAGCAAGGAGAGCCTCAGTGACATTGACATGGATATTACCCACATACCTAAATCAAAAATATATTAGAAGGGTTAGAAGATATAAACAGAAAAGTATACAACAAAATCAAGGACTAAAGAAAAATAAATGTGATCTGATTTTTAGACTCTCAAAGGCAACTATTAACAACCATAATTGTGAAGCTTTATGCAAATAAAAGGTTACATCCGAAAAACTAGAGAAAGTTGTTTGCTTCTAAACTCTAAAAGAACCCAACTAAAGGATCTCAATCAAACTGTGACCCACTCCCATCTATGCACAGATTCACAAAAACATGTATAGTTAAAGAAAGAACACAGAAACAGAGATGAAAAAAGAATAAAATAAATAGAAAAAATTTTGTTGCAACGACACTCACACACTTCGGCATGAAGATGGATCAAAGCCAGGAGGCAGATTTCCACTTGGAACCGGCTCCATCTGCAAAATTTAAAAGTAAAAAAGAAAGAAGAAAATAAAGATAAAAGGCCTATATCCTAAGGGCCTACACGTGAACTACATGGTGCATTAGAAGGAAAAGACACCCTACAAAAATCTAAGTGTCTCTCAACAAGCCAATGGTAAAAGGAAATGAGCTTAATTATTCATTCATTAATAGTATGTTCCTGCTACATCTCAAACTTGAAAAATGGAAAACAGGATAAACTTTTCCCTTCTTTATGCAACGCTTAGGATGATATCCTTAGTAACAAATGATCAGTGCGGAACTACATGATGCATTAGAAGGAAAAAATACCTTACCAAAATCTAAGTGTCTCTCAACAAGCCAATGGTAAAAGGAAATGAGCTTAATTATTCATTCATTAATACTCCCTCCATTCCAAAATACTATGTACATTTGAAAATATTCACTGATCCAAAATATTGTGTACATTTTGCCAAATCACGTGACTTCCTCTTTCCAAAATTAGAGGGGACTTGGAAGGATTGACTTGAATTTGGTTTATGAACGAGCATACAAGTTGGACGGGATATTAGGGAGAAGGAGTCATGTGACTTCCTTGTGGGCTTCATGGTCCAATAAAAATGAGAATTTTCTCAAATGTACACAGTATTTTGGAACGGAGGGAGTAGTATGATCCTGCTACATTTAAAAATTGCAAAATGGAAAAAAGGATAAGCATTTCCCTACTATATGCAACGCTTAGGATGGCATCCTTAGATCAGTGCTGAAAACAAGGAAATGCAATAAAGAGACCAGCCCATGTTTGCTAATATAGGATTCGCAAAAATCTATATACTATCAAAGGTCCGGGGCTGCCTCGACAAGTCCATGTTCCTCGAGGCCGCAGGCCGATACCTCCACGCCCGCATCGTTTACGGTGTCCCTCGCCGAGGGCCCGCGTCGCGTTGAGTTCGTTTCCGGGTTCCCGCTTATTGTGCCGCAGTGGCAGAATGTGGAGGGGTTCCGGTCCCAGATCTCGCAGCATGCGCACGAGTGCCTGGCCGACCGGGGCAGCGGCAGTGGCAAGATCACCGCCTTTGCGGATGCACTTGCCGCAGTTGCCACCATCGACGCACTTGTCTGAGGTTGAAGGCTCTGTATAATCAATGGAGACAGTGCATTTGCACAAGGTAACTTTGTGTTCAAATCAACTATCAAGAAAAAAAAATTGCTTTTCGAATCCTGAGATTGCAAAACCTAATGCACACTCAGAATGGTTCAGTTAAGTTTTTGGAATCTCCTATTCCATCTTATCTAAATATGAGACCAAACGCTTTCAAAGCTTGTATTACACAGTTTCTTTAGCGTGACTATCATGGCAATGGATTGACAGGAATTTCCTCTGATAGCACAGTGCAGCACATATATTTTCAGAGTTTTCTCATTCATCCTATACGGATAAGTTCCTGACACAATAATGCGTTTTTTGCCTAACTTAATTTAAAAGTATGACATAATAAATGTACAGTGCACAACAATCGTATGCTTCGGCATGTCTCAATTAGTGGAATGATGTCTACACTAAAAAGTTAATTGTGGGAAATCTGAAGAGTAATGCCACACGGTAGAAACAGCTGCCACTGATAAAAAAATTAGTAGTCTTATTCGTTGAATGACACAAACTAGCGCAACAACTTCATTGCCACATCGTCTAATAAGAGGACACTGAACGTGATGATCAGATTTATAAACAAACAACAAGAAGTTTAGGTAATCCAAGAAAGCTCTGTGTGGCTTACGTAGAAAAGACAAAAGCCAAATAATTTCTAGCATAATGGCTTCAGAACCAATAATTTGTCAATCGGGCGATACCTTTTCTAGACAAACTAAACAAATAAGACCAAGAAGGCTAAAAATGGGGGAAGAAGAAAGCAAGATTGAACCTGCGTCATAGCCGCCGCTAAGATATTAGGATTGTAGAGATGCTGTTGCTGCTGCTGCTGCTGCTGCTGCTGCTGGAACAACGCCTGCTGCATTAGGGCCTGCTGTTGTTGCAGCTTCAACCTCTGCTGCATTTCCCACAAAGCACCCTCCAAAGTCGAATTTGACACCAACAAATTAAAGAACTGCCCCCGATTTCACAAAAACAAGAACCCTAAGACAACAAGGGACGATGATAAGCCCCTTGCAGGAAGATCGGGATGCCGAAGAGGCAAGAAAGCGGGGGGCGGGTTGGAGCGATCAAGGAAGAGCGGTTGGAGGGTCGGAGTAGCAGAAACCAACCAAAAAGCGGTAGGACTTTGGGGTCTTGTGTCGCCGCTGCTACGAGCCTACCATTGGTGACAGGCAGCCACCACGGGCGTGCGCTCTTATTTTGGAAAATGCGCTTTCGCTCATGGGCATGAGGTATAGCGCACGTTAATATATCACCCGTCTGCCGCCTGTATTAACGCACGTTGTCGGATTGAGATCCAACGGCTTGCAGCGCCTCACGGACGTGCATGCTTGTGAGGTTGGCTCATAGTGACCGGACTCAGCGAATTTGATGCTTGGTTTTAAGCATTTCAGTGATTATTATCGTATGATTTATAACCATGAAAAAGCTAATATGAGCTGGGATCAGGTGATCCGAGCCGTCAGATCTGATCACCTGCCCACCCCTGCTTCAGTACCTACCACCTGATTGAAATCCCGCGGCCCAGATCATCTGAGATCAGTGAGCGCAGGCTCATTTAAACTGGATCCTAATAATAACTACGATTATAAACTTGATAAGGGACCTGCCCTAGTCCGAATGGCTGCAGACGAAATGTACTCAGAGCTAGCAGGATCGGAGATAGAGCAAGCATAAGCCTGAATCAGGAATAAGATGAAACAGAGGCCAGTGGAAGTGACTACAAAGGCGCCAACCAGATGTTAGTGTTTTGCCTAGTTTGTGCGCCATTTTGGCTCTACGCGCAGTAATTGTTCACTTATTGTAATAGACGAAGGGTGAGACTTTTTATCACCTCAAAATTTCTCAGTAACACCCACTTCATAAGTAGTGTCAAACCTCAAAATAATACAACGTGAAGTGAGACTAGAAGTTACTTCAGACTATTGGGATTTAACACGATTTAGCTTGCAGTTTGTGCTGCGAAGGTAAGTACTCAATATGCTTACATATTACGACAGAATTTCTCGGCTCAAGACATTATTTGCCATAGCTTGTTGCTTGAAGCTTGCTGCAGTGCTGAAAGAGATGCAACCACTCAAGATCATTTGTAGTATCAAGATTGCATCGAAGAATAAAGATGGATGTCCTCTTACAGAAAGATATGTGATGCAGAAAAAAGGGACAATTTCTTTAATGGCTGTTCATGTATACAAAACTTTTTCACAACAGCAACCTCGATGAAGTCTGTTGGCAGCAATTTGGTCTAGGCATTTGTGGTAGCAAGATCTTATGCAGATTTTGATATGGCCAACTCCTGTGGCTGAATAAAGAAATTTCATAAAGCAAAAAAATTTATGTCAGAGAGGATACTCATCAAAAGTTACACAAGTCATTTTAGGCATGCAATGAGAATATCTACACCCCAACTCGGCTGTGAGAAACACAGCAGTGAAATCAATGTCATAAATTATAGGATTTATATACCTAAATACTGTGCTTGATCAAATAAGACAACTTTTCTCAAAAAAGCTTCATTCCTTGATAGATGGTAGCATCTTGTTACAAGGTTGCATCAGTAAGGTAATCCGGCATAACACCTTACCACTACGTTTCTCACAAGAAATTATTTCAAGCATTACTAGGAGAACTGAGTATATTTCATGCCACTTGCCCCATATACCTAGGTGGGGAGAAGGATAGAAGATGGGGATGATTTGTGACACACAAACCTATCTTCTTCATTACTAGTCCTAATTCAACTCAACATGCATTATCTGACGAGTTCTTTTCAGTTTATACAATAATTTTCGAACAAAAAATACTAGGATCTTACAGCCACCAATTCCTTTTCATGCTTTGGGATGAATGCTGTATCAACCTTGCCATTTCTGAAGTCCTGGAATAAAAGGAAAATAACCATAACCCAAAAGCCCCCAAACTGTAAACTTCGAATGTCTCATTTTAATTCATACCAACATGTACACAATAAAATGCTTTCACAGATATTCAGCTTCCCAGAGAGTAAAAAAAAACGTATAAATTCACATGTGTACCTCAATATCAAGAATGAGTTTATGGTACTCTATGGTTGTTGGGATTCCTGTGAAAAGGATATCCTAGGAGTCTCAGCTAAGAACAAGAATTTCACAAAATAAAGAAGCATAGTATAAATATATATATATATATAGAGAGAGAGAGAGAGTCCAGTTTACATAAGACTTGTCTCATGCAGCTTACATGAGCCAAGTCATTGGGAGCCGTTGAATTTTGATCCGACGACGGGCCTCAAATCAATGGGTAAGTGAGTGTGAATCATCACTCACCCTTGTAGCCATCAGATCAAGATCCGCCAGCACGAGATCACTTGGGCTCATACAAGCTGCACGAGATAAGTCTAATTTAAACTTTTCCATATATATATATATATATATATATATATATAATATATATATATATTTATATAGGGAAAAGTTTAAATGAGATCGCTCTCATATAGCTTATATGAGGCCACTTTAAATCATAGCCCTTGGATCTTGATCTAATAGCTACTAATAGCCATAATGATCTCACCTACTCCCTGATGTGACATACTCACCCACCCACTGATTTAATATCCATCCTCTGATCGGAATCCAATGGCTATAAAGATTGGCCGCATGCTCCTTATATGAGAACGATCTCATGTAAACCCTTCCCATATATATATGAGGACGGTTTACATGAAATTGCTCTCATATAAGGAGCATGAGGCTAATCTTTTGGGCCATTAGATTCCGATCCGATGGTGGATATCAAATCAGTGGGTAAGTGACTGTGTCATATCAGGGGGTAGGTGAGTTCCATATAGCTGTTTATAGCCGTCAGATCAAGATTCAACAGTTACAAATGGAATTAACCTCATATAAGCTACATGAGAGCGATCTCATTTAAACTTTTCCCTATATATATATATATAATATTATATATATATAGTATATATATATAGCTAAAGTTGACACTCAAATTTTCTCAGTAATTCCAACTTGAAAAGGTGCCACTGATAACTGACCTGTGATGACAGTATCATCTAAAGCCCTCTTCATGCGCTCGATTGCCTTCTCTCTGGTTGGAGCCCCAAACAATAAGCTACAAAAAGTGCCACCAAAACCCTTAAAAAACTCCAGTCTGACTCAATAACATTATAAAAGTTGTAAACAAATTTGATGAGTCCAATAGGACAATTGTGCTTCCATGGAGTCAAACAAATTTGACTTGAGCCTGATGTTGCTGGTGTCAAACAATTGAAGTTTACATTCTTTTAAAGCATGCATGTGTATCTATGGAGGCGCAAAAATAATAGTATCAAACACACCTTTCCCAGTAAGGAATCATAAGTAGGAGGCACCACATAATCAGGATAGACATGACTGTCCATTCTCACAAATGGACCTCCAGATGGCAAGTATGCAGTTATCCTTCCTGTCGATGGGCGCAATAGGTCAAAATTGTATATAAAAACGTAATGTAGTAGAAAAGAAAGCAGACAACAACAATTATGGAGCCACAAAATTGTACTATAAAATTAGAACCAGGATACAGAAAACATGTAGAAGACAGAAGTAGCAGCGGACCAGGTCCTGGGCGGAATCCTTTGAAAGCATCTTCAGCATTTATGCGACATTCAATTGAATGTCCTTCGAGAACAATATCTTCCTGTACAGCATAAAATGCAATAAGATAAAAAGCTTCACGAACGACGAAAGAACACATTAAGGCCGTTAGAAGATAGAAAAAGAGCTACCTGCTTGAAGCGGAGCTTCTCTCCTAGTGCTACTCTAATCTGTTCCTCTATTAAATCTGTTGATGAAATCATCTCAGTGACAGGATGTTCCACCTGAGTTTCATGAGAAGACATCCAATTTCAGAGTCAGATAGATAGGAATAACAAGTATAGAAAACAATTTTCTTACCTGAATTCTAGTGTTCATTTCCATAAAATAGAATGAACCCCTTTCGTCCAACAGAAATTCAACTGTCCCAACACCAATATAACCCTATAGATGCAGCCGCCGCAACTGCAGCATCACCCATTGCTTTCCGCAGCTCTGGTGTTAATGCTGGAGAAGGAGCTTCTTCTAAGAGTTTCTGGTTCCTTCTCTGTTATAGAACACAGCAGTGTGAAATTCCAACTTAGAATAAAATTTAATTAACATATCCCTACAAAAACTCAATGAAAAGAGTATAAGGAAAACAAAATTGTAGATAAACAGAGTAGAACAATACATGCAAAAAAGGGATGAGAAGGTTTTTGGGTGCTTTGTTACAATGCAATAGCAAAATTTGTATAATTTCGTTAAAAGATATCTATTGACACTTGGAATCTGTTTTGCTTTTTAATATATCGTAGTACCTGAATGCTACAATCACGCTCTCCAAAGTGAACTACATTTCCATACTTATCCGCTAGAACCTGTAAAGCAAGAGAACACTTCACCTTCAGAAACAAGCTAACAAAATCTTTAATCATGTTTCCCATAAGTCGCCGATCCCAAACTGTTGGGAAAATGCGCTACTTGATTAGGATTATGTTTCCCATAAGTCATTAGCATACTATACTATTTTTATTTTTCTGCAAGAATAGAACACCTGAAACTCAATATGCCTTGGATTCTGTATGTACTTCTCCAAGTAGACTCCATCATTTCCAAATGCAACTTGAGCTTCACTCTTGGCTTGCTGTTGCAGTAAAATCAAGCAAACTTACACATACAAGACAAAGATAAGTATTTAAAACAATTCCTTCAGAGTCGAAAATTTTATTACCAGAGCTTCAGAAGGGATATAGCAGAGGAGGTGTGTTTTTTATCCAAGAACAAATGAAAGTTACCCTACTTAAAACCTACAAACATGCCTCCAAAACCCTAAAATAAAGGTAAATTCACACCTGCAATAATTTGACAAATTCATCAGGCTCATTGGCTAGGCGCATTCCTCGTCCACCACCGCCAGCAGTTGCCTTGCATACATGAAATGATAGGTAAGGGCAATGAAATGAAGCATGATGCTCAAAATAAGCTCAGAGTACAAGATGGACCGCTCAATAGAATCATTACACAGCAATTATATCTTATTGATGCTTCTACCCACTAGTTTATTCCAAAGTCCAAACACAATGTCAAATTAAAGGTGAGTAAAAAGGAAGAAAATAAGAAAGACATAAGCAAAACAATATATAGAGCTGATCTAAATACTTTCTGTATTATAAACTGCCAGAGAAAGTAACAAATGTATATTTATTAAAAGTGATATGGCATATCTATTCAAAGGAGATAAACAGAACACCTTAATCATCACTGGGAATCCAATCTCATGAGCCAGCTTGATAGCTTCTTCAGTAGACTGAAATATACCAAGAAAAATAATCACTTAGAAATTACACCAACATCTTGACTCGGAAATGTAATTCTCTCACTAGTTCTTTATTGTCAATAGCAAAAACAAGAATAAGAAAAGGCAAAACATGCTACCTGCAGTAACCCATCACTTCCAGGTACAGTAGGCACACCAGCTTTTTTCATAGTCTCTCTAGCAGTAGCTTTGTCGCCCATAACGCGAATGCTTTCAGACTGACAACATCATTTGTAAAACGTCTTATTTCAATTGCATTCCCGAGTAAGAATTACATACAAATTATATGCTAATATGATGATGAGAGAACTGGTGTTGTCACCAGCTCCAATCTTGGTTACAATGAATTTGTATGAGTCCCCGAGAATATCATGATTATAAACCATTATGGGAGGAGATGTCTTAATTCCTTAACAATCTTACTAGTGAAGTTACATAAGAGTATTTGCATGTGGGTCCTTTATATAACAAAAAGGGCAACAGCTCAAGTAACGAAGGCCAGACAAAAAATTAAAAATTTACTGATCAACTATGGTAACATACGTTGGGTCCAATGAAATTGATTCCATGCTCTCTGCATATATCAACAAAGGAAGCATTTTCAGCAAGGAAACCATATCCAGGATGCAGCATGGTGCACTGACGGCTTACAGCAGCGTTAAGAACATTTGGGACAAAAAGATACCTGTTCAGAAACAATAGCAGATGCAAAAGATAAGGTTACACCGAGAAAAGACGAGAGAAAAATGATTTACAATGATATTCTTTTGTTTGGAATGAAATCTTCAGAAATTAAGGCAATAAACAAAGGAGGAACAGAAGGGAATTTCATAATTCATCTACACCATGCTGAAGACACTAGCAGATCATAGGACACTGAATATATCAAAATTTGACTCCCTTCCGCTAAGGGAAAATAATCAGGAGAGAAAGGGCTAAATCATGGTAATTAATGATAAAGGACGTTACATACGATTGACTACTTGGCGCTTCTCCAATGCAAACAGCCTCATCAGCAAGCCGCACATGAAGTGCATCCTTATCTATCTTTGAGTAAACAGCAACACAAGGGATCCCCATTTCATGGGCAGTTCTGATGACACGAACAGCTATTTCCCCTCTGTTTGCAATAAGAATCTTCTCATCCCGGCATGTTGCACAAAGTGCACTTCCACCTTTCTTGAGCTTGTGACTGATATGAGCGGCTCTTTGCTGAAGGAGTTTCAAGCCATGCCCTCCCACAAAGCTGCATTGTGAACTCTTTATTCCTCTGGCTTGTCCCACGAACAAACCCTTATATACAGAACCACATATTTAGAATCAAATGAAAACAAAACACTTTCACCAAATCTAACAATGAGAATGTCCATAAGAAACATACGGATGAATGATTTCCAGCAGCTTTTGGGCAATGGCTTATCTGCACAGTAGAACAATAAAATGGCAAGGATATGCTTTAGTAGTAGAGTTTCATGAGAAACATCAATAATGAGCAGATACATTGTAGAGAAAACATAAAACCTCAGTATATATAGAGCAAGGCTTGTCAAAGCTTATATTCTCCATGAAGTTATTAGACACAAATACTTGAAAAACTAACTGAAGTCAGTAGCAAAGAAAGGACTAAAATTTGCAAGTAGATGCTAGATCTAATGTACATGAATTTCCAGTGAATTTGGCACAGCACTTGTCCCACCGCTGGGTAGTAAACAAGAAAAAGCATGAAAACAATTACGCATCCGAGGATCACTAGATTATTGACTCATTGAGATGACTTAAATTAATTTCAAGAATTCCAGACTTTTATTTCTCAGTAAAGGCATTCTAAGTTTTAACTTGTTCCCAAAAGTACATTAACAACAATTTCAAATTGTAGCATGAAAATTGAAAAGCTTCCAGTCCATCTGTGATGAGGCCTACAAGGGATTGGCAGTCCTTGTCCGGATCCTGGCGTATCCTATTCATTATGTTTATCCAAAACCTCTACAACAAATTTTTTTCGACATTTATTCAAACTCCGAAAGAACGACATTGAGCAGCACAAACCCAAAACCCCACTACCATTCTACAAAGGCAAAACTAGTAGATGAGCTAACATTGACGATAAGTACAAGAATGTGATTACAAGTCGTTCGGCAATGACTTACAGGAGGAGGCGTGCATACGGATTTGGAGATAGTCATGGCGTCCATGCTTGATCTTTAGTCCTACACAACCAAAATATAGACAAATACATATTATTAGTGTTAGAAATTACAATGCGGATCGAGCCTCATTCGCAATGTGAGGAAGTAAAGTGGATACCTGGGGCCAATGGCGACGGCGAAGGGCGAGGAGGAGAAAGGAAGAGCATATAAAAAGGAGGAGGGAGAGGAGGTCGGTGGGATCGATGCAAGCGGCAGATTGGAAGCTCCGCCGGGATCGTTGGAAGCTTTCAGTGTCGAGCCGATTGCCAGAAAAGGGCTGTCTGTCGCATATTGTTGGTTCGGTTCGGTGGGAAAACTGTTAAGATGGGAACTGCGGGGACCCACGTGAATCTCCTGAACTTTGGAGCCGGTCTGCTCGTACTTTGCCAAAGGGAAATGATATTTATACAGCAGATTCCTACACATTTTCCCTACACAGCTGATGTGTAGGGAAATGAGTGGGTATAATGATATGACCCCACATCAGTTCACCCACTCATTTCCATACACATCAGCTGTGTATGGAAATGTGTAGGAATCTGCTGTAGGGTTATCACTGCCCTTTGCCAAATGCCTAGTTGTAAAAATTACGGAAATTTATATAATAAAGTATGAAAAAAAAAAATTAAAAATGACATTCGCAATAATTATTTGCAAAAGAGAGTATCTAACAAGCCACGCAGGCGCCAACAGCCCTGCGTGACATTTTTTTTTTAAACTGATCAGAAAGGCGTCGGTTCCTTTCGAAGAAATACTAAAGACGTGAAGCGACGCCTTTCATAGAAATGCTAAAGGCGTCAGTCTCGCACTTTATCTTTTTTTTTTCTCACAATAGAGGCGTCGGTTCAACCAACGTCTTTCGTTAATATTGTATAATATGTTTGTGTATGTTTTTGTATATATTTTGTATAATATTTGTAGATGTGTTATCAGGTTTTGAAAAATTGTAGATTTCATTCGGAGGAGGATGTTGATAAAGGAGTTGTAGTTGAGAGGCGTCGGTTGAATCGATGCCTCCATTGTGCGGAAAAAAAAAAAGCAAGTGCCGGAAAGGTATCGGTTCTCAAGTCGAAGCCCCAAAAGACATCGGTTCAACCGACGCCTTTAGCATCCCTACGAAAGGCGTCGGTTGAACGGACACCTTTAGTATTCTTACGAAAGGCGTTGATTTTTTTAGCATTTCTACGAAAGGCGTCGGTTCTCTTTTGGGTCAATTTAAAAGAAAAATGCCACGCATGCGCTATCGGCCGCGCTGGCGCTTGCATGGCTTGTCAGATACCCTCTTTTGCAAATAATTGCTATAGTATGTTATTTTTTAAAAAAAAAATTCATACCTTATTATATAAATTTCCCTAAAAATTATTCACAAAAAGATAAGAGTGCTAAAAAAGGGAAAGAAAAGGAAAGTTGATAGTTTAAGATGTTTAAAATCCATTCTATTAAGTGAAAAGTACGACACCTTCATGTAAGTTTATTGCAAACAAGAAAGTGGGAGCTATTGCCCACAAATAAAAGCTGAGTTAAAAAGAAGACACTTCGGTTGAAGAAACAAATGTCATACGACTCAAAGTCATACCTCTTAATCCATCCACTTATGTATAACTCTTTATATTGCATTCATTAATTACCATAAAAATTTAATAACATTAAAGAGGGAAAAAAAAAAATATATATATATATATATATATATATATATATATATATTTAAGGGAAAATTGTGTTTGTATGCCACGTGGTCTAAGACCAACATTGTGTACACAATTAAGAGTGGGTTTGGGTATGCGTACAGTTCAAAAGAAATTCCCAAGTTGTGTGAACAGTTTTTTTAATTAGTTTGGTTTGGTAACATTGAGCAGACATCTGTACGTATAATTCATGTAGACTCTTTTTTTTGCCATTGTGTAATTCATGTAGATGACAAACAAGATAAACGTCAGCTTGCTATAAGTTGTGTATGTACTACCTATAATACTCCTATAAGGTAGTCTAAAGTGTACTTCAGTAGCTGTTTATATATATAAAAAAAGGGTAGAACCGCATGCAGAAGCTCTCTCTTGCTACGCTTACGTGCAACCAGACGAGTAGGGTCATAGAAACGTGTCGTCATAGATAATGTCATGCAGATTGCCACATGTGCTAACATGGCTCATTGCCTATAAAATCTGGGATGCAGTTCTGAGCCGCCTTCTCCAACTCAAGGACTGGCCTGTGGAGTGGAAAAAATGGGAAGAAGAGAACCTGCCGTGGAGATTCTGGTTAATTTCCCTTTTCTGTCTCATCTTTTCACAAGTCTCGATTCTTATTATACTCGTAATATAACCAATTGTCCAGTATTCCTATAATTGTTTGCATGATGGTACAGGAGAGGGGGGAAATCTTCTTCTTCTATCGGCCAAAGGTTAACAAGGAAGAAACTCATGGTCCCGACGGCGTGCAACGTATGTACATCGTCCTCCGTCCGGAATCCGGCGAGCGAACTGTCGAAGAGAAGCAATCCTCCGACTCAGCCAAGGAAGGAGCTTCGAAGTCAAGTGACAAAGAAACAGCCAACTCTGGTGGAGATGAAGTGAAGGCGGCCGTGGTAATCGAAGATCTATGATAAGCTTGTTTGGCTATTGAAGAACGTGAACATCGAGAAACAGCCCTTGATGCGCCTGTTAATTATGGGTAAGAAGAGCCTTCCAGACCCACGCGAGAAGAGCCAGCCACACTGGGGCTACGTGGAGTTGGTCACTACAAACATTGAAGACATCAAGAATGCACGAAGGTAACTATTGTAACAATACAATCTGATTACACCTCACTTTTTGTCTTTCTTTCTTCCATTGTACTAGACATTACTACTTAGCTTGACATGTGGACGTAGATCTACAAGCTCGAACTACCCGCCGAAGACGAAGAGAACGAGCCGCAGGAGTCTCTGAACGAGGAGAGGGAGGGCTCGTACGTGATCCAGATAAGAAACCCGGAGCAGACGCAGAACACGTCGCGATTTGAAGGGCTGCAGAGCAAGCGCAAGGCCAGGTTCCCTGCCTACCTCCAAGGCGGAAAATTATTGGCTACGCGCCGCGCAGGGGGAACAGTGTGCTCATCACCAATGGGTGATGGGCACCTCTCCCCTGCTTGTAATGATTGCCCCAAAGGGACCCACAAGCAGGGAGACGTGCTCATCACCCATTGGTGATGAGCACACTGTTACCATGCGCGGCGCGCAGGTAATAACTTCTCAGCAGGTTCGCGCCGGACTTCCTGAACTACGAGGGGTGCGAGTTCCTGCTCATATCTGCGTCAGACAAAATAGAGGAGGAGCTGGGGCTGGAGGTGGAGACGGAGTGCAAGGGGAGGAGTGCCCCGACTTGATCCGCCCGTTCGGTGATACCGCCTCTACTGAGCCCATTACGTACCAAGGGCTTCTGGGCCTGACCTGTCTCTAAATGTGCGGCGCGCAGCTAATAACTTCTCTTATTTTACTTGGAGTTATGTCATAATCACTTGACAAAGCATGTCTTCTAAAGTTTTAAAGTTGTGTACATTTATGTGTAATCATCCTAGGTGATCTCCATCCTTGTGTAATCACTAGGCAAGGTTTTACCCTTCTATTTGTGTACATTTATATGTGTAATCGATCTCCAACCTTGTGTGTAATCACTAGGCATTTAGGCAAGTTCAACCGTTCTAGGAGATTTGCCATATCTGATTCCACATGCAACATGTCCAGTCGGCCTATAAATAATTGGTTTAAGGTACATCGAATCTGGACTAAGTCTGACCTCTCTGCCGCACGGTGTCTGCATGCGCGCTCAATGGGAAACAAACTGCCGAATCAGTTTTCAGACACCAAATCGGTTCAATGTACCTGGACAATCCAATCCCTCGCTTCTCGGGGCGTCAACATAGGGATACTCCATTTCCGCGTTTTGGACCAACTTCCCCCCGTGGACCACTACCAGCTAGTCACGCGGACCACATGGCCATCTGTTCTACCCTTCAAATTTTTTTAGGTGTAAATACTGACCAACTGTTTGAAAGCAACATGGCATGACCACACGATGAAGTGGTCACGCCTATCACGTGCATGTGAGCATGTATGTATGTATGTGATGTGGTGCAATGATGATGGCATGGCATGTGGTAGGGGAGGGATATCCAATCCGTGGGCTATAAGTAGGAGATCGCGGGATACGGAAGCGCGCGCAACGTTGGGAAAGAAACACAGAGGTTTGTCTTGTCGTGGGGGAAGAGGAGGAGAGGACGACGAGAGAGGGAGCCTCGATTTCCATTGTTGGATCTGCTCCGGCATTCCTCTCTCGCGCTCTCTTGAGAGGCGTCTAAAAGCTCCAAGTTTGGGGTCTTTTGTTCTCTTTTTGAAAAGGCTTCTACGTGAGGATTTTTGGTGAGTAATTTGTAGTTTCTTGAGGATTTTGGTGATTAATTCATCTTTTATTTTGCGTGTTTTCTACGGCATTGTGTTCTGGGAGGTTCTGTTTTTTGTTTGAGCTCCTTTTGATTCAAGTTTAGTTTTTTTTTTTTTATTTGTGCAAATGTGGTCATGGTTATGCTTGTTAAGGTCTAGGATTGCTGGTTTGGAATTCATGGTTTAGGGTTTCTTGATTTGTGTACTCTAGGTTGGACAGATTAGCTTCGTCATTGGATTGGAAGGTTGGTTTTGCTACTGGACAGCAATGCAGGCTATTTCCATCTAGCTTTTTGTGACTATTGTTATTATCTTTCTATGTGTATTTTTCTGTTTTTTTTTGCTAAAAGTTTGTATTTTTTTCAATGCAAAAGTGACCTTCCAGCAAAATTTGCCTTTCTTTTTATTGCGCGTTCTTCTTGAAGAACAATCTTTTATGTCTTCTAAAATTAATGATACTTTCCAGTGACTCTGGCACTAGTCTCGCTTATTCTGGAAAATATTGCAATTATTGACACCATTTTAATTTTCGTGCAGGTTTTCACGAATAAATCATGGTGTTGTGGGTTTTTGGATATGGGTCCCTCGTCTGGAATCCGGGGTTTGACTTTGATGAAAAAGTGATTGGATATATTAAAGAGTACAAGCGAGTATTTGACCTAGGTAATGTGTCTGTGTTTTATGTGATTATATAGGATTAAATGTAGTAAATGAAATTCTTGTGGCAAGCATAGGAAGGCTAATGAGAAGCTGATGATTTTGACTACTTTGTGCCAGCTTGCTTTGATCACAGGGGAACACCTGATAAACCAGCGAGAACTTGCACCTTGGAGGCATCGGAAGGAGCCATCTGTGTAAGTAGGAAATAAGCTTTCAATAAATTATTTATGTGGAGCAAGGGTCGGTTTAATTTGAATTTTCATGTTAAATGGGGTTTAAAATTGCGGTATCTTTCCCACATATATCGCACCATATAACTGAGACAACGCCCCTTTTATGGTTGGAGGTTGGGAGGGGGATGTAGTGCAAAATGTTTCCAATCAATTCTTCTTTGCTTTCGTTCCCTTCAAACAGCTCTAGTTTTCTGTATAAGCAACCAGCAATAACCACTTTGATATTTTATACTGCATATGGACAGTCAATTAGTGTTTCTGAACCTACTTTAGCTGCCAAGGAACATTATCTTTTTAGTCGTTTTAATCCTCAGTACTTTGAATTCTGCATTTTAAATAAGTGTTTTTTCGCTCATGCATCTGTTTCTAGGTGTCTCAAGTGTGTATTTTATGTGACAGTGGGGAGCTGCATATTGCGTACGAGGGGGTTTGCAAAAGGAAAAGGAGGCAATGGAGGTATGGTTTCATGATTTGGCTGAATGTAAAGACTAAAGAGCTTTATTTAACAAATGGAAAAAATAGTACTGACGTTCTGTATGCTTAACAGTATCTGGAGAGGAGAGAATGTGAATACGATCACAAGACTTCTGTGGATTTCTTTGTGGTAAGTGCGTTCACTTCAGTAACTAGATTGAATCTTCCTAATTCTTCCATGTAGAAAATTTTTATAGTATCTAATTGTATTTCTTTCAGGAAGGAGATTTTCTTAACCCAGCTATTTCAGGAGTCTTAGTGTAAGTTCATGAAACTAGGACATTATTTTGTCCCATCTGGGCCTTATGGAAATTAAAAAAAAAGAATAGTAAACTTTGTAAAGCAGCAAAGGATTTATATTGACCGTTATGTCTGCGAACCTTTTGGCAGATTCACGTCCACTGCAGACACAGAAACGAACAAATACTACTTGGGCCCAGCACCATTGAAGGAGATGGCAAGGTGAGGCTGCAACAAACCACTTTACTTTCTATTTTGCTTAGTATTTGCGCGTGATTTGGTGTATACCTCATATTAACACTCATGTTTTGCTCTCTCCTTTTCTTTTACCAGTCAGATTGCCACTGCCTTTGGCCCTTGCGGCAATAACAGGGACTACCTCTTCTTATTAGAGAAAGCCTTGTTTGATATAGGTATTTGTTAGATCTCTGTCAAATTGCAGATTACTTAATATCGGCCATTAGGGACTTTCTGGTGTGCTTGACTTTGTTAGAGAGCCAATTTAATTCGTTGACTAGAGGTCTTTTGCTTCTTGTAAAAGTTTTTCCTCGGTTTCTTAGTGCTACATGTAATTGTACAGGCCATCCAGATGACTCCATAATAGGGCTTGCCAATGAAGTAAGGAGGATATTAGGCGTGGGAGGAAGAACCAAGGAAAAGAAGCCTCTTACGCGGGCTCATGTCTCTTTGCTACCAGAGTTGCCACACTTGCAGATCCTTCCACTTCAAGAAGCTATTGTTATGGACTCGTCGTAGCAATCAACTGCACCTTTGACCTTAAAAGAAAACGACTAGGAGAAGATCACACCGTAGAAAGAAGAGATTGACACGGACATTCGCCTTCCCCAATTTATTGTACCTCCTTTTATTATTTCTTTCTAACTGAATAGCAATGTTGCGAGGAAGTCATATTCTCAAAGTCAGTGACATTTTGGTACAATCGTGAAAGATAATGTTGACATTGTTCCAGCAATAAGAATACAGGCAACTAATTTTACTCGACGAAGTGAGATAGGAGCATTTTTTTGGCTTTTTGAAGAAAGATTCGGTCATCAAACTCACAACCTTGTCAATTTCTGCATTTCCCACAATCTAAAGTGGTCTACCTTACGTACTTGATAAATTATGTTTCAGTTTTGTCGTTAAAACTTTTTTTTAGTGGGCGCATTATATCTTCCCTCTTCTCTATTATATTTCTCCCCCTCGGCAAGACTTCGAAGCCAAGAGCCGAGTAAAAAGCGTGAGGCTGTTTGGTTTGCATTCTCAAATGAATCTGAGACTTAATTTAGAGGGGTTTTTTTCAGGCTGAATTGGGGTAGAATTTAAATTTTGTTTGGTTCTTGAATTGAAGATTCACAATTCAGATTTTATTCATTCATGTGGGGCCCCGAGCTAAATTAATAAATCCTCACGAGGAAATTCACAAATTCAGTCTGACATGGGGAGGTTTAATTTTTAAATTATGTCCAAATTCACGGACCAAAAACATGATTCAGGCAATTCTCTCCTTTCAGTAAATCCTGCATCATAATTACCACGCTTGCACCATGGATTTGATAGCAGTTCAAAGGAGCAAAAAGAACACGCATCAGACAAGACTTTACTACCATTCTAGTAAGCTTTTATAGAAGCACGATTTTAACAGGGGAAGTGGAAAAATCGCTTGAGTTTTTTCTTTTGGCACAGAAAAGCTTCAAAAATATCAAACAAGCAGCTTGAGCTACAAAAGTAAAGGCTGTCTGATGCCAAACAACATCACACTGAAACGAGAGATCTTACACTTGATATCACTGAAACAATACAGATAACGGCATATCCGCTATTAGAAAACGGCATATCCGCTATTAGAAAACGGCATATCCGCTATTAGCAAAAGCATTGCAAGAGAACCAATACAGATAAGAGGACGTGCTAAGAAGTTAGAGATATGTAACAATTGCTTAGTCAAAAGGCATTTCTCCAGCCAGACTGGAAGTGGAAAAATCATTGAAGTCTTCTTGTTTAATAAATCAGGGAGCATGAGAAAAAAGGTCGTGGCCGTCCAATTTCTAGGCTTCATCTATCCACATATTCCAGACGAATCAGCATTCTTCACAATCTAGGGATGCTGTAAAATTTTCCCAAGGGAGAAAGCCTCTTTGCAGAATCCTTTACTAGGAGCTGCACCAATCATGAGCAGGGAAAGACATGAATAAAAATGCAAAAAAAAGAGTAACAATTACCATTCATTTGCTTGCAGCTGTTCTTTTCAAGTCTTACCGGCGGAATCAGATCTTTTGCTTCTGCTGACACATGAGGACTAGCAGGGAAGGTTAGGTCAAGTTGCATTATCCTGCACCAAAGGTGGTTTACGCACAATTCGATCCATCAAAACCAAAGCATGGTAGAAATCTATCTCAGGAACCTTCTAGATGTGGTGCTCCGAGTCTCAGCTTCAAATGGTGGAGCTCCATAGAGAAACTCGTAGCAGAGGATTCTCAGCGACCAGTTATCTACAGATTATCATGTGCTCTCTTTTCCACCATTTCTGGCAGCAGGTAATCCAGAGTTTCACAGATGGTCATGCGCTTGAATTTCGACTGAACTTGACCATCCAAAGTCTGCAATCTTTAGGCGACCCTGTACAATACAAGTTTAAATTTGTAACTGAACATTATACTTAATGGGGCACAATGAGTGAAAGGTAGCCATAAATGAATAAGGCTACCCAACAACAATATTTGATTACATATAGAACTTAAAGCAGTCTACAAAAAAAAAATCATGAAATATATAGCCATCAAGATTAACAAATACGGTTACCCAGTAATAGTACCTTTAACAACTTGTCTGGAAATTTCAATGACCTCCCAAGGAGTTAAATTCACCTTTAGGGTCTAGTAGTTTAATTAGGGTTTGCTTATTTGTTTATTGGTGGTCATTAGGTAATTCTGAAATTAGTTGAGGATTATTTGTCTTTGATTGTTTTTAGTGGACTTCAGAATTAATTGTCAGTAGGCCCATTAACTTCTCTATAAATATGTGAGGGCCTTGCCTTTATATTATTACGAGGGATCAATTAAAAAGTATAGTTAATAATAAAAACTACAGTAGCATAGTTATCCATTTACCTAAACCTTAATCTATGCATTTCTCCCCTATCACCCAATTGTTAGCATTATAGAACACCGGATTTACTTCAACGATTCGGAGAATCCTAATTAGCTCCAGGCATCAAAGCAGGAGTCCATCATATGAATACTAGAGATAATCATCAATCTGCAAACAACCAGAAAAGTACCAGAAAGAAAATTTTTAATGGATAGACTTATACTATTCCAACCGTCACATATTGAATAATACAAGTTATAGGCAATTTTTATAGCATCAACTAATACTCAATGTTATACTGCCTAAATTAAACCAATATCATCGCCAGTTCCTGGGCTGAGGAATATAACAGCTTATTGACTATACGAGAACGCAGAAGCCTAATAAAAGAAACACATTTAAGCAGAAAAAGTAGGCCAACTATTCAGAGGATCATAAGCATTTCAATCTGTACTTTTTCAGAAAATTGAAACCTGAGTTGGTACCTGGAAATCTATCAACAAATTCTCCGGCTTGATGTCCCGGTGAATGACATGATTCTCATGGCAGTAGATTAGCGCCTTTGTCAAATTAGCCATGTACTAGACAACATAAGATCACCAAAAAACACTTCAAGTTTAATCCCATTTCGCTGAACTGAGAATTAGAAAGAATAACAAAATCCAATTAAAAATAGGAAGAACAAATCCATTACAGTCGAAGCACGCTTCTCAGTGAAACAACTGTGCTTCCTGAGCTCCTTGTAAAGCTCCCCCCTGGTTGCAAATTCCAGAATGAAGAAAATTCGCTCCTCGTCGTCAAACCAACCAAAGAGACGTAAGACGTTAGGGTGCGCTTGAGGCTGCTCTGAATCTCGATCTCCCGCCGCAGCTGGTGGTGGATCTGGTACTTCACCAGCTGCTTCTTGAACAGCACTTTCAACGCCACTATGTATTTGCTCTGTTAAATAACCAAGAAAAAATAGCAAAAAGAATCATGAAATTAGCAACATGGGGTGCTAATTAGAAGAGGGTTTGCTCACGCCACCTTCTTCTCTCTAGCCAAGTAGATCTTTCCGAACTTTCCCGATCTCAACCTCCACTATTGATATGACAGGAATATCTGATGGCTCAGAACTACCTTCACTGATGAGCTTATTTTTTATCATCTTCTCTACCAAATACGGTATCTACACGAGATGATGTCTCCCTAGAATTGCCCAAAATTGAATCTGTCTTTATCCTTTCTAATTTGATCCAATATCTTCTTTATGATCTTCATTCTCTTACCAATATTTTATGGCGTAGAACAAGCTGCTTAAAACAAATGTAGTGGGTAAAGAAATTCCATATCGAATTGCAGGAACCATAACAAATGATGTGGTTGATGTGCTTGATGAATGGATGCCCACCAGCTCGTACAAACAATGGTTCTTGCAATTCGGTATGGAATTTCTTTACCCACTGCATTTTTTTTATTAGGGAGCTTGTTCTACGGCATAAAATATTGGTAAGAGAATGAAGAGCATAAATAAGAAATTGGATCAAATTGCACAGGATAAAGACAGATTTAATTTTCAACAAAATATAATAGAGTTTGACGTGAGCAATTCTAGGGAACAATCTCGTGTAGGTACCGTGTTTGGTAAAGACGATGACAAAAAATAAGCTCATCAGTGAAGGTAGTTCTGAGCCGTCGGATATTCATAGTGGGAATGTCAGGTGGCGCAAAATGGAGGAGAAATTATTAGGTACGTGGCGCCTAGAGGAAGGGTCATGCTTATCACGACTCCCCTACTTGTCATGATGGCTACAAGATCTACAAATTGCAAATCGTGTCCATCACCCATTGGTTTGAGCATGAATGTTCCCCTGCGCGCCGCGTACCTAAAAATCTCTCCAAAATGGAGAACAGATCTTCGCCATGGCTCCTGATTTCGTTCGCCTTGGGGCGTTTCCGGTCATGATCTTCCCGCTGGTTCTGGTTCAAGGCAAATGCGTGAACTGTAAGAAGACGGGTTTTAGATGGTCTTGGATTTTAAATTTGAAAACTTGACCAACTGCTCAACAACTATCAGAGATATTGTATAAAAAATATTGGTCGACCAAAGAGGCAAAATATTGGAGATATATCAGAGATATTGTATAAAAAAATATCGGTGGTCAAAAATTAGTTTTTACAATATATTTTCACAATATAACTTCTAAAATGAGTGATACTAAATGAGACAACATAGATTTCAAAATATGCATAAAAATGCATATATAATTCAAAATATGTGTACGCGTTTTAAACCCATATCTTGCCATTTGCATAAGATGGAAAACAAACAGAAAAGTTATTTTTTTCTTTTTTTAAAAAAAAAAAATGGTATCAGCGATATTTTAAAAAATTTGAAAAAATGATATTACTCGGTATCGTTTTATCAGGTGGGACCCTATATCGATATATCGCCGATACAACATTCAATGAATAGGGGGCATGATATTTCTTTTGTTTCATAATTGAGAATTTTAGTAAGCACCAAAAGGAGGAATTGGGTTCATGATTTTAGGGAGCACCAAAAATCTTCTCCATGAAAGAAATTGATCGTGGATGATATTGTCTTGACTTTTTTTTATCCATTATTGTATTAACTTAAAATATATCCTATTTTAATAGTCTCATTTGAAAAAAAAAATTTATCCCATATTATTTGTTCCATTGCTTATTAACCTCATTGCAATTAGTGAATGGAGTATAAAGGGTTATAGCTTCTTTTAAATTGTATATTTTTCTAACATCACATTTTATGGGACAATTGAAACGGGATGGATGGATTACACTTCTTTTGGGTTATTTCATGGACCTAATTCCTTGATCACTCTTCCTTCTCTTGGTTGTTTAGGCTGCTTTGGCTTGAGCTTGAAATTTCAATTTCGAATTTGAGCCATCTCGTGTCGAATCAAGTTGAGTTGCTTTAACTTGAGTAGGGCTGCATCATGGGTCGGGTAGGGTCGGTTTTTGCTAAACCCGACCCTACTCGAGATAGGACCCGGGAATTCTAAACTCGACCCGGACCCGAGATAAAACCCATAATACTCGACCCTACCCGAGAACCCGAGATAAAACCTGAGATTTTAATAAAATAATTAATATAATTATAAAAAAAATTTAATAAAAAATTTATATCATTATAATACATATATATTAAAAAAACTGATTTAAATGGTATATCTCGGGTTGGGTCGGTTCTTGGGTATTTTAAAGTAAAACCCAACCCGACCCGAGATAGAACCCGGGTTTTAAATGTAACATCCAGAAAATTAGTAAGTATTTTAAAACCTAAATTTGACCCTCTTAATGTTTGATTTGGTCCTGTTTTCCCTTATGGAAACTAAAGTTGGTGAGAAGAGCTTTCCAACGCCACCTATTATGCGCGATTTGGAGTTCGGGGTAAAAAGATATGAGAAATTGAATTTGATTAAACGTGACAGCGATCGATCGCCATAAGATCCGATCGATCGGCAAGCTTGAACCGATCGACGCCGTATCAAAACGATCGATCGCAGTTACTGTGAGTTGCGTATGTTTTGTCTCGCGTAAAGCGATCGATCGGCTGTAACACGGTAGTGTTAAAACAGCGAATACGACGATTGATAGCCGATCGATCGCCAGTTACGGTTTGCGTTTTCTAGAAGTATTTTTGGGGTGGATTTGCTTGGGAAAGATACCAAATCCCAATTGGACTTGTTTTGCACGTCTCTAGGGGGATTGTGAAGCCTTCCCATTGGTTGAAAGTGTCCATAATTTGGAAGATTAGTTTGAGAATGGATTCTCCTCCAACTCTATATAAACACTAGAGAATTGGCTTGTGCTAACCCTAGAACGTCCAGAGACTTTTCCCTTCTTCTTCCCACGTTCACCCATCTCCTTCGAGGCTTGTTCTTGTGGGAGTTTGCGAGAGCTTGGAGCGGGAGATTTGGAAGAAGCGGAAGAGACGAGAGGCGCGTAGAAAGGCGAAATCTTTGAAGGATTAAGTAGGATGGTTTTTCCCCTCTTCTCTCTTTTAATTATATATGCTTTTGACAAGTGTTTTGAGTCAATACCTTAGTTATTGTTTGGATTCTTGCGAGATGAATAAATTGTGTCAATATTTCTATGCGTAGTGCATCACAAATCATATGTGCATTCATATTTCACTTCTAGATGGGAATTCGCATCTAAAGTCTAATGCTTTATTAATTTTCCAGAGACTAAAGGTTCTGTTATTGTTTAGTTGATGATGTTCCATGATATATGGAAAATATACACATTTTTATATGCCTTTCTACCTATTTGTTAGTCGTATTTTTAGTTAAAATAAGGATAATTAATGTTTATCTGTGTTAGGTGAGTAATTAGGAGTTTAATGAATAAATGTGCTTAATTGATTAATTTAGATGCATTAATTGGGTTTAATGGATTTATAATTTATGATGCGTCTAAATTATATTTAACTATATTTATGCAGGTTGTAAAAGTCCTAAATCGCCAAAGAGAATGCACGTCAAATGGGTTCTGTGCCGAGATCGGAGATTGGACGCGCGAGATCGATACGGCGGGTTTTAATTAAGAAAAAGAAAAAAAAAGAAAAAGAGAATTGAACCGACCGGTTCTGGTATGGTCCGGAAAAATAAAAAAAAAAGAAATCAAAAGCAACCCGAGCCCGATGGCTCGGGCGCCTGGAAAAACAGAAAACAGAGCCTCGTTGTGAGGCTCTGTTCGGGCATCGGAGGGATCGAAGGAGGCTGAATTCCGGCGGCCGTGGGCCATGGGTTCCGGCGGAGATAGGTTCACGGCGAGACTACTTCGGCGGCGAGGTGATCCGACGAAAAGGAGCACTCAACGGTGAGGAGTCGGTGGACGGTCGGCGGTGACAGATGGGTTCGAAATCAGCCGGTGAATGGGCCATGGGTCGCCGGAGATGGTGGAGATGATCGTCGATGATAGAAATCCGGAGCACGGTGACAGTTTTGGCTCGACTTGGAAGGGAGGAAAGACGGCAAGCTCTGATTTGGCCGATGTCTGTAAAATGGAAAAAATTCCTGTTTTGAAAGCTTGAGGTCGCGCCCGGAAAGGAAGGTGCTGGGTAGCCGTCGACTCGATTCTTCGGACTATAAATGGAAGAAGAGCGGTTTGCCTGTGGAAGAAGGGAGGGCCGTTCTGCTCGAGAGACAGAGGAAGAGAGGCGGCTTGCTTTTCTGGGCTCTGCCGGAGGAAAAGGCTGCTCTGTTTTGCTGGATTTTGTCGAGGCCTGCGGCGGGAAGCCGGTTGGGCTGTGCTGTCGAGAGGAGTTCTCGAAGGAGCGGTTTGCCTGTGGAAGAAGGGAGGTGCTGTCTGCTCGAGAAGGAGAGTTGTTCGTGCTGAGGGGAAGGTTCTGGCTCTGACTTTTGGAAGAAAGAGGGGACCGTGCTGTTGGTGGTAGTTGAGCGAAGAGAGGCCGGCTGGGTACTATTCCGGCTGGGCAGAGCAGAGAAAGGAGTGACTCTGCTGTTTCTCGGCTCTGTTCTGGCCGACTGGCTTGAGGCGACCGTGCTGTGCAGAAAGGAAGAAGAGTCTGTATTTTTGTTCTGTTCTGGCTGGGTGGTTGACGGTGCAGTTCGTAACGGCAGAAAGAAGGAGAACGAGGATTGCTGGAGGTGTTCTGTCTGTTGAGAAGGGAATTGTCAACGAAGAGGAGGAACAGAGTTACTTGCTCGAGAGAGGGGTAGCATAACGGAGGTTTTGGGAAAGAAGCTTTGCTTTGGCTGGAATTGGGGACTATTCTGTTCTATTCGAGAGAAAGATCAGAACGGTTGAGGCGTGCAGTTGAGAGACTGTTGCTGAAGGTGGAGGAAAGAGCAAAGCAGGACGGAGAAGCAAGACAGACTGAAAGCAGCAAAACAGGATTTTTCTTTATTATTTTATCTTTCGTTTAGTTAATTTCTGTGCTTTTAGTTTAGTTGAACAATTGATTGCTTAAAAAGAAAATAAAAATTAGAACTTTACATTTCATTATTACTTACTACATACTCTAGAATTAGGTTGAATATCTTACTAAGTCTCTGAGGGATCGACCTCGTAGCCACTATTCTGCATTAGATTCGTGCGCTTGCGAGTATCATATTAAAATTTACATCATTCTACGTTGAGTTTGTGCCTTTAAGGTGTGTCTCACATTAATTGTCTTATTTAGGGTGTATTAATATTTACAAACTATGTTATATATATAAGAATACAAGAAAGGAGTGAACTCTAGTAATTCTAGATAATTCTAGGTTCTGTAATTGGTCTAGGAGGGGAGTATATAGTCTGTTAATGATGTATTACCATTTATAATGTGTTGCTAAGTAAGATAATCAAAGTTAATTAAGAATCTTAATCTCGGCCAGAACTGTTTCTGTGCTGACAGTCGGTGGTAAATAATTCATAACTAATTTAAATAAAATAAAAAAATATAAAATCAGTGGGGTTAGAAACTAGACTCACGAGGGTATTAACAGTAAAAATTTCAGAAGTTAAGTCTTACTGTACAGAGCACAGTAGCCGTCGGAAGAGGACTATTGTGCAGGAAACAGTGAGCAGAATTTGAGAGAAAATACTAAGTATACAAATAACATCATGTAATATGATATGATAACTATTAATATGTTAATAATAGTAATTGGACCATATACTTATGGTATATCACAGTAAGAATTGGGTTAGATGTAATTCAATTATGAGGGATAATCTTTTGAACAAGTGATTCATAATTATCTGTTTTAAAAAGTGTTGATGTCGGTTTGATATTCTAATTGAAATTCAAATCATCTAAGATTCTCTGATTTCTTATCTCTGATATTGGTATTATAAACTCTAATGCGGACGAGGAATTCCTATCTAGAGCTGAGCATGAAAGGTATGTATTGATTGTATGTTACTCCTTGTGTGAGTTGTCTTGTTATTCTATGCTACTCCAATGAGTGAGTTATGTGTTGACCAAAGACTTTGATGCTTCTATCCATACTCCTTGAGAGAGTCTATTCTGGTAAGAGATATTTTATGATCTTAGAGTATTGAGACCTCTATTCCTTTGAGATATTGCTCATATTGATTACATGATTGTTTCTTCTACTGGAGACCTTGCGAGACTCTCCCCTTGGTGGTTTTATAGTATGCTCAAATAAGCCATTGCTAGATCTTGCGAGGTCAATTATAATTATGAAATTGCGATTCCATACTGCCCGAAGGGAGGCACTATACGTACGTTAGATTGTGGACATTACGGAAGGTCCTCAGTCTCCGCTCATCGTGTCCGTAAGCACTGGTGGGGCCAGCATCCTAGACGCATGGCAGGGTTCCAAAGAGAGAACCCCTAGGGTGGTTCTGGTATATTTTAGTCACTTGCGAGTGACCAGGTTAGCGAGCAGAAATTGTAACTCCTTTCACTTTCGATGTCTGGAGCCTTTGATATGATTATTATCCTCTCCTTACTCATATGTGTAGTAGGAGTCTTATTGATGTTTTTCCTTACTTGCGAGTTGGAATTGTTGTTGACTAACCTTGCAGGTGTATAGACCTCGGTTAAGTTCAGATGTTGTGTAATGTCTATGACCTTTGTTATTCTTATTCTATTCTTACTGCTTGTTTTCATTCAGTGGGTTTTTACATCCTACTGAGTGTTTCTATAAAATAATCATGCATCCTCTGATGCATGCGCAAATGAAAAGTGAGATCAGGAAGTGCAGTAGTGGAATGGCGGATTGAGGGCATCGAGAAGAGTTTAAAGATTATTTAGTTATTTGTTTTGCTTTTATTGATGCTTATGACATTATTGGCAATTGTGTGCCATAAACTTTTAGGTTTATTTTATTTGACTTTCCTAAATGGATCATTATTAAGTAAATTCATTTCATAGTATTCATTGATGTCTATTATTGTATTACACTGATTTGCGGGCATAATCGGTTATACATCCTTTTGAGATGATTGTAATCGGTTTGGAAATCGACTGTTCGGTCGCGTGCCTGGGATCTCTACCTCGAAATGTATTCCATTGATTGGCTTCCGCACTCCGATCGAGGTATGGGATTTCGGGGCGTGACATTAAAACTTTGGAACTGACCCTACCCAAGATAAGAACCGACCCAGGTTAATCTCGGGTTGGTTCCCTCCGGGTTGGGTCGGTTCCGAGTTTTTTGTGCAGCCCTAAACTTGAGAGTGGGCTTTGGTTTAATTGATTTTGAATTTTATGTCCACATTCCGGACTATAAATACCATAAGAAGAGACTATTATCACTGGCGGAGCCCAGGGGCTGTACTAATATAGGGTATGGCTAATAATATAAAGTTTTAATATAATTATCTTGCCCCTTCTCAATGAGTTTTATTTGTAGTTTAGAAAGAAGACAAACCAAAAAAGGACAAAAGAGCTTGGCTAGTTGGCATCTACCTTACCCAGGACTCTAGGAGTCTACAATGTCTGGGGGCTCTTAAGCACGGAGCCTGGAGGAGTACCTTGTAACTCTAGGAGTCTACAATTCTAGGAGTCTACAGGGGCCTCTTAAGCACGGAGGAGTACCTGGTAATGTCCTTTGCAACCGTCCAAACCGTGCCCATCTTTTTGGGCTCGACAGTGCATGATCGGAGTTTGACACCACCCAACCAAACGCTGAAAATTCGATCAAATTGCTAGCTGGCCAAGGTGGCAGTCCACTCCAGGACATTTTTTGAGAAACTCTGGAACATATTGTCGCTTGCATCTCGATCGCACGTTACAATTTACAAATTACAAGTAAGATATTCTTTAAACTAAGTTTATTTCTATCACGCCCCGAAATTTCAAGCCTCGACGGAGTGCGGAAGTCGACCCTTAGGAGAGAAATTCTTGAAGCTGAAATTCGGGCACGCAACTTAAAACCCATTCACTAGTCAACCACAACATCTCAAAAGGATGTGTAATTGAAACCACTCAGTCATATGAATCAACATCATTAAACCATATGAAATAAAAATTCTTAATATCAAATTATCTCAAAATAAAAGTCATTAAAATCTCTTAACAAAATCACTAAAACTTCTTGGCACACAGGCCATTATTGTCACAGCTATTTATTTCAAAAGCAACATAAACTTCATAACTTTCTGACTGCAATCCTTGAGCTTTTCCTTCTCCTGCAACGTTCTCCAAATCTAATCTTTATCCAAGCCTGCATCACAGGATGCATGTGTATTCCGAAGAAATACCCAGTAGGATGTAAAATCCACACAAACACAAAAGATACAATATATAACAATGCATAAGATTTCAACAACAACTGACAAATTAGCAATATCGATATCCAATATAAGGAATTGCATTACCAGAAATCATCATCAGTCACTAAGACTCCAAAACAGCTAGAATGTATGGAGAGAATATAATTAATCAATGATCCAAACGTTGAGAGTGCATAAGAAAAACATCATTCACAGAGACTTCAACTATCACAAGCGTATGGAGCTACAACTCTCACTGTCATATATCACCACTTCCATGTGGTTTCTTGCGAGACCATCCTAGAGGTTCTCTCCTTGGAACCCTCTGCCCTGTCTAGAATACTGGCTCTATCAGTACTTATAGAATGCCTCTCTTTGGGCGGGAACCTAACAAAGGTTCAAAGATATACTCTCTTAACACAGGGACTTTTGAGTCTTATTAACTCTCATCCTGGCATAGTCTCTTAACTCATGGGCTTTTGTGTATTATTAACTCTCTCTCCCTAGCTGAATTTCTTAACTTAGGGGCTTTTGAGTATTATTAACTCTCACCCTAGCTGAATCTCTCTTAACGCAGGGGCTGTTGAGTATCATTAACTCTCACCCTGGCTGAGTTTCCCTTAACACAGGGGCTATTGAGTATCATTTGCTCTCACCCTGGCTGAGTTTTTCTTAATCCAAGTGCTTTTGAGTATTCTACAACTCTCAACCGGACAGAGTCTCTCCTAATCCAAGTGCTTTTGAGTATTCTACAACTCTCGACTGGACGGAGTCTATTATGGCTTTTACCAGCATACTACGAATGTCTTCACTCAGGTACTATTGAGACTACCCATCTCTCATCCTGGGAAACTAATTTACCTCTCTTGGGCAAAATCTTACAAGGTTCTTATAACAAATCTCTGATGTAACTATTTACTCGAAGGAAAGGTATCCTCTATGAAGAACATATTCATTCTGATAACTAGCTCACGAAAGAAGTACAACAAATATTTTGATACTCTTTCACAAGTCTTACTCACTAAAGGAGTACCAATGAGATTACTTAATCTTTATCGACACACAACTAACCATAGAAGTATCAAAATAAAGTGTCAACAACAGAAGTGTCACACATTGCTTTAACATAAGTGGAACTATTTCAATACTCAACTCGGTCATAGAAACATTGATCCAAACTTCAAGGTTTAAGACTTTTAGTCAAAGGGGATGATGGTTCGATTTCCAATTGAAAACGCAGTCTAGTCAATATCAACCATGAAACACATAGGACTTACTAAACACCAAACTACCCACCATTAGCCCATGATATTAAAGTATTATACTTAGTCCATTCTTCTGTAATTCTTTCTGGAAGATCTTGCATAACACATATTACTTTCATAGTATACTTATTCTAGCATAGGGTAATGTGTTGCTAAAGTTTCTCCAACTTTTACCCTAATTACAGTATTCTATTTTTACATATCAGTAGAATTCCGGCTCTTCCCAGCGTCAGCACAGATTGAATTAGTCTCTGAAATTTTTACTCTTTATAGTCCTTTGAGTCTAGTTTCTAATCCAATAGATGGAATATTTTTCCAAGTTTATTTGAATTAGTTATGAATTATTTACTACAGACTGTCAGTACAGAAACAGTTCTGGCCGAGATTAAGACTCTTCATTAAACTCGATTATCTCACTTAATAACACATTACAGGTGATAATATATTATTAACAGACAACCATACTCCCCTCCTAGATCAATTACAGACCCTAGGATTGTCTAAAATTACTAAAGTATACTATTTTATCATGTTACATATCATATATCCCCTACATCTTCACATATAAGAGCATGATCATAATCAACTCATGAATAGAAATACCACACATATTCATTCCCAAACAAGGTCACATATTTGACATCAGAACTTGAATCATAAACATTCATATGATTGAAATAAATCACAAAGAATAGTGATAAAATCATCCTACTCTTAGTTTCACAAAAGTCTCGCCCTTTACGCGTCGTTCGCCTTCTTCACTTCGTAGCGATGCCTCCGCTCCAAGCTTTGGATGAAGACTCACACCAAGAATAGGCTTGAGAGAAGGGTGAATGTGGGAAGGAGAAAAAGTACAAGCTTTCTAGAGCTAGGGTTTGATATAAATTGCACAAGCCCTCCCCTCTCATGGGTTTATATAGAGTTTAGAGTTTCCACCTCTTATGCAAATCCTTCCTTATCATGTACTCTTTCCTCCAATAGGAATCCTCTAAAATCCTCCAAAATCTCCTCATGAACGTCCTCTCCAAGTTTGGTTAGGATTTGGTATCTTTTTCTCAAAAAAATCCACTTAAAACGCAATTTCCTTATTCAATCCGCCGTTGCGATCTATCGCGTATCCCGACGATTAATCGCGTACCCCGTCAGATCAATCGCATATCCCGGCGATCAATCGCATACCCCAACTGCATACCAAAATTCAAACTAACATAACTTTATGCTCCGAACTCCAATTTGTGCACCGTCGGTGGCGTTGGAAAGCTCTCTTCACATACTTTAACTCCAAAGTTACAAAACATAGCAAAACAAGCATTAAAATTTAATATTTTTAGATCAATCAATTTTAGTAAGCACATAAATTTTTCGGGTGTTACAATTTCAATATGTTTCAATCTAAAAACCCTAGCTTTGTAATGTAATAGAGAATATAGATGTCAATATTTTATGATTATAGCATGTAGATTTTTACAACAAATTCATACATTGTTTATTTTCTGCTTCTTATCTAAAGCAATTTTTAAAGGTTTTGCTTTATTATGTCTGAAAAGTTGTGGCCATGTAATAGATTATTTAAAATTAGTTCATCATTTACGATTGCATTCTAGGTTTTTTACTTCATATTGATTTTTGAATATGGATAAATTTCTGAAACGAAAATCACCAACTGATGTGGAAGACAATAAAAGTGCAATGAGAACTTCTCCAAAGAAAAAGGATACAAAATTTAATTTGGATGACCTTCCTGTTGATCTTAGACTGAGGATTAAAATATCATATTATCACCCAAATGATCAAGATCGAATCCGTTGAGCTCATCTTCAAAAGGATCCTTGTCAACCAAAAAATCATAACTTTCCTAAAAAAAATGGAAGTGTGAATAGGCGTTTTAATCAAACGTGGTTTGATGAGTTCCCTAATTGGTTGGAATATAGCATAACAAAAGATATAGCCTTTTGTTTATGTTGTTATCTCTTTAAAACGGATAATAGAGATCAAGTGGTGGGGATGTATTCACAGTTATAGGGTTTTCCAATTGGAAGAAGAAAGACATACTACAAAAACATGTGGGTCGACATGATAGTGCACATAACCAAGCATTGATGAAGTGTCAAAATTTGATGAATCAAGAGCAACATATCCAAACAACTATTGAGAAACAAACAACCCGTGCTAGAAGTGAATATCGTGTTCGATTAAATGCAATAATTGATTGCATTAGATTTCTCCTTCGTCAAGGGCTCCCATTTCGCGGACATGATGAATCAGAAGATTCAAGCAATGCTGAAAATTTTCTTGAACTTTTGAAGTTTCTTGCTGATCATAATGAATAGATAGAAAATAATGTATTGCAGAATGCTCCACATAATGATAAGTTGACTTCTCCATAGAAGGACAGTGTCAAAGCAGCTGCTATTGAAACTACTAACATTATCATCCAATATTTTGGAAATGAATTTTTTTCAATATTAGTAGATGAGTCTCGTGATGTATCAGTCAAATAACAGATGGTCATTGCAGTAAGATATATAAGTAAACATGGATGTGTTATGGAGAGGTTCTTGGACATTGTTCATGTTGAAGAGACTTATGCATTGTTTTTAAAAAAAGCAATTGAAGCACTTTTATATAGACATGGATTGAGCTTAGCCAGGTTGCATGGCCAGGGTTATGACGGGGCTAGCAACATGAATGGTGAATTTAATGGCCTTAAAACATTGATTATGAGAGATAACAAGTTTGCATTTTACATTCATTATTTTTCGCACTAACTTCAATTGGCATTAGTCGCAATGGCAAAAAATCATATTCAGATTACTTTACTTTATAATCTTGTAAGTCCTGTGGTAAATGTTGCAGGAGCCTCATGTAAGCGTTGTGATGCTGTTGCGATGCTCTTCGAGAAAAAAAGCTCAACCAAATTTTTGAGTCACTCAGCGATGGGGAGCTTGTTAGTGGGAAAGGTTTGAATCAAGAGACTGGTCTAAAGAAAGCAAGTGATACCCGTTGGAGTTCACACTTTGGAACATTGACCAGTTTGATACTAATGTTCTCTTCTGTAATTGATGTCCTTGAGATGGTTATGAAAAATGGATCAAACTCAGATCAAAGGGCCGAAGCTAAGAGGTTGTTGCATAATTTGCAATATTTTGAATTTGTATTTGGCTTGCATTTGATGAAAAATATTTTAGGAATAACACATGAGTTGTTACAGAGAAAAGAGCAAGACATTGTGAATGCAATGAACCCCGTGAAGGTATCTAAACAAAGATTACAAAGAATGAGAGATGAGGAGTGGGGCTCCATATTAAAAGAAACTTTAGCATTTTGTGAGAAACATGATATTTTCATACCTGATATGGATGGTATCTTTGAAGTTCAAGGTAAGTAAAAAGAAAAGGCTCCTATAATCACAAATGAGCATTATTATTGTGTTGAATTCTTCTACACAGTCATAGATATGCAACTTGTGGAATTAGATAATTGTTTCCAAAGGCTTCTACTGAATTACTTCTTTGTGTGGCTTGCCTAAATCCAAGTGATTCATTTGTTGCATTCAACAAGGAAGGGTTAATCTACCTAGCAGAGTTATATAGTGCTGAATTTTAACCACTGATGGTGAAGACAATCAACTTGAAACATACAGTATTGATATGCGCTATGATCCTAGATTTCTAGAAGTGAAAGGAATAGGGGGTCTTGCAAAAACAATGGTTGAGACTAAGAAGGATGTTCTTTGTCCATTGGTTTACCTGCTTGTGAAGTTAGTATTGATTCTTCCAGATGCAACAACGACAGTTGAGAGGTCATTCTCTGCTATGAAAATAGTAAAAAATCGATTGCGTAGTAGAATGGGGGACGAGTGGTTAAATTATTGTTTGGTTACATATATTGAGAGGATGTATTCAGTGAGATAAAAAATGAAGTTGTTCTCCAACGCTTCCAAAAAATGGCGAAGTGGCGTGGACAAGTGTAAATCATTACGTTTTAGGCTATTTTATTTTCATCCTTTGTATGGGTTAAAACACTGATCTTGTGATAGTTATTTCCATAATATGTTTTGGTTAGAAAACTATATTTTGTAATATTTTATTTTCATCATTTGTCTTGGTTCATTATTGCCGATTTTTTTTGCCCTTCGTGAAGATTCCTAGCTCCGCCCCTGACTATTATATATGTGTTCTAATTAGTTTGATTTCATAGCTATTAAAAATAGTTTCAGTTCTGCTAAGACACATTACCTGACTCTTTCAAACACGAAGACTGAGGTAATTGTATACGAAAAGACGAAAAATGATATAAAATATGATAAAACTTGAGACGGCGGACATAAAATAAAAAAATTTACCAAATAATATATATTAAAATAAATAATAAATAATCTAAAAAGAGAAAAATTTATTTCCCGATCCGATTATCTGACATTCCACGCCAGCATCTATACGATTTTTTTTATCTTGACCCAAAAAGCATCACCGGAAGCTACGCCATCCTCTTGTAATGAGAAAAAAAACATCGTTTCAATCGACGCCTTACATTTTTTAGAGTGCGACATCTAAAATTATTGGTCAATGCCACGTTGTCGCCTGCATGGTATGTCAGATAACTAGATCGAAAAATAAATTCCCTTCTTTCTCAATCGGTTATTATTTATTTCAATATATATTATTTAATAAATTTCTTAATTCATGCATAGAATTTAATATATGCATGCACATACAAAAAAAATAATTGTAATTTTTAACTTTTCTCAAGCTTCGAGTCGAGCCAAGCAAAGCAATGGTTTAATTGAGGAGTCGAACATGAGTCAAACTCGAGTCTAGTCGAGCTTTCAAGTCAGCTTTAACACCCTTAATATTGTTATACATTAGGCTAGAATGTGAATTCTAGCAAAAGGTCAAGCCTAAGATTTAACAAGCCATCAGGTGTCTTGGAGCAACAGGGCATTCCTTCTCTTGGGGGCTTTTGCTCACAACTAGTTCACGGCCAGAAGGCACGCACAACGGCTATCTCACCGATTGAAATCAAGTGTTAGAAGTGAATGGGTATAAGAGGTTAGTTCGGATGAACGTATAGTGCTACCATTGACACCAAAATCTGGGACCAATAAAAGAATAGCTTCCACAATGAATCCTATTTAAACCTTGATTATGCTTTAAAAATGGCTTACCTTCCATATTGGTGTGACCCATTTGTATTAAAAGCATTCAGGCACTAAAAGAATAAAATGCTTTGTAGAAAACATGAAAGGCTAGATACTTTCACACAATTAAAATGTTCACCCGCAAATGTAAACACATTGCCCATATACTTTTAGCAAATACAATTGAGTAATTTTGTGTTCTAAATATAGAGACCCGTTTTTCTTTAAATGTAAATTTCACGTTAACTGACTCCATCTAGAAGAACGAGAAAATTTACGTACAAAAGGAAATAGGTAATGATATTACTGCACTTTTCTAGTCCATTTTCCTCCTCCTGTGGTACCAAATCACAATTTGGGCCCATGGCGTGAAGAGTGGGTTCATGGGTTGACGCGCCAATCAAAATGTGCAAGCATGAAGGAGTAGGAAAATGGAGTAGAAAAGTGTAGTAATAACATTACCCAAACAAAATTTGACATACCAAGATAGAAGAACAATTAAACAAAGGAATAAGTTAATATATGTGCCCCAGGCGAGATGCTTGCGTAGCTCATTGCGTATTTCAGCAGGCAGGCAGGATTAAGAAAATCCACCTGTTCCCCATTCGTTCGCCACGCAATCATTATAGTGTGACCAAAAAGCGCCCAGCACATGCGCATATAACAGGGCTCGGTTACAAATAGAGGGAGTTCGCAAACATTATACCCCGTCTAAGGCTCTCACTGGCCGCTGCAAATTTGTTCTCCAAAGTGACCTCCCCGACAGCATGAGCAGCGGCAGACAACTGGGAACACCATAGCAACAAAATTAAAACTTTAGATGATGGAGGATATAGATGCAAAACAATTGCCAGGTTAAGGCTAAAACATGAGTAAATTCCTAGTGCTTGATTAATATCGGATTTTTCCGTGTAGATAGTAAAAACACATGTACATCAGACCTAACATAACAAGAAATATAAGCATAACAGTGAGAAATATGGCCCACATTACTAGATTTTGCGTCACTTAATACCACATTAGATCTATTTTAAAAAAATGATACAAAAAATACTCCCTGTGTCCAAAAATATCTGCCCTCATAAGATAACCAAAATGAACTGATTTAGTATTTTTTGCACTCACCTGATTTAAAAACTCGTCTAGTCTTCTTGAGAGGCGTATAATGCTTCCCTCAAAAATGTCAGTCATTTCTATTACTTCAGCAAAGGTTGCACCCTTAAATAAACAAAAACCAGAAAAATAATTAAATTAACAAATGCCATGGGTGCATTACAAACTATAAATAAGTCAACATAAAATAAAAAGAAACTTCTAATAAACAGTGCATTAACTGTTTCTTCATGCTGCGACTTGTTTCACACAAGTTGAGAAGTACTCAACTTGTTTCTGGTCATATAGGGAAAATCCTGCTTAAAAAGGTGTTTAATTGGCGGAAATAACTAAAAGGGAAGTTGTAAAGCTAGCATTAATACGTGGCATCAAATCAAACTGATGTGGACCAGTTTGAGATAAAAACTACAGCAACAACGTCACATAAAATAGCATCTATCTTGTTGCATGATAGTGAACATCAATTGATATAGTGAATCTCCAATTGATGGTACACAAAGTGGAAATATTGTAATATGGTGAATCACCAATTAATGGTAAACAAGGTGGCTACATCTCCCTTGACAGGTTCATTCCTTCAATTACATATTTAGCTGCACTTTTATGTACGACTTATTTTCCACCAATTTCCTAAAGCACTAGGGTTTATAAGCTTTCTCCATATCCACCCTGCAGACTGAAATTCTGCACAGCAATAGTACAGATATCAAAAATAACCAACCGACTTCAAAATAGAGAAACCCCAGTAACTCATATAGAAAAGAGAAACAATCTAAAAGCATGAAACAAAAAAGAGGTCTTAGTACAAGATATGAAAGGTTATGAGCTAAAAAAAGGTAAACAAAAAAAAAAGTTCACCGATCTCAAACCTTTGACCAGCAATAAATGACATCCATAAGGTACGGTCGTCCAGTTGATTCCACATATTCCTCCACATTTATCTCCAACTTGCACTCACGTTGTATCTAGATGAACACATACATCCACCCCATTCAGATACATATGTTAATCAATTTGCATGATAGGATCAAGATGTTGCGCCAAGAAACTGATATACCTCTGCAATTTTCCTTGCAGTTTCTTGAAGTTGTGCTAGTGGCTTTGCCAACTCAGTTCTCAGATTTATTTGCTCATTGGACTTATCTCCAGGTATAAAACAACTAGCAAGAGCTGCCACCTGATGATGATCAAGATCATTGAATGTGCCTAACAATGTAAAGAACCAAACTTTGTTATTTATCAAAAGATGACAAAGTTGTAGTCAACAAACAGATTGAAACTCCAGTTCACCATTGAACATTAGCTCAGTAATGAGTAGTTCATCCCCAGTATCTATCAAGCAAGCAGCCCTTCCTTTCAATTGAACAACACCATCAGAATCGATATGCCCTAGCCTCCTCAACACTCTTGCGCGGTTTTTAAGTTCATCACGAAATTTTTGAAGCTGATGCAATAAAACACAAAGGGGTGAACAACGAGATATAAAAAGTCAATACACTTGCCTAATCTCTAATATTCTAAATCATCTGTTAAGCAGGTTTAGTTCAGAGCAAAGTTGTGTGTGAGAGAGAGAGAGGACAGTAAGGAATTTGCTTTGGAACCAAAATAATGAGATGAATAAAAAATTTGCAATGGACCCAAAATGCAACAATTCCGTTGTGTTATTATTTTGCACAATATTATATAACCACTTCAAAATCAAAGAAAACACATCGAGGTGGAATTACGAGATAATGTATAGGTGCAGATGATTATGTGGACCATTGTAACAGGTAAACAAATTAATTGCCATTGAACAACAGTCCTTCCATACCTGAGATTCACGCATCTTTGACTTAAGCTGTTGAATTTCATGGTTCACTTCTGCTTTCCTCTGATAACTTTGCATTTGTTGCTCACTTTCACAAGACTATAAAACCAAAACATACATGTAAATAATAATTTTTCAATAATCATGAGCGGCTGGAGCCAAATGAAGATCTTGGAGCTAAATCAATAAAACTAACATCCAAGCCAATAAATGTTAGACAATTACAGCATAATTGACCACTTGGAGGCATAGTTGACCACTTTCCAAAACACTATATATTAACACGTAGAGACTACAAACCTTATGCAGTGGATGGGCAAATAATTTTTGCTCAAGTTCATCTAGTTGATTAACCGATTGAACAAACTCTGGATCCTCGATTCCAATATCCTAGTAATTGAAAATGAAAATGGAAATCAGGAGTGTGCGAAAATGGCATTCACAGAAGAAACTCTTCCAAATATCTGTGATGCGCAGGTGAGTCCTTGTTGGCAACACATCCAAGCACACACATGAACGCTCACTAAAAATACATGAGAGAGAGAGAGAGCAACACAAAATTACTTTTGCAATTGGCAGAGAAACATCTAAATTCCACAACAAGACTAGAACATTTAGTTTCCTAATTGTGATTCAGCTATTATCTGGAATCTGAGCAGCTAAGCTAGCGACTGTCACCAGACTGATAAATAGTTGATCTAAAACATCTGTACAGAAGCATGCAGCAAATATGTCATCTCTTTTTCACCACCGCTGTCCTATTTCTATCTTTTTTCTGAAATTACATGATTACTCCTTTGGAGGCAAAAATTTTATGGCTTCATCATTAAGAAAATTCCCGTATGTACCAAAAGCACCTACACATGAAAATACCTCGAATATGTTGAATGTGGTAAAATAAACATTTTATGTACATGGATAGAAACACCTACTTTTACAGGATCAAGTTTTGGAAGGCCGCGGGGGAAACGAGTTCCCAGGGCCTGTACAGCAAGAAGCATGTTTTGTCTTGCTTCCACTGGTCTAAGATCAGAAGGAACAGATACCCTAATGCTGCTGAGAGCACAGATTAGAGATAACTGAACAGGAACCTAAGAAAACAACATTCAAAATATAGTCAAAAGTCCGAGACAAAATCTGGCATGTCATCTGAGAAGATTAAACTGCCTTGCCAATTTAAAAAATAAAACTGACCCTGTACATGAAGCTGTCCTTTTATGAGCTTCATTCAACTCACCACATGCATTTCACCCTTCTCTCCAGATCGAGGTGGAGACGGCTTTGGCCGAGAACCATTCTCACTTAACACAGCAGAGCAATGGAGCAAGGTATCCACTATATAATTACTACTACTATTTTGAGAAGGCAAAGTTCCTAATGGCGGTGGAGGCTTTTTGACCACATTGACCACCACTCCCCAACCCCAGTCTGTGGCTCCATCCTGGACCTTCACCTAAAATATTGAAAAAAAACTCACTAACCATTAAAACAGTTTCACGTGGTTAAGTGTACAAAGCCACTACTTCAAATAAGTAGCAGGATTGAAAACATACCAGCCTCCCAGGAAGAAGAAAACATAGAATTCTTTCTGGTCGTATTATTTCAGCCATGATCTTCTTCTCCAACAGTGTAATACTGAGTCTCAGTTTATGGTATTCAGCAAGTTCAGTCTGCATAGAAATAATGATTAAAAAATAATAGTAATTGATCTACTACATTCAGCACAAAACAAAAAAGTACCTCGCCTGAGGCATCGAGCATAGCAGCTTCTTTTTCAAGTTTAGATACTCTTTCTCCAATATCTGGTAATGCCTGCAGAAATAGCAGTCTATTTTAGCATTTTCTCCCATGACTGTAAGAACTTTAGAAGTTTCTGGATTAAAAAAAGGGAAAGCTCCAGAGTAGAACCTTCTCGTACTGAAATTGATGGAAAGAATTCTTTATGACATGCTCAGCAGTAAACTGGCCTTCTGCTCGACTCATTAGATTTAAAATTGTGTAGTAACTTAGTCGGAAAGTACTAAGTAGCGGAGCCGGCTTACCCAGGATCATGTCCTTTAAGGTATTCATCTCCATCTACAAATAATAAAAAACAACCAATAAGAAAACAAAGCTGTCTATATTTTATACATATACCTTGATACCTTGATATCTTCAGTTTCCACATGCATAAAGGTTGTCAAATATACACCAAATAATTTGTTCCTAGACTAGTACTACTCAAATTATCAAGGTTGCAAGCTATACATCATGAAGCTTGTATACGTTTCAGATGCTTATCACAAACATAAAACATCCACGTAGTGAATTCATAAAAAAGGAGAAGTTGAGGAAACATAAAGGCATACATACATGTGCGTGTGTGTACAGAGAGAGAGAGAGAGAGCAGAAAACCGGGCCTAAATTAGAAATAACGTTCGTTCTGTTCTAGAAACCAGACAGGATCAGCCAGTTCGAAGGGGTTTGTCTGGACCAGTTATGGTTCGGATGGACTGAAGACACGGATTTTAAAATAGTCTCTAATTAGTTAACAGGTAGCGCTGGCTATAATCCAAACTGGGGTCAAGCAAACAGATTTAGGCAGAGTGGATAATATAAGTTATATAAGAAGGTAGTCTTGATTGGACAGTCGTGTTAAAATAGAATAACGAAGTTCTTGCCAACAAGGTTCCATTTCGTGCATAGGCATTAAACTTATGAACTTCTTTCCAATGTGAGGACTCTTGCAAGGCGGCACCCTTCCTTATCATTAGTGCCGAATATCCCACCAGGAATAGTTTAACTAGGTGGAGCCAACAATCAAATAGGTTCGACAAGATCATCCACTTTTCTGGTTCATTTAATGGTCTGACTTCCCAAAGGATGAAATGCTATTAAATTCCGCGGGTAGATATGATCAATAACTCAAAAAGGAAGAAAAGAAAATTTCAACAGCAACTTTTTTGCTTCAAAAGTTTAACGTTTTTTAAGAGTATTTTGGTGCACACCAGTTAATATAGAACTATAAATAGAAAAAAAGAGAATAAAGGACCTGCTCATCAATCATTATTATACAGATGCCACGTTCATCTTTGCCACGACGTCCAGCTCTTCCACTCATCTATTTACAGTTCACAATGGAGGGAGAATTAAAGAAGTCATTTCTTAATGAGTAAAAAAATATCAATCGACCAAAAAGGAAGTAAAAGACGGAAGGATCATGTAAACAGCTATAAATAACTATTCTTCTACCCGAAAGGGCTTACAAGTAAGACACTTTTAGGAAGTCAAACCATCCAACTATGATTACCTGAATATATTCTCCAGAGCCTATGTAACGATGACTGTCACCATCCCACTTTCTAACAGACGTAAACACAACAGTTTTTGCTGGCATGTTCAAGCCCATAGCAAACTGTTTTGCATAGCAGATAATAGTGTTAATGATGCTTCAGAGACAAACAATGTATTGGGATCAGTGCAGGCATCAAAATACTCAATTTTTGTAAAAGAAGCCATTCTATATCATGAACTTAATAAGGCAATCACATCACACGTGCATTTTGATACATTTTTATTACTGGCTAGAGGGGAAAAAAAAACAGAATGAGCAAACTACTTACTGTTTCTGTCGCAAAAAGAGCCTTTATAAGACCTTCTTGGAAGAGCAATTCCACCAGTTCCTTAATTATGGGTAGAAGGCCAGAATGATGTACAGCAATACCTCTTTGGAGCAATGGCAACATCAACTCAATGGCAGGTAGTCCTCTATCTTCTTCACTTAAGCAGAGAACTGCATTCCTAAAAACCTCTTCAACTGTATCCTTCTCCTCTTGGGTATTAAAATTAAGCTTTGACATTGACATAGCATGTTGCTCACATTCTCTTCGACTGAAGCTAAAAATAATAACTGGCTGAAACTTCTTCTCCATTATCATCTGTCACATGAAAATAAATGATCTACTTATGGTTGAGCATTTGATCATAATTAGGTAATAAATAGGTTCAATTTCCTTATGGTATTTCACAATAAATAAACGGATCCTTCAAAAATAATTAACAGACAGAAAGTTTAATACAAAATAGGTCTTCAATCATCAATGCGTGCAAGTATGGCTCTGTCAAGTGTCAGATAGACATTAAACTATCTCTAGCCTGCACCCAGGTCCAACTATAAGCCATACGTGTTCCATTTGTAAGTGCGTCTAATAAAGGACACTTCTCAGCCAACGAAACTTCATCCATGTTAATAGAAAAAGAAGTGAGATATGACAAGTAAAGACACTCCATCCTAGTTACTGCAAACAGTCCAGTATCGGGTTATAATAAAGCTGAGGATGAAACGTCCATACCTTGACAATTTTATATATGTCTGAACCCCCAGAAGCAGTGCCATTTTTTGCAATCCTTCCACTAGCTTTAGCACCCCCACTCTTGTTACCGTCACCCACTTTCCTCGTTTTCGCAAAAGTATCCTGTAGCTTCATATAATTGGTCTCCTTGAATTGCTCATTCTCATCCACAACAAGAAACAAGCCACTTCCACTCATTGGAAACACGTAATGCTGGAGAGGAGTAGGTCTAAAATCCGTGTAAACAACATGACATGGCTGTTTGTGCAAATTACATATCCACTCAGCAAATTCAGTTGCATTTGACATTGTAGCTGAAAGGAAGACCATCTTAATTGCGGGAGGCAAAAATATAATGCTCTCCTCCCAAACCACCCCTCGCTCCCGATCCTTCATGTAGTGGATCTCATCAAAGATAACCCACGCAACCTCCTTTAACACCTCAGAACCCCTATATAACATCCCTCTGAGAATCTCAGTGGTCATTACCAAACAACTGGCATTGGGTGAAAGAGTGACATCACCTGTCATTAACCCAACGTCTGAGAATTCTTGGCTCAGTTCCCTGTATTTCTGATTGCTTAGAGCCTTCAATGGTGACGTATAAATTACTCTCTGCTTGTCTCGGAAAGACATGGCAATGGCATACTCAGCGACAGCAGTTTTGCCAGCTGAAGTGTGTGCAGATACCAGTACTGATTCATTGCGTTCCAGGCAAGCCACAGATACTTGCTGGAACGGGTCAAGTTTGAACGGGTATGTCTTTGCCATCTGGCCATTGAATGCTGGATTCGACAAAGTTCCATAAATTGACTCCTCTTTAGCTGAAGTATAACCACTCGGGACTGCAACCTCATGAACGCACGTCCGAGCAACATTACGGCGTTTAAATTCAGACTTGGGAGTTTCAGAAATATCTTCAGAGACCGATCGAGAATTCACTTCTGGAGATTGCGTTAACTTCCGCTTACCTAAAGGTGAGGACTCTTCCATTTCTATTATACTTGCAAATATACGAACTCCAAGAAAAAACAATAAACGGATGTGTGTTCTCGCTATTTATGTCAAATGCTACAACACCCTCCTCTGCAACTGCATAAAGAAATAGAATGGATGAACTTCGAAGGAGCAACAATTTCCAGCATTAAGTCAGCTAAACTTCCTATTTTCCTACAAGTAAGAAAATGCACATAAAGGAAACAAGATGAATACGATGTACACCTTCCGTCCAATGAAGCTCTTCCGGTGAAATACGGATCCAACATTACATGGCTTTGTTTGCTCCCTCAAAGCAAATAAAACGAAAAAGGAACCCAAAAAACTCTATTTTTTTATACGGGCCCTAGAGTCCAATAAATATCACTAATTTTGCAGTGCAGACGAGCTTCATTGGACGAAGGGAGTAATCAATATTCACATCCTTGTGTATTGACTGCATTCTGTACTTAACGAGATACTCCCTCCATCCATTAGCGCCTGTCTGCATTTGAAAATGAGTGAAACTTATTGGACTCTAAGGCCGCTACAAAAAAAAATACTAGAGTTTTTCCCACCTCTCCTGTGTTTTTGGTCGTGGGGGAGCCAAGTAAGCCATTTAATGATAGATCCATGTTTTCTCAAATGCAGATACGCTTCATTGACGGAGAGAGTACTATAGAGCATTGAAAAAGAAAGAACTTTGTTGAGCTACAGGAAACTGTTACTGCTGAAAGCCGGGACTCGAAACAAAGAAAAAATTGTAAAAATAGACGAGAAATAAAGTTCGTTCTCACATTTTTCTTAGCTTAATCACTCACCGGAGCTACATATTGCAAAACAGCAGGTCTGGAAAAGATAAATTAGAGAAGAGAAGGGAAGGGTTTAAAAGGGGTTTTGCTTACTTCGAAGACAGGACTCAGGAGACTAAGACCGGAGAAGCTCCAGAAACTGAAAATCCGGAAGAAGGGATGATAAAACCCTAGGCGTCGGCGCGGCGGGGTTGTCGACCGCCGTCTGAGGGCCGGACCTCCGTTTTCAGAGACGTTCGCAAAACGTTTTCGGTTGCGGGTTGGCAATAAGCAATCAACTCAGCTCGTGTCTTGGCCCGGACCGGTTTATTATGGAAATAGTTAATTACTTGGTTAAAAAAAAAGAAATTGTTAATACTACCTCGTCTAAAGGAGGAATTACTCACCCCGGGCACTTTTAATACTTTTAGTAGATAGAGTAATTCCCTATTTTAAAAAAAATAAAAATAGATGCGGTTATCTATTGAATCAGTAGAAAGATCACTAAGGGTACCCTTGGTAGAGGATTTTAGGAGTGAAAAATCTAGATTTTAGGGAAGAAGATAGATTGAAGAATCATGGTGTTTTATTGGGAAAAAGTAATTTTTGGGGAAGAATTTAAAGTCTCATGGCATGTTTTATAAATAAATATGAAAGTCAAGGGTATATAATAAGAAAAAATACATTTTTATGATTAAAAATATATTTTTTATTAATTACCCCTATCTTTTTATAAAATAAAAAAATACCATTGAGAAAAGTCAATGAAGTGAAAGCTAATTTCTTTTGAAAAATCTCATTTAGAGAAAATTTCCATGGTGAAGCTAAATTCTTCTAAAATCTAAGTATTTAGCTGCAAACAAGCCTTAAATAGTCCGAGGGGCAGATGATTCAAACTCCACCTACCCCTGAAGCATTTGAGGTCTGCTTGCCAGGATATCCTGTCACGCCCCAAATTTCAAAACCTCGAATAATGCGCGGAAGCACTAACTCATTGAAGACCTTAAGGCTGAAAGCCAGGACATGACCGAATACTCGATACAACTCTATCCATTCCAGATTGCTTAAACAATTATCCATTAAATACAGACTACTGAAATAAGGATTTAAATAGCTCATACTGATTATACATTGCAAATCCAAATTCAAAAAATAAACATCTGAAGCATAAAAGCCACATAGACAAGTTCATTACAAGAAAATAAAAATAACAAGTCTTCGCATAAACTTTATTGGCCTGGGAGATCAGCAGCTATCCCAAACTACTCCACTTCACTCTTTCTTGATACCTGCATCAAAGGATGCATGAGTATTTCCAAGGAAATACCCAGTAGGATGCCGGAATCCTACCGAACAAAATAGGTAATAGCCAAGACTCCAGATGGTACAAGATAGAACAGTTATCAGATTTCCAGGAAATAATAAATGCATAGTAAACAATGAATTCAAGGACTAGCACTCTATCAAATTCCGGACATTTCATTGGAACAGTTACAATTCAGGATAGACTCCAACATACAGAGTATTGGAATTAACAACTTCTGCTCTCAGGTCAGTCCTCTTCACAATTGGACATCTATGCCAGAACATCCTAGAGGTTCTACAGAGGAACCCGGCCACGCGTCTAGGGATGCTGGCCCCATCGGTGCTTACGGGCACAATGGGCGGAGACCACAAGACCTTCCGTAATATCTTGTAATCTAAATACGTACGTTTTACCTTCATCGGCTGAACTACATAGGTTCAATAAATCATCCGAGATCTCGCAAGATCTAGCAATGGCTCTTGAGTATACTAGGATTCCGATCTAAGAGTGTTCAACAAACTCTTAGTGAAAAACAGTTTACATGGAACTGAGACACTCAAAATAAATGAGTAAAGATTCTCTCATTTAGAGATCCAGGATATTCGTATCAAAGAATAGACTCTCTAAAGAGTTGGTCAAAGACTCTGTCAAAATTATCCAAATGGACTCTCATTGGAATACTCAATCTCATAGAATGGTCAACAATGAATGACTTTTATTATGGTTTATCAAGGTTCGAAGCACCAATCGCCTCAGCGTACTTAGCCTAGATATGACAATTCCCATGACTAAGAAGTTCAGGTTATTGACATCAATAAGAGATCGGACACAGTGCACAAGTTGCGGAATTTGCTCAAAGGAAACCCGTGAGCAAGGAATAAACCGATGACTTAGATTCCAGAGACGATTATTAACGGACAGCACCCAATATTTCCCTATTCATAATCATATAATCTGGTGTTACTGTACATATTACCCTCAGGTCATACAATATATAAACCCCATCGTAATATTATATGTGTATTCACCCATTTTTAGTATCTAGTACTTAACCGAAATAGGGTTTAGTAAGAACACAGGGTTCTGTCATACGCAGGATAGCCGACTTCAAGACACTACCACTGTTCATTATGTGCGTAATAAATTCTATAATTTTTATTCCAAGTACCTTTAACTGTCTAGTTTCTAATCCATCCAAAATTATAATTTTATGAGTTATATTGAATTACTTATGATTTTCTGATTACTGCTGGTCGGTGCAGGGGCAATCCTGGCCGAGAGCAGCATCTTAGTTCTTTTTAATTTTCTGATGGCACACTTGTAATTAATTATTTATTTCCACTTACTAACATCAAGTTATACATCCTATAAGCATTTTACAGAACCTAATCTACTTTGAATTAATAAGATTTTCTCTCTCTTTTGCTTATCTTCTCAGATCAGTAAAACATACCACCATATGCTTATCAATACCCGAATGAACTCGAATAAGACAAGTATACACAGACATTTTTTTTCCATACCACCAGGTGCTGATATGGACTCTATAGATCATGCTGAAACATCAGAAGTAAGAGTGTGCAATTTTACAAGGATCGGATAATGGAATGGTGTAAGCATTTCATACCGATTTCCAAAATCTGAACTTTACAACAATAGGATATGAACCGATCAGATTTGCTTATTCAAACTACCATCTATTATTGGACAGATCACAGAATGGAGTACAACAGCAAGATAAGACACAAATCAAGTGATATAACTTTATGGGAATGCCTTTCTAAAGCTTCATACGTGAAGAGACAACATGTGATTAACAAAAGAAAACATCTTCGCTCATACATCATGTATACCTTGCATATCATGAAATGCTTTACGTGAAACAATGAGAATATGAAATCAACACTTCATACCATTAATTCAGCACAACAAAGGATCATGCTTTTTGAGAAATCATAGAATCAGGTTGTAAAAAGAAATAAAAAAAAACAATAACATCCTACCTCGACGAGAGACAAACCGAGTGCTCAACCTCGCGCGACTAGACTTCTTCTTCGCGATTCCTCTCTTACTCCTGACTCCAAGCTTTTCTCCTATGCTCGCTGATTCACCACACCAATACGTGAAGTCGAGGGAGAGAAGGGAGAAGTACTGATTTGAGGAGGTTTAGAAAGATGAAGAAAACACCACACTCATGGAGGTTGATGGCTAAAAGAGGGCCGGTCCTTTCATGAGATCACATATATAGGTGGTTCACCTCCAAGCCAAGCCATCACAGCCCTCCATTCCCCTCTCATCTAACGTCCAAGAGTGAGTTTAGCAAGAGAGACAACAACCTTCCAACGTGCTTCCCCAAATTCTGCCTTTTCAGTTTATTTGAATTACTAATTAGTTGGGGTAGAGATCTTCTCCGAGATTTTCCCAAAACTGCACATGGCAGTTTTTTACCTTCAATTGAGCGCTCAAATCAAATGCCACCTTGATCCCAAATTTGAATGGAAAACCTTCCTTAAACACTGATTGGCTCATACCAATTTGGTTGTCATCTCATCGATTAGGGAGTTAGGTGATTAGATAAAAATCAATTAGGCCCATGAAACATCCCTTCCCATATTGCAATCCACGATTTGCTCCAATACAACTTGGCGCCCTCTTTGATGAAGGGAATATGCCAAGCATCTTCCTTAACTACCAATCAGCTCCTTAATTAATCTAAATTCTAAATCTTTCAATAATTATCATAGGAGTTATTTAGCATTAAAAGTATGGTAAAAACCATTAATTGCCAAAAGAGATTTCAACAAAAGGCTCCCCACGATTTGGTCTCTCACATCGTGGGTCCAAGGTGTCCACGTCATCCATGAGGTGGCACCCCACCTCAGAGTCCACGTGGTCCTCTAATGGATCTTACACGTCTTATAGCACAGATCGCAGATGAACGGTTACTATAACTTGCACGTGTGATGAGTAGTTCCACCGTGCACGAGTCCTACACCTGGTAACATGTTCACTAGGCCCCGTCACACGTGTACTCGCACACGTGACTAGCCCTAGCCCTGGCACTCAACTGGCCCTGGCGTCAGGTGTATCAAACCCTGGCGCCAGATAGGTTACGGCGCCAGGCAGAGTCCTCGCGCGCGGAAAAACCTGCCTAATCTGGCGAAACAATTTTAATTGACCAAAATCATCAAGATAGGGTTTCACAAGGCCAAAACGAAATACCAGACCAAAAAGCATGCCAATTACGAAAACTTTCCTATTTTAGACCCGTTTCCTAAAATAGCAGTTTCAAAAAACGTACCAATTTTTCTGGTGCTACATATCCTCTATTAACATAAAGTTATAATGTTTGCTCGAGTGTACATGACATGCATATGTGCTATTGATCGATGGCTTGGATATCCTGGCATGTAACCTCCAGGTGGACAAAAATTGCTTATGTGCCCCTAAAGTTGATGCACGGCCCAAAAATAACATGTCTAAAGCACTGTCACAAAATTTGTCGATTATTCACTGTTATTCGCGATTTAGACCTTCAGCGGTTAATCGGCCGGTTATGCCTATATCTTTTTGAAGGAAGATTCGAACCTGAAATCAAATACATATGACTTAACCACTTGCACTACACCTATTTTATTGGTATTGTTATACAAGATATATATTTATCATATATGTATGACAAGTAAAGTGGTATTTACATAGATTTAATTGTATTTTAGCTTGCCGAATTTTCAACGATTTTTCCTGTCTTATCCTAATTTTGCTGAACCGAACCGAATCAGCCCCTTGACGAATAGCCACCGAATTCGTACTTTGTGACAATGGTCTAAAGAGACCACCTCTTATTAGGAGCCGTATGATGGAGATTAGATGGTGTATAAGGCGGGTTGTGACTTGAACTCATGTCCCCAATCTTGACGCGCACCGCCGAAACAAAATCCAACGGCCCGTAGTGCTTCCGTACATGCCGACACTTGTGAGAAAGGGTATTCATTTCACTTTTATGCCATCTCTTTTTTTATGGTTGTATTTAATTTTCACAATTTTTATTGACTGAACCCGAATCAACCCCGGGCCGAAACGTCAAGACGGGTCAAACTGAGGGAGCAATGGCTCTGGTGGGATTTGCAAAGATCGTACCTTTTGCCTTGGAACTCCTTCCATTGGTTCCGACTACTGCTTCATTTTCATGTCGAAGATTAGTTGCAAAAGCCTGCTTCCATTGTTTGTATCGGGCTTTGATTCGTGTGAAATGTCCCTTGCTCTCTCTAATTGGTGCGTGTTGCTTCTGTGAAAGAACTCTGGTGTGGAGAGTTTGGAACTTTGGAGAGAAAGAAGCAAGTGAAGTTGCCAAAGATGAGCGCTTCAGCTGGTCACAACGTGTTTGTGTATGGGACCTTGATGGAGGACGAGGTTGTGCGTCTTCTTCTTAAGCGGGTTCCTGCATCTCCTCCTGCTGTCCTTAACCATTTGTGTGTCTCTCTCTCTCATTCATCCGTGTGTATTTCATTTGATTCTCAATTGATCATTTTTATGTGTTGTATTTCTATCTTCTTTCTCTTTTCTCATGTCTTCCTTCATGCACTTTCTCTGTTTTTCATGCATTGCTATGTTTGATATTCAAATAGAATGCTTGGGAAAGTCATACTCCCTCCGTCCTGTTTTTTATGCTCCATCAGAAAAAATGTTTTTATTGGATGGTGGAAACTAATAGGGAAAGAAGAGGTTCAGAATCCACAGAATAGGTTCAAAATCCACTTAAATTGACCATATCGACTGTGGATCATCTAAAATGGGACTGTTCTCTTTTCCAGATGGAGCATCTATAACAGGATAGAGGAAGTATACACTAATCCCTGAGAAGGGATGACGACCTGAAAGCAAATTTGAATTACGAAAAAATCATCTATATGAGTATAGAAAAAAATTTAGTTACGGATTGTATAGGGAATTTCTCTCTTACAAGTTACATTTTATTTAAAGAAAGGATGAATTAATTATCTCATAGAAAATGCGAAAATTCTTCTAAATTCCTGGTTTTCCCTCGAAAAGGTCTTTGTGTGAACTTCTGATGCATCTACTTGAAAGATGTGAAATATGTGCATTGCCGGCTGTCAATTCCTACCCAACCCGTAAAACAGCGGGTAAGGGCCGTGGCCTAAAATTTCCGACCGAAATAGGGTCAGGCGCGAGCCTGGATAAAAAAACCCGAAGGCCCGCTCAAGACATCAAAGTCTGGGCCTCAAGTCAGACATCTCCCCACATAAATGAGAAACCCTACCCCATTCCCCACTACCTACTCTTCAATCTTCACTCCAGACTCTCCAGCCTCCACTACAACACTTCCGCCTATTGCCGTTTCTCAAACTCCTCTTCTCCTCCACTACGGGCCCTGCCAATCCGCTGAATGCCGCTTCTCAAGCTCCGAATCTTCTCCTCCACTGCGGAACTGATTTTTTTTTTTCATTTTCATTAAAGGTTTTCTAGAAATGATCCCAGACAAATGATGGATCCGTGATACATTTTTTCCTAGTTTGCTGACTAGATGCTCCTGATTCTAGATGGGGATAGGCAAGGGGAGTTGTAGTGCTAGGGGTTTAGGGCACAATAGGTGCAAGGGTGGGAGTTGAAGAGCTTGTTGGTGTGGAAGAACTGGCGGGTGTTGAAGAGGTGGCCATTGAAGAAGTGGCAAATGACATCTCTACTAAATTAAATTCGATCAACAAGTTAAAAAAAACAAGCATATAAGAAATAAAGTGCTAGGTAACAAATGTCAATCTACTGATCTACCACGACCAGTCGAAAGAAATTGAAGAGGGCGAAGACACCGTGGCCGGAGAAGGTGAGCCCTCCAAGAGGACCAAACAAAGATGCTAAACAACCACTCCTAACTACTACTTTTGGTAAATCTCTACTTTTAAGTTTGATCAACAAGCTTGTAGGGAAGCTCTTGCAAGAGCAATTATAGTGCATGAATACTCTTTTAATATTGTTCATTTTTATTCATTTTTGCAAAGTTATGCAGCCTCAGTTCAAAAAGGTTTCTAAGAACACAAAAGATCTTGTGACTAAAAGATGAAAGCCCGAAGGCCTGCTGGCCCAACCCTAACCTGCCTAGTTTTAGGGTCAAGCTGAATTTTGGAAGCTAGCTTAGGGCCTGGGCCGGGCTAGGGCCGAGAGTTAAAGTAAATAGGGTCAGGTTAGGGCCTATCTATGGCCCACAAGGGCCCAACCCGTTGATAGCCCTGCGTGCAATAGCCTAATGTGCAGGTTTCAGAATTTCTAACCTTTTAGCTAAATGCTTAACTCGTGCTGCATTGCTATTAGTTCCCTTATTTTTCACTGATTTATTTTCATGCTTTGTTGACTACACAATGTTGTTCATATTTTTTGTTGACACAAATTTCATTTGTCAGTCAGAGGTTTAGCATAAAGGGACGTGTATATCCAGCAATTGTTCCAGTTGAAAATAAGAAAATCACAGGAAAGGTATGTTTTTTGGATTTTGAGTAAAAAATGAATTTACAGACAATTATCTAAAGGTTTCTTTTAGGGTAGGACCCGGATTCCAGACTGGACACTGGAGGATATCTTTGGTCTGGTTATATAGAAAGAAGATATGTGTATGTATATGGGTTTATCTTAACTTTTTTTTAATCAGCTCACATATATTCTGTTGTAGGTTCTTTTGAATATAACTGATGCTGAGCTGAATGTTCTAGATGCATTTGAGGATGTTGAATATGAAAGAAAAATTGTTGAGGTTTTGCCGGATGTAAGTGTTCAAGTTATGTTACTTCTTTTAGTATTTAGTTTTGCATATAAAGTCATTCGTGGTTAAGATAAATGACATTCATGAAGAAATTGGAGTCACATTTTCTGTCTGGATGGTGCTTGGGGCTTCATCGTTATTCAGAAACATAGACAAGGCACCAAGTCCTGCTTCAGTACTGGCTTTGATGAACCTTTTTTCCTCTCCCCCTTTACCAATGAACCATTATTGTCTCCCCCTTTACCACCCACTTTTTACCTTAAAGAATTTTGAGATGAGGATTTCCTTTGGCTGCAATTGATCAATATCTATCCTCGTTTCTTGATATTTAGCTTATGAATATAATAAATGGATTTTCTCTGCATTTTGGCTGTAAAGAATTTGTCTACATCATGTGTTTTCTCACTGACGGACTCTTACCGACAATTGCAGGGCAGTTCTGAATGTTTGCATACTTACACCTATGTGTGGAGCAATGAACTTGACCCAGACTTGTTCGGAGATTGGAATTTTGAGGTAGTTATTAAATATATTCCTTTGAACTTGCAATATGTACACTAAATAGCAAAGATTTTTACATACATTTTGCAAAGGACACATAATAGTCTGGAACCAATGAACTTCTGTGGACAACCAACAGAGGTGCTCTTGTATATCTGAAATAAAATGAAACAGAGTCTGTAGAATTTATTAAGGTGAGCCGTATGGAAGCGCAGGCCTCATGAGCACTAGTATTGAGAACCTATATGTAGATTCAATAAAATAGTATAAGATACAATATTAATGGTGTATAATGGAAAGTCTCGAAGAGAAAGAAAAAAGCGGAAAAAAACTGAAGACATCTTGGTTATGTGTGCTTTAGGAACATTATTTACTAGCGAATGAACTTGCAAATTCTACTGATAATTGCGATGACATAAAATTTTACTACTCCATGTTATTGCTATTAAAATATTTATGGGAATACTTTTCTTTTTGGGCAGACATTTTATGTGTCCTATTAAATTATGTCTGTCTTTCTTTTCTCCCTTTGTGCGTAGGATTGGAAACAAGTGCACATGGACAAGTATCTTCACATGTGCATCGATTTCATGGTTGAGGAGGAGCAATTGAAATGAACTCAAACATTAGTCACTTCTCTTTCTTTATAAGCACTGCGAATCTGGAACATGTATATAGTTATTGAAATCTTTTCTTCTCTTCTCTTTGTCTTCAATCATAACTATATAGTGGTCATGGTTCCTGATATTTATACTTCCTCCATCCCATAATAAGAATCTGGATTTGGAAAAAAAAAACTTGTCCTATTATGGGCAAATAATATTCTTCAGAACAAATTTCTCGAGTTTCAAAATTTTCAATGCGGGGAATAAATAATGCAGCTTTATACAGTGTGAAGGTAATTATTTTTGTAGTTATATAAGAATTCCAGGGATTTGGGATATCAAATATTTCTTGTAAGATTTTAGAGGACATGGAATTAAGATCCTTTAGCCACACAACATGGAAATGCTGCATTTTCCTTGGCAATAAGAGCCTTTTATCCGCATAAAAAAAGAGCCCTTTATCAGACGATGGGATACACGACCAAGAAAATCTGCAACAAGAGCATTTTGAGTACATAGTACATACAGGTGGATTATTAATTTACCGAAGCATCGGCCCTGGTAGCCTCTTAAATCTGTGACAAATTTTAACGCTCAGGTCCTTGAGAAGATTAATAATGTGCAACATGAGACACATAGGCTAACTTGATTAGAGTTGATACATCTCCCTGGGTGACGCTAACTTGTTGCCATTCTTTGGCCCTCTAAAAGTCTGACTGAAACAACAGCACCAATCAAGACACAAGCCTAATTAAAAAGCATACTTCAAAACAAAAAAAATTATGCTTGTGCAAATGAGTAAAAAAAAAGTTAAAAAAACTGAAATTCAGTTCAATTTTTTACTATATGGACACGTCTTAAAGATTAGCACCAAAAGGCCGTACCTGATACAAAAGTTCTCCTAAAGCAGTAAGTTGCTCTTCTGTTGATGCTGCTGTCAGCAACACCTTAAAATCCTGTCCAGATGAAATTCATAATTAGCTAAGATGTGGTATTATCACCACAAGGACAAAAAGAGAGGAGAACAGATTCATGCGATTACTATAACAACGCAGGGAATTTTGTCAAAAAAAAAGACAGGGCCTCCTTAATTTTCAAAATAAGAATACAAATGTGAGTCACAGCATACAAGAAAACTGATATATGTATTCCGTGATCTAAAGACCTTCACTATAAAAGTAAAGCACAGAATCCTTGGCAGAAATTTGTGCTATTTCTAAGCTCGACTGCTGCTTCTGAAAACACATTGATATTTTGAAATTTGGGTTCTAATCTTGCATAAAAGGCAATGAATGGAATCTGGTATAAACTTGTAATAGCACCAATAACTTCTGACAAATAACAATCACCGTGATAATAATACAGCAACTACTATAAGAAACTTCAATAAAAAAAAAGAGAGACATAACCAGCTTAAAAGTGATTCCAAACCCCAAAAGCAAAACTAACAAATGGTTAAAGCACTGAAGTAAAGATCAAACCTTTGCGCGGAAGTTTTCATAAATAGGATGCCTTGTAGGTGCTTTGACAACATATTAGCACTTAGGGTGAACCACTGTCACTGAATCACTGTGATCGACATACTATTTCAAGAATGTCTCCCCAAGCATAACCTCTGGTAGATTCTTCGCATAGACAGCTTCATACCTGCATTGAAAAAAGGGAAACGATATTTGTACAGCAGATTCCTACACATTTTCCATTGCCCTTGAAAAAATGAACGAATGACAATGAGCTCCCTGTAATTAAGTATATATTACTTTGGAACCTCAAGATCATTGTCCCATACCCAATTATTGGTACACCAACGAACGAGAAAAGTCAAGCATTGCAGTTGACTGTGATCAAAATTCCAGAAGTAGTTGTCCTATATTAAAACATCATAAAGTGAAAAAAGGCTCACCTATGTGGTGATAGGTTCCACAGATAATCTAGAGAAGCTTCATCTTGAAGTAATTCCATTCCAAGCTCCTCAAATTCTTCAAATTCATCTGCCCTTGGATAGGAATTTGTACCATTCTGTGAGTGCGACAACAGTGCAAGCGCTGCAGATTTTATCACCTTCCGTCCCATAAAGGCACCAACTCTAACAGATCCATAGTCAGCGCCACCGATACTGAAAGTAACATTCATAAATGCTAGATAGTAGTCACGGATATCAAGACATTAACTATAAATATCAAATCATGGACGCTGGCTTCTAATATCATGGATATCAGGATGTTGAACTGACTCTGAAAAACTTTTATGGACTAGTGCGGAATTAGAAAACTCCCAGATCATAATCGTAAGAAAGTGTGAATTTCACTTGTCACCCATCAATTATGGCCAAATTGCACATAACCAGTATGTATAAGAATATGTACATAGCACCCATGCTGTTGCTTAGACGGCGGGAAAATGAATACAATTTTACCCCTTAGCTCCAAATACGTTTTTGGACAATTAATGTAAGTAATCCAAGTGGAAAGCTAGATATAACATTTGTGCATAAAAAATTTATAAGCACGCCTAAAACTCCAAGAAAAAACCTACTTTGAGGATATTGCCATTTTTCATGTTTAAAGTTAGTCCTATAAATAAATTATATTTGACATCAAATAATGTATCTATGTATATGCATATATATGTATGTGTATATATATGCACATAGTCATGTGTTAAGCGTAAACAAACCTGTGCTGTATTCCTGAGTCAAGACCCCAAAAATGTATGTCGGATGGTATGTTGACAAGTTATTTAATTTCAGCAGGTTGTATCCATGAACATGAGACAGATAAGATGCTAATAAGTGTTGAAATATTCCAGCAATTTAAATCAAAATTATTATTTATTATGGTGCAAGCAATTTGTATCCATGAACATGAGACAAAAACTGAGCGAACCCCAGCATCTGCTGCAGCTCGACATGCCACAGGGACAACATCTGAAACCTATTACATAAATCAATAACACAAATAAGCAATAAGAATCACAACCCCCTTCCAAGCACAAGATAGCTAAATTCACAGTGAATTAAAGGAAAAAGACTCAAGTAGATCAGAAAAAATATGAGAGATTCTTGGTATAAGATATCGCTGCAACCTACTCCCTCCGACCGGAATTTTAGTTCATTTTGAAAAATCTTATGTTAATAATAAATCCAGATGAAGGGAGAACCAATGCACAATAAGACAAAATAGCACCTGGCAATGAAAGACACATGCTTTGAAAAACGTATATTAACTATATTTTAAAACAATTAAATGATAAATGAGAGAGCATATAAACGTAAACCGAGAGAAAATGACACTCTACCACTAAGTCAGCCTTGATGGACTTCAACCACTTTATTTCTGTAGCCAAAATAGATGCCCGTGGTACAACGGCTGTTTGTGAATACTATAAAATCACATGACAAACCGTACATTGGAACAGTAAAAGTACTTTAATTTAGAAAGAAAAAGAGAACAATGATTAAAGCTGAGAGCATGGGGGGGTTAAGAGTATATGATCACATAGAGAATGCCTTCCGCACAATATTTAAAAAGTTCTACTTAGGATGCTTGTATCTTATATGAAATGCCAAAAGAATTAATCATAATACCTTCTTCCAAAGAGGCAAAACGATCCATTGTCAACGCATCCGCTTGAACAGCTCCACAATCCAATAAAACCTATGGTCTCAGATTTATACATATGTAAGGATATCAGCAGTTTTTCAAGAGGTTAAGTGTATGTATAAGTTAAAATTTTAGCAGTATCAATGAAATGGGATATGTCCTACCAGCATCAATTCTCAAATGCATCAAAATTACAAAATTCTATTGTGAAACTGTGCATACAGCTAATTCACCCTTAAAATGGGGGAAACCAAGCAAGTGTGTGTAGGAGAAATAGTTCAAAATTTTGCTTATTGGTATTTGGTTGTGCAAAAGAAAAATGATTATATCCAACTCTAAACTGTGAATCCTCTTCACACGAAACTCACTTCCCAATTAGCTGACAACACAATTTGATCTTAGTGACGTTATCTTTCCCAATTAAATTATAGTATACATATGGACATTAAGATAATAGCGAGGGGACCACTGCTATTATATTAATAGCAAGTTCCACAAATAAGAAAGACAATAATTTTCACCCACTCAGAATTGCTAGTTCGTTACCAGAATTTTGTGAAAATCAAAGCTTAAACTTGCGAATGTGGAGATTAGGCGACTGTATTTCGCTAGTAAAGACAAAGTCCGGAGCACCAGTGACCACGTGAACTTCATGCCCAGATGCAATTAGATGCCGTACCACCTGAAGGGTATTCTCTATCATTCCCAGCATACATATATATGACAAACAGTCTAAGATAATATCACTCTACTGCAGTGTAAAATGTCAGTCCAACGAGTACAGGTGTCATGAACTGTCAGTTAAATGCATTTCAATCAGGCAATCAAGCTTTAGCAATCCAAGCCAAATCTTTAAAAATCACTAAAACTCAGACTCAAGTACCTATCACGGCATCAATCAAAATAATAAACATATAAAATGATTTACAGACTACATTGTCATCAGAACAAAATCAACACGTCCCTTTGAAGTTCCGAACAGACAAACAAAAAAGGAAAAGTCGCCGGGATCACTAGTCGGGTACCTCGACGACGCGCGTGGCGTGGCCGAATCCATGTCCGGTGATGTAGTACGCAAAAACAAGGCGCTTTGGTGGGGAGGACTTTCCGTCTCCAGCCGCCATTGGTAGGGGAGATCGAAACAGAGAATGCGAGATTCCAGAACCCTGAATCCCATGAAGAGAATGCCTTTGGGGTTGGAAGCGGAGGAAGCAGGAGCAGAAGAGCAGCAGCGCCGCCTTATTACTCGCCAGGAATTTCGGTATTCCAGTTCCGGTACGGTTTGCAATTTCGTATTTGCAAGTTAAAAGACATAAATACCCCCTATAATCTGTGGGCGAGCCATTCAAAGTGTGGGCTCCATCGGATCACGTGGGCGCCTGCTCTTCAATTGGAGCTTGTACGCGGGACCCACAGGTGAATGATGCAGAGGACTTAAGGAGAAGGTATTTTGGTCTGGTAACTGCAGCTAAGCACGGTCAAGGCATGCATTAATTAGGATTAAAGGATCAGATTACACAAGCAGGGCCTTGGGATAGAGAGACAATGGGAAATGGATAATAAAGGAATTGAGGACAGGTTGGCGAGCCTTTTGGAACGGATTATTACTGAAACTAATCAGTGCTAAGTATAAACATTGCATTAAATTAGGATAAGGTATGCACCGGTATGCATAACTTTATTCAGAGTCCTTACACTGAATGGTCTATTAGCACAAACGAAAAACAGAAGGGAAGGAGAATATATGATTTGATCAAATCAAATGTGTCCTGGTCCCAAGTCAACGGGCAACAAACTCAGACAGCGTCAGTAAAGTACAGGCAAAGGCCACCAATTCCATTTTCTATCTTTTAGCGTTGTACTAAGATGACAAAAAAGAACACTTTTTCAGAGTGAGTTGTTCTAGTGATACGACCAATGGCTGAGAGGCAAAAGATATTTTCTGCAAGAGATAAATCGTTCATGATCTAGTCACCAAATGGCTTTTTGCCAACGTAGACGATGACATTTTGGTTTTTGCCAATCCATGCTGTTGCTCAAAAGCTGTATGGAAAAGATACAAAAAAGGAATACTAACAACAGACAGGGTGGTTACGGGTTAGCTGCTAACCCCAACAACACGTATTACCTTTTGATATTTTCTATGCAAGTTTTTACCAAAAGAACATACAACACTTCCCATACGTGTCCATCTCCAAAACATGGTTCTCTGCTTCTTCGTAACTTTTCTCTCACTTTTGGGGAGGAGAAAAGAGCAAAACATACAACCCAAGTTACAAGTATTACAGCTCATACGCAACATCGCTGTCTTGAGGACGCTCTTGACCATCAACTAAATTCCCATAAGTTCTCTTCTTCAGTGACTTGATTTTCTGCTTCTTGGGTCGTGGCTCAACAGGCTGGGGAAGCGGCTTTTCGTAGTAAGGAACAGCTGCTATCTGGGGTTGACTTATTGATAAATCTGTGTAGTCGGTTGGGGCAGCCCATGATAGTGGGTTCGCTGCAAGATTTATTTGCACAGAAGACCGTCAGCACTGAAAAAATCAAGACTTCCAACAAAAAAGAAAAAAAACTTATAAAAAACCAAGATCCACTATCTCTGAGTAGACAAAAGAGGCTATACAAAAGTCTTTCATATATTAAGAACATATACTACTAAAATACTATAAATTTAGCATACTTTCACAATTTCAACCTTAAAAGAAATTCAAATTCTAATAAAAAATAAAGTTCTAAATAGTAATCAATCAACAAAACTTATCCATTTCAAGACATGAATACTTAGGGAATTTTGACCTTAGTCTACATACCATAAGAAGGCTCAAGAGATCTTTTCCCAAGATCTGCGCCATATTGCGCTGTTAGTCGTGCAGGAGGCTTCTTTCTGACATAGTTCTCTTGCAACGGTCGCGGAATTTGAAAGGAAAACTGAGACGTACTTACACCCGCTTCAATATACTCTGGATGTTCTTGCAAGTGTCTGCATAAGAAAAATGTAAGAGAGTGAAAAATTACATATCCAACGGAAATAACTGCTCCCTTGTATGATCAAGCTAGTTGCCAATACTAGAAAATGAAACAAAAGTTGTACAACTGAAGTTTTTTCTCTTTTTCTTTGTGGTAACAGTACAACTGAAGTTACAAAACGAAAAAGTAGGCTGCCATATGTTAAAGAATACTTAAAGAAAATCTTGATTCTGAAACATTAGACAACAAATCAGTCATTTAAAGCTAAAAGGAGCCAACATACTTCACTACTTCAACCATAGAACGCAGTCTCTTTCCTGTAGGAGTGACATAATACCTGATAAAATCATAAAAAGGAATGTCAAAATGGTATTATCAGCAATAAAGGCTTACCCAGCACATTATTGGCACTATAAAAAAAGGAATAAATTCGTCAATCAACTTAAATATTAGCGCCAAATAAATTCAAGAATAGCAACTAAAAGGAGTAATGTAACATACACATCGGCAAACCTGGTGCCTCCTTCACCTCTTATCCTCAGCAACCTTTGCCACCCAGGAGGAGGCTGAGCAATACTAGGTTTGTCAATAGCCCATATCCTGGTACCATCCTGATTGATGTCAGGTGGATCATCACAAGAAATTCCATCCTTCCACATATTTGCTGTTTTACAAGTAAAGGGTTCTTCCATGATATGTGCACGTATTTCCTCGTACTTTTCTTTTGTCGGAATGAGTCTCCACTTAAAGCAAAGAGCGCATTGAACTGTGAAAGTCCCTACAGAAGGCAAAACTTTTGTAGAAGAAGTTGATGGTGCAAATTTTGGCAAAGGAGAATCCCAGTCATTGGGATCTGATGCATCAGTTCCTGCCTCGGTGTGATAAAGGACAATCTGATTCTGATCATTAGCAGATGTATCCACATCTTCAGCCAATTCCTCTGATGAAAGCCTGATTGGTTCGCATACAGTTCCAGTTGGCTGTTCTATCAATCCTGGGTTGTCACGTTCTCTCTTCGGGTCAGAAAGTCCAACAGCAGGATTTGGCTCCATTGCTACTACACATCCACAAACATACATAAAAACAAAAAAAAAAACATGAAGGAATGAGAAACAAAGAACATGATATGTTTCAAGCATTGTAAGCAAACATATTATTAAAAGTCAATAGAATACATTCATTTTCATATATCTGTCAAGTAAATTGAGCGAATTTATCAAAAGCAACTTTAAGTCCAAATTTGACAATTTGAATTCACCGTTTTATACAATATTTAAAGAACATAATTGTTTCAAGCCTTTTACGCAAATAAATTATTAAAAAATTAAGGGGAATTAGGAATACATTTGATTGCGTATTTCAGTCAAATAAATTGAGCGAAGTTATTAAAACAAATTATGAAAAGTCCAAATTTGACATTTTAAACTCATCATATTATATGACATTTTCCTATTCTCAACACTCCTTCAAGAACATTAAACAAGTCATACATATATGAGCACATAGAGACTGACCTCCTCTAATAAGCCAATCAGGTTCAGGCATTTAATTCGTATATGCAGCTCTGCCTCGGTAAAAAGGGTTGATGTTTTATTCTACTGATATGTAAAAAAACAAAAGCGACAACAACTTATATGTATGACATTATTAATTATAAAGAGATAAAGTGATAATAAAGGCAACAACTATAATTATTTTTTGTAGCATTGTTAGTACATTCATTGTGTGACTTAATTACTCTAATTAAGTACGTGTTTGGCTAACATTTTGGGTTTTTGCAATCAAGCAGCTTTCCGCACAACTCTCCTCGGGCGGAAAGTGGCTTTGCTGTGGCCATAAGACACAAGCGCCTAAGTCACTTGAACTACCTTAACAGACATACCAAAAGTATGGTGTTCATGATTAGTGATAGAATCAACAAGTAAGCTTACAGCAACTAAACGAATCTTTTTGATATTCCCATGTCATTATCCGGAACACAGTCCTTTAAAATTTTCTCTTCATTATACTAATAAAACGAATAAGGATTGAAGCCTTTTTCGGGATTCGTCATTAAAGCTATTAAAGGAATTGCCATGTTAAAACTTCTAACTCCATATATAATTGGCCTACAAGTTTAACATGTCTTCATTTTGCAGATTTTAGAGTCCATTAGAAGTGAAAATGAAAATGTAAGAATCCACCATCATCATCATCATCATCATCATCATCATCATCATACGCCTTATCCCAGCTATCTGGGGACGTATAAATATAGAACCACATTAGCACTAAAAAACGAATCATGAAAAATAATTGTACAAATTTTTTTATAAAATGGCTCGCAATCTCATATCCTTTGCACCAAAATAAAATGCTTGATTAGTCAAGTTCTCTCGAAGTTGTTTATGCAGTAACTAACCAAATCTGGTAAAAAATAACAAGGTATAAAAAAACAAAAAGGAATTACAATTTTTCAACAAAAATTAGTAAAATCGGAAAAGCTGAAATCAGTAAATTTATCAGTGAATCCAAAGATCGTCGTCCTTTAAGACCACAAGATCGTAATCTAAACTTTCCAAAACGGACAGATATCAGCTCTTAAAACCAAATCGATCTAACAAGCAAATGGAATCCAGAACCGATTTCGAACCCAAGACGGAAAGAACGGGAACAGCTCAAAACCTGCTTCTGACAAAGCGAAAATCATGGACGAGGAAGAGCCACCACGCTGCAATGCAATCCCTGGTGGGCGGGTGGGTTGCTTCGATCCGCGCGGTGGGAACCGAAGGGGGTCACCTGATGAACACGATCGACGAGGATGACGCCCCACGCGCGCGTGAGGACTGGGTAGCTTGGCCTTGGCCAAGATAACTCACTTGCAACTGGCCGGGTTTCTTGTCTTTGGTGGGCCTTCGACTTATTAAACAAAATCTGGGACGTTGATTTGGTTGGTCTCTGAAGGAAGAGTTTTCAGTCCGCCTAGAGGATGTATGCCGGTGTATCCTAGGTTAATAGGGACCGTCGATCATAAAAATCGATGGCGTACGTGATAGCATACATGAGCGGTAGTGATGTGCTACATGCTAGTATGTGCGTCGTTGATTCTTATGATGGATGAGTAGTTCGTCACCCTATGAACCCACCCCGTTCACCATCAGAAATGTGTGGGAAGCATTTACAATCCGCCTGCCCGATGTCTGTCAGGATATCCTCCATTTATAATAGCCGTCTATCATCAAGCTCAACGCACACATGCTCGTGCTATTTGATGGAGCACACATTAATAGTGCGTGCACCGTCAATCTTGATGAGCAACAGCTCCCATCCAATGGAGGTTATTCCGGTGGTGGACACCCTGGAGGCTGATAAAAAACGCTTCTTTAGATGTGTGGTTTGGTAAACTGTGTATGTTCCTAATTTTTTTCATAAATGGTGAACTGTGTATGTTTGACATCTTCTGCATACTAGACATTGTGGAGTATACTCGGGCATACACAAAGTAGTAGGACCAAAAACTGCCTCATACTGAGCCAAAGTCAACAGTATTCCAACTTCCAAGGGAGTATACGCCGTTTCGGAAGTTCTTTTGGTATTCCACTAGAAAAATAAGCCATGAGCCAATGTAATGTGCAACCAGTTGTAGCCCATTAAAGGCCCTAACAGCTTGAGCTCATGCCCATAGGAGGATAAAATTTTCAGTATAATTATGACACCAAGCTGGCATGTTAGTGTGCGAGCGGTCAACAATCCGACATACATAGACATGCAACCCCCTTTGGCCCCATCTGGGTGGGTGAGAAATTTTTCAGTGTAGTTACCACACCAAGCTGGCATGCTAAAGTGGGGTCCGTCACCACATAGCACGCAGACTCAGTCCGATTGGTGACCGATACCACGTTAGCATCTCAGCTTGGTGTCGTAACTACACCGAAAATTTTTCCCATAGGAGCACCAAAATATTTTCCGTTGCTCATCTGTAAATTTGGCAATGGGCCATTGAACTCAAAATTTGTGTTTCAGGCCCAGCAACTTTAGTGAAAAAATAGAGGGGCCTGCCGGACCGAGGAACTGGTTTCATCGCGTGAGAGAGGCGGGAGAGAGAGGCAAAAAATGGGAGGGGGAATGGAGGTGAACAAGAACAAGTTCATAGAAGAGTGGGGCGCTGGGAGGGAGAACCTCGAGCTCAACTTCCGTTGGACCCGCCGCAATTTCGCGCTTGTTGGCATCTTCGGCATCGCCATCCCTATCCTCGTCTACAAAGGGATCGTCCGGGAATTTGTATGTGACAGTTCCCTTAATTGCTTTTCTTCTTCTCAAAATTCCTTGTTTTTTGCTTTTGCTGATGATTGCTTTACTTCCGTCGAGTATCTATGTATTTATATATGTTTGCAGATGCACGGTTTGTTTCTTCGCTTTATATGATTAGGTTGGTGTTAGGTGATTATACGAACTTTAGATCTCAGATTGACATGAAATTGACATCTTATGGAAATAAATCAACTATCAGCGTTTGAACTGCTATTTTTTGTTTTCTGATTGTCTGATAGGTTTTATTTCTTTTCTTTGTATCGAGTTATGATTTTTACTAATTGTATCATGTCTTTACTTACTTTTTTATGGAAAGGAATGGAAACTAGTTTATGCAGAGAAATTTTCGATCAGCTGCTTTTTTTTTCTTCACAACGAGGGGTGTCCGAGTCCTTAGGACCCGACTAGATGGGCAGGGCAACCAGCCTCTTAGAGCACCATATCCCACTACCTATTCTGTCAGGCGCGTATGAGGTCCATCCGTTACATGCATTGATTAAATCTGGATGTAATCCTAGGTGGGTGGTCAGTGGAGTGAGTGTTCGAACTCAGGACTTCCGTATCAGGAAGCATGTCTTGGCCATCCCACCAACACTTCTTTGGTTGATCAGCTGTTTAATTAGTTTACTTTGTAATGATTTATACGCCTACATTCAAGTTTTTTCACTTTATGATTGTTTAATTTTGTGAGGTTCACCTCTGAATGGATTGCAGTTGCATTTTTAAGTAGTAACCGTGTCATTCCTTCTCTTGTGTTATTTTGTTTGCAGCACATGCAAGATGAGGATGCCGGAAGACCTTATAGGAAGTTTCTGTGAGCAATGTTACAAGTCCTTTTGTAATAATGACCGTGTGGAACTACTTTTGAGGTCAGAAAGATGCTAATTTCTTTGTACTGGATCTTTTATATCCAAAATTTCACTTGAGGACTACCAGTCTCAAACATTGTTGTGATTGTCATTGGATGGATTTTTCTGGTTTCTAGGATTTAAATGTTGCTTGTATACCTTTTCGTACTTCTTGTAGAGGCGAGTAGCATGTTCATTTATGAATGGAGATTCACCAATACGATGTTCATATACGATTCAATTTCATGCTGCTGTTAAAGGATACGTTTTTTTGTATATCGATGCTGCATCTTGTTCTTCGCAGTTAGCATGAGTTGTTTCAGATAAATTTCCCATGAAGGAAAGTTATGGATGCACACTCTCTCGCTAACATCCTGCTTAACATAATCCTAAATAATGGAGTATAGGGTTGCATATGTATCTCTATTGCAGCATTTGTTCTTTTCACTTTCGAATTCTTTTAGATGCTTCTCTCCGAAGTTCTTTTTTCTTTTCTGAAAACCTCAACAGTAGATGTTACATATACCTAAGCATATTTTGTCAATCGCCCGGGTTATTATCTGATAGCTTCTTTTTGTATAAGGTTCTTTTGGGACCTGCAAGGCTCTAATGATTTAGAAGGTAGAGAATCATATTGCAAACAGGGAAATTAGTTTAGAAAGGCTTCGATGTGGCAACACATTTAGATTGTGCTTTTGTCTCTAAGGATTATTTCTTGTCAATAATCAAAATTTAAAACTTCTCCAGAATGTGGTGACGATTTGCAAGTTTTTTAGTAACAGACAAATTTTAAGTTTAGGCCAAATAAAAGTGGTTCCTCCTCTTTGTTTCACCGATGCTAAGCTTAACTCGGATGTCTCTGGGCTTATGCTGCTCTTAGAAATACAACTTGCTGGTAGAATTTTCCTTATTAGCTTCTTCTAGATTGTCTTATGATCTCGTGTGTGTAAAGTTTTGAAAAGTAATTTTTTTATAAATCGTGTCAGCATAACTTCATTGGGAAATAAATTTTTCATTGGTTTATCTTTAGATGGTCAATACCCTCCCACCTATATTGTCTATATTGGAAATTCAAAATTACTAAATTTAGTTGATTCTTGATTGCTAGTCCAGACAATTTACATAGGACAGTACATTTTGTGTCTATACTGAACATTTTTCAACCAGCCAACTTGAGGTCAATCTACATTGCGCTTTTTTGGCACGATCCGCATTGCACTTGTACACACTGCGCAGGTACCTCATTTGTGGGCTGTGTTGCTTTAAAATGGCGCATCAAATGCCGTTTAATGTTCAGCATCCCTTCTACTAGTAGCAAATGCCACTCCTGAGGTTGTTGCCGAAAAGAAAAACGACTGCTCCACCCGAGGTAAACTGGAGAAATGTTTCAAGAACAATTGAGCGTCCAAAATATGTAAAAAATATGTTGTCTACTCGCCTACTCGCCATGAGATTCTTTTCTTTGGGTGGACGAATACAGAGCCGAATGATATTTACTTCTATGCTAAATGTTTGTCTAGATAAGTGTTTTGGGCGTGCTGCATAAGAGAGTTCTTGCTTGGACGTTACAGCGTTGTATAGAAATGAGGAAGTGATACTTTTTTTTTAAAAAAAATATGTATAGAGAAAAAGAGTTTGACCCCCCTCCCATGCACGAAGTGAGGCCGGTAATTAGTCTGTTTTACCAAAAAAGTAAATTGAGGGGGTAATCAGCAGGTAAAGCTTCACCAGCGTCACCGGTACTGAAGTTTTACAAGTGCTCCACCCAGTCCGGTAACATTCGATCCTTCGGAGAATAGAGTGACGGCTGGTGAAACTGCATTGGTGACTATGCAACTTCATAAGCTGATTTCGTCTAAAGCAGTTTTGCTAGTTTAACTCGAGCAAATGCAACAATTTGGAGATCATTTGAAGCCATTGGGCATGGGGACAACTTTTGCTAACCTGGGCAACGTCAATGAACAGCGAGAATGGCAAAATACAAAAACGAGATTCTCTGGTTCCACCATCCACCCTATTAAGAACTTCCGCTTCTTTTTCAAACCACAAACACCCCTTCCTCAGCAAAAGAGGTTCAGCAGTGTCACTTCGTAGAGCTTCAAACTACTTGAGGGGAATAAAGCAGCCAAATCAAGAGCTTATATGGTAAACGAGGCTCCCCCTGACACAGGTATTACAATTGTTAGATCTAGCTACCAAGACCATGTGATGGGAGTGGAACTAATTGGAGGAATATTTGGGATCATACAATGCTGCTGCGGCCACTGCTGGTGTCTCTGCCCTTCAATTATGCTTCCTCCTACATCAGCGCTACCTGCACCAACAAAATCTCTTCCCCTCGCCCCCTCAGCAAAGCTATCATTTTCTTCCACTTCCATAGTTGCTAACCCTTCATCAGCTTCCATTGGCTCTGACAAAAAACTTGTCAACCTTAACTCTTCCGTTGTCCCATGGTGAACATTAGAGGGAACCCATGGAACAACAGCCAGGGAGTTGTCAATTGCATCCGACTTCTTATTTTCTACATCCATGAATTTATAGTGCCCTGACCAGAAACCTTGACCTGAGAAGGATTTCACATAGATCAGTTTACCTGATTCTAACAAAAATCGATTCACTTAACCGTAGTTTAAATTTCATTGGTATACCGAAATTTCTCGTCCACCACCCACATTATGTATATTTTAAAGCGCAAATGATCGCCTGTATCCAAGCTAATATATCAGGGACACGATTAAATTCAACCACTCTCTTAACAATACAAAAGATTTTACCAGCTTACTACTTGGTATTTAATAAGACATCATAGAGAAAAATAGCTATTTCTCAAAGAGAGACATGTAAACAGAAACAACTAAAGAACAAAGGCACTGGGAGACAAAACAAGAGAAGTCCAAGAATAGAAGAGAGTAGCCTAATTAGACGCTGACAAACACGGGAAATAGGATTTAACAAGCCTAATTAGGTGTATGAAATAGGATTTAACAAGCCGAACAGTTTCTATTGGTAAATATTCATGTTCTCACTTTAGATCAAGTGAAGTTCTCAACTAAGAAGTTGGCTATAAGAGCAAATACCTCACACTCTCTCACAAGATCTCATCTTTCAGAAAGTGCACGACTCTTCCTTCATATGATATTTTTTACAGACTGTTCCTTCAAATGATGTTTTTATTTGCATAAAAACGTCCTATGCAGAACTTTCTCTGCAGTGCTTCTATAGTAAGGTAATCTAGAAAATATTAATAAAACCGCAGAGGGAACCTAAGTTACCACCCTTCCAATTACATATACATAACAAATTAAACTATCTTATGTACTAACAAAAAACACTTCTTTCATTTACTTTTAGTTTAAGAATCAAAAGTTAAGATATTGGAGTGCAAAACACAGATTTAAGCCAGCAGAAAGGTGTATCCAAGAACATACCTTTCAAACCTGGGACTAAGTCCGCATTCACTTTAAGAGACAGATCGGACATGCTTGGAGGCTGCATCAGTGGAGTGGGCACCGGCTTGTAAAGGACCAAAGCCCTTTCCTCATTCGTAGGAAAGGACGGCACCTCTTCAATCTCCGCAGCCGATAGGCGTTCAGCATTGTCTTGTAGACGAACTTGAGGCAACTGGAAGTCAAAAACTGGTGGTGCCATGGGTTCGTCCTCTTCCATTATAGGAGGCAACTCCGCATTCTTTTAAGGCAACAGATTAAAAAAGAATAGATTTTAATAACCCTAGCTTAGAAATTCAAATTCATTTCACAATCTACCTTCAAATCAACTCGAATAAAACACAAGAGCATTTCCAATTAATTCCTAAGACAAACATAAAAATTAACAAAGATGAACATAATCTAAAATTAAATTGCATTTTTTTACTTGTCTCAAAAAATTCATCGCCGCGTAGTTATCAAATCTTATTCCACTCAAAATAGCTTGTTCGTTCGACAATTAATTTTTTGAAAATAAAAGATCCTACTTTTGGTTCGTTCATTACAAAAAAATCGAGAAATTTGAAATTTCCGTCAGACCCAATTTTTTTTTCTCCGTCGCACTATATTGATCATAAGAAAAAACGAAAAAAAGGGCAGAACAAAAATCCACGAAAGAGATTGACAAAAAAGAAGTCCGGAGAGCATCTAATACCAGCCTGCGGATTTTCCTGGCAGGAGAAGACAGCGAGAAGTCGGAAAACTCGTTGTAAACTTCTTCCAAATCCTTCCGCTTCATCTTCACCGACAACATACCGGGCCTTTCTAGACGAGAAAAATCGGGAACAAGAACAAAATTGCTCAAAAGCGAATAAACGAATCTCGAACTTGAGAGGCTCAGAAGCGCAGCTTAAACTGCCATCCCATCAACAAGAAGAAATTGAAACAAGCGAAGAAATCGGCAGGAGAAGGAGCTCTCTCTTCACTTCACCGATGCCGGGAAAGAGAGAGACAAGAAGGGTTAGAGGTCTTAGAACTTAGAAAAGGTGGGAAGACAGGGAGTGGATATTATAGTCGAGACTCGGACCTTGTCTTCTGTCATGCTCTAGAGATCTCCAGAAGCAGGAGGAGGAACCTGGAAGATGATTTATTACTCTCGCTAAGCCCACATGGAATGGAAGGTGACTCATGGGCCTGTCATTTTTTGCCGGGGCCGCGGCGGGAAGAAGGAAAAGAACCACAAAAGGTTGGGTCTGAAGCGATGGCTACTCACTTGAGTCATCGTGTGCGAACGTTGTAGGACGGTAAGGACCTGTAGGACCTGAGTTGAGCCTAGTGGGGCCATTGATTTTCTCTTCATCTAGGAAGTACGGATGCATATACGGAACACAGGGACAATACAATACAAATGCGACGATATGGTAATTATTTTAAAAAATAAGATATGACAGATTTTTGTATTAAAATATTCTCTCCGTTCCAAAATACTATGTATATTTGATAAAATTCTTATTGTTATTGGACCATGAAAACTACAAGTAAATCACATGGCTCCTTCTCCCCGATATCCCGTCCAACTCGTATGCTCGTCCATGAACAAAATTCTAGTCAATCTTTTTAAATGTCCTTCAATTCTGGAAAGAACAAGTCACTTGATTTGGTAAAATATAGACAATATTTTGGAATAATAATATTTTCAAATGTACATAGTATTTTGGAACGGATGGAGTATTATTTTTAATATATATATATTTATATATATTTTAGGTTATTTCTTATATTAAAAGCTTAACGATAATATTACTTTTGTTTAATAGTTCAATACTTAGGATTTTATGAAGTAATTTATAATTGGTGTCTAATATATAGGAAATGCATGAAGCCATATGTGGGGACTGAGGGGGCCACAAATATATTACATATACGATATACGATATGGGTAGTTTGACTCCTATTTTAAAGTATCCGTGCTTCCTAGCTCTTCATAACGGGCCTATAGGTTTATTCCCACGTCACGCAAAGTGTATGTTCCAAGAGATGAAAGCACTATAGAGGCCCATTTTGTTTTTTTGATAAAAAAGAAGTTCATTTATAGTGTGTTTTTTATAAAGGCGGCCCATTTGTGATTTGTGGGGAACTTATATAAACATTCAACGTGCTGTTTGGTTCATGAATTTAGCATTAAATTAACTTGAACTTTGAGATAACTAATAGAATTATGTTTGGTTTATGAATTTGGACTGAATTTAAATTCAGCCTGAAAGATGATTCTCCACCAATTCAAACATAATTTGTGAATCTTCTCGTGAGGAGATTCATAAAATTAAGCATGAATTGTAAATTTTTAATTCAGCAACCGACATTCTTATTTTACATTAATTCAGTTTTAAATAAATGTTTTCTTAATTAAGCTTAAGATTAATTAAAATTCGCTAACAGCCCCTAAGTCAGATCAGTTTAAAAGTCTCGTACACTTTTGGATAGTTGTATTGATGACTATAGAGATTTACAAATCACTCATGATCCCACCTCTCTCTCATATCACTTGTATGATTTTCATGGCCTTGTGAATCCGGTTCATCACTGTTACATTTGAATTGCCATGGAGGTCCCTCCCCCATTCATTCAGTTATCCTAGTCACAAATTTTTGCTCTTGATTGCCTCTCATCATCAACCATCGTCGCAAGACACCAAAGTACCACCTTTGACACAGAGGGCTTGCTCCCCAACGCCCCTGCTCATCTTCCCATAGCTATACTTGAGCGGCATCTTCCCCCATATCCTGTGAAACTCCCTTATACACTCCCCTCTCGTCCTCCAGTGCCCTTCCCTCTTGCTCAACCCCACCTCCACCCCTCCACCACCACCACTACCACTACTACTGTTAGTGCCTCTTCCGCCGTCGTTCCTGACGTCGCCCCAGTCCCTCACACCGCCCCCCTCCACCAACAGCGGCCCCACCCCGGCTTTCTCCGCCACCACGAAGTTCATCAGAATGTCCTCGCAGTTCCTCACCCGGTCCACCGCCGCCCGCATCTCCTGCATTCGGGGGCCGCCGCCGCAGCTGTACTCTTGTAGGTAGCTCGCGTGGAGGATCATGAACTTGGTGAGCACCATGGAGTAGCGGTCCGGGTGGACGGTGTAGATCCACTCCCGGCGGGCGAGGTCCAGATCGTGGGAGCGAGGGAAGAAGCCGACGACCCGTTGGGGGTCGGAGTTGAAGACGGAGAGGGCGAAGGAGAGTGCGTCCGGGGGCACCTGGACGTCGTCGTCGGCGATGGCCACGGCGCGGGTGAGGACGGAGGGCCGGGGGAGGAAGCGGGAGTTGAGGGAGGCGGACGGGCTGCGGAGAATGGGGAAGGGATGGAGGGCCCGGGAGAGGGTGGCGGTCGGGGTGGAGGGATTGGACCAGAGGATCTGGATGGAGGAGACGAGGGGGTGTGAGGAGTAGGCGATGGCGAGGGAGCGGAGGAGCTTGAGGCGGGTCTCGGAGAAGCCGGAGATGAGGACGGTGAGCTTGCTGGGGTGGAGGAGGTGGGGCGGCGGCAGGCGCTTCGGGTCGCAGACGTCGCCGTCGCCGTCGCCGGCGGAGTCGGAGGAGGCCAACGCAAGGTGGAGGAGGAAGAGGAAGGCGAGGATGGAGAATCTAGGGTTTGCCATTTTTCGAATTTGGGGAGAAATTCAGATCTCAATTCTCCATTTCAGGTGTGTGTTGGCTTGGATGGCATTTTCGTCATAAGGAGAGATTTCGGAGGTCTAATGCTCTCGCTGTTCTAAATGCTATCCACATTTTTGGCAGGCAGAAGAAGCTGAGGCTGCTGCCCTGCAGCTCAAATGGCGATCTCGATACCAATTAAGTTGAATCTGAGTTCTTTTCAATCTAGTAATCCGGGTAAAAGGAGGCCTACTAGTCTTGTTCGTTGCGCAGCAGCTGAGCAGATTTCCGAGCAGGTAAGGTGACAGGTCAGGTTACTCTTGTGTATTGTATCCTACTCACTTCGCTTCATGATCGAAGTCGATAGACGTTGGGCGGCTTCTATTTCTTTAATTTCTGTCCTGGGAATTCATACAGCAATAACGCTAAGTTGTGATATATAGGTGGAATATATGTAGAATTTTGAATCTTTAAGAATCATTTTTGTTGCTACATTTTTGGGAATTTGCATTAATCTTTTGTCGGATCAAACGATAGGATGAACAAATGCAACATAAAATTTATTTCTTTTGCCACTTAGATCACAAAGAAAAGGTGAATAAAATCATTTTTCTACTTTTTCAACAAAATTTATTCCTGCACTCACCTATGCTTAGCTTTGATATGTTGCTCTGATGTATTGAATAGCCATTGCATCAAGTCCAGGCTATAGGGGTACATTTCTAACTTTTGTCTTTGGTAAGGAAGGATATAGGTATGAACATCATGTGCGAACCTTGCAATGGCAAGGGTAGCTGCTCTGTGATTTTTGCAAAGGACAGAAGACGAATGTGAAGACTGATAGCAAACGGGTTTATCTCCGATGTCCATCTTGCAAAGCAGTAGGCGCTCTTCCATATTGATTGCTTGAAGAAAACAAATCAAGTTGCAAAAAATATTACTTGGCATATTCTTTGTTCTTAAAGTTAATTTTTTTATACGCCTTCATCTCCAGATTGGATATGTACTCTGCTCCAAGTGCAAAGTTTTCAAATGTGTCACATTTCCTGACTACGGTGACGGTGAACTCTGACTCTTTTTGCTTGAAGTTTTTGTCTTCACTGTTCCTTTTGTATTTTTGAGTGACCTGTTTTGTACGACCACCCTTCTTGTATTTACATTCTACTAATACAAAAAAACTTGTTAATATTCACAAAACATCAACTAATTATTATTTATTCAGCTATTCTGGTCTGGATGTACCATGGAGGATAATGAAAAGGAAATCTATTGTTTCATTCAATGTCAATGGTTGGAGTTTTAAGCACCTTAGTGAAAAATGTGTAGGCGTGCTTATGGAGCATCTTGGATGAGTGTTTACTTGAGGCTTTAGAGTGAAGGAAAACTAGAGAGTTCATACAGAAAGCCCTGAATTTAATGTACGTTGAACGGTTGAAGTTTGTTCGAAGTTTTGTGTAATAGGAGTAACATTGCTAGTTTAGCAAAAAAAACACAAAAAAAGTGTAACATTGCTTTGTTTTTGATTGAGGGAAAGTAGAATAGCCGATAATTCATGTTAGTAGTATCCATAAGCAAATGAAATGTATTTGGGTCCTTCAACGGAGGCTGCAGTGTACATCTGCGTTCTAGTTTCATAAAGCCTATCAAAGCACACCAAGTTAGATCCACGCAGGTGGGGGGTCGCATTGTAGCGACGCAAGTAATGTCCTCCTGAAGGAATTATGACTCAAGTCTTAAATTTGAAGATAAATGCTACGCCTACATTTATTCATCCACAAGCTCATCTCACACCCAGATTTGATCCAACAGCTCATAATGCCTCGATGCATGCTCTCGCATGCGCTCAGGGATGCACACTAATTTCTTATTTGTTTTATTTTCTTTGAACCTCCCAGCTATTCCCATTTGGTTGTAGGTTCAGAGTCTGTGACATCTCAATACCTTAGCTACTAGTGGCCTGAGAATTTCTATATCTTAAGTTAGCAAGTTACATCCCCCACGACCTTCCTTTAGACAAGATTTGTTCTGTTCAAATAGGCTTCTACCCTCGTATCCTAAAGTTCCACGGAGACAGGCCACAGAGTCATCCAAGCCACAGGGTCTAGCTACCCTACCCCTTATAAGGCTGAATTTCGGAGAAAACCACATAAACAAAGGAAGCCACTTTATTTGATATCTTCTCAATATAAATCATACCTGTGCCATAGCAGAGCCAGCCTCACCAAATGAAGAAAATTTTAGCAAACCATTTGTAGCATATTCAATCACAAATGGCTTATATAATTGCTGGAACGAACTAAAGTGTCCTTGTGCTATCTTTTGCACCTGCGCAAATACACAAAAAGATTGTGCCTTCCAGTATATTATAATCTTGGCAGCCTGTTGTGCCTTCCAGTATATTGTAATCTTGGCAGCCTGTTGTGCCTTCCAGTATATTTTAATCGTGGCCTTTTTAGATGAGCTTAGGGTTTTTTTTTTTGGTTATTCCCAATTTTAGTAATTTAAAGGTCAGGAACTCATATGGCTCACTCTTTAAAGTAGCCAAAGGAAATGGCACCATATTATAACTGTAAACGGCGTCCGGATGGCCATGTCCGTCCGTCCGTTTTACAGCCCAAACGGACATAAAAAACTGTCCGTAGCCGCGTCCGCAGCCGCGACGGACAGTTTTTTATGTCCGTTTGGGCTGTAAAACGGACGGACGGACATGGCCATCCGGACGCCGTTTACAGTTATAATATGGTGCCATTTCCTTTGGCTGTGTCCCCGTCCGGAGCCGTCCGCATGTCCGTATATAAAACTAAAAAATCGAGGGTTTCACTTCCTCCTCTCCTTTGGATTCACTGTTGGCGGCGGCCGGCGGCGGCTGGGAGCCTATCCGATGACCAATCTCCGACGGTCGCCGGTTCGAAGCACCACCATCCCTTAATACCCCCGCCTTGGCGCCTTCTCCTTTGTCTCCGGTCGACCGGGCCATCCTCCTCTGCTACGTTGCGCATTGAAGTTTGGGGGGGGGGGTTAGGGAAAATGTGCCATTAAGCAGGCTATCCCCCATCCAAGGTGGACAAAAATACAGTGAGCTATCTTCCATCAGTTCGGCTCTCTACTTTTTCAGTAAGCCCCCTGCTTCTTGTCTGTCTCGTCTAATGCCTATTTGCAATTTAGATCAGTTTTTTGAGTTGCAAGTTTGGATTTTTATGAATTGGCATGAGTTTTTAATTGGTAGAAGGTTTGTACATGATTAAATCAATTAATTAGCTAGCATTGGTAAAGGAATATTGGTAGTTGAATTCCTTGGTTGAGCTCCAAGTTTGGATCTTTGTGACTTGGGTGTCAGTTTTAGATGGTCGTAAGGTCTTGAAATATGTCATTGTTTTTATTGTGGTTTCTATTGTTTGAGACTTTTGTTTACCTCAAATATTTTAGACTTGATTGTAATTTATATGTTAGAGTATTGAACTTCTATCCATTTTTTGTGGGGGATTACAATGTTGGAACTTGAATCATATATGCAGGTTGTAAAATATAGGTTTTTACTACCTTCTTTTTATTTTCTCACTAGGTGATGAAAGCAGAGCATTCCATCCTTTCACAGCAAGCACATCGTTGTGTTGATTCAATTCCTGAATTTTTTCTGTTCTCCTTGGTAAATTTTTGAGATGGCTATTTCTATCCTTTTTAAGATTGAATACGTGTGCATTTACTCTTTATAGCATCTCCTTGTTTTTAATCTTTTACAGTCACACAAGTTGATGAACTGAAACTTAAATACAATGAAGAGATGGCCAAAAGAAAAAGGCTTTTTAACTTAATTATAGAGAACAAAGGTTTGATTACCTATCTTTGTTTTATGTTGCTATGCTGTCATTGTCGTCAGAGACAAATATCTGATGGAGTCTTCTATTAAATCTCAGGTAATATAAGGATCTTCTGTAGATGTAGGCCTTTGAGTAACGACGAGATTGCAGCTAGTTGTGCAAATGTTTTAGATTTCGATGCAGCGAAGGATGGCGATATTGGAACATAAATGCCTTTTTTTTCATTAAAAGTTCAAAGTTTGTTATGCGCTGAATATCTGGTCTATATTTGAACAACTAATGACCATAATGTTGCATATTCTTTATAAAAGTACCCAGTTGTACAATGAATTTATACTTGAAATTTATGGTTCAATTATTTGGTTAGAATCGTTCATATTATTTGTTACCCAGTCAATATTGATGATTTCTAAAGCGTTGTGGAATGGGGCCTCTTGTGCCAGTTAATGTGATTTGGGTTGATGCGGAAAATGTTGTTCTAATTTCAATTTAGTTAGAAATGTACAGAGCTAAATGTAGGTTTATCTACCAGTAGGTGAAATAGTCACTCACTTCCACAGTTTCAATGGCTAGGCTTCTGTCCGTGTCCATCCATATCCGTCACGGACACCTAGAGGTGTCCGTACGGACGGTGGACGGACGGATAATTGTTTTTAGTGTGAATGGACGGCTACAGACGTAACTTATCCGTGTCCGTGTCCGTGTCCGTCCGTTTACACCCCTATATTATCTCTAGTTTATTGAACGTCCACCGTCTAAAAATACACGGTCTAAAAATACACGGACCGACCGTGCGACAAGAGTCTAAGCAATATAAAGATGAGCAAGAATTGCCATCTTCTGGTTTCTCCCGGATGAGTTCCGCATAAACCCTAGGAACGAAGTTGCAGACACAGGAGGCTTTCTTCTTCCGGAAGCTGGTTGCAGCAATTTCCCACTTACATCCAGATGGAGCAACCTGTGTTTTCAAGCCCTCCTCCTTCAAGCTCCTCACCGCCTCCCCGGAAAGACCTCAATGGGGAGGCTCCGCCGAGGAGAAAGCTCCGAAGCGCGCAGGAAATAGTATCCTACTACGAGTCCCAAGGGCTCAGCACCAGCGAAGCCCCTCTCAAGGCCATAGAAGACCTGCAGACCGCCTTGGTCCGGGCGGTGGATTCCGCCGGAGGGAAGAAGGACAACAAGTTCATGGGCTCCATGGCTCGGAAGCTGGACAACTTGAACACTCGGCTGTCTATCCTGGAGATGAAGTTGGACACGAAGCCGGGGTACGTGGAGACGGCGGTGATTGGGGTGGCGTCGGGGCTGTCCGTGAAGGGGATTTGCAGCGTGTTTCCTCACATTGCCGGAGCTTTGGGGCAGATGTGGGAGTCGGTGAAGAGCACTACCAGGACCTAAAATCTCTTGCTGCTGGTGATGAAGACGCTCGTACAATCTTTAATGTTGAAAATGTTTCTTTCAAAAATCGAAGTGACAAAGATTTTTTTAAGTTTTGGCACAATGGTAAGTGGCAATGTTTATGATAATGTGAGCCTGAATTGGTTTGTAAATTCAGACACAACTGGGGAAGGATCCACCTTCAACAGTATTTTAAGTTCAGCCTAAATTCAGCAACCAAAAAGCCCAGTCAACTGGACTGAGCTTTAACGAGTTTAAATTTCGAAACGGAATCAAGCTTCATCGGTAGTTTTGCCTAGAATCTACGGCGCGTGCATTGGGAAAGCATTGATGATAGCATTGTAGGAGAATCTATGGTAGTATTTCCCTTTACGTATGTCATTGAGTGGGTAAACATTGATGTCCCTACTAATGATGGCACAACGTTTTGTGAAGTTGATAAAGGTCATGGAACAATCTCCAGTCTTGTAATCTCTATCATAAGTGGTTGAAGCAATGACAAATTCATAAGAACATTTTTAGAGATATCGTGTAAAGTCTGACATGCCGCTAGCAAGCTCTTATATAATCATTCCACCAAAGCTCTCTTCATCTGTGTGAATGTCTGTTTTGTACAAGTAAGCTAGAAAGAAAAAAAATATGTATTATTTACTCACTAACGCAGAGAATAATAGTAAATTAAATCAAATATGAAATCAAAGATACTCAACAATGCCCGCTCAGTATCGCCCATTCGGTTGATATAACATATCCGCCTCATGCACGGGTGGCATGATAAATCTCATCAAGATCCTCAAGTACCATTTCATGTATGTATTATCCGCATATCGCTCCGTCGTAGTAGGCTCCTCCTGAATGAGAGTGGTCATCCCATCTAGTAATATAGGCCGGATGATGATATCACTGCCCGGAAGGGTTGTGCTCTTAGGGGCCGTTTGGTGTCTGAAAAATCAGAAACATCCACGTTGAAAAATCCAGCTGGTTATTAAATTTTTAGAATAATCCACTAACCAGCTAGATTTTTAGAAGTGGATAAAGCTGATTTTTCACTATCCAAACGCCCCCTTAGTTTGGACATGCAATTTTTTGACTGAGTGCATAAACTTAATCCTTGTGCGCCGTCAATTTTGCGCAATCAACAGTCCCTGAAACTTTTAACCTGCAGATTCCGGCCGACCAATTTCGGGCCGGCTCGGAAGCTGAACAGTGTGAACACTCCATTACCAAGCGCTGGTTCACATCACTGCGCACGCGAAGCATGAGCTGAGCGCATGCTTAACTTTTTCTTGCATTATTAGTCCCCTGCCCGCCCCAGTGTACAGCACTGAAAAATCAAGGGCTTTACCAGTTAGAATTAGAATTGGCTAATGTTACTAAATTTTGTGATACATGTTCCTGGCCACATTACAATTTCCCTGTAGTTTCTCATCTGATCGTGGATTAGGCTCCGGGTTTTACTCCGCACTCCTCATTAAGGCCTTTGGGCCTGTACGTGGTGAAGATCCTCAGGATACTTGGTAAAAATGTCAGATTTAAACCTTCCTAGGTTCTGATGATGAAGCCTTGCCTTGCATAAATTTAGGTAACATGCTTTCTTCCATTTATTTTACTTCTTGGTATATCAGACGCTGATACAGCTTATTTATAAAACCCCTGCTAAGGGCCTTTATGAAGATTATTGACTATATGAAGTATAATTAAGCAGCATCGGGTGACAAAAACAGGATAATGGACGAATAGCTAAGCATCGGGTACAGATTGGCATCCAAGAAATTCACATATTGCTGAATAGCTACTGCTTTGTCAGGGAGGTCTTCAGTGAGAAAATCGTAAGGCGCAGGCTTGCTGGTGTCGACCAAGGGTTCCCACCGATATCCTGGACGGCCTGGCAATGTCACCATGACAGCCCGATGGCTTGCATTGAAGGCAACATAAATTTCTCCCTTGTCTGAATCACGCTGATCAAAATGCAACAACAGATGAATAAGACAACATACAAGGCTAGAAGTTCTCAACTATAATCTCGGCTACGACATACCACAAGTTTGATAAGAGCCTAATCTATTTAACCCTGCATGGTTCCGTATAGTAGCAAATTCACAGTGTTCTTGTACAAAAAAAAATTTCAATTTCTCTACCTAAGAAATATCTATATATGGGCTAATATGACATAATTGTACTGGCAGATCCATGTTAACACCTTTCATGTTTGGTTCATGAAAGATCAAAAGTAACAGATTTCATGGCCCTCACTTACGGCAGATCAAAATGTAAAAAAAAAAAACCTTACCATTGAGAATGCTACAAATCTACTCGCTTCAGACCAGTCTGGCATGCCAGGTGCATGTCCATGCCATTCCAGCAGTTCTGCCGTAGGAAAGTCATCTAGACCAAGCGATTCACAATCTCTGTTCATAGTGACAAGGTGTTTTTTTGTCAGATGATAGTTTGCATAAGAAAACACACATACAAAGGTCTCTTACTGGCGAAATTTTGTCATGAGGCGGCAAAATCTGTAAAAATCTGATGAGGCTTCTTCCTTTTTATCCCATCTAAAATAGTTTATCTGTTTTAAAAAAGCAATATAAGTTGAAAGCCCTTTATATTTGCAAGACAGAATTTGGCAGGTGGAGTAGTGTTTACACAGTTGTCATGGCAATATGTATTGTTGTTGCCTCCTTTTGTGTGACCATACTCGTCGCCCATGTAAATCATGGGAACCCCCTAGCAAGTGAAAGGTCAGTGCATTAGGGAAAAGTTTGCTCTGCATATCACTTAGATCCGGGACACATTTATCGGAAACAGTACAATGTGAAAGTATCTCACGCTACTCCATTCAAATAAGAAAGATTACAAAATTTTGATAATGACACAGAAAGAAAAGCTTACTTGAGAAACCATTAGACAAACGAAGAAATTACGCATTTGCCTTTTTCTCAATCTCTTGACAGGGAGACTTGCAAACTCTCCTTCCTACTTTGACAATCAACAGCAAGTAAATTGACTTATAAAGGGCTTGACAACAGAAAAAATTCGTAGTCACTTGTGGGTTTTCCTTTTTGTTGTATAGCAACTTTAAGCAATTTCGATAGAAGATTATTATTGAATGTGGTCAAAGTGTTTCGAAAAAAATGATGGAGCATGATACATGAATACACCTGAAGTGAGAAGATAAAAAAAGAAAAAGAAGACTAAGCACATGCACTAACCTGACCACAGTTCCAGCTGTTGTTGTGATTCTCACCATCATTGTTATTCTCCCCATTTGATAGGTTGTGTTTGTTATTGTAGGTCACCAAATCGGCTAAAGTAAATCCATCATGTGCACAGACGAAATTAATACTGTTCCATGGTTTTCGCCCCCCTTCCTGATGAATTCTTAGTCAGCACTGCAGCATTACGCTTCGAATATGAAATGACACAATTTATTGAGAAAAGAGCCAAATTATTCTTGGAATACGACTGGATATGCATAGTTTCACCAAGCAGTCATAATCATAGTATATCACAATCAAATGATAAAACAATTGTGGTCTACATGAACCTCTGAAACCAAAATAAGTGAGACAAAAGAAAAACAAATTCCGTATAAGGAAACTTAAATATCAACTACACAATAATGAAACTTAAGAATGAACTGAATTAACTAGGGATGATGATAATGAGCCTTAGAAGAGCAGTTGCATCATCATCATACGCCTTATCCCAGCTATCTGGGGTCAGCAGCATGGATTATATACTGCGTTTGACTCTTATCAGAATCAAAATGGTACAAAATCCATACAAAGAAATATAGTGGCAAGTTTTTACGCCAGATGTCCTTCCTGACGCAACACCTTGAAGAGGGGATGATGATAAGAAGATTCATCTGTGCCCTCCATGGATTAAAAGAGCAGTTGCATAATAAATCAAAATATTTACCTGATATAAATGTGCGCTTCCACAAAGACATTGAGCAAAAGCCCCAGAAAACCCATCCGTGCCCTTGATAAACTGCCTTACGGTGTCACGGTACTGAAATTTGAAAAACTGAGTAAGAAGTGTGGAAGAAATAAATCCAATTTTTAGCTATAATTTCTTTATAAACATATGTTTTGTACAGATATAATAGACATAAGTTTTGGAGTCAGTAGCACCCAAGAGAATTTTGTAAATTACTGTTTGTTCACCCACGCGATGCCTGGTGACAATATAAATTTTTATTACACCATAAACTGATGTACCAAGGTCCACGTAAATTTATAGATTGTGAATTGTCTTCTCTACAGAATCTTCCCATTATTTAAGACTTGGATTAGTTATCACCTACTAAGCAGAATGAGTTTTGCTCTGTTACGTTCATAATAGAGGAGATCAGTTATACATGGTGAAACTAATAGAAATTTGATTCATATAAGATTGAACATTAGGAAACAGATCGCATGCTCATCTGCATCATCAATAATGGCAAATGAAGATGATCTATATGTCAACTACTATAACAATCCAGTATTATACTGATAAGAAAGCTATTTGGACGCCGCCCATGTCTTGTAGGATATGATTGAGAAAAGAGCACATGATAAGATCAAACAATAAGAAAGAAAGAATTGGAGGATGCCAAGAGAACTTTATCAGTATTTCCGAGCCAATTCTACAGCTGACTAATTTTCAAACACTCCAAATCTGATCTTCTCTTTGAAAAAGAAAGTCTACTTTTCAATGAGTTGAAAGAAATATATGTTGACTCACTTGTCCATTCCATTCTGACCAAATACCCCAGTGGGGAAAAGTACCAACTTGGTAGAGGCCACCAGCATCCCATGCCTCCGCTATTAGCTGTTTGAAAAATTGCAAAAGGTCATTCCCTTCCTCTTAAATTGCATAATGTAGTATTATTAAGTATATAGTAAAAAACTATATAACGGATAATTTGGACAAGAAGGAAAGAATACTGAATAACAGAGGAATACGGGATGTAAATTAAAGAGCTGTGGCAATAAACTTGACCTCAAAGTTCTGCTAATATACATGAAAGCGATAAAAGAAAAGGCCTATTAAGAAGTAAAGTTTTTAAAACAAGATTTTTTTTTCTAAAAAAAACTTTCAAACAAATTAAGACTAACGGGTGCAGATTACCTTAGCCTGACAGAGTATCGGATCATTACTTATCATATCAATTAATGGAGAGTTGCTGAGAGGAGTCCCAGTTGTCAGGCCGTTACCATCTTTTGGATTGCCATATACATTAACCGCATCCCATGAACTAGAATGGAAAAAATTGAGTCAGGAAGGTACTTACACCATAAATGTGCACATATTTACGCATAATGTAATACACCACCTGCTACTCCTGGTGAGAATAGATGCAAGATCAAAACGAAAGCCATCCACATGCATTTCTGTTACCCAATATCTGTTTCAGATGTTCTTTTAGTGACAACAAATAATGAACGCAATTATAGAAAACAACAGAGATGCAGTAGAAACAAACTCAACACCATATGCTTTGCACATATAGATTCTTACACACGTGCGCATGCATTTCACAGAGTTTTGGACACCATAAATAAGATAAGAAGAAGAGATCCTTTTATGCTCTATGGACCAAGTAAGTTTTGAGCTATAGTCCAAACTGATCATGGAACTCATTTAAAAGCTGAACACAGCCTCTTTGATAGGGTCCCATTAACTGTTGATTTCAAGAGTATCATGGAAGAAGGGGATGCGTGAGTGGTTGTTGCCATATGACATCTACCTCTGACTCACATAAAGAATGCATTATACTTCATTTTATCCTCATATTGCTATCAGTACGTAAAATGGTTGGATCATAAAAATTGCAATAATTCTAATTCAAACTCAACTATAGTAATTCTGATCAACAAAAAAAGTGTGGCGGTAAATGGACTAAGAAACAAGTTCATTTTCAGCTATAGAAACGTCAAATCATAATTATCTCGCCAAGAATGTTATAACAAATTGGTTAAGTGGTCTGGTCCACAGTGCATATCTCCATAAATGTTCACAAGGTGTATTTGGGAGGTTAGCTTTGGACCATTGTGCTAAAACATTCCCTTTTGATTGCTCATCCACACGTTCATACGAAAGAGTGAATCATTTTTACAAAATGGCCACATTGACAATAGCAAAAAATCCCAGAGGAGAATATTCCAGAGAGCAAGCATTGATTGAGAATAAAAAGAAAACATGGAAGTGATGGCCAAAAATTAAACAAAAAACTCACTCTCTCCCACCATCCCCATGACATTAAGAAATCAAGCTTGTAGTTTACGAACTTCCAGTGTGCTCTGTTGAAACTGTATTTGCCATTGCTCATGTTCATACTTTCATTAACAGTCGGTGTATGCCAGCATACTAACAAATAAAAACTTGGTTTGACAAAAATGCACTCGAGAATATACCTTAGGCAGTCAACTATAAATTGGCGAACAATCGGATGATTGCAGTTAAAAGTATTTCCACATCCAGAATAATTATAATATTCTCCCTGCAAAATATTAAAATTAGTTCCATTTAACCATGTTTTCTGAAATCCCAATAATGATTACAATTCTTAGACTAAACATCCGTTGCCACAAAGGAAGCCTTCCATTTATGTTTTTTTAGATCACTAACATGGACCAAGCTTCAATTGGTAATTTTGACAATTTATTGTAGAAGGTGATCTTTAAGTTTCATGTCCTTATTTATAAAAGTAAAAACAAGAAAAGAGCTAATATACCCTTGGTGCAAGCATGTAGTAGACAGTATTATCAATTCCTCTGAATGAAAGGATGGGACCTTTCTCATTGCCTTCAACTGTGTGATTAAAAACAACATCTAAGAGAACCTGACAAGATCAGATGGGCGTCAAAGCCATTAAAATGTAAATGATACACTTGCTTGCTTCTACTTAAAAATCATACCTCAATCCCTCGTCTGTGAGCTTCTTTCACGAGAGTCTTGAATTCATTTATAGCATCATGACCGCAGTTACGTATACCAGAAGATGAGTATCTCAACATGGGTGCAAAGAAGTTGATTGTAGAGTAGCCCCAAAAGTTGAGTCTAGAGCGGAGGAGAGGATAAGACAAGATGAAAACCACTAAGACAATATGTTAATAAACCATTCATAGAAGCAAATGTTGGTCCACTTATTTAACTTATTAGAGAAGATGAAATTACATATCGCAAGTCCTTGTTAGGAATCCAAAGGAACCATCAATCTCATTAAAGATGCAATCTCAACCACACTTTTACCACAATAAGTACACTGACTTTGATGTGGTTGTTACGTTATTGTTTGACTTCTTCAAATTAATAAGTGTGTAGCCTGGCCTCACATCAACAAAAAAGCCAATTGTCTAATGGATTCCCTTGTATAATGCACATCTATACCTTTTTCTTTCCTTTTTTTTTGGTGTACTTAAACCTTTTCTAATATACATACATCCTATCCAAGGACCATTTGTGTTTATCATTGTGTTGTAGCCTTTAGGCCACAAGGAAACTAATGTAGAGACAGGGGAGATAGAGTGAGGAATACTAATCAAACTAGAAAGCAATTGACTAATCCTACTCCAACTAGGATTAACAAAAATAAGGAAACTCCTAACTAATCTAGGAAAGCTTTTAGAAAACCTAATTGATTAAGGAATGGTTCATAACACATTGCTGCATGTCTTCTAGACTAGTTCCTTGATTAGCACATGGCTTTAAGTTCTTAATATGCCTGCTAGGCAGACCAACTGAATTTAGCATCACAGACACTATGCATGATTTTTAGTACATTAGCATAATAGAAAAAGTTGTGGATTCACCTACTTGTGATCACCCTGTACGGAATTAGAAGCATAATATTCCAGCTCGTTGAACTCCTGACAGGGCATCAGTTCTATACAGTTCACACCGAGTTCCTGAATGAGTTACATAATTTAGCCAAAAAACGACAAACGGCAAGATGCTGGAAAACTCTATATCTGAAAGTCGTCAACATATGGAGCTACAGAGACGTCACAAAGGAGCAAAATACATTAACAACTACAGCTAACAAGGTAGCACCTTTAAGTGGTCGAGTTTCTCCACAATGCCAAGATATGTCCCAGGAAAACTGGACATACTGGATTCATGACGTGTGAAACCACGAACATGCATTTCATAAATTACAAGGTCTCTCTGAGGGTAAAGCAAAGGTAAGTCTCCTTCCCAATCAAACTGCAAAAAGTTAAAAAATAAAATGACCACATCAGATTTACATAAAGATAGTATCAGAAGCGAGGGTTCTGACCCATACTTAAAATAAAAATCAAAAGAAATGCAATTGAGAAATTACAACTTATTCCAGGTGGGAAAACACATTGAAAAGTAATGGGCCTATAAAGTAATACCATGCTTGTAATTTAAGAAGATGCATTTCAGCACTTTTTTCCTCTAAGGTATAAGACAACAACTGGAATACTATTAATATATCAGATTAATTAAGAAGCATTACCAAACATTAGTACACTCTACTTGTCTGAGCTCCCGAACATTTTTTAAGCAAGCAAAGATGGGAAATTTTTCACGAGATAAACAATAAATTTCATATGAAGTAGAAAAGACAGTTTTCAGCTCCATGGAGAGTAATCAAAGCCCTGAGGTATGGCTCAAAGCATTTAATTCATCTACCAATGTAGCCAACATTTTTAGACTGGATCGCATGGTTCTCCCTCAACATCATGTATGATGAAAAAGAAATTATTACAAAGACAGGAAAGATATCAAAAGATGATATAATTTGGTACCTCATCATCCTCAACAGGGGGTATTAACCCAGCCATTTGAGGCCAACAATTTCCTTCTAACCCCAAGGCACCAAATTCTCCACGGCTTATCACTGCCTAAAGAAACATGTATTAAATTCAGTGTGATTTCAGCAGCTTACAAAATTGAAAAAGCTCACGTCATTAATAACCAGAACACATGCACAACCATAAAGCGTGTCTAAGAAAAATGTCATCCAGAAAGCAAACCACATCTTAGTAAACACGTGATGGACACTGATTGACCTTAGCATATGGATCCACTAAGATTCGAGTCGTATCATAGTAATGACCCTCGTGAGGAGAAAACTTCCCATCAAACTTATAACCATACAGCATATCTGTAAAATTCCCTTGAAGAAACACATGCCAAACATCCCCAGTTTTGTTGGTTGACGGATCGATTTTGATTTCTTCAGTTACTTTATTCTGCACTCAAAAGAAATTACATATAGTAAATCACAGTGGAGAACATCATATAAAATCACCGACAGTACCCAACCAAACAGATCCTATAAGAGATTTAGAATGAAGGTGACGATGCTCTAAGCAACAAACATTCATAAAAAATGCATTAGAATGTTACGTACAGTTGGTAAATCGACAGTGGCAGCAGATAGCATATACACCACGGAAACTAATTAAGTGATGTATAAATAGTAAAGAATCAACAGTGACATGCGTTGGCCATTTGGTTATTTTTTATTTCAAGTTCATAGTGTACTAGTAAAGCTGAGCACATCACTTTGCTTGGTGTGACTGTCTGTAATTTTGAAGGGTCATAATGCTCACCATTGATAAGAAAAATAGAATGGCCAGAATATTAAACTAAACTTAATAAAGCAAAAAAAGAAAAGTAAATAAGAGTACGCACATCCTGTAAATCAGAGAGGCTAATCAGACAGAGAGTAGCAGACGAGGCATTGCTAGAAAAAATTGCAAAATTGATACCACCATCACAAACAGAAGCACCAAATGGCACTGGAGACCCAGCGAGCACTTGAAACCGCTGTACGCGTGGCTTCTCAGCCACAGCGGTCTCTGTCTCTACCCTTGCATCGCTTGCATTGACAACAAACGATGGTCTTCCAACCACTTTCTTAATGTTATTCCTTAACATCCCAGTAACATTTGTAGAACTCCTCCAGTTACCCCTTTTTAGTTTCTTCTGCTGAAATTGTCGGGAAATTTGGAAATTCAGATAGTAACCCCTAACACGATCGCAGTTGAGAGAGCGCTGGAAGTATGAACTAGTTCTAGCTAGCTCCATGACTTCAATAAGTCAGTTAAATAGACAGACTCCTCCACATAATAACTTCATCCTACAAAACAGAATTCAACATCAAGCTTCAAATGTTGCAGAAAAACGCAATGTTGTCAAAATTTCCAGCACACTCTAGCTGAAAAAACAGTGTGCCTAAGTGAACTGAAGTGCACAACTCAGCCACTTGACTCATACTCATTCCGTCCAGTATTACCTGTCTCGATTGAAAAACCAAAATGAACTAAATCAGTTCATTATGACTTTCTAATCGAGGCAAGTACATTTGGACGGAGGGAGTACTACAGAGCACTACTGAATACTGATTGATCCTTACTTACAGAGCAATGAAATTCAGAAACTCCTGAACAACTTGCGCATCAACAGGCCAAGAAAAACAAATAAATCCATCACAGAAAACAAATCCAAGCATCATGATCCCACCGAGCTCAATGCAAGTATCAAATGCAACAAGGAAGAACTCTCACTACTGAAACGAAACTGTAACACAAGAAAGACTACTCACAGAGAACTCCGCCAGCTTCACCACCCGTAATTCTAGATCGAATACATCCAAATAGATCTGAATAAACCGCAGGCCAGTAGCACACTAGCCTCTCTGGCTCTCCAGACAGTAAGAGCAAATCAAAATACGCAACCGGATTCGGAAGAGACAGACGGATTTGCAGGATAAACAATAACAACCGGCGACGGAGAGGACGGAGATCTGGAACTGACGATCAGCCGGCGGCAATGGCAGCTGAGTTTGGTTCTGCCGGAGTAGATGAATGTCCACCCTTTATTGACACTTCTGAACTCCAATGATGGAGCTTTCTGTTCCCGCTCCTGTCTTTGCGTTTGAGCTTCTCTAATTTCCATTTTCGAGGGAATTAACTGGGGGCCCAGTCACCTTTTGCCACATCTGGTCTCTGGACCTGAGAGGAAATGGGCCGGATTTAGGGGGAGGATGGACCATGTGGTGTCGTGTGGTTGAAGAGTATTGCTATAATGCTATTTGGAGATGTTGGGCTCCTTCCGAATTGGGCTGTTCGATTTGAATTCCAGAAACAGCATGCTTCCTGGGCCCGCATTGTCAAGTAAATGAGATTTTGACTACAAAACAAAGGTTTGAGCTCTGTGGTAGGTGGAGCTGAACCTGCTCGATCCTCTCATAAGACTTGGATCGTATGCATCTTATGTCCAACTTCATAAAGAAAAGCTCACCATTGGCATCTAGGCACAACTTTATGATTGCGACTGCTACCATGACATCTCATGTGGTGCTCGACTTGTTACAATGTAAGGATGGGCTTTCTGCAGGCACTTGATTTTTGGGAAGAATTCTGTTGGATAGATGCATTAGGCTTTAAAAAAATCCCCCGTTGTTCCATATTAATAGCTTCATTTGGCTTAGTTTGAGTGGTTGAGCATACAATTCAAGTTTTCCATTCTCCTAGCTATGAAATTAATAGCTCCATTTAAGTGGCTAGATACTTGAAACATATTATACTCCCTCCGTTCCAAAATACTGTGTACATTTAAGAAAATTCCTATTTTTATTAGATCATGAAGCTCACAAGGAAGTCACATGACTTTTTCTCCCTTGTATCCCGTCCAACCCATATGATCGTTCATAAACAAAATTCTAGTCAATCTTTCTAAGTCTCCTCTAATTTTGGAAAAAGGAAGTCACGTGATTTGACAAAATGTATACAATATTTTGGAATAATAATATTTCTAAATGTACGTTGTATTTTGGAACGGAGGGAATACAATTTAAGTTTTTCATTCTCTAGTACTGGGTTCTATCATTTAATGAGAATTATTATTTTTCCAAATGGAGTTATTATATCCGAGAGGTTGTAGTTTTTATCTTTTTGGTAGAAAGGAAAATTATGAAATCTTATTTTAATTGAATACTCCCTCCTATGGAATATTTCTCACTATAAATTAGTTCATTTTGGAAAAACTTTGAAATTAGTTCATTTTAAAAAACCTTATGGTGATAATATTCCGGACGGAGGGAGTAAAAGTTACAGAAGAAAAGTCCCACTTCAGCAAGGGGACAAGCCAAGTAGCTAAGTATAGGACCCGACCTCCCAAACTTTGTTAGCTACTCCCTCCGTCGGGAATGATTAATTTATTATAACCATAAGGCTTTTCAGAACGAACTAAATTTAGTTCATTTTGGAACACCTTATGGTGATAATAATTTGGGACGGAGGGAATATATTGTCCGCTTAATTACCCTCTATATACATGTTGGAAAGAGATATTTACAAAATTCGACCTAATCCCGTTGATAATGGGGCGAATGACTATTGTACATGGGATAGATGTGAATTTGTTCTTGAGTAGGTTGATCAATACGAGGGAGTCTGATCCTCTTCGCACTGTAAGAACTTGAAATATCGTAACAAGCGTGCATTCCGGTTGACTGTGCCTCGTTTTATACAGTAAATTTCTGCAATCAAATCTTCTGTAACAAGAGTTTTTGTCCGCATAAAACAAGTCCAAGTTTTGACCCTTCTTTGTATATATAAAAAAGTCTTAGACCCTTCCATCACTTGGCATGTAACATGCTTCTATTCTACATACGTGTGGAAGGCATCCACCACCATTGGCACGCACTCATGAATATCTCGCAGCAGAGTTATTAATTGAAAACTTTAAGTACGTAGCCATGACCCTTGATATTATTATTATCAAACTTGTGCAAGATTTTCCACGAACATGCTTTTGTACACATTACGTACAGGCTAGCTGCCCTTTACATACGTTAATATTGTAGACCAGCCGTACTGTCACACTTAAATCAAGCAGTTATCCCAGTGTCCTTACTCTGAAATATCTCGAAGGTTCCAAGATAAAAATCCCTCGAAGACATACTATGAAATTAATTCTAAAGTACCATTTGACAATTGGAATTTGTTACCACCACACACTTGCCGTCCTCCGGTGCCAAATAATTAGCTGTGATATTACACTTTATTAAACTGGGAGAGGCACCCAGGGTTTATACGGTCAGACAGGTCCAGTGTACGTCTACACCGGTGTAGCAATATCATGTTCCTAACCGTAGTGGTAATCACCAATGTGCATTTAGCCGTCGCCCGTACCTGATGGCAGTGTCCATGATCCATGCATTTGTTGTGAATTGTCTATAATTAAGGGGCCGATTGGGGCGTGATAAAAAGCAAAACATCCAACACTGGATGTTTTACTTTCATTATTTATTTTAGGTTTTTTTAACTTTCAGCTGAAACACCTCAGGATGTGTTTAAGCTGGAAAGTAAAAAAAACGTGAAATGAATAGTGAAAGTGAAACATCTAATGTGGATGTTTTGCTTTTTTCACGCCCCAAACGGCCCCTGAGAGGGCAAGAATACTATTAACCGGTTGACGAATAACTTCACAAAATACCCGAAAGAGAAAGACAAGATATTTGGTTCGAGCCGCGTTACACGCTGTCCTTAAAATAAATACGTCGCCCTCCGTGCACATGCAATTATTGACGTTCCGTTCCCAAGATACAACGAACCACACTATTGGTTTAAATGTGTACTTCAAATCAAACCAACTAGAACTCGATTAGATGAGATGCTATTGCTTAATAATTTCTATAAGAGAAGAAGAAGTGAGAGTTTTGATTGACTTGTGTAATCCCTTCAAAGGTTTTCCCGTTTACAATATATAGGAGGACTCTGTTCAGGTATTTTAGGAAGAAAAGGACGCAAGTTTTGAAGGAGAAACGGCAGTTTTTAGGACTGTAACCGCCAGTGCGATCGATCGCTTCCTCAGGCGATTGATCGCCTCAATTTTTCTTCGTTGTTTCAGTACATTGCGATCGATCGCTCTTAACAACAATCGATTACGTCTTACATTTGCGACATCACAGTAGATACGATCGATTGATCGCATTACAAAATTCAGAAATTACAGTAAATACGATCGGTCTTGCAGACTGATCGATCGCAATCCCTTTGGCGATCGATCACAACCATCTCTGTGATCAATCGCGTATGCAATCTTTAATTTCAAGTCACCATTTTACAACAGCATTAACTAGACCGTAATTTTTTTTATCAATTAAAAGAAACAAATACAACCAGCTCAAGCTTGAAAGATAATGTCGAATTTGTTTAATGGCCGTTCAGATTGTAGTGGCATCTGAGATCGTTCCTTTTGTAGTCCTCTTATTATATAAAAATATTGATCAGCGTGACGAATACTACTGGCCTACATGCATTAGATCAAAAGATTAGTTTGCCACCATTATGTTTAGCCAGCCCATCCCATTACACGGTTGGTCGAGGTCCACCGTCCGTATATTTTCAGATGGTCACGTCTGCGTATGGGGTGGGGGGTGGATAAACCGTGGGGAACTACATCAAAAAGTTCCACTTACAATGCACTCTCGAGGGCTGCACATTGTACTAGCTGGGTGAAATCGTTTTTTTTTTTTTACTGTTTCAGGAGTAATGACTATCAAGGGCTTTGAACTACTGCTAGTTTCGTGAATCGATTTTCAAAAGATAAATCATGTTGATCCATTTCGAATGCAAGGGCTTAAAAACTCATTACGAATTGAATCGACAGAAGCGATAGAGAGAAACAAGTAGTGATCATAAGCATCTCTTAATCAAACCAAAGAGCTATAATCCATTATATATTAACATTATCTGTTCGTTAATATTAGCAAACGAACACCACTGCAATTGCCATGCTTGAACAAAACGAAAAACTATACGTAAGATACCAATTAGATCTCCCTGTCCTAACAGCTTAAGCTTTCGGGAAACTTGTGTATCTTAAACTACATATAGGATGAAAGCTAAGACACAATCTAAAAAAGCCCCCCAAAGTATGAGCTCAATGGATGCAGAAACGCTCCAGCCCTCCAGAACCTCAGAAATGACGAAGAAACTCATCAAACCCTGGCCCCGGGCAACAGAGGCGTGAATGCATGGTAAGCACCACCGGAACCATCCTTGCAAGACTGGTCGAAAATCTTCTCGTGGAACATCTTCAGCACATCATCCAGGTCCAGCCCACGCAGCCTCTCCTCGTCCTTGTCCAGCACCCTCAGCAGCGCCGTGAAGAGCTCAACCTCGCACGGCAAGACCAGCGCCCCGGGGCCCTGGTGCCCCCACTCCTCCTCTGCCTTGTTTAGCAGCGAGACGAAGACCGGGAGGTTGAGGTACCGAGTCGGGATCACGAACCGGCGCCAGTCGGGGCCGACGTAGACGGGCAAGAATCGGGGAGGCACTCGGCGCGGGGCTGTGAGGAGGGCCGTGCGGCGGCTGAGGGCTCTCCATCTTCTCATGAGCAGCTTGAGCTGGACGATCTGGCAGATCTTGTGCACTTTTCTGAGCGCGCTCGTCATGACAAGCGATAAGAGAGGAGATGGAAGAGAAGGAAGAAGAAACAGGTGATCAAATCTGTTTGATCACGTTTCCTTCAGGCTCTCTCTTGCTCTCCCCCTTCCTTAGAAAGTCGGAGATTTTACATGGAGAGACTTGAGAATAAAACACACAAGTGGATTTTGAGTTTTATATATATGGCCTAATGGATTAGGAAGCCTACTATAGTTAATCATAGGAGCCATTCAGTGGTTTGCTTCAATTATTAACCTTTAAAAGTCATTTAGTCCAAGTAATCTAGCCGTCAGATTATATGGGTTCGATGTCTTTCACCTGAAAACACGCACTGGGCACGTATTTTAGGTCACGAGATTTCATTGTACCGTACATGCAAGTGGACGAGAGAATCAGTCGGTTTTTCTATTCTCTTCCTGTTTATACTATCTGATTTGGGATTCTGATGGTGCTTAACTTCTACAAATCTAAGCAAACAAGGTCTTTGCTTAATTTCCTTTGTCTCTCAATCACACGTCCTTCTGCTATATGTGGGGGATCCTCTCCAAGGGGATTGCTTGAGGCTTCAGAACCTTTGAGAGACAAAGGAAATTAAGCAAAGACCTTGTTTGCTTAGATTTGTAGAAGTTAAACATCATCAGAATCCCAAATCAGATAGTATAAACACGAAGAGAATAGAAAAACCGACTGATTCTCTCGTCCACTTTCATGTACGGTACCATGAAACCTCGACAGTGTTAGGCACCAATAAGACAGAGCCACATCGGATAACTGTCATGCTCATTTAAATGGGCAGCTTGAGTTTCCGATGTGGCTCTGTTCTATTGATGCCTCACAGTGTCGTGGCTGTGAGGGCCTCGCTGAGGATCTGAACCATTGGTTGAGGAGCAGGCCCATTTTGGGATGTCCAATTATTGGGTGGACATCTGCATGACCCTCGTAAACCAACATTCAGCAAAGAGCAGGAGAAATATCCTTTTACATGATACTATTACCAATCTGAAAAGCATAATTAATCAATTATCACCTTCCTAGATTTTATTGGATTTTTCAGCGCTGCTTGTATCACAAAGTATGTTACTTTTTTCTCTTTTGCTGACAAAATATGTAATGAATTAAGTTGTAACTTCGAAAGAAGGGTTGATCGTAGTTCCATGTTCCCGCCTTTGAAGTTTCATATAACTAAGGCCCTAATCCGTTGAAACCCTCTATTATTAATTTAATTTTTTTGTTGCATTCGAGTATATAATAAAAATTTCTGTTTCCTAACCGTTTGAGCTCTTGTGAAACTTGATTATCATACATAGTATCCAAACTCTAGATTATAGGAGGTTCTAGGTTCTAGTGTTTTTTTGAGACATTTACACTTCAATTATATTTTATATACCGCTCTTGATGGACACTTGGACGTGAGGAAAAATACTAAATATAAAATACTCGCTCTGTTCTAAAATATTGTATATATTTTGAGATTATCATTGTTCCAAAATAATATCTACATTTGGCCTAATCACGTGATCGATCTCTCCAATTTCGTCTCTCCCCTCATTGTTAGCCGAGAGGAGACTTTCTGCTGGCCCAAATATTCAGTGTTTCAGAGAAAACACGACACAACACCTCTTCTTGCCGAATCTCCCTCTCATTCCCCACTGAAAAGTGAAAACATCCAAACTTCCGATATCCACCACCACCACCCCTCCCCAGACATTGGAAAGCCCATGCCTGCAACTTTCTGTCCATAATAGCAATGATTTTCCCAAACAAAAATGGCGGCGAATTCGTCCAAGGCGACGGGCGGTGGCTCCTTCACCCTGGCGCCGCACAAGGTCTCCGTATGTGTCCTCGTCAGCATCTACGCCCCGCCCTCCCAGTCCTCCGTCCCCTTCCCCTTCTCCTCCGCTTCCCAGCACAATCGCCTCGCCCTCTTCCTTCCTTCCATCGCCAAGGTTTGTGCAGCAAACTTTACATAACCTTTCAGCTTTCTAAGAATTTGAATTTAATCATTCACTGCTCTAAAATGTAGTTTCATCTGCTGTTTCGTTTATAACTATTTCTATTTGTTTAAGGGGAGGTGGAGATTGTCAAGCTGAAATTGGTGAAGCGGGCAGGAGGGTTGTAGAGGAGAAGCTAAGAAGTCATGGCCAGAGCTGCAGCAAAAGCAGATGGGCAGGATCAGGAGAGAAAGTCACGTGACTTGCTTGTTGGCGTGATGGTCCAATAAAAATAGTAATTTACCCAAATAAATATATAGAGTAATTCGGAACGGAGGGAATATATAACAAGGATTTCCGTTTCCATTTTCCAAACAGTTCGAGCTTTATAAGTATTCGGAATATCTTATCACTTCTGACTTGTTACCAGCAGAAGTTCTTCCTCTTCGATGATAAGGATTATATGGCAGGTCCTAGTGTCCTAGCCTCGTCGGCGCCACCAGGAAATTGGCAGCAATCTGCGCAGACCTGTTAATGATTCTAGATCAGCTTCGGTTGGAGCAATTGCTTGAATTGTAAATATATTTGATCGTCAACAGGTGGAAAATTAAAAAGCTCCAGAGCGTGGTCGGTGGTCGCAAGTTGCAAGTTGCAAGTTGAAACTGCTTTCTGTACCATACGTCAGAAAAGTACGAGTTCCTCGTCCTTGGAACTCTTCTTCCGCTAGGGCCTTTGGCAGTTAGCTGTGGAATGGTGGGATGGACAACAGACAGCACCCATAGAAGCCTTAGCTTTGATAAATTAACATGAGATCTGTGGAGTTGGGCCTCCACGTGATCCCTCGTGAGGCAAAGTTAGTTGCTCTGTTCGGTGCCACTGTAACAGCGTGGCCTCTGGTCATGGCAGGCCATCCCGTTGTGGCTGGTCCACTCCATAGATTATGTCACCGTTTTGCGAATTGGAACGTGGTAGCTCGAACTTCTCTCAATTACAATTTTTTTCTTTTGCTACAAGATTCTCTCTATAACATGATACAAGCTAAGGATGCATAAAAAAGAGCATAAAGCGAAAGGAATGACTAGAAAAGGAGGCGGAACCAAGAGACTTCTTTTCATGAGACCAAAGAGTCGTTGCATACATGTTATCCTCTAAGTTCACTGTAGAAAACCAAATAGGACTATACTAATAAGCAGGGACGGATCCACGTTAGAGGTTTTGGGTCAGATGACCCCATTGTGTTTGGGATTTTTCCAGTACACCCATTAAAAAATTTGTTGGATTAGGCAAGGAAAAAAGGTAGGGTTTACAAACTGACCCCATTAGAAAAATTCACTGACCCTGTAGTTAGGTCAAAAAATAAAAAACTAAAAATTGACCATTAATATTTATCTTTTTATTTTTCCTATTAACTTAATATTTATCTTTTTAAAACAATAGGCAACTGATATTTTGGCGTTGAGATACATCTTTTATAGAAATTATCGTAATTGAAAGTCAACAAGATATCAAATAGTATGCCTTTAACACATAATGTACATTTAATTTTTTCTAGAGTAATTTATCATAGTTGTATTTCATTTTCATAGTTTTCCTATATATTTTACTTCAATACACTTTAGTCATTAGCCTAGTTATTCATAGTTTTCTTATAATTATTTTTTTTTCATTCTTGACAGGGTTTCTTGCTGCTTACAATCCAAGCTAAGGTGAAAACTTTCTGGCCAGCATTCGTATAATATTTGATCCAACAATTAATTGCCCCTATATAAGCGGGCTATTTTCTTTTCCGGCCTCTATCTTATTGCATTAGGCTCCGGAGGTTTGAAGGCCATCATGCTAACCTTAGGCACTGACCAATTTGATGAAAATGATCAGAAGGAACGTAAATATATCTCCACATTATTCAATTTCTCTCTCTTTAGCATGGCCCTAGGGACTTCCTTGGGTGTCACAATTCTCGTCTTACCTCAAAACAACAAGGGATGGGATATAGGTTTTGTTGTCTCGTCAACCTTATTGCTTCTCGGCCCAATGGCCACGACACAGACGGACACGGACACTATGAACCATTTACCTTAAAAATACAGATGACTTTGGACGCGTCCACGCGTCCATAGCCACGTCCGCTCAGATACCGGACCACCAAAGCTATCCGTGCCCGTGACAGACATATTTTTATGTCCGTTTGGATAGTAAAACAGACGGACATCGAGACGCCGTTTATACCCCTGCTTATGACCATATTGACAAAAATTCCTGTGCCCACCCCTGCTAATAAGAGACTTCTTATACCAATGGTGACATCACTATATATTAGCTAGCTCGTTCCATATTCACCTCCTGACAGATCTAATCTTTGCCCTGATCACAACTTTAGTTTAGTGAAGGCTATCGGAGGCGTACCGTTATTCGCTGTCCCAACATCATGTTAAATCTAGAACACACCTGCCTGGGACATTTTGCAGCCAGATTTTTTTATATTTAGGGGTATACTCATGTTTGCAACCAGTGTTTTTTTTTTTTTTTGCTATAAAAACCATGTTGCAGCCAGTTGCTTCTAAAGAACTTAAACAAGTTGAATCTCAAGTCTCAACACCAAATAGAACCGGAAACCCGCCAGGGATATTACAATTTACACATGGTCTTCACATGTTCAGTCCAGGCCCCATCATGGCGCATGAGTAGGGGCCTGCCCATGATTAGTTTTCCTTCACATGTCCTCTCAGGCTCTCATTCACTCTCATTAGTTGTTTGGACAACAAAACCAGAATTTCCTATTTTTAGTTCATTCAAAATTTCTAGTGCAGACAATTAATACGAAACAGAGGGAGTATCTACCTAATCTGGCACATAGCTTGAACAATGTGGCTCTATTACAGAACGTTAGTTCGTTAACGTAAAAATCTAAGATCGAGCTTCTTTGGCGATGCTCTCTTCACAGTACATTCAAAACAGTACAATCTGATGATACAAAGAGCAAAATGAATCAAAATCTTGTCTACTTTCCATTAGTCATCTCATTTGAACTCATTGTCCAATATTTGCATTCACATTCAAATAGAAAAAAAATAAAAAATAAAAAATAAAAGCTCATCTGCACATTGGCTTTGGGGGTTGGTGGGATTGGCAAACCTCAGCTTCTGAAGAACGGCAGACAGTAATGTCCTCGTCTCCATTGAGACCCATCATCTCGTGCATGTGCATGAAGAATACTTCCCTGTTCTCCTCCACCACCTTCAAAATCCTCTCAAACACAGATACTTCACAAGGGATTCTGAGCGCCCCCTCATGCTGAAACCCAAACTCCTCCTCTGCTTCTCTAAGCAGAATCCCAAATGCTCTGTGGCTCAGATACTCTGTTGGGATCACGAACCTCTTCATCTCTCTTCCCACGCAGACGGCGAGGGATCCCTTGGGGACGGCGTCGCTGCCAGAGGCCGCAGCCGAAAGAGAGCTTTCACTGAATGAGAGTGTCTTCTTGAGGAATTTGATACTTTTGTTGCCATTCTTCGTGCTGGTGGTACTTGGGGTGGTGGTGGCAGAGGCTGGCTTTGGTGCACTGGCCATCTTTCTCCATTTCTTGAGGATCTGCTGAAGACGAACAATATCCCTGATTTTGTTTGACTTCTTGTGATCCATGATCTAGCTTCCTCCTGTACACTAAGATGCTTCAAGAAGAACAACTCACAAATTATTTCAGTTTCTCTGTACTAATTCCTGGTGGCTGACCACTATGATATTTATAGAAGCTGGAATCGAGCTCTTACTCCTCTTTCGGTTGTTTTTTTATTCATTGAATAGAGAAAAAAAATATAGTAACGCTATTTATTCGATGTTGCAACTGCCTGAAGAATCAAAACCTGTCAGGAGGTTTTGACTGTAATTGTAAGAGCAATGGTAATACACTGAATTTATTAAATTAAGTTGTTGGTTTTGTAACTTTTTTCAACTTAATTTGTTGCCATTGTCAAAATTTCAAGTAACCATTCTCAACTGTGGTTGCCTACATGGGCTTTTGCTTCCATTCTCGACTAAGATTCTTATGGAGAAGGGTTCACAAGTTCCCTTATCATTTTATTTAATAGTTATGTCAGGGAGAGTTATTATTTAAACTGGATTACTCATTTACTTGGCATCTCTTCAAGTTGCAACTGCCACAACAACCACAACCAGAGGGGTAGCTGTTGCACAGTGCCAATAATTTAACCCTCGATTTGTTGACGCTCAGACTTGAAGGAGTAGAGATTGCTTTGGTATCTGCATCTATGATAGAAATTTATTAGAGATATTTAATGCTATCTGCCGTAGAAAAATATGTATTCTATTTTACTCTTTTCTATTGGATTTGAGATGCATCGAAGATCGTGGAAGATGACAATCAGAAGGGGTTCCCATGTGAAGTGCCCTTCTGTCAAAGGTTTGTTGAGTGCAATGCACTGAACAGGATTACTTGAATGTCTTTCTATATTTAAGTTCTGTGTAAATACATATATGGGAAGGGTTTACATGAGATCGTCCTCATATAAGGAGCATGAGGCCAATCTTTATTGCCGTTAGATTTCGATCGTAGGGTGGATATCAAATCATTGGGTTGGTGAGTGTGTCACATCAAAGAGTAGGTGAGATTATTATGGATATCTGTACCCGTCAGATCAAGATCCAATGGCTACAATTCAAAGTGGCCTCATATAAGTAATATGAGAGCGATCTCATTTAAACTTTTCCCTACATATATATCCATATGAACCTATTCCTGCTTCACTTTTTCCTTTTACATTTCTAAGTTTTTGATAACAAGGGATGTCGGAGTCCTTAGAACCCGATTAGAAGGGGTAGGCCGGCAGGTAACCGACCTCCTTGGGCATGTACAAGTCCGATCCATCCTATGCGCTGGTGAGTGAAGGTGGTTCTGTCATTTGTAGAAGTTGAAGGAATCCAAAGAAGAAGACTGTGCTCCACATACTATAAACAGCAAGTGCAGCTACCTTGCATCTGAGTGTATGATTGCACACTGCAAAAATGGTAAGAAAAGAAACGTATGTCAGTTGGTCAATGGTCAACATGGAGGAACTTATCGTACAAGTTGAATTAGATGTTTGAAGGTTAACTAAACATAAGCCATAATCTCAAAAACTGGAATATGATCGAAATTTGCATGTGAAGTCTCAGACTTCGTTTGGTGGGACAATAGCACTTAATCTCTTTCTTAGTTCAGTTCATAGTTTTGCACTTCCGACTTCACATGACTATCGTACGATGCTCTTCCTTTCTCTCTCTCCTCCACTTTCCCGTACTCTCTCATGGAAAGATATTAAAAACATAATTATCAACGAAATGCCATGTGAGTTGTTGTCTGATTGGATACTTACTGGTTCTTCAGTACCATTATTATCAATGTGAAGGATCACATTAATTGTTTTTCCTTTCTTAATCGTAGATTAATAAACTGCATAGGGCGGGATTCTCTATTTAAATGCAAACTCCGTATCCTTAAAGATTTCTTCGACTATTTTAGTAGGTTGACATGAGTGAGGATACTTGTATGCCTTCGGGAGGGGAGGGGGGGGGGGGGGGGGGGGGATGGGATTGGTGGAAGTGGCATAGGTTAGTGTTAATTGTCAATTTAAGGTAGCATCTTGGAACAAAGAAAGGCAAACATCGGCAAAGTTTGGCTCAAAAAAATTAAACAAAGGTTCTTTCGTCAAATATTACACTTCCATTGGATCAGTTAACTTCTTGTGGAAGCAGTGGTTGATTTCTCAATGGAAATGCTTTACATCCACACATTATCATACTCTACATAATCTCGACCATAAATGAAATGTCAAATTATTCGTCATGAATGAGAAAGCTCTATCATGTGATGAATCGGAATGGGTGTACGATAATGTGTTGGTAATCGTTATACTTAAAATAATTATTGGCATAACCAGATATCAGTCACTGCTCACTAGGCTCTACTCTAGCCATCTAAAGGTCTTTACGCCACTTTTATCTAATTCATTTGTATGTAAGTATGTGCCCCCAGTCACAGGGTCAACATGTGCCGCATGTTTTACAGGGGACCGTTGGATCTTGATGGCTCGCAGCGTGTGCTGGGGCGAGGTATTAATCTTTTTCAATTTAATAAACCTCCATAAGCCAAGGGTCATTTATCAAAATCCATTGCTATCATTTTCTTTTACGAGTTTTATAACTGATTTTCAAAATCGAAGTGTACACATTTTTGCCAACGAAAAAACTGTACATATACATAGTGAGAAAACGAGTTAACTTCATTGAAGACATCTTGGAACTTGTTAAGCAAATTTTGATGCTATAGTGCGTATGAAAAGGATAAACACGTGCAATCATACTAACTGATTTTGAGCTGTGCATGGTAACGAGTTCTTCGACAAGAAGTAACTGATCATCATGTGCATGAAGTAGCGAAGTCCTCAACCCCTCACCACTCATTCAAACTTTTTAGCAATTTATAAGAGAACACAGAGACGTTGGAAAGAACAAAGCCTAGACGTACGTGGACTGGCCAAAAAGAGCACATTGATGTACGTGACGTGATTCAGTTGCTGGACTGTGGACTTGACATAGTTTTCTGGTAACAGGTAGAAAATACGTTGGATGATAGGTAGAAAATACCCTTCACTCTTCAGTTCAGGAAAAAATGGCAGCCATGGCTAATGTGAGAAAGAGAGAGAGAGAGAGAGACTAGCTGAGCCTTAGCCGTTTCTTTTTAAATGATTATACTAGTTTTATCTACTGCATCCTGTAAGCTGCAGTACTGCAACAAAAGTTAGCTGTTCAGGCAAACAATGTAGAGCCAATAGATTCTGGCAAAAGAAACGGAGGGCTTAGCGGTACCTAAATGTTGGTTACCATTGGTAAGGCCTCCGCCAAATGTTTCTAATGATATGATTCGGACGGTAGAAACGGTTAACCGTTTACCACTGGGAACCCTACTAAATCTAATCCAAGAGAGAGATTTTTTACAAGTGTCCGAGTTACTATGCGACACATATCGCTAGTTGCTACCTACATCTCATGTATTGATGGAATGCCATAGGCAAATATGGAACATGGACCTTACTATTGAGTGCTTGGGCTGGAAAGTGCTCTGTTTCTAGTTTCTATTTCTACCTTTTAATGCCCACTGGACCTTTTGGCCTGGAAAAGGAGGCTCATGGTTCCAAGCAACCTATTTTGTTTTGCTTATAAAAAGTAACAACTCTAGTGTAGCACCCGGATTGGTTAGATGCTAATCATTGGCTTAATATTACAGAAGCGATGGTGGAGTCCTTTTCATCTCCGCCGGGCCATATCATCCTCTTGTCATCATCTAGTTCATGCGGGGGTTGGTCATCTGTTTTCTTCACTTGCGTCACTTTTATTTTACACCTTGTGATAAGTCCACTGCCGCGATGAGGTACTGAAGAATTTCACGTGATCTCCTAAAAGACAACTATGCACCCGATGGTATATATGTTCATCTACTGTTACTCCATAATCCCATGTCTCATATTAAGTGGCCTATTTTGTTTTTGGAAATGAATTAAAATCATTATGAAGAACCAAATAGGGCACTTAATATGGAACGGAGGGAGTATATAAACACTTGCATAACAAGAAGAGCTTCCACGTAAAATCCCGGAAAGATAATGTGGAGAAAGTACTACTTGATGCTGGTGCCTTTGGGGTTTGTACTAAGCACGGCGTACAATGGCTGGTTGTAGCACAAAGTTAGAACGCAACCCATGAGTACAATTGTAGGGACCAACGCCGCTGCTGCCTGCAAGGCGCATGTGGTTCCAATTCATGATCAAGGTATCTATAGAAAACTAGGCACTTTGCCAATAGTTATAAAATCTTACTGTATTAAACATGGGTTTATGATGGACTAGTATGGATATGTAACGATGGTGTATCATCTATATACATACAGGACAACAATGAAAATAACGTAATGGCAGTTCAGAACCATAGAACGCTATCATGGAGTCCTCTCATGGCCACCACATCCGTCCTCCTCTCCTCCGGCTCGGTGACCCTGCTGAGCAGCGTTCGTAGCGTGATGAAACTTACCGGAGACTCAGTATATGGTCCACATGGGGAGTTCATCAAGTTCATGACCATCCTCCTCTTCCTCTCGTCTTTCATTTGCTACTCCCTCTCCATAGGCTTCATCAACCAGGTCAACTTCCTCATCAACACTCCCCTTTGCAATGGCGCCACCTCCAGTAAACACCTGACTATGTTGCTGAGCTGCTGGACAAGGGGTTTATGCTTAGCACTGTGGGCAACAGGCTATTCTATGCAGGTCTCCCGCCTTTACTGTGGCCGATATCTGGGCCGGTGTTGGTGTTCTCGAGCTCCGTGGCAATGGTTGCACTGCTGTGCAACCTTGATGTTTTAAGTGTGTCACAGACTGGGGAGAATAATGTGCAGGGGTTGGATGAGGAGAGAATGCCCTTTGCTGAGCCATGAAAAGAAGCACTATGCATGCATATTAGTTCTTGCGACACTGCAGATTAAATTTCTTCAAATGGAGTATATATATGCATGCATCGAACATTTATACTTCCTAAGATGCACCATGCTGATAGTGATACCTAATTAGCTGCACGATATTCCAATGGAGCGCCAAGTCAATTTGGTATGTGTTGTCAAGGGTAGCTTAAAGAACCTGAGCTGACAAAGGAAACGTAACTTCATGGACCATGGTCATCAAATTGCTCCATGAAAGCAGCCAATCTGTATTTTGTCGAAGAGATGAAACAGATGGATTGCTTCTTTTTACCCACTCAGCACCTTTTTCCTTTTCAATTGCTTGTGTCACAATTCGGGTCTATTATTGGGTGTTGTTTCTAATCGATTGATGGCGAACGTACTAGACTTACTAAGCCGAGTCGAATGGATTAGAAGATCACCACCCGACGTTTTAGCCAGCCCACCCTTTAAAAGTCCGTGAATTTTCAGACAGTGGACATGCACCGTCTGTGTCCACCTTTTGCCTCTCTCTTCTACATGTTTTAGGACCCTTTCATCGTCTTCGAGAAATGAGGCAACAAGAACCGACTCTGTTGAACAGGGCGGTTCATAATCGCGTGAGAACAGCTTGAACTACCACACTACATGCAAGGGTGTTTAAGTCAACTCAAAACCTCGACTCAGACTCGTGTTCGATTCAAGTTCGAAGCTGGTTAAGCTAAGCTCAATCATTCCTGGCTTGGCTCGACTCAAAGCTAAAAATCATTATTTATATGTTATTTTTTTCATATGTATGCATATAATATACTTTACTTTATGGGTCAGTTTAGCTTGTCAAAGGATAAAAGGGACTTTCCTTCTTTTAAAGAGATGAGGTTTAAGGTTAAAAAGAAGGACAGAGTTGATGTGACGTGTGGACTTAAACAGTAAATCCTAAAATAAAATCAAAGAGAGTGCCAAACAGCCCTTATAAATAGATTTCAGGTCAATCAAATTTTATATTTTATATTATATATATACAATTATCTTAGTCTTTGTGTTTAAAATAGATAGGTACTGTGCCTCATTGGAATTAAGACCATTTTTTAACATTATTGAATCAAGCTAATTAGAACACATATTTCAATATTCATAATCCAGCATATGGATATAAAAATAAGAATCAACTAAACCAGCTCGCGAGTGTCGACTCGACTTTCAAGCTCAAGCGGAATCAGCGTAATGTGAGCACACCTAGCAACAAGTATACGGGAGATGGGCTGCCATTCCGATCCAGCTCAACCCATTTAATAAGGGACAAACCTGCTAATCCAATCATTGTGTGTAAATACGAAGGCACTAATTGAGCACAGCGCCAACGAAACGAAATGTCGCTGTCTGGAATTGATGGCACCGTCGCGCTGACCATTTTTAACCCAAATCTCCGCTGTTACCAACAGAAATTCACCCTTCTCCCACACTCGGAAATCTCATCTGACAGCTCTTCCGCGCAGGCCACATTCGTTGGCTAGCAATAAGTATCTAGCATGCTGCCAGAGCCCATTCAACCCTCCTCTCTCAGACTGCACTGGGCTTGCTCCAATTTGTGGTCTGCTAGAACCCACTGATCGGCCGCCGCATCTGGAGAGCTTCGGGGAAATGGGTCGTTCGGCGTCCTGGCCTTCCCCAGATGAGGTACTCCTTCTGTATGTGTGTTTTCTAACTGGAACAATGTTTAGTTTGAATCTATGCATGGGCTAGAGGGGATCGGGTTTTCGGGTTTCTTATGCTATTCAGCTCCGAAATTCGAGATCTTGTTACGTTTTTCGTTTGGCTTTGGCTTGTTTGCTGTTTTCTGGTCTAGTGCAATTTACACTTCAATGCGGTTGATGGTGATTTTACCTTGATGATTGTTTGGTTTGGTTGTGGTGCAATTTGCCAATCTGATTGGTGACTGATGCAGCTAAACAGAGTGAGGAAAGTGGTGGCGGCAATGTGCGGAGGGAAGCCTGAAGACGTTAAGGTGGTGGTCTCTCCCTACAGAATTTGCCCATTGGGTGCCCACATTGATCACCAGGTCTCTCCTTTTTCACTTCCTTTGCTTCTGTTCGTGGGAATTTTACTCTAAGTCAAGGAAATATCGGTTTTTTATTTTGTTATTAACCAAACGGTCCTTTTAATGATTGGTTTCATCGCCTGTGTTGCAATGCAAGGTACCTAGTTAGCAAACATTCTTGCTTTTGGAAACTGTGAAGTTCAATTATGAGATATTGAAATTTTTGCCATAATTTTTTCTTATTCGTCCTTAGACAACTTGTAGATAGTTCATTCCCAATACCAGCACCAAATTGCTTGGATTTATTATAACTGCGGCTATTGTAGATGCAGCTTTGATACTGCACAAGCATTCTCCTTGCTGGCTACTTTTCTACCAAAGAAATAGTATCTACATATATTTCTCGTCTTCTCTTTCTGACATTTTTTAGGTGAATGTTTTCTCTAAGCATTTCTTTTTATTCTGGTTATGATTTTCTTAGTGCCAATACGGGATCAGGTAGGTTTCAGACATATAGTTAGGAGTCAATTGTAGGATAATGTAGAATCATAACACTGTACAACCCAAATGCTAATCTTCTTTTATCCTTTAACTTATTGCTGTCACACACACACACACACACACACACACACACACTCTCCCTCTCTCTCTGCTTCATCATAAAGTCTCCCTTCTTTTTGTTGTGGGCACGTTCTTTGACTTTTTAAACTGATTTTCACGAGTAAGAGAACATATATGCATGATCTCTTTTTTGCATCACCAGTAGGTATATTCTTCTTTGTGAGATTTGTTTTGCTTAACTCGTTTTCCAAATACATGCAGGGTGGAACAGTTTCTGCCATGACAATAAGTAAAGGAATACTTTTAGGATTTGTTCCTTCAAAAAATTCACAGGTAAGGCATTCTTAATATTGACAGCTATCTAATACTATATTAGTTGTGATATGGAATTTTGTTATTGGTAAAACCTACTGGTTGTTACCCTTAAAAGGCTGATTGGCTTATTTTCGTCCAATATCACATTAGCATTTAAAATATTTTTACAGACACCATTGACTCAGAAACTAATTCCATCCTCAGAAACTAATTCCATCTTTGCCATTACATGTCACTTTAACCACATTGAACAGGTTTTACTACGATCAGGCCAATTCGAAGGAGAAGTTAATTTCAGGTACACTTATTTTTTTCCTTGTATTCGGTTATGATGCATCTGGCTTTTGTTATGATAATATAAATTTTTGTTTATTATTTGGCATATCTCCACAAACAATGTTACCTGTGTCTTCATTTTGTTGCTGTTTGTTGTAAAGTTGAATGATTTGCTTCATGATTGATGCTAAAATTTTCAGTATTGATGATATTCAATATCCAAAGCAAGCTAGTAAAAGCCAGAGACAGAATAATGGGCATGCAAAGTTATCCACAGCCAAAGATGATTGCATCTGGGGAAACTATGCAAAAGGTGCCTTCTTCGCTCTGCAGAAAGGAGGATATGATCTCACAGAGGTAGGGTTTTTAACTTGTTTTCATAAAAATTAGCAGGCTTTCATAAATTGAACTTTATGCGCTGAAGATGATTTGATCTTTGCTTATACTTGTGACATGAGAAGATCGAGAATTACTCCTTTATAAGATATTTATGTAAGCATACACACCACTAAGAGACAGAAATGAGCAAAAATCCAGGCGTTTGAATTGTGAAAAATTTTGTGTGACAATGTTGTCAATGATAACTGAAGTACTTTCTAGATAGTTTACTGCTAAAAGTTTTTGAAATGGTTAAAGAAAGAATAAAAAAACTCGTGCTGCTACTGTTCTGTATATTTGCATCCAAAGCATAGATGAATGGTCTTGTAATAACAGCATGATGATGAAAGTCCAGTAAAAAATGCCATCATGTTCTGGTGTCGTTGTATATAGCAAATTTGATTATGAATTTAAATGGCGATATAGTATTCATTTCCCTGAATCTAAATGCTAGTAGACAAGGGTGATGATCGTATTTATAATGGCCTCTTTAGAAAACCCATTGAGTTTTGTCAAGGTTATGTGGTTAAGAAGACACACGTCTATGGATTTTCATTTGAAAATTGAGATTAGAGAACGCTTTTTCAGTATTGTTACATAATTGTCATTACAAGAAACAAACTAAAAATGTTTATCAACCCTCTCCCTGGCAGGTTGGCTCAGGCATGCTCAATTAAGCCTTACACAGGAACACAAAGCACAAGGCATGTATAATGTGGACTATTGCCTACTTGGGAGTCAATTTTAGACCTCCGGATGTGATTCCATGTCAAATAACCACTGTATTCTAAATATTAAGCTGATAAAGTTACTGGCCAACAATGTAAATTAATAAATACCGTATATATTTTGAAACAGTTCAGTGAATTAAGAAACTGCAAAGTGTCATGGCTATGATAGCCAACTACCAGAGTATTATTTAGATAGCAAAAGCAAGTCAATCTTTATATTTAATCTGGTAATGGCTGCTATTGCAGGGCTTCACTGGGTTCATTTGCGGTTCTGAAGGACTTGATAGTTCTGGCCTGAGCTCCTCGGCTGCTGTAAGCCCTTACTTTTAGAGAGGGAGGGACAAGCTTGTTTTACAAATTTCTTGAGGCTACATGACCAAGAAAAATAATTTTGTGGTCAGACCGGTTGCCATCACATTTGTGCGTGAATTCTGGTTTTAGGCTTGGAAGTGTGTTGCTAACAGTAATCTTGTAGTACATATGACACATTAATATGCTTATGAATCTGCTGACGCTAATGATCCTTTCCTTTTATAACTCGTTTCATCTTCTGGCTTGGCAGGTTGGAATTGCTTATCTGTTAGCTTTTGAAAGCTCAAATAATCTAGATATGTCTCCTGAAGAAAATATTGAACTTGATCGGTGAGTATCTCCGCTCCGCTCCCTCATTCCTTAAACTAAGATCAGTACGTGTGAACTCCAAAAAGTGGAGGTATACTATGGAATGGTTGATAAAGTGAGCTGCCCACAAATTGGTTGTAATTTATTGGTTGCTAGGAATATATTGCAAGTATGGACTTTCTGTACTCAGAGCTTTAACATTGCCATCGAAGCATGACAATGCGTCATGTGTTTCTATGATGAACATCTCAAAGCCTCATGTTGTCATAACAATAAAATAGGCAGGCATGTTGTCAAAGGCTACCCCAGCTCTCTTGGCATGCAATCATTGTCACTGAACAAAATAGTGTTACATAATAGAAAAAGCTTGAAACTGATAGATTATATGGTAACATATGCTTCACAACCAGTCTTGCAAATAGTAGCATTGACACTAGGAATATAATGTGCTAATAAGACTTTAAAAAATGCAGAAGCATGTCTTTATAAAGATGTCAATTGAATTGGTAGCCGATTGCAAATAATGATTTATTATAAAATTAACCTGTTATGTAACATAATGAAAATTATGTGGATGCAGCTTAATTGAAAATGAATATTTGGGTCTGAAAAATGGTATTCTGGACCAATCAGCAATTTTACTTTCCAGATATGGATGCCTTACGTGCATGAATTGCAAGGTAACAGCTTGGATTAGCTTCACTAGTTTTTATATTTAAGTTAGATGCTCAAAATTTTAATTTTGTTATTCAATCTTATTGAAAGTGGAAATTCATCAATTTTTGTTGGTTTCTTTGTATACAAATTTGAATACATTTACTCCATCTGAAATTTAACCCGGTTCATTGGTGAGGTTTATTAAAAATTTCAAAAATTTCCTTATTGTTTAGACCAAGGAGTACAAACTTATACAGCCTCCGAAGTTTGAAGGAAATGAAGAGCCTCAGGCAGAGGAACCTTACAAAATATTGTTGGCGTTCTCAGGCTTGAAGCAATGTTTGACATCTAACCCTGGATACAATGCTCGAGTTTCTGAGTGCCAAGAGGCTGCTAGAGTACTTCTACTGTAAGTTTGGTCTTCAGATTGATTCTTATCCAATGATAGTAGATTTCTCATAGTAAAAAGGTAGTAGGTTATTGTCATGGCCCGTATTTTTAAAACCTTTGTTAAATCAGAGTGTAAGCGGAAAAAATAGAGGACTATTCCTCTATACGATAAATTATTAGATTAAATAGATCGACTGAGCATCTAAGCCGTCATAACTGGGTTCACAAGTATGGATACATAACCATATAATAGATGCAAAGCCGATAAAAATACACGCAAGTCCTTCTTGTACAAGTCTATCATCTATCTCAAAATACACTAGAATAAAAAAGGAGATTGATGCTTACTCAAGCTGTCAAGTCATCCTCACTCCCAATCGTCTAACATCGGTGTCAAGTGATTCAGTCTTCTACGAAAGAACCTCCATCACGAGCGGATGTTGAGTATAAAAATACTCATTGGGATATTGTAACATAATTATCAACATTAAAAATTCTACTTGATTTTTTTATTTAACTTTCAAGCAAAGTCTTTTATTGCTTCATGTTCATGTTCAATGATTAAGTCTTTATCTTATATAGAGAGACTCACTGAATGACATTCATACATAACATATAACATGAAAACACCGTAACTATCACTTTGGCTATTACCGGTAATCACAACATGCCCTAAATCCTCGAGGGTGAATGCGTCGCCTATTCCTTACCTAAGAAGGTATGGCCGTCGGAAGGGTTTGGCCCACATCAGCTCCTGGACTCGATGTGGATCGGGAGAACACAGTCTTCCAGGATACTAACGCCTCCAATGTGCATAGTAAAACCATTTAGCTTAATAGCTTTAGGGTGGATGCAAAGCTTCCTCCACATGGAAGATGCAAAAGCTCTCTAAAATCCATAGAGAATATGCAAACAGCATAAGCCTGGCCAATGAAGGTGGTCCTCATCAGGTACCACTGATGTAGAGCTTCTTAGCTTCTTCCATACGGAAGATGCAGAATAGAAGTGCAGAGCTTCCACTATAGGAAAAATGCAAAACACTTCCACCAAAGGGAAGATGCAAAATAGAAATGTAGAGCTTCCACCAAGGGAAGATGCAAAACACTTAAGTTCGACCAATGTCATGTAGTCCTCAGTAGCTACCACTCTACTACTGCTATGAACTCCTCATAGAGTCATAACATATACCCCAAGACCTCTGGCTCAATAGCCACACGGGTAGTGTAACCTTTGGCTTGATAGCCAATCAGATCGTCTGATTAGAAGTCACTCTCTCTCATGAACTGGCTCCCATTCCTCAGGGTATTTTAGTCTTTATTCTTAATTAGGTTATTCCAAACCCTCAAGTTTAGCCCTCATGTCATCATTTTATTATCTTTCATAGAATGATTTAAGTCTCTATACCCCCTAGGTTTATTAGTTAGGTTTCATTATCATTAAGGTCCTCAACAATCGGTCATATAACTAGGGACAAAAGCCCATAAACACAGTAGTACAACTCTCATAAAGTTACTACATCAATTTGAGTTAAAATAACCCAAAATTAACCAAAATAGAGCCTATGTACTATGATGGCTCCGAATATACCACACTGCTCAAAATAACACTTGACAGTAGAAAGCTACTGTCAGTTACAATACATCCAGACAGTAGAGTCTCACCGTATGGAAAATCGATTGAACCGGGTCTGATAGGTTGAACCGGTTTCTAGTTCGGTTCAGGTCTAATTTACTATTCTCTGGATCGGTCACTGTTTATTAGTTGGGTCATTGTTTATGGACATTTTTCCATGAACAGTGTTTACCTTTCGGACTGCCCGTCCACACCCTCGTTTGACCCAACTGGGTCATCTTCCTCGTGGAGACGACCCAGCTGCTCCTGGCAACAATGGGCCTTCCCCGCAGCCGCTGTGGTCGCTCTTCCGACGATGCCTCCTTAGGCAAAATACAGATTAAAGTGTAAAAAAATCACATATCGATGAAGCGGTACAAGATTCGACCTTTAGCATGTATGGAGTCAATCCTTGCTCCTCCTTACCGATGCGCCCTTCTCCTTTTTCTTCTGCCTTTTTCTCCTTCCGAAGACACGTAAGCTATTTAAAAGGTGTGTCAGAAAAGAAAAACTTGATTTCTATTTATAGGAAGAACACGTGGACCAAAATGCACCACGCATCATTTACGTTAGGACATGTGTCAATTTGAGAGAAACACGTGTCCTCATAGAGGTACACATGTCAATCTAAGTCGCCACATGTCAAACCCGTCGATTTGAAGTCACCGACACTTACAACAGATTATGACGGTTAAGACTCACCGTCAGTTATAAAAGATTCAGTCGGTGAATATCTATCGACAGAAATCTAAACCAGGTTCAACATTCTGAACCAACCCGGGTTTAAAAATGTGGAATATTACATTTATTCTCTTAGTAAAAAAAGATTAGAAAATGTCTCTCAAACTTCTTATGTGTGGCAGGCAAGAACACTCATTTTATGGGTAGAAAGTTGCTCCAACATCATGATCATTACCTAAATGAGGAGAAATAAGATGTTTGTCTTGTAGATGTTTATATCGAAAAGGACACGTCAGGACTTTAATTTTATGCTAAACATTTGGCTCACCATAGTGAATGCTTATCTGGGACACTCCATATATTGTAGTTAGCATACTCTCTTTACAGAGAACAGTATTTCAATTACAATTGCTTTAAAACTTAGCCTGAACAGGCTTATGCTACTTAGACGTTGGATTAGGCATATACATCTTAGGTAATGTTGAGATTGCTTTTTCACACTCCTCACTGGCGTGTTTGATAAACATAGTTGGAAAGTTGGAAAGATTGATAATTACCTTTTTTGGTTCTTTAATCTCATTATTTATTGTGTATATTGTCACCAAAGAAACCATCCCATTAGCACTAAAAGTCTCTTCTTTCATTTTCAATAAGGGTAAAATTGTTTAACAAAGTACTAAGACACTATGTTGTCGGTTGATTGTGAATTTGTAGTGCCTCTGGCAAGGAAAAACTGGAGCCTCTTCTTTGCAATGGTGAGTGTTTATTTCACTTATTTTCACAAGAGTTTAAATGACAAGGATCATTCTATTTTCACACTGAATCTTCTTCTCTTTACTGTCTCACAGTTGATCCTGATGCATACGAAGAGCATAAGGTATTTATCTTGTGTGACAGTACTATTCAGTGATGCTTTTATTCATCTTGATTCTGAACAAGGGTGGAGCTGCAAGCGGGGTTGTCTGAGCAAATACCCTTCCCACATTATACCCCTCAATTCTTGTACCCTGTTTCCACCCCTGATTCTGACTTTCTGAGAAGGTTTTCTTTTACATTATAATCTTCCTAAAATCTTGTTTTGTTCATTTTCTTTTTCGCTAATGGCCTATCGCCTTCTTTCCCATCTATTGATAGCACAAACTTGACCCGAATTTAGCTAAAAGGGCAGAGCACTATTTCTCAGAAAATATGCGGGTCTCTGAAGGTAAAAAATGTGTATCTTAATGTAACTCAATATGACAAAAGTTCAATAACCTAAACTTTAAACACAAAATTATCCATTAGGCCTCAAAGCCTGGGCTTCGGGAAAGTTTGAAGATTTTGGAAGGCTGATTTCGGCTTCAGGGCTAAGTTCCATCCAAAATTATGAATGTGGTAAGTTTCATTCTATGCCGTGCCGAAATTACATCACTTTTTTTTGCTTGAAATATACTACTTGTAATTCATTAACCCTGCACAGTCATTACACCAAGGGAGTCTTACTTCATAGTACCTGTTTGTAAAGATCTTCTGTCACTTGTCATGATAATGGCAGGTTGTGAGCCATTGATTCAGCTTTACGAGATACTTAAAAAGGCTCCTGGAGTCTTTGGGGCTCGATTCAGTGGTGCCGGTTTTAGAGGTTGTTGTGTTGCATTTATTAAAGCTGATAGAGCAGAGGACGCAGCTTCATACGTAACGACTGAGTATCCTAAAGTTCAACCTGCATTGGCAAAGGAACTAAATCAACAGACGGCAGTGTTGATCTGTGAAGCAGGTGACTCTGCCCATGTGATCTGAACGGGTGCTTGTATTTTCTTGATCATGCCTCGTCCAGTATCTCCAACCTCTGATCGTGTATTCATTCATTAGATCTGTATTTAAGTTTATTTGTCATTTTTTATTCTATTATTATGGCCACTATCAAATTATTCTTCATAATCATCATAATGGGTTGACAACATGGATTTTACTCCTCCATTCATGCATATTTTTAGGCTATTGTAAAAGATAAATCTTTTTTTATTACAAATTATTATTATATCTAATAATTATTAATTTAATTCTTTCTTAAAAAAGAAATAGTACATCCTCCCAATTTTCAACTTTTCTCGTATACACTCCTGCCGGGAGGGTAAAAAGAAAGAAACCCATTACCACGTAGATCTTTTTTTCTCCTGCTAGACGCTTCTTCTAAATAGGGTTTGTCAGAACATTTTGATGAGTTCTTCATGGGGGCCAGAACCCATAAAAGGAAACAAAAGAAGAAAAATGCCAATACAAACGAAAACGAAAATAAGAATGATTTGAAAGATCAACCATGTAAAATTCTTTTTTTGGCCAAACCAGAAGTAATAAATGGAGAAGCGATTTTTAAGTAAATTTCCTGTCAAGTGAGGTAAGCATTTTTCTCATCTGCATTACCGAACAAAACAATTCGAAGAACTCATAAGCAGAATCTTCTACGTTGACATTACAATCGTTCAACAAGCACATGCCCCTTCATTCTTGTATGGTAAATATAATCAATTTTCTAAACTAAACAAAACAGAAGTACAAATTCTACTTCTCTTCTCAATACAATCAATTTGCTGAACTGAACAAAAAAGAATAAAGTATAATATTGACTTCTCATTAACACTGGAGTTGGGAACCAAAATTTTCTTACAAATACAAAAATTCTAACCAATCGACAGAAATGCTGAAATGTACTCAGCAAATTATACATCAAAACATCATATTTTCTTACACATCTATTTGTATAGAAGGAGAGAGCTCAGGTGCTGACGTCCAGCAAGCGTTCCTACTAGACCAATTTGAACAATTGAAGCATCTTCAAGTAGAGAACAAAGAAATGAACAGTCTAAAATTGATGGTCAACAGCATGCATCTTCAAGTACAAACTCACACTCAACGCAGAAAATATGAATGTAGAGCCCAGTTGTTACCACCTATAAAATTAGTGTACTGGCTAAAATTAATACCCATACCAAATTATAAGCACCTTTAATAATACCCATTTTCTTGTTCGCATCTACATAATCCCACTAACACATACCATGGTCGCACATGTTGGTGAGCCACACAAATTTTTGGGTTTAGAAACATATCAATGACATACTCATTGAAAAATCCAACATAAACGGTTATTACTGTAGCAGAAACAGCCAAACAAGAAAACATATAACAAATAACATCCTAAGTTCCCGAAAGGCCAAAACAGCAGGCAAATATTATCAGTTTTCCAAATATGGCCAAATTTCTAACTGGTAAGAAAATAAAAAGTTCTTATTATGAATTGTAACATTAAATGCAAAAGTATGTCTCTGTTCTAATAAGGGAGTGGCAACTCAAGCAGGTGATAGCCTCCAGAAACTGAATAGCAAAGAGAGCGCTTAAATAATGTGGAGGCATCTACATCAATGACACTACATATCAGGCCAAACTTATCATGTTTTCAGATTTTTGGGAAGATTTCCATGAATCTCACAGGCACAAACGAAATAGAAACACAATATTAAATCTAACATAACACAATAAGAAACTTCACAGTGACTAAAAGATATTTAGTACCTGAAGGAGACAAGCAGTTACCAGTCAAAAGCACTCATATATTTTGTACTCACTGCCTCCTATAGGCACTCATTACTGGTTGCAGACTTGCAGCATTAAGGAAATGAAATTTTCTGAAAAAACTCCAGATGCAAAAGATCCTTGAAGTGTGATAGAAGCTGCAAAGATGCTTTGTGTTGAATTGTCGATGGGGTGGCTGATCCTCATTGTCATGATGTCTTGGTCCAAGTGAGGACTGTTGAGCAACACGATGGTTATCTGCCTCTGGCTCGAATATGAGACCTCAGCCTCATCTCGGGCAGAAAAGCAAACGCCATCACTGTGCAAAATTGCTTGATGGCGCTAGGGCTAGGGCTTCACAGGAAGAAGACTCTTTCCAGAGCTCTCTTCGGCATGGGTCCATTACCAGTCATCTCAACCCGGATCTAAAATCCGACTAGCACAAGTTCCGTTGAGAAAATATACTCTAACAAGGATGCCATTTCTTTCCTGCATGCCCATGGACTCTTGCAAAATCCTAACATTTCGAGGAAGGCTAAGCAGATACAGTATCAAGGGGCAAAGCTTGAAAGCTTCATTGATAACCTACCTAGAAATGATAGTAGAGGATGGCTTTGAACAAATGATGAAAGTTTTGAAGAACACATTACACTAAAAGTACAATAATTTATTTACCCTCAAATGGTGGTAACATATGAGCAAATGGTCTCACTGCACAAAGACTTCAAATAAAATGATACCTTGTTCTCGGCCATAAGCTTGCTCATACTGATGCTATTCCCATAAAGGTGGAGATGAGGCAACAAGAATAACCACATATTCTCTCAAACCTGCCATTTCACTTCTCAAAAAAAAAAAACACACCAAAAACTGTTTTTACATGCCGAAAGGTTGGTCTGAAACTACAAAGGAGAGAATGGAAATTTAGCACGCACATTTCGAGTAACTCGAAAGAACAGACAAATAGAGCAATCTTTGATGACAGAAGAAAGGATGCACCAGCCCTTGCTTATATCACTATTCGCTAAGTCCATGACCTATTGGAAGCCTTCAATCTCAAAGACAAGGTTTTAAATACCTGCCCATTCCTTCATGGGTTCTGGATGGGTTAAGCAATCTTTTCTTTGTTTTTATTTGCCTTGTATCTACTATCAGTCTTCCTTGAATAGGCATTTTGTTAATGATCTTTTTGTAATTCCCTCTGTACTCCTCACTGATCGAGCTTAATAGATTTTTATATTTACCAAAAAAAACCCGGAAAAAACAGAAGAGGTGAATGAACCACTCCCTTAGATTGATCTACACTTTACATGTATCCCTCATTCACTTCAAATAAAGGACTCATTTACAGAGGGAAACTAGAAGCAAAGCAAAGTTGAAAACAAAAGTTTATATACTACGAACAAGTAAAACAAAAAGGATATATGCTGCTCCCTCATAGTAAGTCTAACAGTCAAGGGTGGCTTGTTGCAGAGTCAAATGAGTCATCTTCTACGTCCATCCAATGCATTTTTAGAGGACTTGCCTTCTCTGTTCCAGTCACCCTGATGCGAAGAACACTCTCTTCTAATTTGAGGGTTATGAGTCTGAACTTGTGACGTCGTTTGTGGTTTGGGTTTCGAAGCAATTGGATGATCTGCCACAATAATAGTAAACATTCATCCAATGTATACATGAGAGGCAAAAGAATACCCAACGAAGGTTAAGTATTAGCTACTTCAGAAAGGAGTTTACCTATATAGACGAGGAACTTAAAAAAAAAGTCATGGCAAAACGAACAAAAAGAAATAGAATAGCCAGTACATAACCCTTCCCTAGTTATTTAAGGTCAATGGATGAAAGAGAACTAAATCAAAACAAGAAGTTTGGTTTCTAGACAGAAATGAATAAACATCCAGCAACGGGCGAATGCAAACATTGGAGTAGGTAGTCCGCAGGTCTATTGTTTCCATGTGCAAAGCAAGAAAAATTTATAATATGGGCTTGGTGAGGCATTTACACCCTAAAACATTATCTAGCTAGTAGCTTAAGCAAGAAAACATGCCTTTGCTTGACTTTGGTTGCTCACATGCAACTGTCTTAGGCGAGATAGGCTGTCTCAATGCTGCATGTTTGGTCAAAGTTTCAGGTTTTTTTGATGATATAAAAGCTGATGAGAGAAGAGCATCAACAGCATCTCGCTGCCTCTTCCTTGTTCCAATCAAGTCTTTAGATCTTTCACCCAGAGTCAAAATGTGATTACCATGACGAAGCTCTTGATTGTTAACTTCTTTTGAAGATCCTAAATTTGTTGAATCACTTGATATCGAATCTGAAAGCTTGCTGTGTCTAGAAGAAGAGCATGGCTCCTCCCTTGATGCTTTAGAGTCGTAAGTCCTTTCACTCCGCTTGTCACACATATCATTCTCGTTTGCTGCAACAGCAGGGGTAGTTAGCACAACTTTGCCTCTACCGCTACAGCTAGTATTAACAGCATGCGTAGCAGATTTTGCATTCCTTGAAAACCCATGGTCTTTTGTCACAACACCAGGTAGACGATCAATTCCTTCTAATGCAGAGTCACGTACATGCCCCTCTGATTGTCTTCCTACTCTGGCACTGACCTCTTTGTCGCCCTCTGCAAGGGCGTTTTGGCTTCTTCTCTTACCCTGTTCTGAGAGGGCAAATTTACTTTTGTTATCCTTCCACAAGTTATGATGAGAACCATTTGAGTGGTGACTTGTTCGTTGAGGAACCTTTTGAAACATTGAATCATAAGGACGCACTGCTGATTTGATCACATTTCTTTCTCTTGCATTCTTGAGCAGTGCCTCCCAATCAATATTAGTTTGCAGTGTCCTTGCATTCCCGACGATCCACAACGAAAATTTGGCCCTTGTCAAAGCGACGTTCATCCTCCTCATATCCGCAACAAAACCAACATTACTCGGATATAAGCCACATGCTTTTTTATTAGGATCTGAAGCTCTTACAGTCGAAAGAATCAGTATATCTATCTCACGACCTTGAAATCCGTCAACAGTATTAAATTCTATATCCATAGCACTAGATCCAATTGCACTTGCAAAACGTGATCGCAACATTGAAAGTTGGCGCTTATAAGGGGTTATGACACCTATTCTTCCACCAACAAATTCAGATGGATACCTGCCTCAACATTAAGAGTAATTAATCAATCCAATTTAGAAGGTAAATAGAAATAGAGCAACCTATAGAAAAAAAATATCCCAATAAAAACCTATAGAAGAAATTACTTTTTGATAAACAGCCTCACTAACTCAACAGCAGCATCAGCCTCAGCTTCATTATAAAGTGAAGGGGAGTTAGAGTTCTTCCCCCTTTGTTCATGACCATCAATTATGTCAAAGAATACATAGGGTCCAAAGTATGCATCCTTATGAAATATTGCTGTTTTGCTAGTCATACCATCACCATTCAACAGCTTGTTCTCATAAAAATATAAAGAAGGAAAAAGACAAATCCCAGGATGCATCCGGTACTGCAAAAAGAAGACAATTCAATAAAATCTTTTATTAAAAACCATATGTTAAAATTTTTATTGCAAGCTAGACAAACCTGTTCAGTGAGCATTACTACAGGGTGCCCAGCTCTCTGCAATCGCTCAAACATGCTACACTCATATAGAAATTTGCTAGCAACACTAGATAGTACTGTTGCAGGAAGTTGTTTCGGATCACCAACCTTCAAAAGAAAAATTATTTGATCAGCATATGATGAAGAAAAACTAAATCAACCAAAATTCGACATTCATTACCATAATGCATTTCGTTCTGATTGATTTTAGAAGTTGAAGAGGAATCAGGGTGGCCGGTTCAAGGGCCTATGAAAAATAACTAAAATCATAAACATATAATATCAAATTTGTTAAGATGATTAACTAAAAATGGGCATCTACCCAATTCAAAGATGTAAAAAATTAAAACCTTACTTGAGCAGCTTCATCAATCACGACAGCATCAAACAGAGAATCTTCTGACCCAAACCTCTGATTGGACACAGATTCATAGCAAACTCCATAGATGTCCCCACCAGAACCACTCAGTGTAGTCACCACTATCTCAGCTTCAAGTAAAATAGATTTGCGTAACTTGTGCTTCAAAGCTTTAACCTCTTCGGAAACTTTCTTTTCCCGTGATTGAGCAGAAGCCAGCTCTACACAAATAGTCTTTTTCTTCCCATAAAGGATCTTCAGATTTGCCTCGATAGCTGCATCAGACATTTCCTGGTCATTCTGTTCTTTCAGCATTTGCACTCCTCTTTCTGAGCCAATATCTTTGTCCAGTAAACTAGCACGCTTAGCTTCTAAAAATCGAATTTTGTCAACCAAGTTCTCTAATTTGGAACGGAGAGTCATCAAAGAATCTATAGACCCATTATTTGTCATGTCCTTTTCTTTCATCTTTTCATCAGCCAGGCGTTGCTCAACCAATGTGTCAATGAAAAATGGTAGTGAATTAGGGTGAACAGTTTTTGCATTACCAACTCGAACCAAGTAAGGATTGAACATTTTTCCATCACTTCCATAAAGACCACACGTAGATATTCTTGATACAAGTTCATCAACAGCCGCATTTGACTGAGCACATATAAGCACCCTTCCTCTCATGAAAGAATCTTCCTTCAATCCAAAAGATGCCACTTCCTTGTCCAGTTGCTTAGCAAGTGCTGCATCCTGCCAAGCCCTTGCAATTGCAACGGACTGGCTAACCTTTGCTCTTTCATTAGTAACCAAATCTGTGCTCATACCTTGTTTTCTTGAGGAATTCTTTCCTACTGAGCTCAAGGAAAGCAAGGCACTAACAATAGCAAGAATGGTCCTGGTTTTACCGGTGCCTACAGACATGATAACTAAAACATTAAGGAGATTCAAATTTGATATAATCATAATCAAATAGCGTCTTTTCCCAGCAAATAAAAGAACACTAAAGAAATTTGATACAATAAATAGAAAAAACAAAAGGAACACTAAATATAAAAAAGAACACCTGGAGGACCCTGAATAAGCGAAAGCTCAAAAGATTCATTTGAGGCATGAGTTCGTATAGCAGTACTTAAGGCTCGAAGCTGACTGTTGTTATACGATGCTTTGAGCATCCGCTGCAATGGCATGGGCAGCTTACCCAATTCAATGTCGTTACCTTTTAAACGACTTTGAGTATGATCAACAGGATTCAATACAATTGAAAGCATCGGAGTATCCTTCAAGGATGATAGTGCTTGAAATTCTCGAAGCTGAGGAGTGATGCTCATAATACGGCTTACACACCATTTGCTTCGTACGATGAGTAGCTTTTTCACCTTATTTATACGTGATGAACCACTTTGAAGATAAAATCTAATAAGAAGAATAACGGATTTATTTTTACTGTCTTTCTCACGCCTCTCCACCTAAAATGGAAAGAAAAAATAAAGTGTCAAACATGTTAAATCAACTCAATTAAGAATAAACAAGTGTAATGAACTGAAACGATACCTTCCCAACCAAGTGTAAACTTTGTGCAGAATGTTTAAGTGGTTGTTTGGTGAGCAACACCAAGTCATTTTCCATGCAGCCTCGAGATAAAGAAGATTCTCTCTCATCTGACAGGCAGCGAATGATATGGAAGTCATCAATCCTTTCCACTGATATTATGCACAGGGTGCCGCAGGACATTTCTTCAGGTGAAGAAACTTCCATGAAATTATGGTGCAACTGAGCTCTCAACTCTTCCAAGACCAAAGGCCGAAATATTTGCACATACTGATCCGATGATTGAAAACAAATGGGAACCTCTTGAAAATCAGTTGTGACTACATTCTCTTCATTTGGCGAAGAAAGACCCACTATGGAAAAGTAGTCAATTTCTAGAATAGGTCTGTACCAGTCATCTAACCGTGGAGGCTTAAACCTTCTAACACTTGCATGCTGTCGGTGTAAACTACTAGTTTTAACGGGCATTTCAACTTGGATGACTTGTCGCTTAGGAACAGAAACAGATGATTTAACCAGCAGGGGTGCATATCTCGTAGATCTAAGAGCAATCTCCCAAGGATCAGTTTCTTTGTCAATTGTTAACTCTTCTGTGGACAAATGCTTTTTCTGTTCATTAGCATCACTTTCAGATTCAATGAGGCCTTTCATAGCTGGTGGATCTAAATTGTTATGTTTGAATTCTTGGCCAACTAGGCAATCGTGAACCTTATCAGCCCCTTCCTGGGAAGGAAAAGTGGAATTTGGAGCATGCGTGCCATGTCTTTCTTGTTTCTTATTTTCAAGGACTTTTGAGAGGCCAAGTGAGGAACTACCACCTTCAGCAGAATTGACCTTAGGGGAAATCAATTTTTCCCTGTCAATATCATTGTCCAGCTTCTGAGAAGGAACAGCAAAGGCAGTACCTTTTGAACCTTCCAAAGGCTTACAACTATGACTAGCATTGCACATGGCATTCGAAACCTTCAAATTCTTGCCCAATGTTTGCTGATTCAACTGACGAGAGGATGTAACCTTGTTATAAGCATTATTAACAGATTTTTCAGTCTCTTCATCTAAAATAACAATGACCTTCTTTTCAAAGTTCTTGTCTGAAAGGTCCCAAGTATCTAGTATAACAACATCAGGATCCTCAGAAGAAACAGGTGTTGTAGTATATCTTCTCTCAAATAGAGAATCTTTGACAGATTGGCATGTCTTATTTTTAAGGATATCAGCTCTTCCCTTTGATAAATTAGCAAAAAGTTTGGCTACTTTATCCTTAAGACCATCGAACCCAGATGTTCCTATGGACAAAGCAGATTGAACACCAAATGAGTTAAATAGGGAAAAAATTTCAACTGCAAAAATTGCAAAACTATAGTAAGATACATACCACTTGAAAAAAGTTTCTCAAAGGAATCAACATCCAATTTAGAATCGATGCTGCATAAATCCTTAAATAAGCATAGCAACGAATGCACACAGTTTCTCCAATGCCTGGCTAAAATTGCATTCGATAATCTGCCCCAGTCCATCAGATCGAAAAACCATTTAAAATCGAAAACATCTGGTGCTGCAATTTTTAAGCTCCAAGTTTGTCCAAAAGCAGGGGAGGCAAGCCTTTCAAAAACAACAGGAAACAGCTCCAATAAACGTACACAAGCCATCTGAAACAAACTTAAAACATTTTAGGACCTGAGTGTAGATTAGGGAAAAGGGACTGCGGCAGTCAAAATAAGAGAGAGAGAGAGAGCAGCAGCAGCAAACTGTGGTATACAAGCATATTCGTGCTCATATAGATGGACAGATTGGCAAGCTTTAAGCTAAATTTCACCATTATCCAAATCCAATTGAATATCATAAAATTTTATACTGTCTATTTGGATAAGCTGCTTGCCAATTCGAATTCTTCCACAGTTTCATATTGTCAGTCCACCCATGTCATATAAAGGTTTGATAGCTAAAATGATATCTGAGCTAGAAGCCCCAACTTTCTGGCAAACATTCCCCATTATACATGTGGTGTGTATTTTTTTTTAGTAGACGGCCTAAGAGAGCCTCCACATGCAAAGATTGTTGATACACATTGCTAGTAGCTCCCATTAGCTCAGGATTTTAGGGTCTAACATCTTCTTAATTCTTAAACCTGATAAGCTCCTACTTCCTACCAACTTAGACCGACTTACAATTATTTAGCCTTATTTACTAAAGTTTCCTGCTAAAGAAGAGATAAGCCTGTCCCAAAATAAACCGAATCCACATTTAGATTGAGATATGGAAACAAGAGTAGGATAAAAGCACCTATATCAAATTAACAGGATTTAATTGCAACTGCATCAGTGTTCGAAAAGACCATTTGTTTAAGACAGACAATTAGATTTTATATACATCACCATTCTTGTGAGGACCAAATCCATTTGCATGGAGCTGCCCACAAAAATTCTACTATGCCATTTGGTCTTTGTCAAAGGCCGTTCCTACATCCAAGTCATATAACACCAAAATCTTTGTAGCCTCATTTGGACATAGCCAAATCATCTCAATCAGCTTTCTCTAAATTTATCGCTAATTAGACTAGCCCTAGGTGTCCCTTAATATAGCCATTTCTAAAACAATCCCAGGTAATTTTCCTACCCATCCACCTAAACATGCTCATCTCCGCAATACTCACCTTCTCAATATTGCTACGGCTTCCCTTTGTTGCCCAATATTATGGACAATATAAGATTGCAAGTCTCACTCTTTCTCTGAAATTTACCTTTCACTTTATTTATTTACACAAAGCATCCCAGAAGCTACTCTCCACTCGAGCCACCCAACCCTCAACTTCTGAGCAATATCTTCATTTATACCTCTTTTGGGATCAATTATTGAGCCAAGATACAAATTAATCACAAGGCATTTCTTCTCTACCTGATTACATACATTGTCATCCTTATTTAATTGCATTCCCTATACTAGTCATAGTTTCACTCATCATAAAACCTTAAACTATACAATTTCCCTCCATAACTTGAACACCTGAACATGTTCATTAACAACATATCATCAGCAAAAAGCATACACCACGGAACTTATTCTTGGACGACTTGTTAGTTTAATCGTCATCAATGCAAAGAGACATGAATTAACACCGATCCTTTGATGCAAACCTATGATTACTAGAAATTCTTGAGTCTCTCTACCAATGATCACTATTCTAGGAACCAAACCTTTATACATTTCTTTAATAAGATCCAAATAACCTTCATAACTCCTTCCCTGTCTAACACCTCTCAAATAATATCCCTAGGTACTCTATTATGTGCTTTCTCCAAATCAACTACTCCCTCCGGACACTTCTAATAGATACAGTTGATCTTCAAATGAACTAAAAATTAGTTGATTTGAAAATCAACTTTATCTACTAAAAGTGCCCAGAGGGAGTATTCCCCTCCTTCCCCCTTAATTGCTCCATCAATTTTCTAAGTAAAAATATAGCTTCAACTGTTCTATCAAGCATATATGACTCCTTAGCTTGGTCTTGAATAATTATTACGATTTTGGTTACATGGTTGTAATATCCATTATAAAAACCTGTGTACATGCATGCATCGCAAGAAAACCAACTAGGAGGTGTACCTGACATGCTTTGTTCTCCAGAAAAGTCTTCCCTTCCATTAAGCATTTCAGCATAATCGGCCATATAATTCCTGCCAGTAAAAAACAAGATCTATCCCACAATTCGATATCCAATCCATCTGAGGACAACTGGGAAACTACACATGATTGCTCAAAATGAGGTTGCAGTAAAAAACCGCCTTCTGATGAAAATTTTGAGGAATTTGTCTTATCTGCGTGACATTTGGATCCCCTTTCAGAAGCAACCACTTCTTTGAAAAGCTTACGGATTATAAAGAACAAATGTTGTGAAGAACTAAATTTTGATGCATTGGAATCCAACAGAACCTGAAGAAGAGAAATAAAACCACTGAATTAATCTTAAAAAATTTGTGATCGCCATATAAGACCACTGAACCATTCTTCAAATTTTTGTTTATTATACATTATGATCAGGACCCAGAGTCCATACATTAAACATTAGGTACTGTAATAAGAAAAACCTAGGTACAGCCTTAGGAAGGATCACCATTTTTTGAGCTCAAAAGAGCTGTGAAGATTCAAAGGCTCGACCTCCTCCTCAACCGACCACAACCAAATTATGTGTAAATTTAAAGTGTGTGTACAATGTAATAGCTAAAGTAGTGTTTTTCAATTTCAGCATTTTAACAAAATATTTTAATAAATGCAGAACTTGCATATTTGACAAACCAAATAAGTGCTTGTAAAATACATAGTTGAAAAATTACAAAGTAATTCACCTCGGTTATGCAAATATTGCAAATACTTCATGTTGTACAGGTCATTTAGTTAAAATAATAAAGTGTTGAAGCTAATTAAGCTATTTTAGCACACTGACCTGACCGATGCTTCATCTAGTGAAGTAAATTACATCAATACCGCTTTAATGGAAAATATTAATTCGAAATGTCCAATTTATTGCATTAAGTACATAAGCATACTGCAGCTTTTGTTTTAACTCATGCAGCAGCCGCATACCTTTCCTAACAAGCTAGTAGATGTCTAGAAAAATGAAGAATCAAGGAAAATATATTTAATAATTAGTAACAATGAATATATTGTACAAGTAAATTTAGACATGCAAGACTACCAAATCACTTTCTTAAATCATATGATATGATCCAACAGACTTCCACAGTTTCGCTTTTATTATATACATGAAGAAAAGTTCATATAGTAACGAAGAGTAACTACGTGTTATGAACACATTTGAATTATGCATAAGTAATACACAAAGTGAGTATAATATTTCCATTTAAGGCTTTTAATAAAGTGCTCTGTTCAATGCAGTGTTTCTTAGTAAATCCATTAGGTACTCGCGTCTTTGTCAAACCAAAGAAGTGCTTATTCAATTTAGTTAAAGAAATGTTTAAGTAATTCATAATGGTTACCTAAAATGATTGAAAGGTATGATTAACACAGTGACCTGATCGATGCTTCATCTAAGAAATTACAGTATTAATAAGCTCCAATCATGCATGCTGTAACTTCTTTAATTTAAGAAGCAGCTCATGTGCACTTGCATGTGCAGCTTTTTTATCATTTTGTTTGGGGCAAAATACTGCATACTAATTTTTCTCTTTATTTTGGACCAGATTCTCCTCATCTCGGAGATGCTTTTCTTCGCTTTTACATTTTGGCCAGATGCTGTATATTTCGCAAAGATCTTGCGAAGATTGGCGTTATCCAGCCGATTCTGCACCTTCTCAATTTTCAATTAAGTGACAAGGTCGCAGCAATATTTTGCCGAGATCTCGCAAGATGGCAAATCTTTCTCTCAACCTAAGAGGGCAATCCAAATTATGTTTACCAGTTTTAATGAATATTGGAGGCCACGAAATGTAGCAGACAGAGAACAAGCACTAGAACAAAGGAACTGCAGCCCAGGTGTGAGCCCTCTGGAGTTTGAAATATGTTCCAGAATCTTCTTAGCAACTTGTCTCACATCCTGCAAAAACAAGCATTTAAGTCTAGCTCAATGCATGTCCTTAATCATGAAAAAATTACTTCAATAGCAACAACATTCAAAGCTCTAGCAATCAAAGAATTGTTATAATCCAGAAGTAGCTGACTGAATGAAGCCTCTTCATCAAGGAACCAAAATCAGATTATAGCATCTGAATTTGGTAGGAAGCAAAACTGCAAATCATAGTCATATACCTTGAAAGGATCAATTAAGCTCAGCACTACAGAATATTATAGCCAAGATAGTCAGAATTAGGCAAATGGTAAGAAAATAATTTATTATTTTTCTATTCTAGACATCTTTTACATAATTTAAACAGGTTTGCACAATTCATCTTGTGGTTGTAAGTTTTGATTGAAGGGAAGAGCATTTGTGGGAAAGTTGATACACTGTATAGAAATGCTTCTTATATTTTTCATGCTAAATTCTCTCTATAATTTGAACTGCAATGCTAGCTCTGTTTACATTACATTTTGTTCTTCTTAATTAACTAATTCAATTATATCCCTTAATTGTTCATATCATTTGTATATTTCTTTCAACAGCCTAACCCTCAAACTAACATAGTGCATGAGATAACCTACCAAATCTAACTCATGCTCACATACTAGTCATATCATTAATTAAAATGTTACTCCCGCTTCCCCAATTAAGTATCCCTTTCGGTTTTTTAAAATGAACTAACACTTGGAAGGAACCGTATAAGAGCAAATAAAAATATCATACATACATCATTAGTATCCATAAGCAAAAGGATCAAGCTTTCAGCCATCGCTGGTTCCCAAGTCCACTGCTTCCAAAGATCAAATTGCTCCATCTGGATAATAAAATAAGCAGCACACCTAAAAATGTGCAAGAGCAGTTTAATAATGAGTGCAACAAAACAATAGGTACTAGGTCAAATCAGTTTACATGTAAGATGCAGACCTCTTTAATGTTCTTAACAGAGGCATGTGCATGGTTGACACATTTACAGAATTCTTTGATTTAATCCCCTCTCCTCCATCGTCAGATCCATTTGGCTCTTGCCATACAAGATAAGTTGATAGTTCTCTTGCATAAGATGATAACCAATCATTTACAGAGAGTGTCATGTCAGTACTGGCCACAGGCTCCACCATAGATAAGCGAGAGAGAGTCCAGATAACAGCTTTAGATAACGACATGGGAAAGGCAGGTGGATTGACTGCAAGTAAAGCATTAAGCCACAAGATGGGAATACAAATCCACTCTTTACATTCCCTATAAATTAGTCTGCTCTGGCTATTGAATTCACTCCAACAACTGCTGTCCTTCTCAACATCATTGAAGAAACAAAGGTCCTCATCATCCTCAACGAAATCTGTAGGTATTTCTACATCAGCAACTAAATTTGAATTATACTTTAACTTCAAGTGCATCAAAGCAGCAGCATCAGAGATAATGACAGTAGTGATAAGATCAAAAGCTGGTTGGCGCAAGGAGTTGTGAAGTGATGAATCCTTCAGTGAAGAGATTAGAGAAGGACCCCTATTCCAAAACATTATGGCCAAAGTATGAGAAGAAATTCATTGAAAACTACACTTTTAGTACAACTGTACGTGTACATGTATTGATCAACTTATCTTGCCAAATTAAAAAGAACTTAAATGAGCAATTACCACGTATGTGCACACTCATAAGGTGGACATGGAGGATTCAACGTATAGCCACGGCGTATAATTAGAAGCGCTATCTGAAATCACAATCTTGCAGTAACCGCAGCAAATATGTCATAAAGAATAAAGAGAAACAAGAAACATATTCATCAAAGGAAAGCAACATTGATTTCAATCCTACAGTACCAATGGACATAAAAAACATCATCTATTCAATTGGAACAGGGAATGAGCTAACCTTCCTAGCCATTTTCTTCATCAGCAGACTGAAATTACTACTCTGAGTTACTTGATGGAGAAGAAAATAGATAAAATGCCTCCGCTGTTTTTCATGCTCACCATCTTGCAAAGCTTCAAGTGACTAAACAAACAAAATTTAGCAAATATCAATAATTGCAAAAGAAGTAAACTGTATCCAGGCTTCTAAAGAATTATGAAACTATAAAATTGAAATATGAAACAATACAATGACAAAGTTTTTAATAACAAATGGACACAACGTGCCTGCAAAAATGGCTGGAAAATATCAAAAATTTCTTTATGGCTTTTCTCGTTTCTAGTATGGAAACACTGACCCAGTAGTGTATTACGCATCACACTTGGAGAAAATGTGGTCCTAAACCAAAGCTTGCATCCTTATAGTCACATCAAAATATCAGAAAGCAAGATTAATATTTAATGTCTTCAAAGGAATAACATTTTCAATGATAAGTGGGGCATACCAAGCATTTCAAACAATAATCGCAAGCAGTTGATGGCATAAGTGAACTCCAAGGTATCATCACTCACATGGTTGAGTACAATACTAACAAAAATGGGATACCGTTCTAATATTCCTTCCTCAAATGCTGACGGCTCCATAAAACCTAACCTTCAATATTAAGATTCATACAAAACCAAGTAAAGACCAAAATTAAGACGTGATACAGGGCAACATAAGCTATTTATCTTAAATATCAATTAATATCACATCAAAAGTTTGCCTTCACGTACAAAGATTTTATTCCAATCCATACAGCTAACCGCTCTAGCTGCACACGTGGCCTTGACACCTCAAGAGTTGATGGCAAAACTTCTGTCTCCAAAAGGCCAATGCATCTCTTCAGCATAGGCTGCAAAGGTTCCAAGTCTGCTGTACTCCTAAAAAAATAGTGGCACGGGTTTAAAAACTGATTGCTGTGGAAAGAAATATAAACAATGTCGAGATCAATCTACATCAGGGGTGCTCAAACTACAAAGAAAAATATAGTCCACAATATTTTTCTTTATTTAAGTGACAACCAATGTCCACCACACGCAGTCACTCATGAATGGTTAGTAAGAATTTTCGGAGCCATGAAGTACTTTTTGCATTCTTAAATTAACAATTACCTCACTGATCATAAAATAATTCCGTTAACTCCCATGAAATAAAATAGTTCTATGTCCCTATCACAGCCATGGATATGATTTGACCAAATTCATATTGGAACGTTTAAAAGCAAGCAATACCTCAATTTTCCCATCCTTCCTGCCAAACGATGAGCAATGGATCGACCGCGCACGCTTTTAAGGAAAAGTAGAGCATAGACACCCTGAAAAATATAAAAGTAACAACCATTTTTTATAAAATATGGCATTTAGTTTTTGCAGGAAACAAGTGCCTCTTAAACAGACTAGGCTGCAAAAAAGCTGGAAGTAAATAGGTCTACTCACCGGATAATGTTGGTGTCCCTCCAATGTCAATTCATGAGAATTATCAACTGCTTCAATGAAAACTTGAAACTCATTCACCAACGGCTGGCTCTCTAACAAACTAGGATACATTAGTACCTGTAAAGTAGCCACCAAATAAGTATAGAATATGCTACCAAGCAACTAACAACAAAAGCATTATGCAAAGCAAATGAGTACAAAACGCACTTTAACAAGTCTCCAAAGAGACGGAATGTGATCTGACTCTTTTCTCGAAAACCGGGGAATAGAAAGAATGCAGTTTCTCACTCAAATAACATGATTGATTTTCATTATACTGTCCATAAATGTTAGAATCTTCATGCAATATACCAGTTCAAATCCACTAAGCAAAGCAGATTTCATTTTGATTCAGACACCTTGGATACATTTGTAGCTAATAGATTTCCTAATGAGCCAGTTTGCAACATACATCAATGCATACAATCAATTATTTATCACCTACTAACGAAAACAAAGTTCATAAACCAAATGGAGAGAGGGGATTAAACATACTTCAAAGATAATGCTGACAACTTCCGCATTGTTGCTATCAGGACTATAGTCTCTGCGTCTCATGGTCGCATTGATCTCTCTAAGGCATTCAATGACTCTTTCTTCATCTAGACATTTTAACACATTAAGCAGAGGGTCAATGGTGTCCGACTCATACTCTGCGTGATACATATCCTGTGCTTGATGATGCTGGCAAATGCATTGTGTACATGTTCTCAGCTCTTGGGAAATTCTCTTCCACATAGATTTAAGCGGTGAATCGTGTCTCTTGTCACTAAAATAATTGTAAAATGTTTCCAAAAGTGGTGTCATCAAATCCCAATACTCACACCATATATGAGTTTCCTTCGGAAGACTAATTAGTAAGTTGAAAGCATCCAAAAACCTACAGAAAATTCAAACGCTATCTTAATTTACTAAAATTTCAGAAAATACAAAATCCAGGCTATGATTAGATCAGAATAGTTATAACACCAGGAAAGAAAGTTCTAGCACCAGAAGCTTAAACATTTAAACAAAACACTTCACTCACTAATAAACCATCTTAACCACTCTTGTCATCCAGACAGTGATGGTGAGCAATGTCAGGTTCAGCATCGTTGCACAATGTGCTCCCAGTATAATCAAAATTTACTTTACTTAAAAATGTAGTCACTCTGCTCCTAGGTAACTTCCTCTTTCACCTTAATCGCAAAATCTAAGCTGCATATCATATCAAACCCCAAAATGCACCTCTCCGATCCCTCGTGCTAGCTCAAGTACCATGAGAAACAAAACAACTACTCCCTCAATCCAATGAAGCCTTTCTCCATTTGAAAAAACCGGGTCCAATGCAAACAGGCTTCATTTCCTATATACTCTTTTTTTTTGGTTGGGGTGGGGGGGGGGGGGGGGGGATCTAAGAGGATGCTAGAGGAGCGGAGGAGAAATACTCTCATACCTTTGTATAAAAATAAAGGGGACGTCAAAAGTTGTACAAACTATAGAGGTATAAAACTTATGGGCATACTACGAAGTATTGGAGAGAGTAGTAGAACATTTGCGAAAAATCACTAAAGTAATAGAGGCTCAATTTGGTTTCATGCCGGAGAGGTCAACAACTGAATTTATATTTTTTTTGTTACGACAGTTAGTAAAGAAGTATAGGGATAGAAGATAAGACCACTATATGACTTTTATAGATTTGGAAAAGCCAACGACAAGGTGCCGAAAGAGCTCATTTGGAGCCTAAGAAGGGAGTCATAAGCGGTTACATAGATATTCTAAAGGATTCAGGGGCTTGTGACTAGTGTACGTACAATTGGGAAGAAACAAATGAGTTTCCGTTTATGGTAGGTCTTCATTAAGGGTCAGTCTTAAGTCCTTATCTTTTTGCTTTAGTTATAAATGAGCTCACTAGACATATATAAGATAGTATACCTTAGTATATACTTTTTACAGATGATGTAGTTTAATTGATGAGAGTACAGTAAGTTTGAATGCAAAACTAAAATTATGGAGGGAGGCTTTAGAATCAATAGATAGGCAAGAAGTGTCAAGGTGTGAAATTCCGTTACTTATGATCTATTATCAATAAAGAAGGTGATATTAATAGTGATGTGATGCATGGGATAAATGTGAGGTGGGTGAGGGCAATCTCAGGAGCATCAGGAGTTTTGTATGATAGGTGTGTTCCAAAATAGTTTAAAGGCAAGTTCTATAGGACAGCCATTAGGCCTACAATACTCTATGAAGAAGCACCAAAGAGAAATCATTAAGTTAAATGTAGCCAAATGAGAATGGTAAGGTGGATAAGTAGAATAACTCGGAGAGATAGGGATTAAAAATGAGTTTAGGGGTAGCTCCTTTTGGGGAAAAGCTGAGGGAATATAGGTTGCATTGGTATACCAATAGATACGAGAAGATTAGAAGGGATACATATAAATGATGCCAAAAAAAAAGAGGGAAACATAAGAGAATTTGGATGGAGATAATAAAAAAGAATATGTATCTCTTACAAAAGAGTTGGCACAAAACATGCATGAATGGAGGCATAAGATCAATATCGCTGACCCAAATAGTTGAAAAAAGATACTAATTGATTATAATTATGATTATAAATTAGTCCTTATATACCATTTACGTCCGGAAAAGATAGACCCAGTTCAGAGAATTGAAAACTTTTAAACCACGGTGAAACCCAAGTGGGAAAACGCCAATACGCCTAACTGTTCCTACTTTTCCCGGACACAAGAAACAGCCCAATGCACCCACTATTTTCACACTGTCCGACTATAATAAATATATTTGGTTTCCTTAGAGGCTAAAACTCGTCAATTGATGACGAAAACAGTTGCATGCAGACAAGAAAACACAGAAGAGGAAAAGGGAGGGGTTTAGAAAAGAGTCCAACCACTCCTCTTTTTTCTGTTTAATCCGAGGATTCGCGGGATTAGAATCGGAGGAGAGTTGGCGGTCGTCTTCATCCTCGATTGCACTCCACCGGTCCAGAAGCTCTCGCCTACTCCACCCCTTCTTCGCCATTTTCCGGTCGCCGACACCGGCACTGGATCGTCACCGCATTAGAATACCTAAGTCAGGTACCTCTTTCGGTCATTTTTGTATCAAAAAAAAAAGAGCTAAAAAAAATAGAAAATGTTCTCATGACCAGATCGGTGACCAGAACGCAAATCTATGTACTGTATCCATAGATTTGAGTTCTATGGATACATAAGAGATACTACTACATTATAACGCACGTGCCACGTAGTACATGTACTCCCTCAGTCCCAAAGTACCCGGCTGGATAAGAGAACAAAAATGGACTAGAATCAATTCATTTTGATTTCTGATCCAGATAGGTAATGTTGGACAGAGGAAGTATCCTGTTTATTATAATCATGGTAATTTGGTTGCTAATCAGGCTAGCTGCGCTCCTAAAAAAACGCAAGCATTGAATAAAGATATAACTTTTATACTGCAAGCTCCAAGAATAGAATTAATTTTTGCATGGCATGATTATAGCTGCGGTGTGCTTATCTGCATTGCTTTTGGTTTAATATGGAGAAGTCCTTTAGCCAATTAGAAGAACATAGCACATGACGAAGGCTACATCTAGTTTGGGCAGATTTGCTGCTTCTCTCTCAGCCTTTTCAATTTGTTATTACCCTCAAGCTTCTTAGAGTTAATTATTGTATCTCCATTCTTAAAACTTTAAAACAACTTCAGCTCTAACAAATGGAACTTGAAGCTTCCATTTCCCTATGCCTTGGGATTTTTATTTCGGCCAGCATTTTGCTTTCAAATGGTTACATATTAGATATGCTTCCACATACTGAATTATCAATAACATAAATTTGAAAAAAGAACCGCCTTGTATATGATTGCAGGTCATAAACACAATCCTTATCGACTTAGAACTACTAATCACAATGGGCCTAATATTGGCCTAAAGCCCAACTACACTAAATAAAAATAAATAACAATGATTAAATTACTATGCTAGCCCTAATTAACTTATTATAAGAGTTCCTAATAATCTAGTGGATGAGCAACGGGACCCGACCCTACGGTGGGTCATAACAGAACGTTATTATGAACAAATGAATTGAGGATGACACACTATACATGTGGTTATACAAGATAAGAAGACATAAGATTCCAACTAATCTTCATATGTGATGGCATTGATGCCACGAAGTGCAGAACATCCAGCTTTGTATTTAGAGTCGAGTAATGATGGGTCGTGGCCCTGGCCCTCAAAAGTTCCAAGAAATTTTGCAATGTAAGGAAGAACCAATTCCCTACAGTGGAGATGTAACAAAGGCACCTTAGACAAGACGCTCCCTTTCTGGACGTCCAAACCCTTTGGTCTACGTAACTTGTATGGCTCTCCACTCACTGGGTTAAAGTCAGCTCGAGGCATCCGCTTCCACCGTTCGTGAACATACCACCAATATTTGTAGTCGCCAACCATTGGAGTGCGAAGTGCTTCTGCACAGTGCACCCGCAGCTGCAAATTCCGTTTTGCACTAATCGTCAAGAACAATCAGAATCGCAAAAAGTTCAGATTTGAACAGTTTGATTTATCCTTTAGGTGAAACTCGATCTCAGAATTAAGAATAGTTAATCCTTCGCAAGTAGTAACACAAAAGGTTGATCGTTTAGGCCAGGATGACATATCACAGTGAGTGGAAGAACACGTCAACATCTGTACCTGATGCTTACGGCTAGTTATAGGATGCAACTCAACCCAAGAGCAGCCATTAATGGCAGGCCCCATCACTCGATATTCAGTAATTGCTTCTAGGGAACCATCAACACCAGAAGGATGAGCCAAGATCCTCCTTTCGGTTTTGCCACCATCTAAGAGGACCTGCACATACCAAAGGTGGTTTTATTTACAGCTCTGACTTCTTAGTTTGAAGGACTGTATCATGTGCGAGCCCTGTTTTTTTTTATAGAAACTAACAAAAAAATCCAATAGAAGCACTTGAAGAATGGGTGAAGTACTCTAATCACTGGACACCCAAAGATAGATGATATTCTTCTCAACACGATATGTTCTTGTAAATTTGATATGATAAGCTAAGCAGACACTAGAACAAAGGAAATTTAACGAATTCATCCAACATTAAACAAGTCACCGAACGAAAAAAGATTTACCTTTGAAAGGGAAGAATTAACGACACCTTCTCTTTGTTTGGGAGTGCCTATCACCAGTGCCCAATACTTCAGTGCTGTAGCTTCACAAGCATCATTCCATGCCTAATAACTAGTTAGTAAAGAACTTTCACAAGTCACAATTAAACTAAAAAAGAAGTAAACAGAGAAAAAAAGGATGACAACTTTTCGCCTGCATGCTCAACAGAACAGGAACTGATTTTTCATTTTGCATGGAGGATTTGGCCTCAAAACATCAGGTTGGGTAAATGATAATCACAAACACAATACACCAGATATCCAGAATTGTATGTTAAAAAACTCACTACAAAAACATTATTCCCTCTCTTGATACTCAGGCTTGTGAATATGTTTTTGCCTGGTGCATGTCAATAAACAATGTCACAAACATTTTACCTTGGAGCATGTTTTCGATAACTTTTTATATCAGTGAACAACCAATGAAGTCTAGAGAGGCTTTCCTTTGTTCTGCCCATCAATAAAATTCCACTCTCTCTGTCAAGTCGATGCACCTAAAACATGTTACAGCAGAGAAAAATACATTACAAACCAGTTTCTAGTTACTGTAGGGTAATCGAGCCGCAGCGGAAGCAATTTTGAATCATCCGTTTGGTGTTGAATCCTCCAAAATCTGATTTGATATGGAATTCTTTGCACTCACAAATAATAACAACAAACGAGTATAAGCAAATGAGCAATATAAAAGAACTAAGCTTTATTTCATGCACAAATTATTAAACACAGGAAAGGGAATTACTAACCTACGACCTTTTTGCCAAAGAAAAAACCACGAAGAAAGAAGGAATATATTTTGTCCGAGATCACCTTTCAAGAACAGTTCGTGCATGGATCGTATGATTTGCTATTTTCCATGAGATAGCAATATCAATCGCGTGGTTTGTCCCTAATCTTTGCTTCAATTCGATCTCCAAGATCAATCTCAATTGCCAAGATCACAAGAGAGAAACTATGGCCAATAGAGAGGAGAGAGACTATGGATGAGAGATAGCACACACCTCAAAAAACTGACCAGCAGTCAAAAACGTGGAGAAGAGGAAAGCGTCCCCTCCTATTACTCCCTTTTATGACTTTTTCGGTTACAAGATTTGGGGAATCTCTCTCTCTATCCCACGTCCTATTTCTAATAGGAATTAGTAACTTCCCCTCCATTTTTAGTAAATCCTAATTCAATTAGGATTAAATCTAACAATTACAAAATAAAAGTGTCTCTTCTATTTAGGTGAGCCTACCTCGGGCCCACGGAATTCTAACATCTCCTCATGTACACACACCCCACATGGGATGGCCAACTCCGCTAACTATGACAATAAATATGGGACAAACCCATATCATTTTCTTACAGTTACCCATTAAGAGCATTGATATTTGCATGTTTGCTTTAGTTATTTTATTTTAGATAAATGAAACTAGATTAGATGGGCGGATGTTAATAGACGAAAAACAAGTACTTGAATGGGCCCACAAGAGGCCAGATTTGGTTCGATCTATACCTTGGGATGGAATCCCTTTTCGTTTCCAGACTTGGAGAATTAATCAAAAACTCAAAATAGCTTAGGAGAAGAACTTCTCTCAATACCTACCTTCTCTCCTATGTCTCAGAAGTTAATATCATTGAAAGTTCTATTACGAAATAGCTCTATCACATTATATAAAAATTTGGAACTAGCCAATCGATGCTTGCTTCTTATAGTCATGGGCAAAGAAAAACAAAAATAGAAATTAAAAAGAAACAAGAAACAGATGAACTTCAACAGATTTTTTAAGGTCCCCAAAGTCACCAGATTTTTTGTTTGACGAATGTGGTAATACTGAAAATGAACATAATCAACAATGGCATAAAATAATTCTCGTGCAAAATCTAAATTATGACAACTTAAATTCCACCATCATCTAACACGACTAGACCAATCAACAAATCAATCAAAACACGACCTTTTAGAATTGTTGCAAAAGGACATTTTGATTTCTGGAACTCACCAATTTAGGGCCTTCTTCATAACCATGAGATAATGCCGCAGCTGCCAAAGCATCCATGCTATTATGAACTAGTAAATGGCCCTGTACAAACATGTAACCTTATGAAAAGAGAAAAAAGGTGAAAGCCTCAAGAAACTTGAGATATATGATAAACCAAGCGATGCTTATATGATAAGGTCTTAGGACTCTAACCTTGACTGGAACTTTTGGTGGCTTATTTAGCACTCAATTTGAAGTGTTGTAAGCACTTGTCATCAGATTGAACTAGCAAAGCACTTGTGCTCAGATTGAGCTAAAGACTGTTGAAATTTGACTTGAAATTAAACAAATTAGTTAAAAAATATAGCGATCAATCGGCAAAATAACGCGATCGTATAACGATCGACCGTGATAAACCGATCGTTCGTATTTACTGTGATTTTCTGCAATTTGGTTTCCGTATTGGCCCGATCGATCAGTTTGAAAATGATTTATCGTAGTTACTGGAATTTTAGGAATCATGCACCGCGATAAAACGATCGATCGTATTTTCAGGCTAAATAAGGCGATCGATCGCTACACGATCGATCGGCTATACGGTTACAGCGAGTAAATGGCCGTTTCTCTGCGGAAAATTATGCCTCTTCTTCCAGAAAAAGCCTAACAGAGTACTTCTATAAATAGAGAACGTTTTTCCTCAGAAAAGGGTTACAGGAACAACAAAAGAACTCATTCTTCTTCTCTCTTGATTCTTGGTCCATCATTGAGCAATAAAATATCCGTTGATCGTGATCCAGTCAGTTTGATTTGAAGTGCACCTTTAAACTGACGGTTTGGTTCGTTGTATCTCGGGAACGGAACGCTATTGATTGCCAGTGCACAGAGGGCGGCGTATCTGTTTCAAGGACAACGCATAGCGTGCCTCGAACCTGGTTTTCATTCTCTTCTAATTCTGGTATTTTCATATATTAATTTGTTAATTGATTGAGCATAATTGGCAGTATTATATGACAATCCCAACAATCTTGAAACAGATATTTCTTGTTCTTGTTGATTGAATACTACTGCAATTATGGGTGTTGACAAATCACTGAAACCTGAGAAATTTGAGGGCAAGAATTTCATGCGATGGCAAACAAAGATGAAATTTTGGTTGACTCAATTAAACATATTCTATGTGATTTCTGATGCTCTTGTGGATAAAACTGTGTCTTCTGAATCTGACAAGGCTGCTAGTTCGTATGATGTTGGAACTGTTAAGCCTGTTAATAGTGATAAATTCAAACAAGATGATGAACTGTGCCATGGACAAATATTGAGTGTCTTGAGCAATGAATTATATGATTTGCATGTGAATACTAAATCTGCTAAAGAACTATGGGATACCCGTGATAAAAAATTTGGAAAGGAGCATGAAGGGGAAGAGAAATATGTTGTAGGCGAGTATTTTGACTACAAGATGGTCGATAACAAATCTGTTAGAGACCAGGTTGTTGAAATACAGAATTTGGTGGCTAAGATCATTGGGAAAGGCATTCCCGTTGACGAGAGGCTCCAAGTTCCGACGCTTATAGATAAGCTACCACCCTCATGGCAGGATTTCCAAGTTAACTTGAAGCACAAAAGATACGCAATGTCCGTTGATGATCTTATGGTTGCCATACAAATTGAAGAAAAGCATGGAGGTAAGATGAAAATCTTACAAGGCTCATCTTCTGGGGTCAAAGATGGTGCTCAAGCGAATGTTGTGGAAGGGAAACCGAAGTTTCATGGCAATAAGAAGAACAACAAGAAGTTTAAGAATCGTTCATTCAAACCTGGTTCAAATATCCATAAGGACAAGAAGTCGAAGTTTTGCTGGGTCTGTGGGAAACCTGGATATTTTGCAAACAGGTGTAAAGAGAAGAAAGGCCATGACCATAGTCATGGTGGGGTTCCATCTTCTGCTCAGGCTAACATGGTTATTTCAGATGACAGGTTAATATTAACTAATTCTGAAATTAACTTGGCATGTGAATCTACCGATTGGTGGGTTGATACAGGGGCTAATGTTCACATCGGTGTTAATGTTTCTTCTTTTTCTTTCTATCAGGAAGTAAAGGATAGGACAGTGACGATGGGGAACTCCTCTGAGGCTAAAGTTTATGGAGTTGGAAATGTGGATATCCGATTTACATCAGGGAACAAGTTGACTCTTCGTAATGTGTTGCACGTGCCTAGTGTGAGGAAGAACCTAGTTAGTGGAGTATTTCTTAGTCGAGAAGGATATAAATTAATGTTTGAGTCAAATAAAGTTGTAATAACTAGACATGGTACTTTTATTGGCAAAGGCTATGTGTGTGATGGTCTTTTAAAACTAAATTTAGTTTTTTTTAATAACTCTTTATTTCAAGTAGATGACTCTTTGGTTTATTATGTTGATTCTTTTGATGTGTAGCATATGAGGCTTGGACATGTGAATTCAAATACTATTAAAATAATGATGAATCTTGATTTGATTCCGAAACTGCATGATGTAACTAGTGAAATATGTGTTCAAGTAAAACAACCTAGAAAACCTTATAAGTCTATTGATAGGTCAACATGTTTGCTTGATTTAGTTCATTCAGATATTTGTGAATTGAATAGATTATTGACTAGGGGTGGTATGAGATATTTCATTACATTTATTGATGACTACTCTAAATTTTGTCATGTTTACTTGCTAAAGTCTAAAGATGAGTCTTTTGAGAAGTTTAAGATCTATAAGATGGAGGTTGAGAATCAAACTGAGAGGCGGATTAAAAGACTTAGGTCTGATCATGGTGGGGAGTATTGTTCCCTTGAATTTTACAAGTTTTGTGAAAATCAAGGAATAATGCATGAGACCACAACGCCTTACTCTCCTCAATCTAATGGAGTAGCAGAAAGAAAGAATATAACTTTCATTGATATGATTAATTCTATGCTTTCATCTTCGGGTTTACCGAAGAATTTATGGGGAGAAGCAATTCTTTCTGCTTATGTGATCTTAAACCGTGTACCTCACAAAGGACAAAATACAACCCCTTATGAATTAATGAAAAGAAGAAAACCGAGCTTGAAGTTCATTAAGGTTTGGGGATGTCTTGCCAAAGTAAAAATCCCAAACGTGAAAATGGATAAGCTAGGTTCAAAAACATATGATGCGGTGTTCATTGGTTATGCACAAAATAGTAGAGCATATCGATTTTTAGTAATTGGGTCTGATCGGCAGGATTATGCACCTAATACTATTAAAGTGTCCGAAGATGCAACATTCTTGGAGAATGTATTTCCTATGAAGGAAAAGAGTAAAGCTGTAGTGCATAAAGAAGATGGCTCATCATCTTCTATTCCAAGAATTGAAGATTCGGATACCAATATAGAGTTAGGAGATCTAAGAGAACCAGAATAGAGAAGAATTATGGAGATGACTTTTATACTTACATGGTGGAGAATGAGGATCCTTTGACTTTTAGTGAGGCTATGTCATCTAGTGAATCTCCTTTATGAAAGGAAGCGATACAGAGTGAGATGGATTCAATCCTTGCACATGGGACGTTCTAACGAATCTACCTCTAGGGTTTAAACTCATTGGGTGCTAGTGGATTTTTAAAAGAAAATATTATCCTGATGGATCCATTGAAAAATACAAAGCTAAATTAGTGGCTAAAGGATATAGTCAAAAGGAAGGTCAAGATTTCTTTGACACTTATTCTCCTGTGACCATGATTGTAACGCCCGAAAAATCAGTATGTCTATGAAAACTGCTATTTTAGGAAACCGGTCTAAAATAGGAAGGTTTTCGCATCCATCGTGATTGTTGGTCTGGTAATTCATTTTGGTTATGTGAAACCCTATCTTGATTGTTTGTTGGTCAATGAGATTGTTTAACCAGATTAGGCAGGTTTTACCGAGCACGAGGACTAGGCCTGGCGCTGTAACCCATCTGACGCCAGGGTTTGAATACACCTGACGCCAGGGCCACTTGTGTGCCAGGGCTAGGGCTAGTCACGCGGGCAAGTATACGTGTGGCGGAGCCTAATGGACGTGCTACCAGGTGTAGGACTCATGTACGGTGGAACTGCGCATCACGCGTGTAAGTCATCTTAACCGTTCATTTGAGAATTCGTGTTCAAAGACGTGTGAAAACCATTAGAGGGCCACGTGGACCCTGTAGTGGTGCGCCACCTTTTGGGTGACATGGACACCCTTGGGCGCCTTGTGGTGGAAACCCTTTTGTTTGAATTTTCATTAATGGTGTACCCTTTCCGGAAATAGAATTAATTTGAGATTAAGCAAAAATATGAATTAGATATTTCTTAAGTGGGTTAGTAGTGATTATTGGAAATACTAATCAACCCTAAACCACTCATTTGAGCTTGGGTCGACTTGGCCATTAGTGGAGGTAGTTGGAGGTTGTCATAAATGCCATGCATTTGACCCATTTAATTCTTTCTTTGAAAACCCAAGAGTCATCTTGAAAGTGGTAAAATCTGGAATTTTCTGCTGAATCTAAGCCATTGGATTAAGGAGTGATCAATGGTGGAGAATGGTTCAAAAAGTCTATAAATAGGCAAGCAAGGGGGGCGATTTTGGCTTAGTGCTCAAAGCATTGAGCACTTCAATCTCTCTCTCTCTCTCTCTCTCTCTCTCTCTCTCTCTCACTCTCATTATCCGGCCGGCGGCAACCTTACTCCGGCGGTGGTCCGTGGTGGTCCAAGCAAGGTCGACCGGCGTGGTGTTAGTGCGGCATTGTCGGAATCTAGAGTGCTCGGGAAGTTTCGGTATTCACAACCAAGTAGGATGCCTTTTTCCCATTACACTTCTTTTTGATAAAATGATTTGTTGAATGTTGATGCCTTGATGTTGAGTACTCATTTCTGGAATTTGTATTGCCGATCCTAGAATTGATATTCCCTCTTGTTTCATGACTCTATTGTATTTCAACTCAATCATTTCTACGTATGTTGACCAATGAAAATTGGATTTGGATTTCTATGTTAAATCATGATCGCATGTGATAATGCTATTTGTATATCCATGCTCACTCTCTTTAGTAAAGATTTGATCTTTAGGCACTTTGGTGCATTTCCGTATTTCGTGTTCCATATGTATTATCATAGCTATTACTACTTGTATAATATCAACTAAATGGGTAATTGTATAATGAATGATAACTATAAGATTATCCCTTGTAAGATCTTGTCTCTGAGATTTCAGTTCGATTTATTGTCAGCGTGTTTTGAGATCTAATATTGTCCGGGATTATATGATAGTATCACTTAAATAATGAGATAAGAAAGTGTTGTAGTAATCGGGTAGTAAAGATTACGAAAAGTGGAATCATAAACTGAGATTTTGGAACTATAAAGGCACTGTAAAAATCTTAAGAAAGACTAGATTAATGTATGAAAAAGACTAATAAGGAGTTACTACACTTTATACATTAGTAAATTATGTATGACATAGAATATTTGGTCTCGGCCAGGAGTATCCTGCGCAGACAGACTTCAGTAGAAAAATGATAACTAATTATACAGTAATCAGAAAATTAAGTTCTTTATCAAACTGGAAACTAGACATCAGAGGCTATCTAAGATAAAAATTTCATAGATTAAATCAAATTTTTCAGAACGTAGTAACCTGATAAAGAGAGCTGTTCTGTTTTGGACAGAACACAGTTTCTGACTTTAAATGACTTAAAATCATAATAAACCTAAGAAGCTTGAGAATAATTGATAATCAAGAATCTAATCAAGTCTAAAATGATTTTATAAGAATCTAAGAACAGTAACCCTAAAAGTATTTTAAGGTCTTAGAGCCAAATGAGGTGTCTTATAATAATAGTCCCTTTGTTCTTCTCTTGGTCCATTTATGACTCAAGAGTAATCGAAGCTTGAATTCTAAGTCTCTGACGTGGTCTACCTGAAACGCGTCATTCTAAGTCGGGAATTATCAATTATAGGGTTAGGTACGACTTTGAAGAAAGTGAACTTGAACTTTTGGAAAATCATGTGGTATGTCTCTTTATAGTCGGGTCTCACTTGAGTTCCCAGACTAATTCATAATTTGATTTGGATTATGCTTTTCACTCCTATGAAGAGTCGGAACTTTAGAAAGTCTTGTTCTAAGCCTTTTGACAATAGGGCTAGTTGAATTGTTTCTCCGCTAAGTAGCACTTAAAGCTCTTAGTCGGAATCATAGTATGCTCACAAGCCATTGCTAGATCTTGCGAGATCTCCGATTTATTGAACCTCTGTAGTTCAGCCGATGACGGCAACCGCGTGCGCTTAGATTGTATGACATTACGGAAGGTCTGCAATCTCCGCCCATTGTGCCCGTAAGCACCGATGGGGCCAGCATCCCTAGACGCATGGCAAGGTTCCTCTGAAGAACCTCTAGGATGTTCTGGTATTGATGAAGATTTGAGAGCAGAAATTGTACTTTGACACTTTGGTTGTCCAATGCTTATTATCTTACCTTCACTACTATATGAAAGTCTTTGAAATATCTTTGACCTTAATGCGTCTTGAATGGCAGTTGGTTCCAGGTAAGTGATCTTAGTTCTTGTTGAACCTGAGTCTGTTAAACCTTACATCTTTGGAGTCTTCTCTTATTTTCCAGTGTGGGTTTTCTGTATCCGACTGGGTATTTCCTCTGGAATACTCACGCATTGTAACACCCGAAAAATCGGTACGTTTTTGGAAAGTGCTATTTTAGGAAACTGGTCTAAATTAGGAAAGTTTTCGTAATCGACATGATTATTGGTCTGGTTTTTCGTTTTGGCCTTGTGAGATCTTATCTTGATGATTTTTGGTCAATAAAATTGTGTAACCAGATTAGGCAGGTTTTCCCGAGCGCGAGGACTGGGCCTGGCGCTGTGACCTATCTGGCGCCAGCGCCTGATACACCTGACGCCAGGGCCAGTCGAGTGACAGGGCTAGGGCTAGTCACGTGTGCGAGTACACGTGTGACGGGGCCTAGTGGATGTGTCACCAGGGCAGGACTAGTGCACGGTGGAACTGCTCTGCACGCGTGCAAGTTATCTTAACCGTTCATCTGCGATCTGTGTTGTAAGACGTGCAAGATCCAGGGAAGGGCCACGTGGACCCTGAGGGATCACGCCACCTCATGGGTGACGTGGACGTCTTGGACCCACGATTTGGGAGGCCAAATCGTGGGGAGATCCCTTGTAAGTTGATTTTCACTAATTTGAATTAATAGATTACCCTAATTTGTGATTGATTTAATTATGGCTTATTTAAGGAATTTGATAGGTAGTTATGGAAGATGCCAAAGCATATTCCAGCTAACAAGAAATGGGCGCCATTTGTGTGAAGAGCAAATCGTGGGATTGGTGTTAGCAAGGGAAGTTACCTTGACCTATTGGATAATTATCTCATTAACCAACCTCTTAATTGATTTGATTGCAACTAATTTTAGTAGGAGCCAATCAGCCTCAAGGAGAATCTTACCAAAGCTTACCATTCAAATGTGGAGATTGGTGGCTTTTGGTTTGGGCGCCCAAATGGAAGAGCATCCTTGCCTTTTTCGGTTTGGGAAAATCTTGGAGAATATCTTGACCCAAACTAATTGGCAATCCAAATATTCTGATGAGGCTGGATATGGGGGGCTCGTTGGAATGGAAAGATTGCATTTTTCTGGTCTTTTTCGTGGACGTTGGATGGGAGGTAATCGGACGGTCGAGATTGCTTAGCCTAGAAGTTGAATTAGCTATTTAAAGGGGACAAAAAAGGGGCCGGCTTCCCTTTAGCCTGCGTCCCCTCTTTGTGTGCCTTCACCCCCCTTTCTCACCCCTCTAAATCAGAACCCTTTCCTCCATTATTTTCGTGGTGTGGTGAATCGACGGGCATAGGAGAAGGCGCGAAGCAAAGTGCAAGCTACGCGAAGTAATTTGTGGTTGTCGTAAGAGGTAGGATACTCTTTTCTCTTGATTTATATTTCTGATTTCTTGCACAATCTTGAGAAGGTGTATGACTAATATTGTAGCGTGCATCATGTTCTATTCGTATGCTACAAATTGCTATTGCTCGATGAGATTTATATTCATGTTTCATATGGTATATGCTAGAGTGTGCAAGTAATGTTATGCTCGTGTTCCCATGCCGATCCTAGTTGACTCCCCATTGATTTTGTTGTCATCTATTGCTGATCGTGTCTCGAAGTAATGTCATGTTGATTGCTGTCCAACAAAAGTTGGCTTCTTTATAGTCTCTCACATCGATTCATGTCATGATTCATCGTATATTGCAAATCGATGCTCTAATAATTGTATCATGCTACTCAATTCATTACTCCTTTGCTTTACCATTCTCTTCGATGTAAAAAGGTGAGATCTTTGGATCATATCAGCTCATGTTGGTGCGTCTTGGGTCCGGTTTTATGTAATCCATATGGGTATGGATTGTTAATCGATTAATAGTGCAATTATACATGGATCGGGTAATGGAATTAGTTATATACATACAAATCTAAATAAAAGACCAATTTTTATCGACTAATTAGACCCATCTCCGTGGTACCAGAAGTGGTCTGACGTCATGTCAGAGCCTTTTTGGGTCGTGGAGGTGTCCAAGTTTACTTGGCTTGTTCAATACTTTTGATATGAAAGAATCAAGTTAAAAGATTAGCAATCGGGTGATAAGTGTAACCTAATGCTGAGATTAAATCAATAATTCCAGAACCTTTGGGCTCTGTAAAATACATTAAGAAGAGGTTAATAATGTCAGTAAGGGTAATTAGGGAATTATAAAAGGTTGTACAATTAATTAACGGGTATAACTTATGTTAAGTAGTCTCGGCCAGCAGCAGTCCTGCGCAGGCAGACCCCACTCTAAAAATAATAACTAATTGTAGAAAAATCCAAACAGTAAACTGTTTATCAATCTGAAAACTAGACATCTGAGGGAATCTGGGATAAAAATTTCAGAAGTTAGTTCTTTGGGTACAGGGCGTAGTGACCTTCGGAAGTGGGCTGTTCTGTTTGGACAGAACTGGATTCCTGCGCGTATTAACCCTAAAACCCTAATAATATTAAGAAACTTAATTTAAGATAATAATTAAAGACTTTAAGTAAGAGTGATACTACTTATAAGACATCGGGATCAGTGAACTTCAAAGTGTAAGGCGGATCCTAGAGTCGAACGGGGTGTCCCTTATTAATTGTCTTTTATGTTCTTCTCTTGAGTTATTCATGACTCAAGGGTATTCAATGTGAGAATCTTATTCGGAATCTCTGACGTGGTCTATTTGAGTCACGTCATTTCATTATTTCTGTGTCGGGGATTGTCAACTCTAGGATTAGGCACGACGATGAAGACGGCGGAGCATGGACCTTTGGCGAACCAGTGATGGGTCTTTTGATGAGTCTTTCGGTCGGGTCTCAACCGAGTTCCCAGACCTATTTGTTCTGAGATATTCAAACACTCCTTAGTGAGTCTATTTGGATTATGATCGACAATTGTATCCTACTCCTATGAAGAGTTGAAATTCAGAAAGCTTTGAGTTAAACCCTTTTCAGAATAAAACCCGATGTTCTAAGAAACTGTTTCTCCACTAAGTAGCATTTCTGAGAGCTCTTAGTCGGAATCATAGTATGCTCACGAGCCATTGCTAGATCCTGCGAGATCTCCGATGATATTGAACCTCTGTAGTTCAGCCGATGACGGCAACCGCGTGCGCTTAGATTGTATGACATTACGGAAGGTCTGCAATCTCCGCCCATTGTGCCCGTAAGCACCGATGGGGCCAGCATCCCTAGACGCATGGCCGGGTTCCTCTGTAGAACCTCTAGGATGTTCTAGTATTGTTTTCCATGAAGAAATGGACAGATTGCGAGCAGAAATTGTTATCTCTGACACTTTAGATGTCCAGAGCTTATGTTAATCTCCATTACTCTGTGTAAGTTGGAGTCTTTGACTTTTAAATTCCTGGACTATGATGAGTCGAGGATGTCAGATGTTTCAGATAAGTGAACTCAGTTTGTTAAACCAAGTCTGTTGACCTATATCTATTTTTGGAGTCATCTCTTGTTTTATCTATTCCTCTGTTGTTTTTCTGTATCCTACTGGGTATTTCCTATGGAATACTCATGCATCCTCTGATGCAGGAATTAAGGAGGAGCAGAGGTGACGGCGATCATCAACGTGAGTGGATGCTGGAGATTTGAAGATTTGATTATTTATTTTTACTTTGAGCTAATGCTTGAACTCGCGGCCTGCGCGCCGTTTTGCTTTATTTTATGTTGTGTTTAGACGTTTCAAGACTTTGTAATAATGGATTAGGTATCTTTTCAGTTATTCCATGTTTTGTAAGTAATTATTGTTTAAGTCGTGATGATCCTGCGTGTTCCCTGATATTAAGAAAGGGATAAGGGAGGTCTCGAGTATTCGGTCCGTCCCAAGTTTCCTACCCTTGACCTTCACTGGAAAGTCGCTTCCGCGTAAATAGGGTCTTGGAAATTTGGGGCGTGACATGCATCCTCTGATGCAGGATTTAAAGCGAAGCAGAAGTGTTAGCATCCAGCAGCGTGGTTTGATGATGGAGCTTAGAAGACTCGTCTCTTATGTTTTGCTATATTTTGATATTTGAACTTGCAGCCTGCGTGCCATTTGCTTTATGTTAGACTCTGTTTGTGGTTGTTATGACATTTTCAGTTATTGTAATAGATATTTAGATTTCCTTTCTGTTATTCTACTTTTTGTAAGTAATTATTGTTTAAGTCTTGACGATCCTGCAAGTCCCATAATATTTAAATGGGATCAGCGTAGACTCGAGTATTCGGTCCGTCCCAGGTTTCCTACCCTATAACCGTCATTGGATTGACGCTTCCGCGTAAATTGGGTCTTGGAAATTTGGGGCGTGACAATGATAACAACAATTAGAGTGCTTATTGCATTGGCAGCTCATTATAACCTTGGGATTCATCAAATGGATGTCAAAATAGTATTTTTAAATGGTGAATTGGAGGAGGAAATATATATGGAGAAGCCTGAAGGTTTTGTAATTCCTGATCAAGAAAGAAAAGTATATAAGTTAGTGAAATCTCTCTATGGGTTAAAATAGGCTCCTAAACAATGACATCAAAAGTTTAATGATGTACTTCTTTCAAATAATTTTATTGTGTGTACTTCTGATAAATGCTTATATTGGAAGTCATTTGATTGTTCATTTGTAATGTTATGTTTGTATGTTGATGACATTTTGTTGTTTGGTGATAATGTGGATCATATCAATAAGGTTAAGGGTTTCCTTAACGAGAATTTTGATATTAAAGACTTGGGTCTTGCCAAAGTCATACTGGGCTTAAAGATTGATAGGACTTCTAATGGAATAGTTGTGAGTCAATCACACCATGTGGAGAAGATTCTAAAGAAGTATGGTTACTTCGATAGAAAACCTGTCAGTATGCCGTATGATTCAAGTGTAAGACTAAAGAAAAATCTTGGGAATAGTGTGTCACAACTTAGATATTCACAACTGATAGGAAGTTTGAGTTATCTGGCTAACTGTAGTAGACCGGATATATCCTATGCTGTAGAAAGACTAAGTAGATACACTAAGAGTCCTAATAAATCTCATTGGATTGCCATTGAGAGGGTGTTCAGATATCTGAAGGGAAGTGTAAATTTTGGTTTACATTATTCCGAGTTCCCTGATGTATTAGAAGGGTACAGTGATGCTAATTGGGTATCAGATTCTGATGAAACTAAGGCCACGAGTGGTTATGTGTTCACACTTGGTGTATGGAAATCTTCAAAGCAAACTGTGATAACAAGATCTACTATGGATGCTGAGTTAGTAGCTCTTGATAAAACTGGAGGAATGGCGGAATGGTTTAGGGATCTATTAATATATATACCCTGGTTAAATAAGCCAATTCCTGGAATATTGATTCACTGTGATAGCCAATCAGCTCTTGATAAGGTTAAGAGTAAAAATCATAATAAGAGGTCCTCCAGACATATTGAACTAAGGTATAAAATCTTGCGCAAGTTGACTACCTCGGGAGTCATTACCTTAAGTTTCATACGATCAGCGGATAATTTGGCTGATTCGTTTACGAAAGGATTGTCGGCAAGACAAGTCCTTAACTCATCTAGGGGAATGAGGCTGAAAGCTTATGATTTAAGTCATCGTTAGTAGCAACCCAATCTCTCTGAGTGGAGATCCCACAATGAAGATTCAATGGGTAACAACAAGCTAATGCGTGACTTGGAGAGCACTATTATAATAATTGTATGCTCATTCCCGTATTATGATGAGAGTGCTCTACTACATATTAAACAGGTTGACGAAAGTCTTAATGAGGTCAAGGCCTAAAGGGCAGGGTACTATTATGCAGATTACCCTTGGAGACTGTCACCTATATGAGTGCCACTGAGGTCGCAGTTAAGGAGAATGAGGGGTTTATTCTCTAATGTGCAACTCATGAAAATATACAAGGTGCATGGCCGTAAAGCGCTACCCCGATTGATCTCGAAAAGGGAGTCACTCTAACTGTTAGGTTTGTCAAAGCTCTTGCTCTAAGGTTCAAGTTCAAGACTTAGTTCACTTCGAATTTGTGAGAGTGGCGGCTTACCAAACTAGGTGTAGATTCAAACCCGCAAGGTATCTATCGCCAAAAACTTAGAGTACTATTGCTCAATGTCTCATTCATGTGTCGTGTGCATTTTAGTGTGTAGACTGGTTTAATATCAAGGCATGGTGGAGATTGTTGAAATTTGACTTGAAATTAAACAAATTAGTTAAAAAATACAGCGATCAATTGACAAAATAACGCGATCGATCGTGTAACGATCGACCGTGATAAACCGATCGTTCGTAGTTACTGTGATTTTCTGCAATTTGGTTTCTGTATTGGCCCGATCGATCGATTTGAAAACGATCGATCGTAGTTACTGGAATTTTAGGAATTATGCACCACGATAAAACGATCGATCGTATTTTAAGGCTAAATAAGGCGATCGATCGCTAAACAATCGATCGGTTTATAACACAATCGATCGGCTATACGGTTACAGCGAGTAAATGGCCGTTTCTCTGCGAAAAATTACGTCTCTTCTTCAGAAAAGGGTTACAGAAACAACAAAAGAACTCATTCTTCTTCTCTCTTGATTCTTGGTCCATCATTGAGCAATAGAATCTCCGCTGATCGTGATCCAGTCAGTTTAATTTGAAGTGCACCTTTAAACTGACGGTTTGGTTCGTTGTATCTCGGGAACGGAAAGCTATTGATTGCGAGTGCATGGAGGGCGGCGTATCTGTTTCAAGGACAACCCATAGTGTGCCTCGAACCTGGTTTTCATTCTCTTCTAATTCTGGTATTTTCATATATTAATTTGTTAATTGATTGAGCATAATCGGTAGTATTCTAGCCCTTTTATATATGTGACAATCCCAACAAAGACTTGATTCCAAATCAAAAATTATAAACAGAGTACAATAGAATCATTAATGCCAAATGCAATCATGGCCCCAACAAGTAAGAAGAACATGCCTTGTACATCGCAAGCCTTTGTAAATACGCTCTCATCTGCATTTGGACAAAGAGCTGCATTTAGAGATCTTAGCCTCTGCAACTGATACAGGTATGTGGATTATCATGCCCGGCTCCATGACTTCATTACAGTTAATCTGCACGGCAACTTCTAGCACTATAAATCAATAATATAAAACCCGTATCACTTGGATGAACTCGTAAAAAAACTTACCACCTTTTACGCATCACGCTAAGCTGCAGACGACTACTCTTTATGGATAACCTGCGTTATCGACGGCTATACTCAAGTCCCTAAGGTTGATTTCGTGGATTAGATTACGTAAATGTGGCATAAAGTGCTTATGTGCTATCAAATATTGGTGGAGATTAGACCTAGGTTGACTGCAATTAGACGCCTTTTAATGCAAATCACAATGGTTGAAAAGTCTTTTCTTTTCATGATAGAAATATCTACCAAAAGGACTGATGTACCCTGAATCCCAAATTCATGCTGCCCACCCATGGGCTTTAAAGTAATTTCAATTGTAACCCCTGTCTTCGCCGCCACCTTTTGAAACCCTCAGGACCACCTCCCCCTCCTTCCTCTTCCCCGGCTTTCCTCCGGGACAAACTAGTAACTATCTGGTCGTGTCGGCCGAAAAAGATATCCGAACAAAGCACCTTTCCTTTGAACAGCTCTCGCCCAATCAGGTAGACCAATGCCATTTCCTCACGTTTTTCTTTTTCTGACTCTGTCGCTTGTTCTATTAGATCGCTCAATCCGACCGCTGTACAGCTCAAAGCTTTGTCTTTCGGGTTCATCTGCTTGGTTTCTTTTGTGGGTTTTCTCGTTTTTGATCGGTAAAAGGAAAAAAAGTTTAATGGCTTTTGAATCGGAATCGCAGAAAAAGGAGCTTTGTGTGTTGGCGGATGTTTATGGGGATATGATGGTGCCCAAGGAGCTGGAGCTTGACAAAGAACCCGGGTTCGAGCTCCGGGTTCATGTCCAACATGCCAGAAATGCAGTCAAAGTAAGTTTATTGATGAAAAGTGCTGATTTTTTTTGGGTTCTACTAATTTATGTTGAAACAAACGCGTGTGATTGATTAATGTCTTGTGGATTGGTTGTAGTGTCCATTGAGTATGGGTTTATTGGTAGCCGCTAGCTGATTCTGAAACTATCCAGTTTTACTGTGAAATGTGTTCTATTCTGTTTTTTAATAAGAAAACAAATTTGAAAATTACTGTTAGACGAATGACCTTACTCATTACTGTGTGTTCTGTTCACATGGGGTGGGTGGCTATGATGGGCGGATGGGCTATAGAAAAGTAAGGGGCATAGCCGCATAAGTGAGTCATCTTTTGGATTTGTGGAGCACACGAGTTAGTGTTTTATTCCCTATGGACTACATACATAGAAGTTTAGTGGGTGAACTACATACCTTAGGAGCGTGTAGTTGCTTAATGCTGGGCATGATGAGCCATTTTGCTCTAATGTATACTACTTTCAGATATCATATGCCAAAAAGAGGCTGGTCAAGTAGATCACAATGATGCCTCAGATGTATCAAAATGTATATTCATATCATGCACATTATTTGTGATGGGAATCTCCTATTATGAATGTGATTCCTTTTGTATATTCTTCATTTCACCTTGGTAAGTTAGATAATTTGTGCCTTTAATGCATCAAAAGTCAAGGACTGAGTATATATCTCACGCTTTTTTAATTATTTGTTGAACCCTCATCCCCATTCATGTCATTTGTAGAAAAATGGTTGCAGGATTTACATCTTCGTGTAAATTGTTTGCTATATTGCTGGTTATATTTTTGAATGTTACGAGTTTGAACCGTCAAATTTTTTCCCTTGTTTCAACGCATGGTACTATGAGATTGTTGACGGGATGAGCGTTGTGAAACACAGGATTTTACAAGGACAAGAGAGGTTGGAGAGTTTTTAAGTGGTGCTTTAGCAGGAGCCATGACGAAGGCTGTTTTGGCGCCTTTGGAAACCATCAGGTAAACTTTGCTATTTCATTGTTATGTGAAAGCTGCAGATTTAATTCCCACATTTGTAGAACTATTTGTAAAGTCTTGCTCATATTTACCACTAATTGAGATGCAAGCCTTTATCTTGACTGAAGAACTATAAGGCTTGCCAGGTTTCTTCAGTTATAGTCTAACAATTTTATTGAATACGTAATCATAACTTTTTATAGGTAAATATTTAGGGAAGCTTATTACATCTATGTGTCCAATGATTATCATCATCGTTTATCACAAATGGATGAAAAAAAGTCCAAGGATCTCAGCGATGAAGTTTCAACTGTACATGTAAATTTCTAGTTCTTGGATGGATCCCGTCTTTTATATGGGTATTTTGCAATTAAATGGTAGAACTTAAGGTACTGAAAAATGCAAAGTAGAATTAAAATTATACATGCTAGAATATTAACAAGTTGATAATGGCAGTCTTCCAACTGAAGCTGCTGGACGGAATTGTGATTTATTGCACGGAATTGTATCCTCAGCCCTGCACAATTAGAAAGTAGTCTTTTATAATTCAGACTTCTGAACTAAATTCGTAAAATTTTAGAAAATGGCATGTTATACTGTTTCGAAATGTAAGACAGTGTAAAGATTAGTTTTCTCTATTATTTGTTCTTGTCTATAATCCTCATTTTGTTGTTATATGCCAAGCAATTTGTTCTTTTTGAGATATATCTGAATTGGGGGCGTGATACACCTAATGTAGCAGATGAAACTATCTGTAGGACAAGAATGATAGTCGGTGTTGGATCCAAACATATTGCTGGAAGCTTTGTTGAGATAGTTGAGCAACAGGGCTGGCGAGGACTTTGGGCTGGCAATACCATCAACATGCTGCGCATAATTCCAACTCAGGCGATTGAGCTGGGCACATTTGAATGTGTCAAGCGGTCTATGACATCTGTGCAAGAAAAGTGGAACCAGCAGGATCCCCTGAAGGTGCAAATTGGTGGTGTCAGACCTGAATTTATCTTTCTCATGGATCTCTCCTTTTGCTGTCGGTGGTGCAGCTGCTGGAATTGTGAGCACACTTGTCTGCCATCCTCTTGAAGTATTAAAGGTAGAAACTTGCCAAATACTAGAGGCAAAAATTTTGTTAAAGATAAAAAGGTTTACTTAAATAGAGTTCACAAAGTTTTCCAGTATTTGACTCTGAATTGGTTCTTCATTTCAGAACCATTTCACAGGACCGCTTAACTGTGAATCGTGAGGTCTATCCAACCATTAGTGTTGCTATGAAGAGGATATATTCTAATGGAGGGTGTGGTGCCTTCTATGCTGGTCTCTTTCCAACACTAATTGGCATGCTTCCATATAGTACATGCTACTATTTCATGTATGAGACAATGAAGACATCTTACTGTGAAGCAAAGAAAAAGAAGTCCCTTAACCGTGCTGAGATGCTTCTTCTTGGAGCTCTTTCTGGTGAGACATTTATGCTTCTAAGCTTTTTAAGTTCCTATGCTTTATGTAATGCCTCTATGCTGTTCAGGCAGGATGCTTGATTTTACCTGATACGGTATATGCTTGTTTGACATATGTTTCCTATTTTTAGAAGTTTGTTGTGCGTTGAGATAAATCATATATGCGCTTCAGATTACCAAACAAAAGAGAAAATGGTGACCGCCTACTCCTTCCGTCCCATATTAACTGTCCTATTTGATTTTTTTTCCAAAATATGACACTTAATATGCGACAGATGAATTTTTTTTGTAGAGATAGGAATATAGAGAGACAAAACTTTAATTTGAATGCTGTTATTTGAATTTTTTACTAACCATTTTTAGCTTTATGGATTTTTTCGCATTTGCTGATTTCAAGTCAACAGCACTTGGTAAACACTGTATGTATTCTTGCAAGTTTTTTTTACTGGCCGGCATCTCATAGTTAAATATCTAGGAAAAAAAATATTTGCTGGCAACTGTGAGCTCTCATCCTGGACATAGTTATCATGTTACAGTTTGACCAATACTTTCCTGTCTCAGGTTTTACTGCAAGTACCATAAGCTTCCCACTAGAAGTGGCAAGAAAAAGACTTATGGTTGGATCACTTCAAGGAAAGTGTCCTAGCAACATGGCTGCAGCATTATCAGAAGTCGTTAAAGAGGAAGGATTGAAGGGTCTGTATAGAGGGTGGGGTGCTAGTTGCTTGAAAGTAATGCCCTCCTCTGGGATTACATGGATGTTTTACGAAGCATGGAAGGATATTCTGCTGGTTGAGAGAGGCCATTTGTAAGGCAGATTCTTATCTCTCATTTAGGGGTTGTTTGGCTCCCCTTTATATTTCAATGAAAAAGGGCTTAAAGGCCCTTACAACCTTACTCTCCTCATGAAAAGGGTTGGCTCTTAAAAGAAAAGGGTTGATGGGACATATTGACTAAAGCAAATCCTTTCTTGCTTAATGAGGTTGCCAAACAACCCCTTAATTTTGATCGTAGTAAAAAAGCGGGATTAATTTTTGCTGGATGCTCATGAATTTCTGGGCAATCAATATGAAATTTCTTGCTTAGATATCAGTAATTTTCTCCCTTTGTTTTTTTGCTTTTTGAATCTGCGTATAAATGGCCTAATTTGTGAGCTCTTTATTGGGAAGAAGTTATAGCAAACCGGAGCCATGTAACTTAGGCCCAAAGCATTTTTTCCATATTTTTTATGTACCTTTTGTCTGTCAACTAGTACATCTCTTGTTGATCGATCGTTGGATACCATCCTATACAAAGACAGTTCAAACAATTGATTGTAAGTTGAAACAAGGTTCACTGGGCTATTATGAAGCCTAAACTCTGATACAATTAGTAACAACTGCTGATCACTAGTATTTTACCAAAAGAAGCATTTTTTTTCTGTTTGATGCTAGAAGCATCTCATTTTATGGCAAGAAAGCAGTGTGACATTTCGGAAAACATGGTTCATAAGATTACACTTTTGGAGATTATTAAACATTATTGCCTACATTTCAAAGCCAACATAATTTCATCAGCATGCAGAAGTTTAACAATATAATGGTGTTTTTGAGGTCATTAACTTAAACATCATCTTGCTAATCGATTGTACTGCTACGGTCATTGTTCGGTGCCCTAAACAAGTAGATGGAATATTTATATGATTGGAAGAATCTAAGCAAAGAATATGCTTTAGAGAAAATTATGTTTTCCCATGGGATAGGATTAATGGCCCAACGGGTGCGTGGCAAGTGCCAAACGGTGAAAGCTAAACCATATGCTAATATTGTGATTCGAATGATGCTACTCTTTTGATCTTAGGGGACGTTTGGATAGCGAATCAAGGTTGTGATTCTTCTGATGCTATTTTTTCCCCAGGGATGAACCTGGGTCATGCCAAAAAGAAAAATCTAGGGATGAACCCACGGATTTCTTCATAGTTCATACCAGTTGATCTTGGGTTCATCATGTTTCTAACACTGACCTGAGCTTTAAGGCCTGATGATGCATGCGGATAAGCTAGGAGCACTTTTGGGATGGGAAGATGACTCATGTGACAGGAGCAACGGTGAGGGCCATGGAAGTACAAAAGAAAACCACTTTAGTACTTTTAACGTGACAATGTTCACCCCACCCAGCCGACCTTCTTTAGACCTCTCCAACCATCCATCTCCTTCAACTTTACACGACAAAAGTCGAATGCGACTCCGACTCAGCTCTCCATCAGCATCCATCAACTCCATTATGCCCTTTCTAAAGAGAGTCGTGAAAGAGGTGTGCATGTCGAGATATCAACGTCAGGAATGGCATTATGGAAATACTAGTGCGCCTCGAAGCTGCCAGACTTCTTGGCCTTTCCTGTGCAGTTTACACCATCTGATCTCATGTTCCTAAATCCTACCTACTTTTGCTTTCAGCCCACATATCCAAGAGCAGCAGCTGTGGGAATAAAAAGGGAGGAAATCAGAGAAAGGTCTTCTCCCTCTCGCGTTGCATTATGCAGTGTACGTATAGGTAGAGGGGCAGAGGAAGAGGAGGCGGCATGAAGCAGTTAGTGTGGGAAGAGGAAGGCATTTTTCTGACTGGAGGAGGGAATCAGCAGGAAGCAATGGAGAGTGGCACCCCTTTCCAGGACGTCTGCACCAGCGACCTTACCTTTGATTTCGGCAACGTCAATGCGGTTTGCTCATCCCTCTCTACAAGATTTTATTTACACTGTTGTGTTATGTACCAAAAGCTGCCCAAGCATGAAGTTCCTCATTTTTTCCTGCTAAACTGCTGCAATGAACTTTTATTTTGGCAAGATGCTGCAATAGACTTGACATCATGAATGATCTGAAACTAGAGTCTCAAAGTAATAGTATGATGTTTTTGACGTTGATTGCATTGTCATATATAGCTTGTATTTTCCTTGGCGCAAAAAATATCTTCGTGCTTATTTTTCCAAACTTTGAATAGTCTATTAGTAGTGGGGTAATTCAGGGAAAGCCAGAGCATAACAGAGCCCATATGGGCTATAAGCTCACAAGTTGTTTGCTTTTCTTGCATCTTTCTGTTTTGACACTGGATTCTCGTCTCTTGGGCCCTGGGGAAACTGAGGTATTTTTCAAAGATTTCAGGATCAGGTAAGGTGCAGTGTATCTTATGATATTGCTATATAATGTAGAGTTGATTGTATGATAACATAGAATTATATCATTGCATTACCCAAAGACTGATATTTTTTGTATTATCTACTTAATTGCTATGATATACACTCCGCCTGATCACAAAGTCTTCCTTTCTTGTACATTGATATAGAGATTCTACCTTTCCAGGGAACTATGAGCTACTCATCTGGAGGTAGGTTACGAGCAGGAGGCAGCATGTGGCCCCAGAGCCTCACCCCCAGCATTTCTGCAAGTATAGACTCCCAATCTTCCATGTGCGGTATGGAGGCATCAATATCCTTCCCGCCGTCTCATGGTTTAACTAGCAATTCATACAACATCACTATTCATAGTTGTAACATTTTCACTAGATATGGAACACTAATCTACCAATATATCTTAATATAGAAATGGTGCAAGGAATTTGATGAAACAATAGGTCCCAATGTTCCATTTCTATGCGAACCCATGCTTGAATCTTGATGTTGGTTTATATGTATGCATAAGTAATTTTAGATTATATACTACATAAGGTCATAAAAAGACCTTGAATTTCCTTGTTATATTAGAAAGTACATGATAAGAAACTATACACTGCATTACTGGTAGATAATGTAGAAGTGGGTGATGTTGATGCACAGGCTCAGCCGGAAGTCCAACGTCTCCCCTCAAACCCAACAGTGGAGTTAGCATTCAAGGACCTGGAGGTGCGAGCATTTCCTCCAAGGATCTGACAGACGATGACGAGGACCAAGACATAGAAGCTGGTCCTTGTGAACAAAGCGGTAGTGATGTCATAATCATCAAGAAAATGAGGAGGTGAGCTTCTTGTAACATAAACATGCACTCTCAAACTACAAAGCAAATAGCTGTTCTGTTCTATTTGTTATGAGGTTTGATAGAGATCCATCACCTATGTCTCAATTTTTTTGCACAATCTTTGGCCATGGCACTAGGAAGGTGTCCAATCGGGAATCTGCTAGACGATCAAGAAGAAGAAAGCAAGCACATTTGGCTGGCCTTGAGCTGCAGGTATCAATAGAGTATATATCTGCACACATAGATTTACATAACTGCTTCAAAATGCAAAAACTTATCCCCTGCTTTGAAATTAAAGAACGAGAAGTATCTTGCCGGCTTCGTTCTATTATGAATTAGGAAGAACAGTTCCATTTCTTAGCTTATTAAGGAGCATCACTATGTGAACCTTCTAGTTTAAGAGGAACTAATAGTAATAACTTGTCAGGTTGATCAACTCAGGGGAGAAAACGCCTCCCTGTACAAGCAGCTCACAGATGCCGGCCAGCAGTTTAATGAAGCCGCGACGGACAATCGGGTGCTAAAGTCAGATGTGGAAGCACTGAGAATGAAGGTAAGCTTGTACATATAGTAACAAGCTCTATTATATCATAACATGGTAAAATGTGTTAAGAGTATTTGCTCTTTTGTCCAAGTATTTAGTAGGATAGCTTGTTATTAATAAAGGGTAGTTTAGTCAATATTTGTGTAATCTTATTTCTGATTGGCCAGCCCTTCACTTAAATAAGGGAATATGAGTCTTTTCGTGTAAATGGCATCCCTAGGTCTATTAGAGATTGGACGACCAGTTTTAGTTGTATTCTTTTCTTTTCATTATTCAATACAGAGTTTAGTCCATTTCTTTGAGACCCTAGTTCCTTAATTCTATCATGGTATCAGAGTCATAGATTTGAATATGCTTGTCTTTTGTTTGAATCGAAAATTTGTTGGGAGACCGACAAGAATCTGGTTTGCGGGTTTACTATTCATTTTAAATAACCCGACATGCTATCGGGAGGTTGTTGGCTCGTGAGTGTATCTCAATGCCACTCAACCTGACATTCAGCATGCTGTTCATGTGGTCAGTTAGTTCTCTTCTGCTCGTAGGACTACTCACTGGGCTGCTGTGCTTCACATTCTACATTATATCCGTGGCACGTTACACAAGAGTTTGCTTCTTTCTTCTTCCTCTCATCTTGTTTTGAGGGCCTACTCTGATGCTGATTGGATAGGTGATGTGGCAGACCAAAAATCCACTATTCGCCATTGTGTATTCTTGGGTGATTCTCTTACTTCTTGGAAGAGTAAGAAGCAAGAATGTGTTGCTCGTTCCACTGCTGAGGCTGAATATAGGGCTATGACTACTACTGCAGCTGAGATTATGTGGCTTAGGTGGCTTCTTGCAAATATGATTGTTTCTCTTACTAGTCCTACTCCTATGTATTGTGATAATAAGAGTGATATCCAGATTGCCCACAACTCTGTGTTTCATGAGCTGACAAAGCATCTTGAGATTGATTGTCACTTTGTGCTTCCATGTCATCATATCCAGTCTTCCCTTTAGTTGGCTGACTTCTTTACGAAGCCTCATCCGGTGGCTCGTTTTTAGTTTTTATTAGACAACCAGAGTTTGAGGGGGTGTTAGATTATTCTCTTTTATCTAAGTATTTAGTATGATAATTTGTTATTAATAAAGGGTAGTTTAGTCAGCCTTTCACTTAAGTGAGGGCATATGAATCTTTTCTTATAAATGGCGTCCTTAGATCTATTAGAGATTGGACGACCAGTTTTAGTTGTATTCTTCTCTTTTCTTTATTCAATACAGAATTTATTCCTTTTCTCCGAAAACCCTAGTTCCTTAATTCTATCAAAATGTTTGTGAGTTTTCCATGAAATAGTACTAAATATTGCTATTTGGTTTACAGGTAAAACTGGCGCAGGATTATATCACTAGAGAATCCCTGAACTGCGGGTTGAACCATCTCTTGCAGAGCCATGCGACCTCTGCAAACCAAGCCCTTAATGCCCGCAACATGTGCTGCACATCAGACATTACAACTACCCTGCCAGGGCAAATCCAGAACTTTGGATTGAATGATAAAGAGAGCCATACTGGGAGCTCAAGGGACTGCAGGTTGAGTCAAAATGCACTCGATGCAACAACAACTGGAGCATTTGCGGACCAAAACTTTTGGTGAGACCTGCCTGCCTTGAACCTAGCTAGCTGCAACTAGCCCAACTTTTCCAACAGTTTTAGCCCAATGTTATCGTGTTGGCTATGGTGATGTGGTCGTTGTGCTTGAGAATTAGGAGGATTTCCGTTGAAATCCTTTTGTGATAATAAAATAGAACGCCTGAATTTTGCGTCAGTAGTGCATGCACTGATTTCCTAGACTACTAGCCACTTTCCTAGTTCCTTTACAAGCTCCCTCTCATGTCCCTTACTAATTGTCTGGATTGGGAATCCAGAATAAACTACAATAAGTTCATTCATCATCTCCAATCCATACAATCAATGTGGGACAGAGGGAGTGTAAGTCACACTAGCTAGGTGTAAAAGAAATTAATCACATACATTTAACAAAGCAAAATAAATATTTAAGATAAAGTAATTTTTTACATTTAACAAAGTTGAGCAAATAAGTTACATACGGAGTATAAATATTGCATGAACTGAAAAAATCATTTGCCACCCATCATGAGTTCAAATTCGCTGAAATCAACTTTTCCATCGGAATTGAGATCCACCACTTGCACCATCTTCTCAAACTCCTCTATCTCCCGCCCCTTGGCCAGGCCCAAGCACTCCAGCACCCTCTTCACTTCCGAGGCCTCAATGAACCCGTCCCCATCCCTGTCAAACACCATGAAGGCTTGTCGCATGAGCTCCGCCTGCTTCCGGCGGTCTTGGTTGGTCTCGTCCCCATCGTCCGAGCCCAACAACTCCTCCGCATTAAGCTCCTCTTCCTCTTCTCCTTCCCTAAATCCAAACACGTCTTCTCCTTCCTCCACCAGACCAAGTTCCTTCACCACGCACCACGCCTTCTCCTTCTTTATCCTCCCCTTGGAGTCCATCCCGAAAACTGCCCTCAGCGCCCTCAAGGCCAGCTCGTCTAGGAGGCTCGACAGGGGGCCGGAGACGGCAGGGACTCCGTCACTTCCCGCATTGAGCTGGGCATTAGTGTTTGGCCTGAAAAAAGACTGTAAAGTGCCCATGACATGCATCCTGTTAAGATTAAGGAATACAAAACAGTGGCAAGAACTACTACGCTATATTATGCTATGCAAACAATGGCGGAATAATACAACTCGTAGTTCCCTTTTATAGAGTTGAGTTTGGTGCAATTGCCTTGTCATCGATGGAAACAGATGAAACAAACTTCGCAGAAATAACACAATTTAATGCAAGCATGCAGGTGCAAGTTGTTTATAGAAATAGTCGTCCAGCTGTTGAACATCTAAGTGTCCAACAGGGTTTTAAGAATTAAAAGAGAGGACAGAGGAGTGGGCTGGCTTGGTTGGGTTGGCAGGTAGAGATGGGGGAGACTTGTGGGGCGGTGTATACTTGCCCTGGTTTGATCTATTGATTTTCCTTTTTGATACTGGTTTGATGTACTATACGATGATCATACATCGCCATTGATGAAGCAAAATCATTGGAGTTTGACGGTGGAGATCGATGTATGCATGTGCCGGTGACTTGCCTCGGATCGTGCTACAATAAATGGTGTACTTTTTTAAAAAAAAAATTGCTGCAAGAGGAGGGCGAGGACAGTTCAGAGTTGTCTTCCGCGTATTTGGATTCCCTGCCACCTTGGAGTTCATTGTTTAAATGTAGCTCGATCCTCCAACAATCTCAACCCCGAAAATAAAACTCTAAGAGTGATGCTCATTGTTTATTATTCAAGAGAAATAGTTCGAATTAAATGTTTGTATCTGAATCCTGATGGTATCTGTGTTCCCTTGACTTTCTAAGCATTGGTAATTAACTTAGACAACATGATCGATTACTGATCTCATCAGCCTTCTTAAATTGAAGTGGATAGTGAGCACCGATGGACGCGTAATTAATGGAGCTCCAACTGACTGAGGCAAAAACTAACATTTCCTTTCGTTTATCTTGAAAGGACTATGTCGATAGCAAAATAAAAGTAACCCTAGACCTTTTTTTTTTGCCACTATGCTTACTCTTACGTTATAGAAGGGTACTTTTTCATTCATGTCAAAGTGGCATTTCATCCCACTAATGGTGGGAATTATGAAGATTAAGATATTTTACATGTTCACATCCTAGGCATTTCATCCAATCGTTAGGATTATGTGGACTAAGGTGAAAGTTGGATAGTACTGAAATGAAGTCAATTCATGAATTTCCCGAAAATAATCCACCTATTAAACTAACCTGTCATAATTACTGAACGAGATGACAATAACTGATCACAGAACTGTTCTTCACAATAGTTAGATATGTTCCATCGTCCTGGATGATGCGAGCTCGCTTCTGTTCATCCAATTCAGTTCGCCTGACCCGTTGTGATATGCACCAACTAAGTGAAGTCACTAACATTCTCAGTTAACGAGCATTGTTCATCATCTTTTATGATTAGTGTCTTGCTCTTCATGTATGGGCTACTTTGTATATTATTCCCTCCATTCACTTCAAGGCAATTAGCAAAAATAGCGTACCAAAATTAGATGATACTGTTTCCTAATTACTCTATTTGGATGGCCACCCGATAGTGAGCCTAAGTCGAGGTCGAGAGACCTCTATGACAAAAGGTGACTCACTCTCTCAGAAAGCCTAGGTTTTTAGAGTGAACCTTACATCTTAAAAGTGAGCAGGAGTATCTTCCTGGATGGCACAACTACAGTATAATCGCTTACTCATATAGTGCTCTCAGCTTCCTCCTACATGTGCTAAAGTGGTACACAGACATTTCCATGTAATAGTAAGGGAAATGTTTTGGTGACCCATCCTTGTCCTTTAATCTGGTATTGAAGGTGGGCCATGCTAGATGGACTCTAATAGTAATAACTTAGGGGCCGTTTTGGGCGTGTTAAAGCCAAAACATCCGATGTGGATTTTGGATGTCTACTGTAGCATCCATGTGTTTTCCAATATCTAGCTGGAACACGTCATGAGGTGTTTCAGCTGGACACTGGGAAAAAAGTTGGATGTTACAATATAGCAAAACATCCAGGCATCTATGTTTTTTTGGTGTTTCAGCTGGATAGGAAAAAAATATAGATACTACAGTATATCTGCAAAATCCACTGTAGATATTTGCTTATAATTACGCTCCAATCGGCTCCTTAATCACGCCCCAAACGGCTCATATGTGCTACGGTCACCGGCTCAATGCACGTTAAGAAGGTTGATGTCTGGGTTGGCCCAGCAACCGGGCCTGGTTTGACCCGTCCCGGCTACCAAAACCGGTCGGGTTCTAATTTCTAAACCAAACCATTCTTTACCTGGTCTAGGGTATTACTTTCCCAGCACCGGCTCTTCCTGCACTTCCACCGCCACCACCACCACTCCCGCCGGCCAAGGAAGAGCGAAGAGCCATCCATGAGTACGAAAAAGAAGAATTTTTATTTTTGATTCCGGTTATATTTGACTTCACACGAAAATTTTGGACTCGATTTTCTGCTTTCGCTATCCTTTGATGATGCAGTGAATTACTAATTGAATTTTGTTTTTGACGGAGTTTTGTACTTTTTTGGATTGGGGAAGTTGGAGTTTAGAGGATTTGTTGATTGGACATGGTTTCGTTTTTGTTCTGTTTGTTTTGCTGCAGCCATGAAGAGGCAGGGAGCGCCGGCAGTTGCTAAACGCGGCGGGCATGCGTCGAAGAAGCCTCGTTCTGATGATGGAAGGAGAGTTCGCAGCTCGTCTTTATCAGAAAATTCTTCCGGTACTAATTGTGTTGTTAGATTTTGAGGCTTTGTTTTCACAGTAGGGGTTTTAGACTCGATGGCAATGACATTGTTTGTTGGAATTTATGCATGAATTTTCAGTTCTGTTTTATTTTCCCGTTATATGAGTGCTAACTTCTTAAGATTAAATTGGTGGCACCGTAACTTCCAATTCGGTCTGTGTGTACAATGTTTGACCTTTAGATGTTAGAAAAATTTGTATCTAGGATTCTTTGTCACTGGTTCTCTTAGAAGTTTATCGCGATAGTACTATTCCAATGAGTATTTTATCATGATAAAACAGTTTTGTCTCGTCAGAATTTCCTATGCCTGTCTGTGTAAAGGTTATAATTTGCAAACCGCGATAACTTTCTATGTTTATTGCTTTGTGTAAATAGTTGAATTGGTATTGGTAGAGTGTAATTCGGTTTTCTTTTGCCTTTCTTTGGACAAGCATATAGATATGCAAAATTCATTCCTATATCTTATCTAATTACAGAGGAGTCTTCTTTGGATTGCACATCGAGTCATGATTCTGTAGGAGCTGTGGGTCAGGCGTCTTCTCTCTATGATAAATTGTTATCTACACTGGAATCTGGCAGTGTAGATATTCCAAAAGAGTCTAGGAGGCAGTAAGTATATTGTTTTGGCCCAATCATTTTCCCTGAAATGTACTTCCATTTGTTGTCTATTTCATACTATTTTATTATCAAAAGTGGTACATCATTGATCGTTATCTACGTGTATCTTACCATTTGTATGATGTTAAATATCGCTGGATATGTGTTTTTTTGGTTCGCCCTTTGATTTGTAAACATTCCAGCGACAGGAAGGAAGAAGATGATGATAAAACCATTTCTATCAGCATGTCAGATGAAGGGGGTAGTGGCAGCGAATCTGACGTAGACCATGAGTATGAAGGTATTCTTCTTCTTCTTCTTCTTGTTATTCACCGTTGTTGGCGTTTTTGCTTTCAATTTGGAGCAGATTATAAGTCACCCACTGAAAAACAGTTTAGAAGATGAATAGTGATGGGGACCAAGAATACTGGACTCACAACTTCTTTGGCTGACATTCAGGAAGAAAAAAATTGTGCTTCACAACACAATGATATCCGTACTTTTTGTTCAATATATCAGGATATCTGATTGGATGGATTCTTTCATTTACTTGAATAGGGTCTGATGATGAACTTCAAAACCAAAACCAAAATGGACTAAATGGCCGTTGCCTTGATGATCTTGTGGAGCATACCAATGACGATGAAGGTGATGAGTCTGAAGCCTTTGATGAAGATTACGTGACTGGCTTGGGAAGCAATGGTCAAGTAGCTGTTCACGAATCAACAAGGTATACGATAACATTTCTTTATTCGGTCTTTGTATTTTTTATGATATTTAAGGTAATTTTATTAGATTGTAACGGTGTTTAAAGTGTGTTTCTAGGCAAAGAATTGCTAAAACGCCTCAAAGGTGTTGGTGCAAGGCATTAGTCTTCAAATTGTAACTCCTTATTGAGTGAAAGTAGAATTTTTGGGCATGAGTCACACCTTACACTATTGAGGTGTACCTTAAGTCGAATGGACATCAACTTTTCTGCAAATTATATTCTTCTTTACCTTATTTAATATCCTGCATAGGATGAATTTGAATTCAAAATTATACGCCTCACCTCATGCCTTATAAATGATTGAATCATAGTTTAATACCATCCTACATTAAAAATTTAACCCGGTTAACCGAATATGAAAAGTAGCTTTGGATGGTTAGACCAGGTTGACCACATCAATGAAGAACGCTTTTTTTGGAAGTTGTATTGGAGCATTTAGGCTTTGCATGTGATTATATCAAGTTGTGGTTTGGGACATAGCTTGGTGCTTGGTCTTGCAGAAAGCATATGGTGTTAACACTTGACCTGGTTAGGCTTAACCTTTTAGATGAAAGCAAACTTTGGATGGTCAATTTAAGATGGCTACATTATGAATTGGGTGGGCATCCAATATATGCTTCTAGGATCTGAGCCTCAAATGAACATGAAGTCCTTAGCAACAGAGCTCTGGTTTGTGGAAGGGCGTCTGATTTTTCCTGTAGCTGTCCTGTATTTCTACTTGAAACAATAAGTAACTTAATTTCGAAATAATGTGATGAATTGTGTATAAATTCCAATCTATATGTTATTATAATGAAAATACTTAATGAGCTTATGGCTCTTACATAAATACAAAGTATATCCATGTTAAGCAATCAAGAGCCAGTTAAATTGATTCTTAGATGAAATATCAATGTGGGCTTTTGAGCACAAGAACTATTCGAGTGGGTTTTATTTGTCTATTTGGCTACATCTGATATTAATTTATTTCTCTCTTCCAATTTATACACGTAACATTAGGTCTTGACAGAAATTTTTTGTTACAGCTGTTTTCGTGCTCACCTTGAGCATGCTCTAACTCAAACTGAAGTAAGTGAATTGATAAATAAGAAGTGGAAGTATAAATGGGAGGCACCTGCTATTGACACACCGAAGTCAAAATGGGTTGGAACAGGAGAGACAGCTTTGAAGGTAGGTGTTGTTCATTTTTATTTTTGGCTGAATATTTTGTAACTAGTATCAAATGATTTAATTTTGTGATTGAAGTTTTACTGGGATATTAATCCAATCATGATGCCTTTTTTCTCGTAGGAGGTTCAGAGTACTGGTTGCCACAGTCTTTTGCAAAGTTTGTATAATCATTGGCTAAGAAAGTGTGATGGAAACAGTGATTTCAATTCCTCCAGGCTTGGGCGTTTCTTCTCACTGTGTAAGATATGCCGATTTTTTAGACAAAGAATCTCTTAGCATATTTTAAGCCAGTTTTTTCCCCACATCTACTCGGTTCATGAGCTGGGCTGAAAGTCTTTTACTATGTTATGAGTGAATCAGATTGAGGGTGTTAGTGAAAGTTGGTGGAAACTAGGAAAAAGGTTCTGTAGCAGTAGATGCTTGGCACTTCAATAGTGTTATAATCAGTTTTTCTGTTCTTAGTATTCTTTCATAGTACAGAGGAAGCAACGCTTTGAACTTTAATAGTATCCTTTTTTCTTTTAAAGTTTTAATTAACTTAGTTTTTCACAATGTTTCTAGATTTCATCTACTTTGTATAATTGTATGTGCATAGGGTTTGGTAGTGTCACTGATCTTCATGGCTGTTCTCATTTCAGCCCTATAGATGATGCCTGCAATGATTGAGCTACCAGTTACCACAGATAGAGGGTACCTTGGATGGGGCCCCACATTTACATCATTGAAATCCAAATTTTTTTATTGCTACAATATTGAAATTGAAATTGAAAGTAAAACTTTAGACATTAAGGCTCTCACGTGCAATCACTGAAATTTAAAAGCTTCAGAGTGGGAAGCCCACATCTCTAATTAGGTGATTTTTTGTGGAACTCCAGTCCATGGGATCTAAATTCTATTTGTAATGACCTCATAATCGAAGGTTCTGTCTATCAGCTGAAATGTGAGCAGTGATAGAGGGTAGTGAGTCTAGCAATGCCTCTAAGCTACTCCTGAAACTTTGATGTGCATACGTGATTGTTAATGTACTTTGTCCGTCTATATTGTAGGCAGCAGCTATCATGATTTAATGCACTGCAATAAGAAGCCCTTTTATGCCAGAGGCCAGGAGGAGGATTCAAGTATAATGGATGCTTATATCATGCATTCTGTAAGCCTTTTTTTGGTTCTTTTCAGTTGATTCACTTATGTCTTTTTTTAACAGTCTGCATTCTTCTGCAGCTGAATCATGTTTTTAGAACTAGAAATCTTGTGACAAAAAACGATGCCAAATTGGCTAAGCACAAGAACAATGGCAATGAAGAGATTATTTATGGTGATGCATTTCGTGATCAAGGATATTCTCGTCCCAAGGTAGAGCTAACTCCTTTTTTGTTTTCAAGTCTTGAATTTTCAATGATTTACCTGCATTAAAACGAGTATCTTGCTTTGTTATGCTATGAACGCGTGATACAGCTTTTTGTTGCAAGCCTTCAGCCTTGTGTGTTGCTTTTATTTGTCTTAGCAACTTCTGTTGCACTGTGCTTGTTTAGTTTTGTATTACAACACAGGAGCCGATCTATTTGGTCGTGCTGAATGCTAATGTACATGTACATTGTGTCTCAGCAATGGTATACACAACCATCTATCTCGTTAGGATCTAGTTATGGAAGAATTGTTATAAATTGTTCATTTCCTATTCCATAAGTTTACTTTCTTCAAAGGTACAATTGAACCAATTCTTAGCAGTTGTGAAGTAATAAGAGGTTTCTCATAAACTAATTTGTAGGGAAACATCATCATGAAGAGATAAAAGTTGGAGTATATGAAATGTGAAAGACCTTTTATTATTTAGCTCAAACAATCTATAAATATGGAATTAGGGAAGGCTAAAAGTAAAGAAAAAAGATAAAGAGGACAAGAGGGAGAGAGAGACTGATCTTCTTTGTGAGACGCTGGACTGGACACCTATTAAAAGCATTGCATTGAAATTTGAAGCCACAGTTTAATACTTAAATGTAAGACTACTGTTGTAGGTTTGTAAAGTAGCTAACAGCGTAAAACAACTTCTTATCCAAAATACCATAGCAAACAACTTCTGGGTGTGAAGTTTGTAAAATTTATGACCTGCTTGAAGCTGATTGCTTCTTTGCTCACGTGCGATTTGCACTTGTTGTGTGCATCACTGTTTATCTGCTTATGCATGAAAGCATCAGCGACCATAGGTATTTTTCTGCCCATTTGCAATGTGGCTTTTAATCCCAATGATAGTGGATGTTTAGACAAACTTATGTGAGCTTTTTTTAGAGGGTCGGCCAATCGAGCCAGCCCTACATAGGTTTCACAATTTATGTCGGACATATATCTTGATAGCCATACAGCACTTGGCAACTGAGGGCGATCCCATGTGAGCTCACTCATATTATGTCTGAAAAACTCAAGTATGCGCAATTTGACAAGATGACCGACATAGTATGCATAGATTAAGTTCAGTCATTGAGACTCCTGTCTTATTATTGTTCAATTCTCTTTGATTAACATGTTTTTATCTCTTCTCATGTTTCTTAGAGTATTTCGTTTTTGGAAGTTATTCCTTGATAGTATATTTCTTTTTTACCACCTCTTTATGTATATTTTATGGAGCTTGTTATATTTCTTAAGGGATTTGGATATTGATGCTCCACTGAGTGATTTGTTAGACAATGATTATACGTGTTTATGCATAATACTCTGCAGGTTTTGATTCTGTTGCCATTTAAAAGCATTGCACTTCGATTTATGAAGAGGCTGATAGAAATTTCTCCTTTGGTATGGAATATCTTCTTTCTTGCTTGTTTCCAACGTTTTTAGCTTTGAGATAATTGTCAGATTTTCTTAGTCTGTGGAGGAAGCATTTAACTACAGTGTTTTGAATGGAAGTTATAAATCATCATCATCATCGCTTATATAATTGACTTTCTACATAATTTTCCAATTGTTGGAAGAAAATGTATTCGACTTAGTCATGTTTTCATGATCAGTGATGCAGTGCATATTGGTGGTAGACAAAGAAAAAAAGTTTATCTACAAGATTCAGGGGAGTTGTAGATGTTTTCGGTGCCAAAATTTGTGATTTTTTGCAAGATATTTCTTCCTGGAAGAAAACACACCCTAACTAATTCTCAATTTTGGTAGTTATTGTTCTCCATGTAATTTTTTTCCCGCGTAATGACCAAAATTCAGGACTTCCCAAGGGTGGGAAACATGATTAACTACCTGATTAATTATTTGGTTGATGACATAAATTTGATTGAGCAGGTGGTTCATTATATGCTGCCTATATAAGCAGGTGATTATAGCATACCACCTAATGAAATCTGTGGTTGAATGACATATGGCACAAACTTTGCTGCCACAGGGAAATCCTGGGTTTTGATGTTACACTGGGGAATCCCTGAATGAATTTACACATCCATTTATTAAGCTGCTTCTACTTCATTATTTAAGAATATGTATTGCAAAATTGCAATATGAAAGCTGTTTTTTTTACATACCGATGTTTTTATATATTTTCAGGAAAATGTGAGGCAGAATGATTGGTTTTTTCGTGAGTACGGAATTGAGGAGGTTGAAGAAGATGTGAAAAAGACTTCTACAAAACCCAAAGACCATCAGGTTCTTTTTGGTGGCAACCATGATGATGATTTTATGTTTGGCATAAAGATTACCAAGTGAGTAGACATGTGTTGGTTTGGTTTTATTGATGTTCGTTGTTGGTCCTTTTTGTAACAACGTAAGCTTTTGGGAGAGTTGGTTTCTAAGATGTGATGGGAAAATATTTGTTTGATTCATGTGGTCCCGGATTTGCACTTTCCCTTAGGGCAATTACATAGGGTTATTTTATCTTTTGGGAGGATGTAATTTTGATTTCCGTTATTTTTATTATTTTTGTAGGAAATGCATAAAGATTTCGAGCAAGGATTTTGACACATCAGACTTGATTGTAGCATCCCCTTTATGCTTGTCATTTGTAAGCACTTTCTCTTTTGTTCACAGTGCCACATGTGATAGTTAGCCTAGATACCTGTCTTGAATGAGCTATTTTTCATGCTTTTATGTTGAGCCTGACTTAAGCTAAGGCCACTAAAATATGTCAGTTTGATTTTGGGTGGTTGATCACCACAATAATGTTTAAGTAATCACTGTTTATGAACTGTAACTATGATCAAATTCCTGATCAAGATGTTGCGCTCGAGACGTTTTCCCTGGCTGATGTGGTGTCCATGCTGCTCTTGCCAAATTTACCAAAACGTTATTTGTGTTGCTTTTGACATGTAGACTCTATCAAATAACCTACGTTTTGTCTAATTGCTGTCAAGTTGTAACTATTGTTGCTTGACACATATTTGGCAATGAAAAATTTAGTAATTGTATTTCTTGAAAACCTGAAAAAAGCTTGGAGACAGAATATATATGGCCTAATAATTTTCACTTATATGTCTGCAGAAAATAAATGAGGCGAAAGATGATAAGACAAAAGATGTTGATTGTCTCTCCTCAATAGAGGTACAATTCTAAAATTTGTTCAACCTTAGAAAACTTGCATTTTTCAACCTAACATATCTTATAGCCTACGTGGATGTTTCCTTTTTTGTGCTCTGTCATGTATATATTTTTTACAATAACGAATTACTAGATTTAGGGATTTAAGTAGCTTAACATTTAAAAATGTTGAAACTAGATGCCCTTTACTTATTTTTCTAATGGCTTGGCTTGTGAGGCAGGTACTAGTGATTGATCATGCAGATATAATGGCAATGCAGGTAGTGTAGCTTTTATGTTTTACACCTTCTGCAAATTTGGCATGTAGGTTCATCTAACATACTTAAACAAACAACTTATTGCAGAACTGGTCGTATGTAAGTTCAGTAGTTGAAAAGCTGAACCAAAAACCGGTAAAAAAGTGTGCTGATATTATGCGCATCAGACAGTGGTAAGCTATTAGCACTAATTTAATGAGTATTGGTATCAATGAAATTAAGGCTAGGGTTAATATTGGCCCATATTGTACTACTTCTTTGGATTAGATTGTGCAGTGAGTCAAAAGTAGATGAGATAATATAAGGCTCAGAGACTCTCTTCAGTTGAATTATGTTCCTGGTCTTTGTATATCTTGCTTACATTTTACGTTATATATGTGTTTCGCTAAGAGAATAGCTACATTTTGAGTTTAATGCAACATAGTATGAAAATATAAAGGAATCTTTTTTTATCTTAACATTTCTTCATTAGGTATTTGGATGGATATGCACGATTCTATCGCCAGACAATATTGCTTGGTTATTTTCCTAACTCAGGTATAGATTCCTGTTTTTGCTACTAGTCAACTATCATCCACAAAAAATATGTCTATCATGTTATTCTGATTGGTGCTTTTGTGAACTCTCATTCTGAAGTAATGACATAATAAAAGACTGCATGCTTGCAACAATTTAAAGATATATTTTATGTACATAATATATGTGTGTTTTTGTTATTTGTTGCAGAAATGAATTTCCTGTTCCACAGCTTGTGTCTTAATTACGAAGGGAAGGTATATTGATAAGAGCCCTTACTCTTACTTCCTCTTAGCTATGAGAGAACCATTAGTAATTATCTCATTTGTTCTAGGTGAAGTTGGCTAGTGAATATAAAGGGATTCTTTCAAAAGTTCTGCTTCAAGTACGACAGGTAACATTGCAAAATGTTGAGTACTCAGTTGTCTGTTCTTTAAGTTCTTAAGTTGTTTGGCGAAATGTCTAGTTATGCTGACCACCTTGGGGCAAACATGAATTTGATGAGATTTGGTGGCACCTTTTAAGAATAAATCTGGGCAATTATGTCTCTGAGAGATAGCCCAAAAGTTTTGCCAAAGTAGTTAGAATAGAATCGCACACAGCACATAAGTTCTTGAGAAGAATTTTACCTTTTTATTCTCAGAATGTCTTCAACATATATAGCTTTCATTCTCCCGCAGCTCTATAAGCTGCCTTTCCTTCAAGTCTAAGCAATGTGACCAGCATCGACAGACCTGTACATGATAGCAACACGTGGATTCAGACATTTAAGAAGTATAGTCCTATAAAATATACTCCCTCCATCCTGTTTTAATAGCTTTCTCAAGGGAAAACTTGATTTTTATTGAATGGTGGAAATCAAAGCTAAGAGAGACTTTCCGGGGGTGGGGGGATGCGGGGGAAGAGGTTTAATATCCACTTCAATTAAGGCAGACGGAGCATCTAATATGGCATCTAAATAGGACGGAGGGAGTATGTTTCAAGACAGTGTCTGCTGTACCACGGTGCTGTTCTACCGAACCTGTATACCATGTCAAACCATAAGTCAAGGAGACTGGACGTTCAATTTTTTTGACACAGGCTCTATCTAATTTGATCAATGCTATTAATCCTTTGATTGCTTACAGGTTTATGAGAGGTTTCCTGCCCCTTCTGTTCTGGAAGCTGATGACTCACGCTTCACCTATTTTACCACAAAGGTCAGTGATCATACATGGATTGCCGAGAGAGAGCTCAGAAATGTATATGAAATTTTACATGTAAATTAAGGTTCAAGTGTGATGACCTGCACATCTGTTGTTGCAAAGCTTCATGATGCTCCTTTTTCTCAGCAGTGATGCTTTGTTACTCGTTTGTTCTGCTGATGTGTGAGTTATGTCTTTCATAGGCTAGATCAATTGCAGCTTAAGAACTTTCTTTTTTTGTTTCAGATATACCCAAAAATAAAGGATTCTGTTGAGGTATGTTTCTTGTTCTCAAATATAAAACATAATGAGGCCCAATTGTATGCTTACTTGTTTATATTGATAAGCTGATGAACCAATATTCACAGGGTGGGATAATGCTGTTTACCAGTTCGTATCTTGATTTTGTTCGGATACGAAATTTTTTGCACTCTGAACACGCTTCTTTTTGTTTTGTATCAGGGTAAGATGAACTATCTGTTAAATAATAGTTTTTTTTCACTATGATATCACTTGAAATTTAGAAAACAATTTTTGTGAAGGTCAGTGTGGTCTGCTTTTACATTTTGGATTTATGAAATACGTATTACTTATTTCTAGGTACACTGAGAAAAGGGATATTCCTCGTGCACGATTATGGTTTTATGAAGGAAAAAAGAAAATCTTAGTTTGTGACGAGAGATTTCATTTTTTAAACAGATATAAGGTATGTATCTACAGCCAAGCACTATATCAGTCAACAGTGAATCTTGTTTGTTTCTGGTGCTTTATTACTATTTGCGTCTCATGTGTCTTTCTTTTCTGTTAATCTTGTTAGATAAGGGGTGTAAAAAACATTATTATTTACTCCCTTCCGGAGCGGAAGGAATTTTTCCCTGAGGTAACTTTGTACTTATTACTTTTCTTAACTATAGTCTGATTTTATTTTGTTTGGACCATCTTATGCACGATCTGAACGCATGAAAATCTTATGGCGTTCTATGTATTTCTCTTGTTTTTTTTTTCAGCTTCTGAATATGCTAGATGAAACCACGAACTTGACTTGCACAGTTTTATTTTCACAATTTGATAATATCCAGGTAAGATTAATTTTAACGTTTGTCCACTTTGTGAAATTTAAGAAAGTTAAAGAGGTATTTGTCGGTAAGAATATTTTTGATATTATGTTGTATTGAATTAAATTTCGTTTGTTATTAAAAGCTTGAGCGGATAGTTGGAACGCCATATGCAAAAAGGATGCTGTCATCTAACAAGGACATGCTCGTTTTCGCTTAACAATTGAAAGCTCCTCAAGAAAGTGATATGATATGAAGTTAGCTGTCATCTTGTTTATGGAGGTGTTATGGAGTGTGGGCGGCCATAACATAGTGGTGACATTCACCATGAGCAAGGGAGGATTGAGAACACCGGCAGAGGGGCAGGGCCAACTGGGCCTGCCCTCCACCCCACCACCACTGGCTCCGCCTCTGTCCATGAGCCAAGGCGAATCATTGATATGAGATCATCAGACTATGACGGTAGTGGTTGGGCTTCAGCTTTATGGTTTTCACATCAGGGGAAAGAAGGGGGCGGAAAGCCAGGGAAATGAAAAATTTTGTACTCAACGAGGTTGTTTTTTATATATTTTTTTTATTTAGCAAAAAAATATATTATTCTTATTTAGCCCATGGTTAGCAACTGCATATATTCATATATTTGTTATTGTCAGACTGTATGTGCGTGGGCATGAAATTTTCTACTTGCATAAAATTATTAGCTATATTTTATTATGTTAGTTACATGTATTGCGTTGTCCCCAAAAGGGGCCTTAATTCAGCTATTGCGATGAAAGCATCCAGTTTCATTTTGGTGAAAAAGACAGGTTATTTACCGTCCAATTAAGACAACATGAAAATGTGTCTGAAACCTCATTATATTCGTGAAGACAGATTATTCACTGCCCAATTAATACAAGAAAATGTATCGACTTCGTCATGTATCCATTACCATGGCATCGACCAGCAGCTTATGAACTTGTGTTTATCATGGTATTGGTGGCATTCTGCAGCTTGTCCTTGGGCTTTGTGGGGCTGCCATCTCGACGTGATCATTCCAAGAACAAAAACAAGAGATATAGGAAAGAGAACTTTCTATTATTAACTTATGCTGAAGGGTGGCTAATTGTCTTCTTACTATCAGATTATTATAATTAAAAGTGACAAGGATACTACCATAGGATTTGAGTAGTTCATATCATTTTTTAACAATAATGATTCTTCTTCGAGTTCCTACGTTTTCCAACTGGTTTATCTAAGAAGTCATTCCATTTAAAGGGTTCCTTTGTATAGTTTAGACTCAACTACATATCTGACAAATTGTGCCATAGCATTGATCCGAGACATTGAGTTGCTAACTGTTCCCAAGGAAGTCATGCCCACCCATAAACGAAGGAAGGGGTTGAACTTCCTTATGGTACTACTCCGTCGTAGAATGTCCAACCAGTCACTCTGTCATTTCAATTTTCGTATTTTTCGTTTTGGCTATCAGATATAATTTTTGGAGGAAATATTATCTTCGTCCCATATTAATAGTCTCATGTGAAAAAACTGCTTCGCATTAAAAGTTCTGAGTGAAACAACAAAAAGTTAGCATTCTAGTAGTTACTTCATATTTGCCATGTTAATGAGCCGTTTGGGGCGTGAAAAATCAGCTCCATCTACGTGGATTATTTTGAAAAAATCCACCGGTGGATAAAGTGGATAATCCACTCCCCTAAAGATGGATAGTCATAGTCCACCTACTTAAACGTGGCCAAATTACATCGGCATTTAAGGTCTAAATTATATGTGGTCCCTATTTTCTGCAAGATATATTTCCTTTTGGCTACACCACCGACCTTGTTGACCAGGAAGCAATAGCGGAGCAGAAGCTGGTAAGAACTAGTAAGACTTTTCGTCCAAAAGAAAAAGGCATTCCTCTCTATTTTCAGCCCAAAACAAAAGAGAAACATTAAACAAGACTTTGTAAGACTAAACAATTATCTTTCCAATCGAATCCCATTTAATGTAGACAATTACCCAGGAGAAAAGCAGTGTTGTTATCTCAAAGCCTTAATCATCAAGTGGCATTTCAGTAACTCCGCAGGCAGAGCTTCGGCTTCCCGCTTTCGCTTTCCTTCCAGAATCCAGACCGCTCTGGTGGCCGGGCGCCGGCCGCCCTCCGGTCAGACAGGATCTCCGGTGGGACCCACTTCCAGAACCTTCCTCCACTCATCGAGCTCCACGTCATCCGGGCTTCCCATGCATCGCTCTCGTTGATTTCCGCGTGATGTTTTATTGACTGCTTTTGGACATTCCCATTCATCCCTTGCTTCCCGGGTCAGAGATTCTTTTTCAGAAATTTTCTGAACAAATTTAGGGAATTTTTGTCAATAATTTTCTAATTGGATCTCATCTTCAGATTCGTGTACGTTTCGGTATCTGAAATTTGTTTCAATTTTGAGCTATGATTTTCCTAGTTTCATAACTCGTATTGGCGATGAGATTTGATTAGTGGTGAAATGATGTGTTTCTTGTTTGCTCAACTGCTCAGGCAAAGCAATTTGAGTTCTTGTTTTAGCATTGGGTTTCGTTGATTAATTCGATGGGATGGGCAAGCTTTTACCGGAGGCGCGCCAAAGTATTTGCTGTTGCTTTGCTTGTTTATCTGGATTATAAGGTCTGTCCAGCTCACAAGAATACTGTTTAATTTGAGCTGGTTTTGTACTTTACATGAATTCATTTATTTGTTTTATCGCCTGATGGAACGTTACAGTAGGTTTTTCTGAGCTCTAGGATTTTTCCTTAATTTGTTATTTTGTACTGTGTGATGGATGTTCTTGTTTTCACTTTTTAATGTAGACAGTACAAAAGAAGGGAAAATGGATTAGTAGAGATAAGAAGTCTGTGCTATGGGAAAAAGCTCATCAGCGCAATGCGAAGCGAGTTCTTCGCCTTATCATAGATTTGGAAGGGATGTGGGTGAAATTTGGACAGTATTTATCTACACGCGCTGATGTACTTCCTGAGGCTTACATATCCCTTCTGAAGCAGTTGCAGGACTCTCTCCCTCCTCGTCCTTTAGAAGAGGTGAGCTTTGTTTAGTTTTTAAAATGCAGAAAAAAAGACCAAAAAGACTTAATTGTGTCTTTTTATACTTAGTAGTTCTAGTTTACAACACAAATCAAAATTTGCTATTAGACCACCCAAGATGTATTGTAGCCTATATCAATAAAGATGGACTACGATACTGCCTTAGTTGTGCTACTTGGATCTCTCATGGTTCTGGAAGAGGTCCCAGGGTCAAATCCCATTGGCGGATAGTATGTGAGGGTGCACGACTCTTACCTATAAAAAACAAAGTCAAACAAAAATCGGGATTATACTTTAGGGATTTTCTCTGTTTAATCTTATTAAAATGCGTATGCAGATGCTTTATAAAAAAAATTGTATGCAGATGCATTCTGATAAAAATGTTGGAAAAAATAATGTTTATAAGATATTTGTATTTGCCCCATCACACGAGACATCCAGCATGCAGATCCTGTTGTCAATTTCTGCCCTGGTGAAATTCTGTCTTCTGAGTCATTTGTTATAACATTTTAAACTTCACCAACCAAATATATTTTCCATGCATAAAGCTGATAAAATACCATCCATTGTGAATATTTACTCTTGTTTTGGGTCTGAACTGTATGATGGTATTTTTTGACAAACAAATTTTGATTTCTAACATGTACTCATGTACAATGTCCATCTATTTTGGTGGCTGTGACCAGGTTTGCCGCACAATAAAGAAAGAGTTAGGGAAGCCTGTGGATGAAATTTTTCAAGACTTTGTCAAAACACCTCTAGCAACTGCATCTGTACGACGATAACTAAATGCTTCTTGTACATCATCTATTTGAGATTTTGTAGGTGCTGTTAGACAATTATCTGGTAAACCTCTACATATATGACTTTGTGCTTTCCTGATCCAGATAGCTCAAGTTCATCGAGCAACTTTGAACAATGGGCAGGAGGTGGTTGTTAAAGTCCAGCATGAGGGCATTAAGGCCATCATTCTAGAGGTTAGAGGGACTTTCTGTTTTTAGACTCTTAAAGATATGTGATGATGGTATCAATTCGTTACTTGAATCTTATCAATTTTCAGGATCTAAAGAATGCTAAGTCTATAGTTGATTGGATTGCATGGGCAGAACCACGATACGACTTCAATCCACTAATAGATGAGTGGTGCAAAGAAGCCCCAAAAGAACTTGACTTTAATCATGAAGCTGGTATTATTAGACATTATTCTTCAATCATTTATATACAGGGTTTTGCCTTAGAATTTTAGTCCATATATGCAAGGCTTCTCCTGATTAGTTAATGGATTGAGAATGTAGCAGGTTGGAATACCTCTTTATTCCTCATAGTTGACATAATTTGCATTGATGTTTTACACTGCAGAAAACACAAGGTTGGTTTCCAATAACCTATCTCACAAAACTGAAAATGGGGACTCAACTCTTTATGATCACGTAGATGTGCTGATTCCTATAGTTATTCAGGTATTATAATGCCTAGTGTTTCGGATTGGTTCTTTATAGGTTTGCTTTTGCTTCATTTAGCTCACCTAGGTTGTCTGATGCAATTTCGTATATCTGTAGTCTACTGAAAAGGTCTTGATTCTAGAGTTTATGGATGGGATTCGCATAAATGACAACGATGCGCTGGAGGCATATGGTATCGACAAGCAAAAACTTGTTGAAGAGATTACTCGTGCTTATGCTCACCAGATATATGTGGATGGGTTCTTTAATGGTGATCCTCATCCAGGTAAGCCTATACTTCTCTTGTTCTAATGTTATGCTTTCGCATCTTCAAACAATTAAATTTTGGTTGCTTGTGAAAACCTCACGTATTGGTTGATTAATATATTTATCGGCAATCATACAGTTCTGTGTCCCACATAGTCTTATATCAGTTTTCATGTAGGGTCGTCTTTGATTGAAATTTATGTCCAAGTGTCTTATGAATGAGGTACTTTTTTCTGTTAGGGAATTTTCTTGTCAGCAAGAATCCTCCTCACCAGCCAATTTTGCTCGATTTCGGTCTAACAAAGTTGATATCAGGCTCTATGAAACTGGCCCTAGCCAAGATGTTTCTGGCAGCTGCTGAGGTATGTATTTATCAAAAAGCATTAGTCATAATAATCTCAAGAAGCCCCTTGTCCCAATGATTTGAGGTCGGTGATATGGATCTTACGTCTCCACATTAGCTTGCTTTGTGCCACCTCTTTTATAAGAGAGCATGGTCATATCCTTTCTTATTAGTCCAAATTCTCTTAGGTCTCGCTCTTCCTCTTTGGGCTTCTTCCACTTGCATCCACTCCATCCTTCTTGCTGGGCCATCCCTGGTCTTCTTTGCATATACTCTACCAATGCAACCTTTAGTCCCTAAGCTTATTCCCTCAAGTGATAAGGACTGTCTTAAAACGGGTCTCATGTTACTTTCAAGAGCCACTTTCAAGATCTACCCTCAAGTCATGGTCATATCTACTTTCAAGATTCTTTGTTCTTTTTTTTTTCATGTTTGAAAGAGTTTTCACAATAATTTTCTTTTGCCTGAAGGGTGATCATGTGGCACTGTTGTCAGCATTTGCTGAGATGGGACTTAAGTTACGTCTGGATTTACCAGAACAGGCAATGGAGATCACCAATGCGATCTTCCGCACAACAACACCAGCATCTGAAGCTCTTGTGTGTCAGCTGTAACTTTTGTTTGGATCATTGTGGTTAGTCTGTTTGATTAACCCTAAGATGCTTAATACTAGTTTCTTTTCCTCAAGGAATCCATGAAAGCTATGGCCAATCAAAGAACAAAGAACATGAAGGTCATTCAAGAAAAGATGAAACTTGGAAAGAAGGAGATGAAACGTTTTAATCCAGTGCGTTGTTTGTGTTCACTGTGACTTCTTTTGCTAAAAGTATACATGCTTTCTTATGGATGTTCATTTGCCTGTCTGGCACCTTTTCTGCTAGGTTGATGCCTTTCCTGGTGATGCTGTCATATTTTTCCGGGTTTTAAATCTTCTTCGAGGTCTTCATTTTTCTTAGCTCTTGACATTCATACTCCTCATTATTGGGTTGTGTGTGCTGACTTGATACTTGAATTGCTTTAGGCCTTTCATCCATGCTGAATGTTCGCATAGTTTATCTTGATATCATGAAACCATTTGCAGAGACCACCCTGCAAGCGTGAGCTTGTTATTTGCTTATTTGAAGTTTGACTTGTATATTAAGTTCATCATCTAAGTTACCATTGTAATTGGGTTTCTATGGTTGGTTGAAATTCTACATGTTTGCATGGAATCCAGAAGCATTACAGGTGGATCAGCCTCACATCAGCAGTGGATTTACCCAACACCCATCCTTTCAGACGTTGAGAGTAAACTGAGACAGCTCCTAATAGAGTTGGGGAAGGAAAATGTTCTTGGGATTCAGGTACATGTGTATAACTGATCGCCTTTTCTGTTTTTTTGTAAAATAAAACTTGGTTTGTTGTCCTATCTGAATCTTTTCATTCTGTTTAAAGTGGTACTGAACTTTTTGAGCTGACTACTTGTCACAACCATCAGAACTTTACTAACAGAGATATTGCCTTAGACTTCTTTACACCCTTTTAACAATGGTTCTGTTGCGGCTAAAATTATAATAAAAAACACTACCTGTGTTATCTTGTCTATATTCATGGTTTATGTTTTGATTTCATTGCATGGAACTTCAATTATGTTGTGCGCCAGTGCATCTGGAAAAGTAATAAGTTCCTCTCTTATGCTGAATGTATTGGTACTTTGTGAGTGTATTTAGGTGATTAGTCCATATGAATTTGTTTACCAGGTTATGTTTATTTATTGTCTGATGAAAGGTGATGTTAGTTAGTACATTAAAATAGTCCATTCCAGAGGATTTCGCAAGTGCTTGGCATCCCTTCTAACCATCTAAGAAGTGATGCAATGTCGTTCTTTATTTATCAATTTATTTATTTGTTTTTGTAAATTATGTGTTCGTAGAATCTCTAAATGAAGATATCATTGAATGAGACTTGTCCCTTTTACTTCTATATATTCACATAATTGAGAACAATATGTTTATTTGTGTAGATATGTGCCTACAAAGATGGAGAGGTTATTATAGACACTGCTGCTGGTGTGCTTGGAAGATTTGATCCTCGGCCTGTTCAGCCGGATTCACTTTTTCCAGTTTTTTCAGTAACTAAAGGGGTTACTGCTGGACTTTTGCATTGGTTGATTGACAAAGGGTATGCTAAAGTTGTTTGCCTGTGCATTTGTCTGTTTGGGTCGGTCAGGGCTTGATATGCATTGTTGAGCCTGTTGATAATCTGTATGTTTGTCTATGGCTCTATGCATCTGTCTGTTTGGCTGGTCTGGGCTTGATATACATTGTTGTCTAAGGCAACTAGGTATCTGAAAAAGATTTCTCCAGTATTAAGATCTACTTCTGCAAGAGTCTTCATGTCTCCTAGTTGTTGACTCTTCTTGTCAAATATACTTCCTCTAATAAGGATTACTTAGTATACAAGCTGTAGCATGAAAGATGCTATAAATTGTCAGATGAATAAACTCCATCTAGTTTAATGGTTCTTCTTTATATTTATTGAGAGCTATATCTCTAGGAGAAAAGATTATAGTTAGTTCATTATTAGTATTGTTGTTTTGGTCTTCATGTTTAACTCTGAATTGGTTCAGCGTTGTCTCTCATTGGTATGGTAAGATCTTAGAAAAAATTTCAAGAGTTTGATTTCAATGGATTATGTCCGATTTATGGATTTTTCTTGCTTCTCGAGAAATTATCTACAATTGAGTTTCCTTTGCAGAAAACTAAAGATGGAAGAGAATGTTGCAAGTATTTGGCCAAGTTTTAACTCCAATGAAAAGAAGCAAATAAAGGTTTCAAATTTCTCCTCATTGAAGTTGCTTGAAATCTTGTCGGTCCTGAGTAAAGTTTAAACCCTCTTTACATGTTCCCTCACTAGGTTCACCACGTGCTTAATCATACTTCTGGGATGCACAATGCTATGGCTGACATCACGAGGGAAAACCCTTTATTAATGTGTGAATGGCAAGAGTGCTTGACTAAAATTTCTTCATCCACACCAGAATCTGAGCCTGGCTCCCAGCAGTTATATCACTATTTGTCTTTCGGTTGGCTTTGTGGTGGAATTATAGAGGTAATTACATTTGTCTTGTAGCCATTCTAATCACCTAAATAAGTATTTATGGCATTGCAGTTCATGTACTCACATAGGGAACCAAGTTACGTCTTTAAATTCATCAAAAAAATATTTTCGTTGTAAATTAGGCCTAAATAATTGCCACAGATTTTTTAAATAAGACCAACTTGATCGTTTAAGGAAGAAATATATTTAGTGAGCATATACATTTTTTTATCCCTAAACTGTTGGGAAATAGCGCTACTTGATTATGATTATAAACTTTTAATGGGATCTTTGTGCGGTTTCAAGGAGATGCAATGTCTGCAATGTCATTGCTAGATGGTCTCCCCTATCTATGCATGCTTGATATCTGAAATTTGATATTTGCCAAGGCATTTGGATCACAGTTGTAAAAGTTCTAGCAGGTTCCAGCAGGTTGACTGGATCTTGTAATTGATAATTGACTTAAGTTTTCAAATGGTGCTCACAATTAATAATGGACTTAACTTCTAGCACCCAATGCTGTCTTATTGACTTACATTTTCAAATAGGCTGTTGCTTGTAGGCTGTTTGAATCTCATAATTGATAGTTAAATATATTTTTTTCAGGTAGTGCTTAATTACCTTTCTGTGAGGCTTCTGATTTTCATATTTTAATTGCATTGGTTGCTCTTATGAAAAATGACTACCTTAATTGTTTGCCTTGTTTCATTTAAACACACCAGCATGCATCTGGAAAGCCATTTCAGGAGATTTTGGAGGAAGCCATCATTCACCCTCTCAATGTAGAAGGCGAGCTATATATTGGAATTCCACCAGGCATGTACACTATATTTTCAAAGTCTATATAATAGAGCTTCATTTTATATTTTTTATGCTTCATTTCCATATATCCGTTGATTGTATTCACAAACTCTTTTATACAGTAGATATACTAATAAGTTGCCAGTGAACTTTAATCTAACTATTAACTAAGTTCTGGATGTTGTAACTAGAAATAACCGTGCTCTCAACAGATATCTTTTCAAAACATATTGCTGTTGACTACTTTTTAACACCAAATACATAATAATCATGCTCTCATCAGATTCTTTCTATTTTTTTCAGGTGTGGAATCTCGGTTAGCAACTCTGTCTGTCGATGTGGAAGATCTCAAAAAGCTATCTGGAGTTATGAATTCAAACCAACAAGACATTCCCTCCAGCTTTCAACCGAGCAACATCTCCGATCTCGTGAAAGGTCTACCTGTTCTCTTTAATATGCTTGCCATAAGGCGTGCTATCATCCCTTCTGCCAATGGACACTGTTCAGCCCGTGCATTAGCACGATATTATGCGGCTCTTGCATCAAGTGGTGAGGTACCACCCCTTCACACAACCGCAACTGGGACACAGCTTGGTAGCCATACTCACATACCTAAGTTTCCTTCCTGGAAAAAAGGCAAGAACAGCAGTAAGGGCAGTAAGGGTGAAGAAACAGAGAACACACAGAAAACACTAGGTAGGACTGCTAACGCTAAGCATGGTAGTGACATTACTTCAGATAACAAGTATGGTGGTGTCTCCAATGGTAATATATCAGATGTCCATCCCAACCGTAACAACAAAGACAACAGTAGTTCTCGTAGAATGTTTAACAACCCTAAAATTCATGATGCATTCATGGGTACGGGTGAATACGATGCATTGGCCATCCCGAATGGAAAGTTTGGGCTCGGCTTCAGGAGGTATAGATCCAGTGATGGAGTACTATCAGGCTTTGGGCACTCGGGCATTGGAGGGTCCACGGGATTTTGCGACATTAAACATAACTTCGCCATGGCTGTGACAGTAAACAGGATGTCCCTCGGGGGTGTGACAAGAAGCATTGTTCAGTTAGTTTGTTCAGAGCTGGGGATTCCCGTGCCTGAGGAGTTTTCAGCATCAGGGGCGAGGGGCCCCGACATGCAGCTCGGATATGGATCTAACGTTTAATTTGCAGTAGGTTTGTACTCTGTAGATAAGATTATATCTGTAATTTATACACTGTTACGATGCAGTAGTGTTCTTCCAGGAGGGCTGAGATTTGAGGTTGCTCTCGATCCCCCTACTGCGTGATTGTCATGTAATTTTACACTATACAACTACAAAGCTACAAAGGCATACGGTTACAGGAACAACAACACATGTACCTTCGTAATAAATGAATTCTTTTGACCCGCCCATTTCAGTGGGTGGTTTTCATATCACTGGATATTGTGAACTGTGTGCCTCCTGAAATAGGCTACATGGGAAAGATGGGCATCATGGTCAATCCTTTGGCTTTTGATGTCTCGACAGGACAATGCCAATGCGTTTTCATTCTCCAAGACTTTTTTTTAGTACAACTTAAAGACTCAAACGTGTAACCTTCCAATTCTTAGCCCAATTTATGAGGAAAAATTTTATATTTAATTTAGTTCATATCTTATTTCTTAGGAAAAAATTAATATGCACCCCTGCTCAAGTGTGTCGCTGTGAGCCATCAGAGGATTCCTCTCCTCTATTAATGTGTGCCAATGTATAAATAACTGTCGGCTCAGATGTGTGCAACTGTGCATCGGTAAGGATCTATTTCGTATCCGGAACCATCACACTTAATCGGCCCTTTGTTACTCCCTCCTTTCGGAATGCATGAATAATTATGAACAAGTTTTTTTCAAAATGAACTAGGATATATGTTCATAATAATCCTGGACGGAAAATAGCTATTGAATTGGAATTTGTTGAAAAGAAAAACCCATCCTATTAGACCAGGAAAACTGATGAAAGTAGAGTAAAAAAACTAACCTATCTGTTACACACCTATTTAAAAAAGATTAGACCTAGTAGATACTTACATTTGCCTTCTCCCATTGCTCATCTAAAAACTAGCAACTCTCCCCCACCCCCAAAAAAAAGAAAAAAGAAAAACTACAAATTAGGCCTCAACCCATGTGTCCTTCTCCCATTGCTTGACGATCTCCTCGTAGCCTTCTGCCGAATTAATGGCGAACTCCGTCAACGAACTGACGGCAACCGCCATCCCCGCAAAGAGAACCTTAACGGCGACTTCCGCCGTCTTCTCCTCCGTCAATTCTACCGCCACCATCTCCCCACCGCCGCCGCCGCCGCCGCTCATCCGCCTCAACGACCGGCTGGCTGCCGCCTCCTCCTCCTTCATCTGGCTGTGCATCGACCCAATGCCCGCGGCGAAGAAGTCGAGCCCTTCGGTCACGGAGGATTCGTCGAGCCGGTCGAGGGACCGGGACCAGAGGACGCAGAGCGAAAAGATCGGCGGCGCGGGGCCGGAGCGGCGAGGGGAGAAGGGAAGCTTCTCGGTGTCTTGGGACCTGGCGCAGCGGAGCGCCCACCCGGTGAGGGCCCTCACGTAGGATCGCTGAGCGGCGATCCAGGACTGGAAGCAGGCTCGCCAGTTCCGGAGCTCGGACTCCAGGACGGAGGCGGAGTGGGCGAGCGGGCGGCGGCCCTCGGGGAAAACCAACGGCGAGACTTTGTTCGAACCCTTCGTTGGCGTCGAAGCCAGGAGGAGCTTGGCTTCATCAACCGTGTGTTTCTGGCAGCTGTGTACCTCCCCCATTGTCCGCCACATCCTCGCCAACCTGCAATCCCCCAAAGAAACCGTGATATCTCTCTGATTTCGATAACAGATGGAGGATGAATGGTGTGGCTGAGTGTAATTACCCGTGAATCAGTTCGATGAGCTGAGGGTGAAGCTCCTCGTCGCGCAGGGTTTCGATCCGCTTGGAGATGGATTCGACGGAATGTATGGAGACTTGGATTTGGGTGTGGAGGTCTCTGATCGCCGCCCTGGTTTTGTCTACCACGGCAGGGTCCTCCCCCTTCACGTCTTGGCACTGCAGTTGCAAGCACTTCTTCTCGTATGCTATTCGTATCCTCTCCCCAGACTGCCATTAAAACATCTTCAATTTGCAATCCAGAAGGGGGATCAAGAACTTGAAAGGGAATTAATTGGGTTGTAAGAATTACCTTGACTTGATCATAGAGCTTCTTCTCCCATGCATACAAGCGGTCCAAAGTGGACTGATGGCTTCCAGAGAACATCATGCTAGAATCCTCGGAGATGTCCCTGCTACTCTCATAGCCTCCGTCTCCTCTCGAGCCGGAGGAAGCAGTGAACACCCTAGATGATGTCGAACACGACGACGCTGATCGGAACAACGCAACCGGATTCAACATTTTGGCAGCTGCACCAAATTCAAACAATGTCACCTTCCAGAACTCTTTCAATGCCGAGATGATAAGGATCAAGCACTATACTCTTATTACAAGTGACATACCTGTGAGCTCGTTTGAAGTAGAATTTTGGGCAGTACTGGCTTCCAACAAAGTAGATATTTCAGTGGCCACATTGCAGATTTCTGTGAATTGGGTCTCCAGATCCTTCATCACCTCAGCCATGCTAGTTGATCTCCTCCTATTCACATAAACTGTAAAACCAGGCGTCTCCTCGCCTGCATCCGTCTCGCCCAGTGCAGTCTCATCTTTATTTACTTTCAATTGAGCATTCTTTTGTGTTTCAGCTAGTTCAACATTCTCTGTGGTTTGAGATTCATGTCCTTTGGCTTCATGTTCACTATTATCATCACTTGTAGCAGCTTCATCGGTTTCATTCTTTGCAGAGCTGCCCGAATCAACCTTGGCTCTCTCAGCTCTATTTTGTATGCTGTTGACTGATGTTTCTTCTTCGTCGTCCTCCTCTTCCAAGTCCGGGATCCCTTCCTCTTCACGGACTTGCCTCAACCCTCTGATATCACCATGTTCACTGCTTGTTGTTCGATCGAAACTGTCCCGATACGGGTATCCATATGAATCCAGAGATGAGAAGGGATTCCAGAAGAAGTCCCACTGAGCATTTTGAGGAGAGGGAGGAGGAACGGCAGGCCTGTTGTTGTATGGTGAAGGGTCGAAGGAATTAGTTGAATGCGATGAGTCCATTGTGAAGAATCCATCGATTCCTCCATACTGATACATGGGAGAGTAAGCTTCAACTCTTACAGTCTCCGGTGATTGAGGCCTCTCTTCAATGGAAACAGAGGGATTTCCACCAGTTCTGAGATAATTTACAGTGCGTCTAGAGCCGTTGTTCGATTGCAGAGGAGATGGAGAAAATGATTTGATAGGGATGGCCACAATCTCTGGACTTTTCTTTTTGGTGGGGGTGAAGATGGGAGTTTTATAGGAGTTGCAGAAATAACCATCATGGCTTTCATCACCATCAATGTAGTTCCGAATTGCAGCAGATACTCGTTTCAGAGACTGTTTATAAGCGTTGTGGCCGGCGGCAAACTGGGATCTGTATTCAATGGCTTGTTTTATGAACTTTTTCCTGTCTTTACAGAGTTGGACAGCCTCTTCATCATCTAGCTTCGAATTGGAGCATCCCATGTTTCTCAATTTCAAAGCTGTTCCCTTGAAGAACAGACCGGCAATTTGTTGCCAAACTCATAGGAGGCTGAGTTCACAGAAACAGGGCTTCAGGATTCAGCACTTACAACAAATAAAAAATATTCGTGCTAACATTATACAAAGTGAATGCATCGCAAAAGCCACAAGAAATTCATGTAGAGAATACTTGTGAACAAGTAGAACAATACCTCAAGAAGAAAGGAATCAGTTGTTCTTAACTTTCCAAGCACCAAGCTCTGAACCTGAAGCAAGAATCCTGAATAAAACTAAAAGAAAGAGGAAAACGAGTATAATGTAATTCAGTAAATCATGCAGGAAATCTAAATGCTGCAGAACATGAAACAAAAGCCTTAAATGTATTTAGGTTAGTGATAGTCATTGCAAAGAACTCGTCCATAGCAAGTTGATAGGAACTAACGACTGAGCTGGAGAAGAGACATTAATGTAAAACTTTTTCCTAAAGCTGATACAGTGAAAGTCTTGTTCAAAATAATCAGACAGAGAATGCATGGGGGGAAGACAAAGAAAGCCAGTCACAAAAAGAAAAGGTAAAGCAGTAAATTCCATCTAGTAAAACCTCTGAAAAAAGTGGAAAGAACATGATGCTCAGGGACATGAGCAACAACCAAATGAGACCCTTATGCTGGAACAGACAAGTCAAAAGAAAGAGCAGAGAAAGAGAATTGCTTTGGATGGGAGAGAAGATATCCTTTTCTAAGAAATGCTTACATATATATGAATGGCCGCTAGAGATTAAATAACATCTAATCAAATTGATGACAGAAAATAGAAGGGAACAATGAATCATGATACCCTTAATAACAGAAGATAAAAATAACTCGTTTTTTCTTTTGAAATAAATTATGGTTTTTAGTTTTGTAATTGATTTTTTTCAGTCATATACCTGTATATATATCTAAAAAAATCCAATAGAAAGAGCCATCGATCCTTATGTATTTTTCAGGGAAACAACAGGGGATTACAGGCAAAAACATTAGACACCATGAGATCCTGTTTTTCTGAAGTCAAATGAAGAGACAAAACTTTCCACATTATTTGAGAAAAAAAAAGGAAAGAAAATAAGTAGAAGAAACAAGGCCAAGCTTTAAGATTTCGAGACTGAAAGACAAGAGAATTAGATTTGCAGACTGTGAGAAGACACCAGACCAACCAACCGGCCGAAGAAAAACATCTGACAGATGAACTTAAAACGAGATTGAACGCAATGGAAACTTTCCCACAAACAGAAGAAGCAAACCGGAAGCCCAAATGGTTATCAGAAAATGCAGACTAGCCAACTTGCCCATCGTCAAGAGAAGAGAAGCTCCACATGGGAAAACGTCCAACAAGCAAAAGAAGAAGAGTCGCAAAAGCAAAGGAATGCGAGAAAGTAGAGGAAAATGGAAATTGAACTCCCATATCTTAATTCTAAACTACACAAAAAAAAACACAAAAAACACAAGATTGGGCTGTAAGAGAAAGAGAATGGGAAGCAACCTGGAGAAGGAGGAGAAGATGGCGGCGATGGAGGATGGAGAGGAGGCAAGTAAGAGGAGAGAGACGTTGAGAGAAGCCAACGGTCGACTTGTGAAGAGGAGGCGCGGCCATAAAGGAGAATTATGGTTCGGATAACAAAAATGCCCTCCATATATGATAAAACTACGACCGTGTACTGTTATGTTCTGCGTGTCTGAGAACTCTGGAAAATCTGGAGTTGGGATGTCCGGCCGGTGATGGGTGACCGGACGTGGAGGACCAGGTTCAACGGACGGGAGCCAGGAGGCTGATCTCATCTCTCTGTGAGATTCTCCGTATGGTCATCCTGGCTGTGAGGGTGGCAGGCTGGTTCTCTTGGGGGTGTTTTGGTGAATTTAGTGAAATAGGGTGATGAAGTGTTAAAAGCTGGTTTTAATTGTTTGATTTATGTGTGTAATCAATGGCTTGGGAGGAGGGGAATATATCTGAAGAAAGGAGATTGGGAAAAGGTTGGAAGGAGACGGCGAGAATTTTGAACAGAAAGCCAAATGAAAATTTGTGTATTAGTCCTTGGTACATTTGGTATTTTGAAAGATATGCCTTCTAAAACTTTGTTTGCAAAAATTACCCACCATCATATTTATTAGGGAAAAGTTTAAATGAGATCGCTCTCATATTGCTTATATGAGGCCACTTTGAATTGTAGCCGTTGGATCTTGATCTGACGGCTATAAATATCCATAATGGTCTCACCCACTCCTTGATGTGACATACTCACCTACCCATTGATTTGATATCCACCATCTGATCGGAATCTAACGGCAATAAGGATTGGCCTCATGCTCCTTATATGAGAACGATCTCATGTAAACTTATCTCTATTTATTATCTTGTTAATATAAAATGTATTGCTTATCTATTTATAGGAGCTTTCAGTGTTCTAACCTTCCATCACAAAGGTATATAATACATTAAAAATGAGGTATAAATGCTTGTATAGAAAAATAGAGTTTCTCCCTCTTTCCCGTATTTAGTCGTGAGGTAGTAAAGTCAGCCATGTAATAATGGATCCATATTTTTTTAAAATGTAAATAGGCTTCATTGGACAGTTAATATTACATAAATTGATAATAAATAGTTGAGACACTTTGAATGTGCAAATGACGTCCATTGCAAAAAAAAAATCACCTCAAAGCATGTTCATGATTTAAAAATGATCTTCCATCTAAAACATAATCCACCTATCCCATATGAAGTGTCCTATTTGTTATTTAACAAAAATAAGCGTCCTATTTGATTTCTAAAAAATAAATAGATCATTTTGCTTAAAAATTAGGACTGAAGGAATATGAAATTAATAAACAAAGCAAGAAACTATAGCACACCAAAAAATGTACAAAAAAGAAATTTATGTGGTGATCTTTGGGATGTTGAAAGAAAACAAGAACAAAAAAGCTCCAATTTTATAATTAAGAATTGTCGAAAAAAGGATGAAAATTGTCAAAGGGCGAGGAGACAGAAATAGAATGGTTATTTTATCAAATACACAAAATACGAAGGACTGATACAAATATTGTACTCCAGAAAAGTACTGACAAAATAATGAATTTCTTTAGGAGTGGGACCCTGACGCCCTTGGAGGGATTGGAAAAAGTGATAAAGTGGGAATCAGCTTCCCCTCCTTACCTTTCCTTCGTTAAATGGAGCCTCCCACCGATGGCGGCGACCTGCCTCGTCCTCGATAATTAGGCTATGTTTGGTTAAGAATTTTAGGGGTGGGAAAGTAAGATTTTAGGGAAGAATTTAAGAGTGGGAGATAAGGTGTTTGGTTGGACATTTATATATTTCTCCTCTTATTGACCAAACATCACCATGTCCAATTCTTCTTCATGATATATCATGTAAAGGGTTCCCTTAGATAGTGAAATAAAGAAAATTCTCTATCAATCCATTGTCAATTCATCTAAAGATGGTTTGGATAGAGAAGTTTAAAATTCATGTGAAATGCATTCACAGGTTTGGATAGAGAAATTATAAATTTATTGAAAAGAAGGAGTTTAACCTAACTTTCACCAAATTCACTTAAATAGGACTTTACCAAATTCATCACCTTTATGGTCACTGTTATGTGGGATATTCGTATGGAGTGGTCACATCAAATTCAGCATGTGAATTTAATTATCCCCTTATTCAGCATGTGAATTTAATTCTCCTTAGAGACTTGAGTCTTTATATGCTCCTTGTCTGACGCATGCCAACGTGCTCTCCGAGACACCACCCGCCATCAGATTTTGATCCGGCCGCAAGCCTTAATATAAGGGTGGGGCACCCTGGCCGGACGTGTGAGAGTCGTTAAGGGCCATTTGGATCGTGAAAAATCTAAAACATTTATAGTGAAAAATCCGAAAATAAATAGTAAAAGTGAATTTTTCAACATCCACAGTGAAAAATTCAGAAATAAATAGTGAAAGTGGATTTTTCACTCCGTATGTAACACTTGGAAAATTAGTAAGTATTTTAAAACAAAAAATTAACTCTCTTAATATTTTATTTGGTCGTGTTTTACCTTATAGAAATTAAAGTTGGTGAGAAGAGCTTTCCAACGCCACCAACTATGCGCGATTTGGAGTTCGGAGTGAAAAGTTATGAGAAATTGAATTTTTTTTTAGCATGGTTGCGATCGATCGGCAAATTGAACCGATCGACGCCTTACCAAAACGATCGATTGTAGTTACTGTGATTATTGATTGTTTTGTTTTGGGTAAAGTGATTGATCGACAATAATTGCGATCGATCGGCTGTAACGCGGTAGTGTAGAACAACGCATACGACGATCGATCGTCGTATAGCCGATCGATCGCCAGTTGCAATTTGGCGATTTCTAGCTCATTTTTAGGGTGGATTTACATGGGAAAGATATCAAATCCCAATTGGACTTTAATTGCACGTCTCTAGAGGGATCTTGAGGCCTTCTCATTGGTGGGAAGTATCCATAATTTGGAAAATTGGTTTAAGAAGGGATTCTCCCACAACTCTATATAAACCATAGAGAGTTGGCTTGTGCTATTGCAAAACCTAGCCCTATAATGTCCAGAGACCTTTCCCCTCTCTTTCCCACGTTCACCCACCTCCTATAAGGCTTCTTCTTGTGGGAGTTTGCAAGAGCTTGGAGCGGGAGCTTTGGAGGAAGCGGAGGAGACGAGCAACGCGTAAAAAAGTAGAATATTCGGTGAATTAAGTAGGATGGTTTTTCCCCTTTCCTCTCTTCTGTTATATGATATTGATAAGTGTTTGATTCAGTACCTTAGAATATTGTGTGGATTCTTGTGAGATAAATGAATTATGTCACTATTTCTATGTATAGTGCTTCATAATCGTATGTGCATTCATGTTCTGTTTCTAAATGGGAATTCACACCTATAAGTTTGATGCTTTATTTAAATTTCAGAGACTAGAAGTTCTGATATTACTTGATGGACCATGATCCACATTGAGTTTTGGTGTCTTAACGTGTGTCTTGCATTAAAGGTCTTATTTGAGAGGTATTAAAAGTTAAAACTATGTTATATATAAAGGAACATGAGAAAGGTATGTACTTTAGTGATTCCAAATCATCCTAAGGTCTGTAATTGGTCTAGGAGGGGAGTATATGGTCTGTTAATGATATATTATCATCTATAATGTGATATTAAGTGAGATAATCAAGTTTAATTAAGAGTTTTAATCTCGGCCAGAACTGTTTTTATGCTGACAGTCGGTAGTAAATAATTCATAACTAATTCAAATAAAATCAAAAAAATATAAAATCAGTGGGATTAGAAACTAGACTCATTAAGGTATTATCAGTAATTTCAGAGGTTAAGTCTTACTGTACAGATCATAGTAGCCATCGGAAGAGGACTGTTGTGCAGGAGGCATTGAGCTGAATTTAAGAAAAAATACTAAGTATACAAATAACATCATATAATATGAGATGATAATGTTAAACGTGTCAATACCAGTAATTGGACTACATACTTATGGAATATCACAGTAAGAATTGGGTTAAAAGTAATCTAATTAGGAAGGATAATCCTTTGATCAAGAGATTTATAATTATCTACCTTGAAGCGTTGATGTCGGTTGTGATTCCACTTAGAATTCAAATCATCTAAGATTCTTTGATTTATTATCTCTGATATTTATATTATAAAATTCCAATGCGTATGAGGAATTCCTATCCAGGGCTGAGCATGAAAGGTATGTATTGATTGTATGTTACTCCTTGGGTGAGTTGTTATTATTCGAAGTGTTTGGGTTGTCTTGTTATTCCAAGAGTGATTTGCATGCCTTTGAGAAGCTTGTTATTCTATGCTACTCCAATGAGTAAGTTATTTGTTGGCCAAAAACCTTGACACATCTATTCATACTCCGTGAGAGAGTCTATTATGGTAAGAGATACCTTACGATCTTAAAGTGTTGCGACCTCTTTTCCTTTTAGATATTGCTCATATTGATTTTATAATTGTTTCTTCCATTGGAGATCTTGCGAGACTCTCCCCATGGTGGATTCATAGTATGCTCAATTAAGCCATTACTAGATCTTGCGAGGTCACTTATATTTGTGGGGTTGCGATTCCATACTGCCCGAAGGGAGGCACTATACGTACATTAGATTGTGGACATTACGGAAGGTCCTCAGTCTCCACCTATCGTGTCTGTAAGCACTGGTGGGGCCAGCATCCTAGATGCATGGCAGGGTTCCAAAGAGAGGACCCCTAGGGTGGTTCTGGTATATTATTTTAGTCACTTGCGAGTGACCAGTTTAGCGAGCAGAAATTGTAACTCCTTTCACTTTAGATGTCTGGAGCCTTTAATATGATGGTTATTCTCTCCTTACACATATATTTGTTCGGAGCCTTATTGATGTTTTTCCTATACTTGCGAGTTGGAATTGTTGTTGACTAACCTTGCAGGTGTATAGACCTCGGTTCAGTTTAGATGTTGTGGGATGTTCACAATCTTTTGTTATTCTTATTCTTCTCATACTGCTTGTTTTAATTCAGTGGGTTTTTACATCCTACTGAGTGTTTCTATGAAATACTCGCGCATCCTCTGATGCAGGCGCAAATGAAAATTGAGATCATGAAGTGTAATAGTAGAAAAGGCGGATTGCAGGTGCCGTGAAGAGTTTTAAAGACTATCTAGTTATTTACTTTGCTTTTATTGATGTTTATGACATTATTGGCAATTGTATGCCATAGACTTATAGGTTTATTTTATTTGACTTTCTTAAATAGATTATTATTAGGTAATTCATTTCATATTATTTATTGATGTCTGTTATTGTATTACACTGATTGCGGGCATAATCGGTTACACGTCCTTTTGGGATAATTGTAATCGGTTGAAAAATCGACTGTTCGATCGCGTACCCAGGATCTCTACCTCGAAATGTATCTCATTGGTTGGCTTCCGCACTCTGATCAAGGTATGGGATTTCGGGGCGCGACAGCGTATGCTTTGGATTTTTCGCAATCCAAACGGCCCATAACTTTTTTCTTAGAAAATGATGGTCAAACAAATAACTCAAGGCACCCTCTTACATAAGTTGTAAAAATGAAAAGTTAAAAGTAATGAATGATAGTAGAGTAGCCATTTTTTTATGCGTGAGATTAAATTAATTGCATAACAAAACAGTTAAGGTGATGTTTTTAATAATTGTTATTCTGATTCGGACTATCGGAAGTCATGTTGCCAATAGCTCATGTTGTCTGGCAATCGTACGGAATGCATCTACACACAGGGATCAGTCTTGAAATTATAAACCACAGATCAAAGAAAGGAGGCAGAGAAGATCTAGATCGGATACCCCGTGCGGTTTACATTATTCATAACTGAGCAAATCCAAAGAATCATGTGACCCCCGTCTAATTATGAAGAAAAAGACCCTCATGCAATGCTTACAATCTTCCATTATGCAAGCTGGTGTTTGTACTCTTCGCCTTAAATAAGAAAGCAGTGCATTCGTCGCATATGTGGCCCATCATGCATATGTACTTTTTGTCTATTAGACTACTTCTAACACTGATTATCCAAGAAATGGGCACTAGTCACAACTTATGCACAAGCACGAGGGGAGGTCAGAGAGTGTACACAATGCAGAGTCAGGGCCACTGGGCTGGGTTGCCCAAATGCAGACTGCTGCTGATGCCCATTTTCACATGCCACATTCAGGCGGCCACTATACACATGGCAAATGCCAACACATGGACTTTAGAGTGGTCAGGGTATTAGAATTCTGTAGCAAACTCAAAAGTTGAGGAAGAGGTGAGGTCCGGTAGACGTCTATAATTCTTGCAAATTACTGGTGATCGAAATTGGAATTTAATGTTTAGCTACTTTAATTGCTACCCCCTCTGTTCGATGAAGCCTGCCTACATTCTACAATGAGTTAAATTTATTGGACTCTAAGGACCGTAATGAAAATAAAGTTTTCCCCCTTCCGTGTTTTTGGCCTTGAGGAACCAAATCCAGCCATGTAACGATGGATCAGTGTAATAAAGACAAGCTCTATTGGATGGAGGGAGTACGCTTAAATGATACTACTCGGACTAAAATCGAAAGCTGCTTAGCACGGTCAAGTTGACTTGCAGGCCACATGAAGTCAAAGAATGAGTATTCACCACCCTACGTTTTAGCCAGTCCACCCCTTGGCAGGGTCAGTGGATGTCCACCGTTTGTGTAATGGTTGATATTCACCATCTAGTGTATAAGGGATCGGGCAGGCTACACCAGAGGGTGTTGAACTAATACTGTGGGACAGAGTAGAATGTTCTTACTTACAATGAGAAGAAAAATTATAAAAATGTAGTGCATGACTTGAGAAAAAAATGTATACTGGAGACTATAGAGTGACTTGATTAATGTTTAATAGTGGTCTGATTTCCATAAAAGAGCGTTGAATAATTTATTTGGCTCGTGATCTAATAGCGGAGTTAATCATAAAGTCTAGTTAACTTTGAGTCACAGAAGAGTCCAACTCAATCGTTTTAAGAAATGGAGTATTAATCTATGTTCATGAGTGCATCATATGATTCCAACCAACAGACAAGAATGTTGCACATGTTCAGCACGAGTTATATGTTTAGGTTTTAGGGAAAAAGACAAATGCCGACAAAATCTTCCCCATCTAAAGCTAGCTGTATATATATTGGTTAAATCATGACTACGCATCTATTCAGCTTCATATGAAACAAAATACACCTATAGATGCAATCCCATGACTAAGCTAAGCTAATGCCAGGACGGTTCAACATGGAAATAGGACGGGAGACCCGACCCTCTCAAACTTGCTATCTGTTGCATCAAGCTTGCTCATTTTCTCTTCACACCATAGCAACTGCTCCTTGCTGATTCTTACCATCCTCAGACCCCTAGACACAACTTTTGCGTCAATAAGTCCAAACAGAAGTTCCACTTCCTCTATAGTTGCAGGCCAAGAATTCTTTTTCCATCCTTTTCTCTTCCGCCAAAGGTCTTTCAACTTTAACTCTTTCTGCAATTCCAAAGCTACAAAAATTATTCCAAAGCTACAAAAATGAGTGGCAATTGAATATGGTATTCGCTGATGCAGACGGGCTCAAATAAAAGTATAATCTGTTTATAGAAGGCAGTTTTCAAGCCATATGCGATCACGTAACCCTGTTTTAGCCATAAGTGACAATAACAAATTGCAGTCATAATCATAATCAAGTAGCGCCTTTTTCCCAACAATTTGGGGTCGGCAACAATAACAAATTACAGTGAAACAACAACAAAAAAAACTTACCAGAAAATAAGTTACTCCCTTCGTCCGGAATTTTTACCACCCTAAGGTTTTCCAAGATGAACTAGTTCATTTTGAAAAAACTTATGGTGATAATAATTCTGGACGGAGGGAGAACAAAAATACACTTCTTCTAACCGTGCAGAACCAATACCTTGTCCAGAGAAGCTTGAACCAGCTGAAGTGTGCTTGCAACCTGATTACCCCCATATAAGTTCAGAACACCACCGTTCTTTTTCTTGTCCATCTTCACGAAGAGGTGGAAGGTCAACACTGAGCTCTCAACTATTCGGCTTAGATCATTAGCAAGGACAAGAGAATCCATATACTCTTCTTCTTCCATTTCTTTTTCTTCATTCTCTTTACACTCTAAACCAAGATTTGCAAAGCAATGGGATTTTAGCATAAGATCAGCAAAGGAAGGCAGATTTCCAGCATAAGAAATAAAATTATGAGTGTTTTATGCAAGTTAGCAAGGAAAACCATGAAAATTACTATGATAAAGAACTCATATTTCTACAGTGTAGTTGCAGAACGGAGAAAAGCCAAATTTCTTTTAGCTTTTACAGGCCTTCCATCTCTACCAGGCTCCAGCACCGCTGTAGGCCCTGTCAAATCTCAATGCTGGAAACCTCAAATCAAATATAGTAATCCCCTTGACCAAATCAGTGTACTTCTTTTAGCTATCAACTAAAATATTGTTCATGCTCCTAGCTTGTGCAACACTTTAAAAGTTCACAGTTTTAATTCAATATCCAATCATCTGATTGTAAAGTCAACAACAAACTGAGATGAGATTTATGGCATTAACCATGTAAAGCAAGATCCATAAATTTTTTGGTCAGTTATCCTTCCGTTTTTATATCCTCCCATTGTCTAGTTCTGATCACTAAACATAATATTGCTATAAAAACTACCTACCTATATTTGTACTGTCTACATATAGTCAAACTAGAAATCATTTAGTCGACCATAGTTGAATAAGGTATCAAGGAGCAGTGTCTAGCCTCAAGCCAAAACGAGCTTGTTTGAGAGTGAGATTTACCTTGAAAATTTGGAACCTGAAGCAGCTTTGGCATCAAACTTCTGCTCCGCGCATAGATCTCCACCCTGTTGCCCTCCTCAAATGGCTCATTCTCTATAAACCTCTGTAGTAAAACTTGAAACTGTTGAAATTGCTGAGCTGCATAACCATAGTCGGTAGTGTTATCAGGATCACAGGCAATTATCTGGTTCAGCTGCATATATTGGCAATGGAGAGCCTCCCAACTTAGGCAAACATGTGCCACATATGCAGTTTCAAGATCTTGGTATGGGTCGTTCTTTTGCACCTCCTCTTGTGCTTGCAAGTGTTCTCCGTCATCATAAAGCTCTTCTCTCCTCTTAAGGGAGAGATTACGCAGAGTTGATACTAGTTTCTTTGATGCAGACTTAGGTGATGGGGCTGTCGGAGTCCTAGAAGCTGCAAAAATAAGTGCAATCATCAGTACAGAAAGAGAAAACTTCATCAGTTATGCCTAGAAACAACGACTGATGCACTTTAAATTTTGTTATCAAAGTGGTCTCAAGCAATATATAGAAGGACTTCGAAACAGGTTATAAAGAATTTGCTAACAATGCAGTGAACGGGCATCAATGGAGAGAAAGCTGAAAAAACAGAGCCCAATCATAATTCACATCATTTTAAGGTTCAAAGTTCTCATTCAACAGCAACAGCACACATTCACTGAGCAGACGTGGGAGGTAAAGAGGATTATGCTGTCGAAAAATGCGAACAGTTACATATCTAATGTTAGCTTTCCTCTTGCAACAATAAGATGTAATGGCTGCATATGCCATAACTATGTTCACTAATTCATCTATATACTTTGAATATACTATAAGCCTTATAAACCAAATGGGCAGAAGCCCAAAGCCTGAACTAAGTTATCAATTTCATAAATAAAACAAATGGTAAAAAATTTGGGGGAAAATTTACTGAGAATAGCAGATAAAAATCAAATTGCATAGGTAACATCTTTCCTTTTTGAATTTTTGGAGCAAATCACAGTAACAGCAATTCAAAATTCTGCATCATAATGTACCTGCTTCGCGCAAAGCATGCGCAATCACCTTGTCAAACGCCAGCATGCGCTCACAATAATTGTGATACAGAGCACTAAAGCCACTCCTCTGGGTTCTACCCTCTTCGATCTCCGATTCCCTCAAATCGCTTGAGCTCGAATCGTAGTCCGGACAAGAGTCCTCAGGTATCAACACCATGAAACTGTTCCTCCTCAGCTCTTTCAACCGTCTTTTAACCTCATTGGTAATGAAATCATCATCATCTTCCTCACATTCTACCGCAGAATCAGCAGCATCCGTTTTCGGCAACACTTCCACACTCCCATTCTTCGGCTCCTCCTCTGCGACAGGTTGTCGATTATCGCCGTCTATCGGGGGCTCCTTCTCCTCATTCAGTACATGGGGCTTTCTGAACCTTTTCAACTTGAAGAAATCCATAAGGCAGTACCTTCACAATGGACTTGTTGGTTGTCTATTTCAGAATCCTCTAAGATGTCGCCTCCAACTTGCAAGTGAAAAAGAGATAATCAACAGCAGATTCTCTGTTTTTGCTTTAGGAAAACCCCCCCAGATGAGCCATGCTTCAGATCGTCAGCAAAACCAGCATGAGCATTGTTAAAAATATCACAAGAAAAAGCGAGCATTTCAAGAAAACAAACAACCCAATGCTTCAAACTGGGAAAAGAGCCCTAGAAGCAAGGTAAAAAAAAACCCTTTGCTTGCAACAATATCTCGCCCCTTTCCTTGCCACAACAATCACCAGGCCACACAATCCAAAAGAGATTCAGATCCTCTAACTCCTCACATCCCAGACAGATCTTAAAAAACCTTCAACCGGCGGAAATGCCGCCTGGAGGAGCATCTGAGGAAGATGGAAAGGCAGAGGAAGGGGCCCCAAGGACAATAAATTCGAAAATGTCAGAAAATGGAAACTCCCCATCTTAATTAGTGACAGATTAATGATGTTTGTCCTGGGGGTATATTTGAGTGAGCTTCTTGATTTGAACGCTCGTCGGTGGACGAGAAAGGCAAAACCATTGCAGTGTTTTAGGCGGGAGGTGAGGGAATATGTCAGACGGGGACTGCTCCTATTGGAAATGTGAAATTCACGTTATGCCCAACGTTCATGAGTGGCAGTGATGCATATGTTGCACTTGCTGGGGCCTATCAGCCTATGGCAAGCTCAACAACGGTTATATAGATATAATGTCATGACTCATGAGCCTCCTGACTCCTAATCACGCCATACTCCTGAATCTGAACTGCACATTGCTGATTTCTGATATGACATGACAAATCTCGTGGAGATTCGTAAACTAATGAGAATCTCTTTATGGCCAACGCAAGTTTCGAGACGGTTCAAGACGACTTGTCTCATGTAAACCAGTTCTAATAAATTACCCCAGTACTTAGTGAATACTGTCTAAGAAGTTTGATTTGTTGATAGACCAATTTTTTGCAAGTATTCGATAAATCAATTACCTAATGACGGTTGTGCCAAGTCACAACTCAGAAGGAGCGAGGTACTTGTGTTGGTGACTTGGTGTTGTAACATTTTCTTTTATAATATTTTTGTTTAAGAAATTCAATTTTTCATTTGTTTAGATGGGAATGCCCTGCCTAGAAAGTGTTATTTATGAGGGCTTTGGTGTAAATCGAGAAGCAAGAGGAGGGCATTTTTAAGACTGATAAAAAAAATAAGAAAAAGTACAACTCCTCGTTTCGTACTTGTTTCAAGTCAAAGAAGCGGTGAAGGGGTCAATCAAATCTTTGGCGCGACCAGCGGAGTGTCCCCCCCCCCCTCTCCTCAGGCCTCTCTCTAGGCTAATGGTAAGGAAAATATTTTGCTGACCAGCATTGTGTGACAACTGACAAGGTGAAGGTGCAACTCTAAAAAATTAGGTAAACTTATAATTTATCCCTTTATGCAGCCCTAGCTTCCTCTCCTCTGATAATGTGGCAAAGTCTTTGGTAATAGAAATTTGTCAGGCTAGACAAACCCTAATGGTAATGGGTCCGAACCGTTTGGTGTGATTCCTCCATACTATCTGGGAGAAGTTATTAAGTTGTGCTCATTACTAAATTAGGTGATTGATACGATTTCTAATTTATGGTCCCTCGTGGCCCTCGAGGAGAGTCGTGTTAATCACCTGTTAGGGTGAGCATGACTTCCCCGTATATAACGCCGAACCTAATAATTTCACGACTATTTGGGCCAGAAAATCCTTATGTTACTCGAGGCCCACATGGGAGCCGGGGTACGGAAGGGGAACAGATCACCGACATTTCCACTGCATATAATAATGTAAGGCAAGACCACTACTGATGCGGGTGAGAACTGAGAAGATGGAGCTTGGTGATGCTTTCTCTAAAGGGCTAGAAGGCATCAAGCTTCTTTTCTTGCCTTGTTACACGTACAAGAATCCAATGAGAACTTCCACTTGAATAGAATCGCATGTAGGCTCTTGTAACATTTTATTTTGCGTTGTCCGGGAAGGGTGATTCTCTTAATCAGGATTAGGGTGTCTTAGCACGACTATGATTGTCGATAGAGGGAGTTCTACTTCAGACTATGGCACATTCGTATTCCTAATCTGGCATTTAACATTTACAAATACTCGTACTTAAATTCTCTATATAGGCCTTCAGAAAACCAACGATGTCTATTCCCTGAAGCATAGGGCGTGTCCAAGGTGGCCTGTGTTTGTGAATTTTTTGTGTGCCAACTCATGGACATGAAAAATTATTAGGTACGCGGCGCGTAGGGATAAGAGTGTGCTTATCACCAATGGGTGATGAGCACGACTCCCTACTTGTCATGATGGCCACAAGGGACCCACAAGCAGGGGAGAGCACACTGTTCCCCTGTGCGTCGCGTACCTAATAACTTCTCCATGGACATGGGCATGCCTTCGCTGAATGTATATAGAGTCGGGATAATACTCAGTCTCCAAGAGGGACAAACAACACCAACAAGTAGGACCCCCCCCCCCCCCCATGACAAGCTCGCCACAAATCTATCACAATAAACAAAAAATAAAGGCAAGGAAAACACAAGACTAACACGGACCCCCACCATCAACCAACTTAGAGCAAGGCAAGATCAGCCAGACCTTTCAAAGAAGAGTACAATCCCAAAAGCGTGGGAGTCCGATTCCACCATTGATCCACATAGGATCATAAAAATAATTTTTCATGCTAGTTTGGACAAAGATGATAGAAACCATACTTTAGCCTCTAAATGACCAAGGATCACGAGAACCCAAATGGCAATGAAACTAATCAAGAAGGCCCGCCCCAAGCAATAGGGCTACAATCCCCAACACCAAACATCGACTAGCGAACACCGAGCACATGGCCTACCTAAGGCAATCAATGCACCAAAAAATGACCTCTGTAATCTGAATGCAGCAAAGCCTCGCATAAGGACACATGAGAAGATACTCGTTGCCACACTAGACAAGGGAAAACACCTAATGAAGGGACCAAGGTGTGTGCAACCATAACACTGGAAAGCACCGCCCTTCGTTCCCAGAGGCACACCAAAAAGGAGAGAGAACAAAATCCCCACCCATGACAATGGTGTAGGAAAACACCAAGTTGCTCATCAGCAATCATCCCAAAGGAACACCAAGATAACACAAAACACATGGCAAAACAGGGATCTCAAACTCCAGCATCAAACAATAATCACAAATTACTATAATAGCTGAGAATCGAGCTTCAGACCTAACCAAGCCAGCCTGAACTCTGAGAACCCCTTGAGGGCCTACGGAGCTATGAACTGTAATGCCCCAAATTTTCAAAGTACAAAATTTCATAATATGCAAGAAAATCGGAGATGCAACAGATCCATTTAGTATCTCATGGGTAAAAATGCATCAGGGACTTTACCATAGCTTTTCGAAACCCTTTTTTTTTTTCAAATCGTCAATTACTAAATAATAGAATAACATTGAGTACCAAATTAAAAGCTCTACATCCCAACCAAGTGTCAACTATACTGTTCATGTACAAAGTACAATAAATACCCACACACAAGTTCACACTCTCGAGCTTTATATAAATAATGAAAGAAAATAGATCTAATATTTGTTTCCTGTTGCCCTTAATACACGTACACTCAGGCATATGCAAAACTGTAAAAAAATAGCATCTTGAGTATTTACAATACCCAGTAGGACGACAATAATCATAAGATACTTTATTCTTATGATAACATATCATACATTCAAATATTAATATACATTACAAACATCAATTAGAATAACTTAGCATCTTATGCGCACGTTCCTACCTAAAATATGCAATAGGGTTTTCATGTTGTTCTATGAATTCTTGAGATTCATGAGGTTTGTCCTCTACATCCACTTTCTATCTCTGCATTAAACTAGAGATGCAGTACTCTCAATAGATACTATAATTTCATCTCTTTCATTTGACTACAATTTACCACAACAACTCATAGTCTTGAAGGGACTTCATAGATCCCTCCGGGTTAAGTTATGAGTACTATGAACTTCGTCATAACTCTTCCATGCATACAAAATCTCTTGTGGATTTTAGTCCCCCTAGGAAGGCCAATCATAGTCTGGACTGATTACTTTGCTCTTGTAGCTCGTGACATTCTTTCTATTATCACTTCTTGGTTCTTATCTTGAATAGTGAGTATTGACTTCTATGCTCTACTCTTTTCTTTTACTTTGTTTGTCTATGATAACCTATTAGTTACTAAATATTATGTTTGATGATTGTACTTCTTATACATCATTTACACATTGCTTTGGACCATACCTAGTCTAAATATCTACTACGCATTCTAGCGCATCACATTCATAATTTAAGCTATATTAAATTTGAATCTAGCCAATAACGTAAATACGCATAACACGTACGGTCATACCTCATGGGGATTCATCTACTTTACCCACATCCATTCACGCGTATTCAACATTAATCTCATGATACTATTTATAGTATATCTCATGTATTTGTATTCTTTATATGCATCAAACAATAGCACTTTAGCTCTTAAATATGAGAGAGATACAATTTCGTTGTTGTCTATTGGTCCATCAACACATTGTTTCCGACACACTATTGAGTCAGTGGGACTCTGTTGATGACCCCACATTCTAATTTTTTGGTTCCTTATTTACTAAGATGTTAATTAATACTTAATTATCACATTAGACATTCAAACAGAACATGTTCGTCATTCAACACGTAAACATCAGGCTATTCAATCAACACGCATAAAAATGATAGCTTTACTATTCAAATATGAGAGTTCTACTCATAATCATACATGAGGATTTGTCGGTGATCCTTTGTCAATCATTGTGACTCTGTTCATATTTTAATTTTGATTTTTTGATAATTTAATTCTAAGTTTTGATTTTATTTAGGGTAGGTACATGAACTCTCAAGTGCACCCGAGGGGAAGATGGCCGCGAGAAGAACAACCAAGCGCACACCAAATCAGGATAATTATCAAATACAAAGAACGGTTTTTCTTTCTCCATGGCGACCTTTCAGCATCATTTTCTCATAATTGGGTTCTTGAGAAATTAAATGCAATCGTGTTACATTGTATTTTAGTTACATGCAATGCAAAGTTCAATAACGATATTTTTTGGGTAATTTCTCCAATACTACTATTACTACTACTACTAAACTCCAATTATACACTAAATTACTTAATATAACGATTTCCACCCAGATAACCCACTGGTGGTCGACACTCGACGCCTCTCTTGGTCTCTCCAATCGTATCTGCCGCCATTCAATCGCCTAAGAGGCTATATCCACTCACAATGGCCGTGTCTATCCGATAACAGCCTACGTCCGTCAACAAAACACCGGCGGACAATTTGTTATTAATAGATACATGTTCCTATTAATTCCGGATGTACATATTAATTCCGGACGGGGGGAGTACATGAGAGGTACCCGCCAGTGCCACACGCTCACGCGCGGGAAAGGAAATGCGCAAAATCAAAGTCCCCAAGCCCAACGGTCATCTTCCGCCCCGCCGCCCAACCCACTCCCTTGCCACACCACCACCGCCTCCCTCCTCTGGCTTCCCTCCCTCCGACCTCGCCCGCAAGCTTCCCGACCTCCTCAGCCGATGCAACTCCGTCGAGACCTTGAAGCAAATCCACTCCCAGGCCCTCACCAACGCCCTCCACTCCCACCACAACCACCTCCTCACCAAGCTCATCTACCTCCGCAACCATCCCTACGCCGCCCTCCTCTTCTCCCACATCCCCTACCCTAACGACTTCTCCTACAACATCATGATCCGGGCCCTCACCAACACCTGGCACCTCTTCCACTCCGCCGTCGATCTCTACTATCAGATGAAGTTCTCCGGCATTCGGCCCAATAAGTTCACCTACCCTTTTCTCTTCATTGCCTGCGCTAACCTTTGCTATTTGGGCTGCGGCGAGATTGCCCATTCCTCCGTGTTTAAATCTGGGTTGGACACGGATGGTCATGTTTGCCATTCTTTGATTACGTTTTACTCGAGATGTTGTACGTTGGGGGTCGCGCGTAAGCTGTTCGATGAAATTTCTGAGAGGGATGTGGTCTCGTGGAATTCAATGATTTCTGGGTACTCGAGGATGGGATTTGCAAAGGAGGCGGTGCTGCTGTTTCGCAGGATGCGGTTGGCGGGTTTTGAGCCCAATGAAATGACCTTGGTGAGTGTCCTTGGGGCGTGCGGCGACTTGGGGGATCTGGAGGTGGGGAGATGGGTCGAAGGGTTTGTGGAGGCTAGTGGGTTATCTTTGAATTCGTATCTTGGGTCCTCGTTGATTGACATGTACGGGAAGTGCGGTGACCTGCAATCGGCACGGCAGATATTCGAAAATATGAAAAAGGACATGGTTGTCTGGAACACTATGATCACAGGGTGCATACATTTACTTGTACTTTATGATAACTCTTACGCTGATTTTGAAAAAAAACTATTTTTGAATCAGGTTTTTAGGAAACTAACATGTCGGCACAATACTTGAAATAAAAAGTAGCATTGGTAATTAGTTTAGCAGCTTTTGAAATTTCTTACTTTATTGCTTGATCCAATGTAGATTGACCTTTTGTTCCAAGATCTAACACTCTTCGTTTGGGTTGGTTTTTGCTGGTATTCACAGATATGCACAAAATGGATTGCCAGATGAAGCAATCAAAGTCTTCCATGCCATGAGAAAGGAAGGGATCCAACCAAACAAGATCACGATGGTTGGTGTGCTTTCTGCATGTGCAACCGTTGGAGCTCTTGAACTAGGCATGTCAATTGATGAATATGCATCACAGAAGGGGCTGAGGCATGATATATATGTAGGCACCGCCCTGATCGATATGTATGCAAAATGTGGGAATATTGAGTACGCACTCTCTCTCTTTACGGATATGCCAAGGAAGAATATAGTGAGTTGGAATGCGATGATCACTGCCCTTGCTGCTCATGGACGAGCTCTAGAGGCCATATCATTGTTTACTCACATGATAGAGGCGGGAGATCCGGAAATCCAGCCAAATGAAATCACATTCATTGGAGTGCTTTCTGCATGTGTGCATGCTGGACTAGTTGAAGAGGGGCATCATTGGTTTGACTGTATGGTACCCAGATTTGGTATAACGCCCAAGATGGAGCACTACTCTTGCATGGTTGATCTTTTGGCTCGTGCTGGGCAATTAAGTGAAGCTTACAAGTTTATGGAAAATATGCCTACGAAGCCTGATGCAGTGACATTAGGGGCGCTGCTCTGTGCCTGTCGAAATCTTAAGAACATTGAGGTTGGTGAACAGATTATAGCCCGTATTTTGGACTTGGAGCCTTCAAACTCAGGGAACTATGTCATATCATCGAAAATGTATGCAAGGTTGGAGAGATGGGATGATTCTGCCCGAATGAGAGGACTGATGAGGGAGAGGGGGGTCACCAAAACTCCTGGATGTAGCTGGATTGAAGTGGAAGATCAAGTTCATGAATTTCATTCTGGTGATGTTTTACACCCTTCATCAACAGAGATAAGTGAAGTTGTTGGCCTACTGGCTGACGAGTTAAAGATGGAAGGTTACATCCCAGACGTTAATTCTGTGTAAAAAGAGGGCTACAGATGATCCAGTGGGCTGCACCCTTTTGTTGACGCATATGGCATAATTTTCCAGTTGGAGGTGGGAAGTTCCACCTCCACACAGGTATCTGAGTTGTTCCCATCAAATAGCTTTCTTGCCAGTTGATGAAAATGACTGCAAAATTATATGATGGCATCAGAAATCTTATCCTACTCAACAACGGAAAAGAAAAAAATCTAGTGATGCTGCTTTCTTAGCTGTGTGGGGTCAGGTGGCTTTGCACCCACCGGCTGGAGTTGGCTAGATGGGGTAGAACCCCTAGCTTGCTTCGTTCCATGTTAATTGGACCAATTAGGCTTAGGTCATGCATACACATGAACCAAATTGGAATGCAGGGGTGGACAAACCTGGGTTGTAATAATAGATAATGGAGTGGGGGCCACCCCGGTGGTGGATCATGGCCAATAGAGGGATGAGGGACTTGGCAGGCCATCACATGAAGGGGATCCATCTAAATTTTTAACCTCATTGATAAAAAGGGTTGCAGGTGATTGGCTGCTACTGATTGATATTCAATGGAGCATGTCACATACTATTCTATAATTGTGTAGGATATCACTTTTTCAAGGAATTGAATGTTTGTGCAGGCACCCTATCAAATGCTGCACCGAGTAATGGCTTTTGTGTGTGGCATTTCACCTTCTCTGATTCCATATCTTTTAGAAGATCACCGTGGACCTTTGTAAGAGAGATTTCAACTTTGTATTCAACTGTTCCGTAAGCATTTTACTTATCCTTCCTCTCTCTTTTTCTTGTTTCTTCATCATCTTTCTTTGCTAATCAGTGAAGGAATTAAGTTGGTCAAGGTGACTACATAAGGGGGTTTGGTTTGGCTGCCAGAGGAGACTTTTATGTGGGTGGTTTTCAGATTGATCTCCTACTTATACTTTTACAAAGATAATGCCATATTTGTCCTTCTTATATACATTTGACTATATATATCGTATATGTATATAATTGTCATGATGGAGGGAATAAAGACCAAAATTGAACATGGTTCAAGATTGCAAAGTCAGATGCTATCTTTAATATTATTCACAGTATGATTTGGATCAGAATGCTTAATTGTTTAATTGTCTTCCTATTTCATATGGGTGTTGTTTTAACTGTATGTGATGTTAATTGATAAGGATTGAATTTGTAGTTTTGCCTCGGGCAGATCATGTCCTCGGGGTGGTTTGCCACAACCCAACGAGCTTAACCTCTGTGCTTGTTTCAGCTGGCAGTCACAGAGCAGTTACACCGACAAAGCAACCTACATTGTCGTTCATGATATGACACTGACAATGTCTCTAGTTGCTAGAGGAGAGTTTATTACTCTGGTCATTTGAACAATTGAAAGAATTTTATTTCTAGTCTGCTTCTTCAAAGGTAAGCGTTCGCATGTTCAACCATTTCAAATCAGGTTTCAAAAGGAACTTTGAGAATATGGCTTCCTGGTCCCATGTTTATGAGCTAATCAATTCTAATGGTCAGACATGTTACACGATAAGAGGTGACTGAAAAATATAAATTTGAGTGGGATTTTTATTAGAATCATCTTTGAAGTGCTATGACTAGTAGCTTACAATATAGAAGAAGAAAGTACCTTTTTATAGATTATCAAGGAGTGAGAGGTAAATGCACAATAGTGTCATTGGGATGACGTTCGATAATGACTGTCATTTTGGTCGTGTAGGGCAAAATTAGACTTGGAACAGGATGGCGAATGAGTATGTCTGTCCGTACGTACAAGATCGGTTCTGGCAGTCACTGTAAAGTGGTGAGTGTCTTCTTTTGACAGCTAGTTTGTTCTGGACCTCTGGTAATGCTTTTGCCATAAACTTAAAATCTTTTTGATCCTGGTCGCAAACCTGGTAGCAAGTTATTACTCGAATTCTTTTTGCAGCTATCATTTTCAAGCACGAATACCATCTAAAAGTGCTCTCTTTCACTTCTGAGCTAAATTGGCTATTATGATCTGTACTGTATGCCGCACGAGTTAAGCCATATGCATTTGTCGTGTCAAGGTTTGGTTGGATTGCACTGGAATAATTTCCTTCTTCTTTCTTGTCCTGATCGTCTGCCTTCAAACTGGAATGGAAGCAGAATAAAAAGTTTGCTAACACGGATCTCTTTAGTTAAGCAGGGATTGAAATTAACCACGGCCCGATTTCTATGAACTAGTACCTCCGACCTATCATCCACGACTAACAAATTACCAAAGGATAGTGGATTCAGGTGTTCTTTCCGTTTGGTTGGTACTGGAAAGTAAATATGGTTACTTATTTACTCCCTCCGTCCACATAAACGAGCGGGTGCGTTTGGGGCTTTTTACATATTACCTAGCGCCAAGTATGGTTTTATCATATTACCTGGTTTTTCTCGTGACTTCTCATATGACCTGGAATCGGCACCTAGAGTACCGAAAATGCCCTTCTTTTACGTTTTTTTTGCATTTTGTATCCGAAATGCTTCATTCTTCTCAAAATTAACGATTTACAGGATCATCATGTTGGGGAAGAAGATATTCCGGCAAAGATCTATCCATAATCGCAGTTCAAACCATCGCCGGCGCCGTCCAACCCGAAAAAAAAATTTCATGCCAAAAAACTGTAAAAACAGCGGGAAAGACGAAAAAAAATCTATGATGAATGGATTTTGATGTAAGAGCAGTGGAAAAGCCCTCCCAACTACAAAAATTAAGATCTACATGTAAAGAAACACATATAAAGATCACTCATTGGTGTTCGACTGCTCCTGGACATGAAATAAAAGGATAAAAATGGGCAAAAACGTGAAATACTCGTCGGCGAGCGACAAGTTCCATTTATATATCTTTCTGTGATACTAATGAGGTGGAAGAGAGGAAAAATAAGGAAGAATGAAAAAAAAATGGGCAAAAACGGATAAAAAATAAGCAAATTATGACATTTTGAAGATTGTCATTTATCGTATTTTCGACGACACGACTTGATTCAAGTCGTGTACTATGCAACACGACTTAAATTTTAGTCGTGTTGCATATAACACGACTTGGATTCAAGTCGTGTTGCATAGTACACTCGTCGAAAATACGATAAATGATAATCTTCAAAATGTCATAACTTGCTCATTTTTTATCCGTTTTTGCCCATTTTTTTTTCGTTCTTCCTTATTTTTCCTCTTCTTCCACCTCATTAGTATCACAGAAAGATATATAAATGGAACTTGTCGCTCGCTGACGAGTATTTTACGCTTTTACCAATTTTTATCATTTCACTTTCTTCTTTCTTATTATTTTTTCTTCTTTTTCCATCCTATATCTTATTGAGGTGGAAGAGGAGGAAAAATAAGGAAGAACAAAAAAAATGGGCAAAAATGGATAAAAAATGAGCAAGTTATGACATTTTGAAGATTGTCATTTATCGTATTTTCGACGACACGACTTGATTCAAGTCGTGTACTATGCAACACGACTTGAATCCAAGTCGTGTCGTCGAAAATACGATAAATGACAATCTTCAAAATGTCATAACTTGCTCATTTTTTATCCGTTTTTGCCCATTTTTTTTTCGTTCTTCCTTATTTTTCCTCCTCTTCCACCTCATTAGTATCACAGAAAGATATATAAATAGAACTTGTCGCTCACACGACGAGTATTTCACGTTTTTGCCCATTTTTATCCTTTTATTTCATGTCCAGGAGCAGTCGAACACCGATGGGTGATCTTTATATGTGTTTATTTACATGTAGATCTTAATTTTTGTAGTTGGGAGGGCTTTTCCACTGCTCTTACATCAAAATCCATTCATCATAGATTTTTTTTCGTCTTTCCTGCTGTTTTTACAGTTTTTTGGCATGAAATTTTTTTTTTCGGGTTGGACGGCGCCGGCGATGGTTTGAACTGCGATTATGGATAGATCTTTGCCGGAATATCTTCTTCCCCAACATGATGATCCTGTAAATCGTTAATTTTGGGAAGAATGAAGCATTTCGGATACAAAATGCATAAAAAACGTAAAAGAAGGGCATTTTCGGTACTCTAGGTGCCGATTCCAGGTCATATGAGAAGTCACGAGAAAAACAAGGTAATATGATAAAACCATACTTGGCGCCAGGTAATATGTAAAAAGCTCGGTGCGTTTGTTTGCTGAAAGGTGAAAAATTGTCAAGGTGAAAGAAGTGCCAAAATTTTGTAAAAAGTGAAATATGTTTGAATAATTTTAAATAAACACACCCTATGTACGTTTTTAGACCTGAAAAATTTTCATTCTAAGTTGTAAAAGGCACTTCTTTCACTGATTTTTCATCTTTCAGCAAATAAAAATGAAAGAAATTTATTGAGCGGTAGTGCCCACACGTCAACAAACACCTCCGCATCCTCTCCTAACAAGTCAAATCCATAATCCGCCCCTTTTTTTGGGTCTGTAAAATCTTAAATGCGGTTGCTTATAGTTGGGTAGAGGGAGTATTATTACGATTTTTCTCTAAGATTGCGTTAGCTTTAGTTACTATTGTTAAAAGTAATTGAGACTAGTAAATTAGCTTCTGTCAAGTGTTAAGGGCCCTCATCTATCGTAGGCAGCCATATTATTGGAGACAGATGGGCCTCGCAAGCAATAAAAACTAAAATATCGCGAGTGCAAGGGTGGTGGGATGACGAGGACCACACCTTAGGAAGCAGAGTCCTGAGCTCGAACCCCCATTCGTGGTGGGGTGGGGTGGGGTGGGGTGGCTAAAACAGGGTGTGGGTGTGACAGACTACACACCCCATCAAAATCCATCGACTATTGGAAAAACATGATTATAAATAATGTCCACCCTTTTAGATTGGCTGGTATACAAGAGTTCTTCCATTCACATCAAATGCTATATTCCTTTGCACTTGTCATGTGATTGTTTTCTATTTCATCCCCAAATCTTTCCGTGTCCATATCACGAAGCTCCACATAATAAAGCCATGCATGCAGCAAGAAAAACCACAGAAAAGAATGGCCCAAAATTAACTAGTTGAAAGGTACAGGGCTCTTAAGGAGCAGAACATGTCCAGATGCAAAGCTATAAGAGCTCTGCATTGTACAATTTGGTGTATACATCGTACAAAACTCATTTTTCCTCTTTTAAAATAACAAGAAGTTGCAACTCCGAATGCTTCCAATCGAAAATGTGGTCAATCACCATATCTTTTTCCGAAGCCAGAAAAGTAGGAGAACCACTCCGATTACAATGGCTACTGGTGCCCATTTCCTGATCAAAGCCTGCAACAAAACACACAAAAATTATAATGCTTGTACCATGCACTACGAGCTGTTTTGAGTAAATCAAGAATATAAAAGCACAATTACAATTATTAATTACTGTTAATTAATACAGTATTGGTAGATCACATTCTTAACTCTATATTTGCTTTAATAAAAGAATAAACGTGTCAAGCTCCTTTAACAACTTAAGCAAACGACTATTTGTCCAATTAGTATAGTTACTGCATACTTACTCGAATAACAATAATACTTGGAATCTCAGATTTTGTGCCTTACAGGATGCCTGTAACTTAACACTTTTTTTGTTAGCTTGGCAGTTTCACATATTGTTGATGTTTTTACTTTTCAAAGTTCTGGTAAATTCTACCTCGTTGCTCTATACAAAACCGTGCTTCTCTTATATGTTTCCGAAAAACTGAACTACTAAACAGCATCTTCCAAAAGCTATGTCAAAAAACAAGAAACCGTTGTTTCATTCTCACCAAAAGTATCTCACTCGAAGTCTCATTTATCTGCCGCAGAAAGAGAAAAAGGACAAAATAATATATTACTACTGTTCTAATGAAACCTAATAACTTGGAGACTTCTATATGCTCTTGAGCGCTGATTTTAATTATTGCATGCAATGGCTTCACAACCTTGCAAGTTTAATTAACTACTCTATACTCTGTCACTGTAACTCCTAGCATCTAACAGTCAAATATTAATTTTTTGTTGAAGCCATTATTAGAGATGTTGTACATGTGTTTTGCGTGAAAAAAACTTGTGCACTAAATTCTGGGCAAGAAGAAAATCACATTCAAGTTACGTAGGCTTCAGGACTTAAAGTATTCACAAACACAAAGCACGTCAATCACATAAAAAGTCGACATTTCCCCCATAATAGACACGTACACGTTACTAAGTAAAACATGAAACTAAATTATAGCTTGTAATTTCACATGCTTTGACAAAATGCTTTTTACTTCGCTATAAATTTGCAACCCAAAATTTATGAAACCAGCGGAGGGCAAAGTAATATCAGCAGTTTTGCATAGTGATGCATAAGCCCATATTCAGTTCAAAAAAGTGTGTGTCCAGCAGTTATTCAGCTACATGAAGTTTCAGAGACATATATGGACATATACTTTACTGAAATAATACTTTCTACAACAAATATGGGAGTAAATAACAAGGATTTATAATAATGGCATATCCAAACAGAATCCCTCTAACAGTGATCTAAATAATAAATGAACTATATAATTGCTATTCAAACAGTTAATCTAACCAGAGAACTCCAATGTATAAAATATGTACTGCATCCTACTATAAATGTGTAAAAACCCCATTGCAAAGAGGACACAAAAACAAACGCAACTCAAGCTTTTGGCCCCACCATGTAGGACCCGCAACAATAAAATAGATGATGAAGGAAATTGTTTTTCTGCTTGTACTATCTCCACATAGCATTTTAAAATTCCAATCTACTTCAACCACTGAGATTCCGGAAATACAATATGCATCCGTATGAGCCAAATTTGGGGCCTTATGACTGAGAACAATTGAAATCGCAGCTGTGCAATTTTAGGCTCTGAATGTCAGCTAATGTGCTTCATAACAACAACAGCCAATTAATTGATATTCATCACTGAATTTTGAAAACTCACCTGACGATTAAGATCTTTTGCTTTATCAGCATAAATGCGAGATTCAGACGTCAATCGACTTGAAAGCTGACTAACCTCTACAAAATATGAACACAGAGAACGGCACAGATCTTATCAATAAAAGGAATATGAAAATAGAAGCATAATTTATGGCAATTTAAGAAGGAAAGGGGATAAAAAGAAAGAACCACATTCAAGAAACATTTATCACGAACGTGAGTATTGCAGAAGTCTAACATAATATTGTATAAATAATGCTATGGGCTTTTACAAAATAGAAGGGCCTATCAGATCAGGCCATGCCAGATATAGTTGGAAGACGCACTGGAGTAGTGGATTAAAGGACTTGTAGCATTTTCCAAATTCTATCAGGATCCCGAAATTCTTCTTTCTAAGATAAACATTAACTCAAATATTTCATAAGAAAAGGACAGGAAAACACTGCTTTATGCAGTAAATTCTTACAATAATCAAGAACTATAACTGATGGGAAAGACAACAACGTCTTAAATATTTAGGAATTTGTTCTGTTTCTACAAATGATGTTTTCAACCAAAGCATTAACCTCTGAATTTTCAACAATCAAAGGAATTGTTCCGTTAGATTTTTTATGGCACAAAAATATTAACCTCTGGTCGCTTGTTTCCCCCCAAAAAAAAAATTCTCGATTTATAAAAAAAAGTGAAAAAAATCTAGGCCAGGCCTTCCTTTATAGATTCTGTTGACGATGGATAATATACAAAATTACGTTCCAAAATGTTCACCACATTTAATTATTCAGATACATACCTGAAACAAAAAAAGAATTCTCAAAATACGTAAAGAATATTTACATAGACCACATTAATCAGGTTGAAAGGTAGAGAGAGAACTTGTGCAAGCTCTAATGAACATAACAACGCAAAAAGACAAGCTGAAGAAGAACAACAATTCAGATTGGGTCACAAATGGCACGACAAACTTGTGCGTAACTTCCACAGTGCAGGTAGATTCCAATAGCTTTTACAGTTAAACATTGCTAGACTAAAACATTTGTGCTCAGTTGATATAGGTTGTACATCACAGATGATACAGAGTAAAAGAAGAGAACGAAATTGAACTTACGATCTAACTTTTCACCAACACCAAGAACTTCTTGCACATTGCGGGTCATGATTTGGTGGACCTCATATAGTTCATCATTCAATTTTGCCAGGTTTCGCTGAGTCCGAGTGTCCGAATATAACTTCTTGGTTTTTTGTATAAATGCATCTTCAGGCAATGAAACACAATATAAGAACAATTACAACTAAAACAGCAATATATAAGGTCATTCTGAAGGAAATATTACAAAATTTAGATACACAAAACCAACCAAATTTTATAAATGCATAGGGCCTGGCAGCTGTCTCGATTTGATTCCCACAGACTCTCTCAAATTCATTCTTAAGATCTTCAAGATATTGAAAAGCAAGCTTCTTTGGGTAAGTGCGATCACACAATGTCAAATAACAAACATGTCCTTCAATAATGTAGCTGAAAAGGTGGTCAAGGAGGTATAAAAATTCAACTGAAACAGAATGAACATGCATGCTAAAACTACTGGCAGGAATTCAGATAGGTAGGCAATCAAAACTAATCCGGGTTCTCTGTCCTGTCAGATTTCATCAGCTATGTGTTGTAACAATCCTAAAATTGGGACGTTGAACCAAATGCTTACGAAACGAAAAATGAACCTTAACCAACGAGACTGCAGAGTGGGACCTAACTAATCACAATGCGAATTTCATAATATAGACAACTATATGCAAGCATTTTCCCATTCGCTGCTTGCTACGAACGGAAACTAATTAACGGCAGCATAAGAAGCGATTTTCATTGTCGCAAATACAAACAAATTGGGGAGTCCTACAAATTATCTTTTTTGCATTCCATGTACCAAGAGAGATTATTCTATATAGTGCAGCAATGAAAAGGATACTGAAATACATATTCGCCAGACTCAATTGACATTCTCGAAGGTTCGTTCTGGCGTGTGCAAAGATTTTTAAACAAAGCCTTGGCCTGGTGCTTGTAGAATTCGGCATCTTTCAAGTCACGGCCATCGTCCAATCCTTCCGCCAGTGGCAGGCCATCGGTCACTCGCGCAATCATTGTAAGCTTCACCATCTCTTCCTTGATGTTTCTCCAACTAACTACAGACGACTTTATCTAAATTCAATCCAATTACAACGCCCTGGGTCCACAAAACGGAGATGAGATCACAGAACAAGACACAAAATTTAACATGATCAAGCAATGCCTAGAAAACAAACATCTTCCTAACACTTAAAAATTAACCAAATTGAGTTATTTTTACGCAGAAATCCAGCACAAACGTTGCGAAAAGGAGAGAACTTGGAAACGAAGGGATTCACAAAAAGAAAAAAAGAGAGATGAGAAGAAAAATCACCGGTTGTCGTAGGTTGGGCGGGCTCGGATCCAGCAATCACGTGTTTGATTATCGGTGAAGATGGGAATCGATCAGATCCAAATTACAACAAAGGGTTAGTAGAACCGTAGCGATTGGGAGATTGTATTTGTACCCCAGATTCTGCAGCAAGAAAACGCGTTCAGTCTTGAAAATTTTACCAAAACCGATGGGGTGCATGCCCAAACTGTAACAAAAGAAAGGGGGGCCCGATCGGAACAGATCGTCCACAGGAGCCAAGTAGGACAAGGATATTATTACACGTCGTAGGCGATCATCTGGCTTTGTGAGGGGTTAAAAGAAAAGAAAAGCATTGGAACATAACCAATTTGCGCCATGCGCTTTGACGCATAGGAGCTAATAGGGGATAAAAGAAGTCTAGGATGCAAGTTTCCTTAGTTTATTTCCTAAATATATAAATGATGATTTAGGCACGTGTGTAGCCTTGGGAATCGGGTGGGGTCGCCCTTTACCCTACCTAAATAGGGTCCGATAATTACCCAATTACCTGACCCTATTCATGAGTAGGGTCGAGAATGGCCGACCCTAACCCTACTTCGGTCGGGTCGGATAATGACCCGACCCTACTTTTTTCAAAAAAATAAAATAAGTATTATTATTTGCTAATCTAGTATTTAAAAAATCAAAATTGATCTTTATTTGACTAAATTTTAATATAGATAAGGTTAATATAAGGTTTTTGGTGATTTAGAAATAAAATTATCTTTTAAAATTAGATTACTCAATATTAAATGTATATTATAATATTTTATAATAGGTACATCGGGTTGGGGTCGGGTTGTGAGGGTAATTCGAGTAATTACCCTACATGACCCTATTTTAAATAGGGTAAAATTTCAAACCCTTTATAATAGGGTCGGGTTGAGTAGGGTAGATTTTTCCCGGCCCTACACATGTGTGTGCCAAAATAATTTCTTTATTGTAATAACTATTAGCTACAGTATAAGTTGTAACATGGATTGACCCAAATAATCCTGGTTATTCGTTTATTTAATCAAATTAAAGTAGTAGTTTTTCAATTATATATTGATATGTTCAAAATTTAAATAAAAAAGTAATGCCCCATCGCTCATAATATGTTTTGAATAATGACGGGTTCGAGCTTCAGCTTATATATTTATATTTTTTATATTTTGTGTTTTAAGTCTTCGACCAACGAAATGTTTTACTCCGATTTACACGTATTTTGTGTATTTGAATTGGGGCCACAGTTGTGGACATACTTTGTCCACGTTCGTCCGTTTACAGTTGTTTTGCGAAAGAACTTTTTAACGTAAAAAACGCCTAAACCTAAAATTTGAGAATTTAGAAAGTTCAAGAATTTGGTGAACCTGGTATAATCAGCTTTTCTTCTACATCTTGTCGATCCAGAATGGGCCTTCCTGGCCAATTAACACATAGATGCCTCAAGTTTAATGGCCAATTTTCTCAATTGAAATCCCAAAAGTCCAATATAATGCAGGAAGTATTCAATCATCAACTTATAACAAGTATGTATACTAGCGAAAAATACATATATATATACATTGGTTGAAAATATAATGTGTAAAGCATTCTTTCTTGCTAAATGTGTAAGGTACACAAATAAGATAATTTTAATTTTCTCATCAACATTAATTGGCCATTTAAATGACCAAATTTAGGTTAAATTGGAGAATTGTTACAAGCTAGACTATATGCGCGCTCACCTAGGTGGTCAACCAAGTGAAATCAACCTAATCACCTAATATGAGAGAGAGAGAGAGAGAGATCAGCCTAAATGCTTTGAGATTGCCTTGAAGGAGTTATGTCTAAAGTATGAATCCAAATTAGAAAAAGACTTTTTCTTTCGTAGTATAATTGGAAATAGGAATTAAAACTATAAACCGTGGACGCTGGTCACTTAGAACTTCCCTAATTTAAAAAGAAAGCTTTCCTAAAATTCAGTGAAGTCTATGTGCTACCGGACTCCATATTCCTTACGTACCCCTCCCATGTAGGTTGTTGACAATTCCTACGTGTAAGAAAAGGGCATAACAAGGAAAATAAAAAAACATCATCCAATCAGATTTCTCGATTCCACCTTCTCCCACTACTAATTGACGTTAACAGTAGTGTTGTTGGATTTTTATGGTTTCTTTTCTGGTCTTCAGGGCTTAAATCTACAAAACATCAAAAATTACATGTAAATTTATAGCGAAGTTCATGGTGCCCATAATTTAAACAAGTGAAAACTACGAATTTTTCTCATGATCTTCTGCCAAGCGTGGCTGGTGAGGATTGAAAAAAATGCAAGAAGAATGCAGGTTGACTCCATGAGATATTAGACCTAGAAGGAATTGTCCATGATCTAAGAACTAAAACATAGGGTTGCAACTAGTATGAACTAGTGCAGTAGAGGAAAATATAAGCATGAAATTAAATCAATGAATTATTGTGCCAAAACAATTATGCTCATGTTATAATATTGTTATATTTGTATTAGTTATGTGGTAGAAGCTTTTTCTATTGAGTTCTCCTTACTCAGCTTATTTTAATTAGCTCCCGTTTAATTATTAGCTCCCGTTTATATGAGCCATAGCTCATGCGTGTTAGCATGCGCCATGGGGCACTAGAGGCAGTTAGACTTCGATCTGGGGGTGCACTGTGAATTACGTATTTGCTTCTTGAATTACGTATTTGCTTCTTGATCGGCTTGCAATGTCTGGATGCACGCAAGGTGCCAGAGCAGAGGCGCATATTAGCTTTTTTCTTGTGTAAAATATGAGTATATTGCGTTTACCAATAGAAAAAATGTGTGACCTAAGTCGTATCTTCAAGTGGATTTCTAGGCTTTGAGTGGGGCCAAGGTTTTCATTGATCCATGGGCTCTACCATTATATTCGTGGGTCCTCCCCCAATGCCTAGGTAGCCGTATGAAAAGGTGACCACTGTATAGCATAACTATCGGAATTGTAAAAACGGAGGAAGGCCCTTATAAAAGGGAAATGGAGAAGTTAAAAAATCGGCTTATTGGCCTTCTTTCAGCAGCGTCGACAACAAGTCTCTTAAGTCCAACTGAGCAATTTATCTGCGGATGGGCCAGATGGGTGGGATAAGAAAAGAGAACCATAACGCTTGCAATTTCCATGAATGTCCGATCTAAGTCTTGTATGAGACTCTAGAGTGGCACGCGCTCTACATGGCCTGGCTTTAGCCAAATTCATGCTCTTTCGTAAGGTCCACTTTGATTATATTTCCTCATGGGCTTCATTAAATACAACAAGGATCATGAAACCCCCACCCTAAATCTACCCCCAATGTGCCTCAGAGGTCCTGCCACTATGCCGATTATCATAAAAGGACAGACGATCACCTCTTCTTCTTCTTCTTCTTCTTCTTCCTTCTTTTTTTTTTCTTTCAAATTCCAGAGACAGCTTAATTAAGTCATTGGGAATTGGCTAGGGGAAAACAACCGAGTATAAAAAAATCGAGTGGGTACGGGCACATCTTTGTGATATCGTGGGATGTTGAGAACATGCCTTGTGATGGGAGACAATTTGAATCCCACCAAATATAGCATTGCTCAAAGCAACACCACCCCACTTTTAGTAGTAATTATCATATTGGAAGAGACTTAAAAATATTTGTCAAAATGGCGTTTCACTCTTCCATGGTGGAACTAGTGTGGTAGCTGGTAGTAAGTCTATGTTCGTCTATCCAATAGTCCATTTTTTTTTATCTTTTTTTATGCTTTGTAGCTTATATTAGCTATTAAACTGTATCATCTTGCACAAGTAATTACAATAATCTTTTATCAAATAATATACACTCTCTAGTCACTTTTAATAAATACATTACATTTTAAAATCAATTGTACCTATTAAAAGTGAACGGAGGGAGTATAAGGTAGTTACGGTGGGAGTCACCTAATTGGTGGGGCCCACATGTTGAGCCAACGAAATGGCTCTAGAAGGTTTGACACAACTACCTCCCACTAAATTCACATGTAGATACTTGTAGGACTTTCTATTTTGAAAATATCCATTCATTGCTTCTCTATATTTTAAGGATTAATTATAAAGTACTTAGTGAGATAAAAAACTTGATGAGATAAAAATTGTCTTTGTTGATGGATTATGTGCATAATTCATTGCAACGAAAAACTATATCGTATTAATTACTTATATGTTTCAACTAGTACATCAGTTGCAACAATGTATCTAGAGATTTAAAATTATGATCAAATAGATCAACACCTTTAAAGAATGCAAACTAATTGATTTTTTTTTCATAAGAAAAGCCTCCTTAATCCGATATGAAGTTTAATAAATAATTATACAAAGCCATAGTTACAATTCAAGTTATTACCTTTGACGGTTAATTCACTTTGACAGTTAAAAGTCCCCAAGTTGACTTCACTCCTAAGCTTTACGAATAAAACTCTAAAATTACTTCAAACTAGCAAGACTTTATTATAATAACTCAAATAACACCCTGAGCCAAACTTTAGAATCTCTGTAATTTAATCTTGCTTTTTATTCTACATTGCTTTGTTTTCCAGAATTTACACAATGTACTTTTTGTAAATTTTGAACATTGTTATGTTTATTATATTATTTTTTAATTTGACATTTTTATTAATCTTGAAAAATATTTAATATATGTATATATATTAAAACTTGAGTCTGGTTTAGCTTACATGAAAGCCGTCGAATTTTGATAAGATGATGGGTATCAAATAAGTGGGTAGGTAAGTGTGAGTCATCGCCTACCCTTGTAGCCATCAGATTAAGATCCAACGGTTCGAGATTACTCAGGTTCATACAAGTTGCATGAGGCAAGTCTCATTTAAACTTTTCCCTGAAAATTTTATCGGGAAGACAAGTGGAATGGTAATTAGCAAATATTATGACTGGGAACAAATGAACAATAGGCATTCTCATGTGACGTGAGCAACTATATATCAGCAAGTAAGTAGAGTATCGGTAGCTATAAGAAGTAAAACAATGATCCATGAACATTTTTATTTTCTTTTCTTTTTGCTAGCCGAACATTAACTTCCTTGTTTTCTTTGTAGAAGATGGTGTCTTCGTTTGCAATTGGAATATGGAATGTGACGATGTATCATTTTTGTTTAAATAGGTAGATGCAACCCACCTCACACGCACAGTAGATGCCACAGGGCCGGGCAGGGATTTAACCTGGGGCCTTCAGACGAGCGGACACTTCCTAAACTGCTACCATCACTAATTGAAAAGCCTATGCCAAGTAAAACAGTTGTAAAACGAAAGTTAAAGTTCATGTCATGTGTATGTCGCAGAAGGCAATAATTATTTCTAATTAGCTTATCATTTTTACTTAATGTGAGACTTTGATTCTTTTTAAGAGTCCACGCAATGCAATACCTTGATGCAGCAGCCGACAGCTTCCATATTTGTCTATTTAGTTGTGGAATGGTTGTTGGATGACGAGTTCTCGATAACATTTCAAATGTTCTTGTCCCTCTTCAAATTTTCTAATCAATCTCACTTTCTTTTTTGGCAGTACTGATCACTCACATGCACTTGAACTGTTATCAGGAGTTACCGTTCCCTTAGCAAAAAGAGGAGTTATACTATTCTGTTCCAAGTCATAATTATAATGCTTCCACATTTTCTAAACTCCAATTTCCTGTCATGGACTGATTTCCACAACGATAAAATATGGTCTGGTTTTATCCCAATGAAATTATATAATAGAACCCATCATTTTGTTCATATAATTTGTCTTTACTAAACACATTGCGGTTGCCTGCAGCTTTCACCGTCTGAATGTGTGCAATCTAGATCACCACTTTTAAACTACTGTACAGATTGCTCGCACATGGTCCAGCACCCTTTTGGACGTCATGTCCGTGTCATGTTTCGGGTATTGTCTGTTGGCGGGGACGTCTGTTCTCCTTGAAGATCACAATTTTCTTTGCTCTAAATTCTAATCCAATGTTGTCTCTAAATCAATCAATGTGTATTCGTTTTAAGGGCCGCAATCATGTTGTTGCTATGCCTTTTTCTTGTTTTCTTTGGGCTTCATTTAGAAGAGAAGAAACATTTCATTGTTAGCCAATCGTAAATATCACTGAAACCATATCCAGTTAGACCACCCTTATGTTCTTCTAAAACAGATGAAACAGAATCAATGGAGACATTTCTTCTCAGATAGCCTAATAGCGGTATGATTAAGAGGTCAGTTATATGCAGTAAGCCAGCAAGAACTTAGCAATAACTTTTTCTTACATTCAGTTTTCAGATGTATACCTTATACCAAAGTTATGGAACTGAAACACATTCTTATTTGGTCGCTAGCTGGAATTTGCTGAAACTTATAGAGATGTTGTAAAAAAAAAAAGAGAAGAAGAATATAACATCCTCTGGCCGGTTGAAGTTTCAGGAAGAAGAGCCATTTGAAGAACAGATGGATCACATAGAAAGGTCGAAAAGGAAGAATTACGGATGCTTATTTCCATTTCACAGCGTGTTATGACAGTCTACTGTTACTAGAACATACAAACTTGTGACAAATTATTTCCAAGTCATGAACGCATTCTACATGCGATATTCGACAAGGTTGCTGAAGTCTTCCACCTGCTAAGCAACGAGAAATTTACGTTGCCAAATGAAAACAAAACATCTTAAAACACATACCAATTGGTACCTTGGCCCAAGGTAGTCCTGACATAAAAACCATCTTGATTGTTTTTCAACAGATGGTAGCTAATCTTGAATGGCCTTTGGCCTCTTACTTATCTGGTCATTGAGGTCTTACATGAGAAGAAGAGAGCCCAATGTAGCCAAGGACAACCTGCCAACGACTTGCAGTTGAACTGTTTCTATTCCTGCCTCGACGTCGGCAAGTCATCCTTGGCTGCATTCCACTCTCTTCGTCTTCATGCAAGACCCTCAGACCTTACTGGCTTCCATCTATGGAAATTCTTCTTACATCCCCAGCTGCTTCACATTTTGGGCCTAGTTTGTGTTCATATTTAAAGCCACATGACCACACCAGTGTACAAATGGATGAGATCCTCCTGGCTGGCAATTCTCCATCTCAAAAAGGCAAATGCCGGTATGGATGTTTGGCCAAACCGAGGGCAGGTCCAAAAAAAAATAAAATCTGAACACCTACAAGTTTTAAAAGAGGAGCATGTTACTGTTGCATGCACACTTGCACTGCAATCCAAATTCCAAATGGGGCTTCTGCCAAACCTAAATAACTCCCCTCCGTCCCATATTAAGTGTCCTATTTTGGTTAGAATAAGACATTAATATAGGACGAATGGAGTAGTTTTTAATTGAATAGAAAAAAGGCCACCGTTCCATGTTTCCGAACAAAGTTCAAATCTTTCCTCACTATAAAAAAAAATAAAATCAAATCTTTCCTCTTTTGGGAGATCATGTTTTGGAACCAAACAAAGGTTGTGTGTGGGCCTGCTCACCTTTAATAAGAGTAAAGACCGGACAAGAGGTGATGTCGATTGGAGGTCTGTCAGGGTCATGGAAATTAGAAGAAATTATTAGGTACGCGCTGCCTACAGGGAAGTCATGCTCACTGCCAACAGGTCATTGACAGGACTCCTCTGCTTGTCACGAAGGCCTAAAGGACCCAAAATTGAAAATTGTGTCAATCAACTATTGGTGATGAGCACAACCTTTGTTTGGTTCCAAAACTTCTATGGAAATTGCCCTTTCAATTGGCTCTTGGGGCACTGTAGAAATAGAATCTTGCAGGGAAGGGGAATATAAAGTAGCGTCTCCCAGTCCAATTACAAACATTATGGACACTGGACGTGGACAGCCAGTGCCCACTCCCTTTTATTGGATATCCCCCACATAGGATTTACCTGTCAGGAAATATATATAATTTGTGACAGGCACTTTGCATTTACCTGGCTTTCAAATTGCTATATGGAAGATTTCTTTCTCCTTTTTTTTCGGGCAACGAAGATTTCTTTCTTCTCACAATGCCAAGAATGTACATTCTTCAATATATCTCACAGATTAAAGGGCTATTCTGACAAAAATAAATAAATAAAATTAAAGGTTGTTGCCCATGCATTGGCATTTTACAAACACAAATGGTGACTAGAGAATTTAATTGAAAGGTAATAAGCAATGGGCAATCCAAGAGCATGTGGCAGACATCAAGTTGAGCACCTGATGGTAAAAAAATGACCGGCGGAAATTCGTAGCAGATGCCTGCCTCATTCTAATTAATTATGAGGAATATGGGATGGGGCCCTAGCTAGAGGAGTTGGGATTTGTCGGTGAAGTTTCACTAGGTGAAGTTTCGCCATCACTCAATCATGCGAAATCGACGGTGCACACGGACATAATATGCGCTCAATCAATGCCGTGTCTTTAGACCGAGGTCAATTTCGTATGATCGACAGCTGGTGAGCGAGATCGCTGGTGAAGCTTCACCAGCAGATCCGAACTCCTAGCCAGAGAGACGAGAGACTCAGGAGAAGGAGCATATCTTTTCTACTACGATCTGTGGCCACCTCAGCTCCTCCGGAGCCCGGCTTTGACTTGGTGCCCTTTAGCTAGGCATTTGTGGTGACTAGTGAAGACATGCAAGTGCATTTGCCTTTCAGTGGTCGTGTGGACATTTGGCTTCTTTAGACAGGAATAAGAATCATAAGGAACAAATTGCAGGAAATTTCTGGATTATCAGATGAATGTCAACTCATTTCAGCTGTGTTTCTCTTCATCGAAGATGCTTTACGCAACTTGCGCGCGGCAATTGCAGAAAGGAGACGAATGTGCAGGGGCTACTGGCTAGAGACTAGAGACTAGAGAGGCAAAAGTGCATAGTTCCTGCCTGATCAAAGGCAAACCACAAGTTTGTTCTGCCGACAAAACTAGAAATATATAGGATTGATAGACAATATTACATGAGTACTCAATAATTGATAACCATTTTAAGCCTTACATTGCTGAATGTCTGGACACTAGAATCATTAAGAACAGGAGCGGCCATGGTGTCCCTCATCAACCTATATGATCTCATGTGCCAAAAGAAAACTTATCTGGTCTTTTATGAAGGATACGTACACAAAATTTGGCTTTGTCCTGAAAAACAGAAACCTGATCATACAAGAGAGCTTGGCCAAGGAAGGAAGATCTAATTTTTAACAATGAAGTTTGGAAGGTGCAGCTGTGCAGGGGACATTTATTAGTTATTTTCATATGCAAGCATCTATTATACTTTGTAAGCATTACTAGGACGACAAATGGGCGGTTCAGTCCAATCGTTTATTTCTATTTCACAACAAGCGGCTGTAGGCACTCACAGTTAGATGCCCAGGTAATGCCATTTAGACCTCTAGATGCCCAAGCTAAATGCCCAGGTAATGCCATGTAGACCTCTATGGACTATCCTCGGGCACTATGCACCATGGAGCTTGTTGTTGTTTTAATTAGTCTCCTAATTTTACTCGCAAGTGTACGAATCGGATTTGCAGTATAATCGCACAATTTTTACGAGGTCGAACCCACAGGGACTTGTGTAGCGGAATTCTAATTCGAAGATCAGATTATTACCCTTGTTGAAGAATTAAATTGATTTGACTCACTACAACTACGATTAATCGAAGACTCAATGCAATTAAACAGCTTTAACTAAGAAATTAATCTAAAGACAATTAAATAATCTATGAAAAAGAAACTAATCGATAAATAAAAATTGAAGCTTTAATCAAGAATTTAAGACACTAGGGCATAAGAATCAGCACATGACAATCATAGGAATATTTCTTTTAAAATCAGCAATTGTTTTCACGATTATCTCGTAGAGAATTGGAATTCAATCTATTCTCCTACGGAAAATTTCAGCATTAAAGCATATAGATTTTTAAATAGAGTTTTGCATTCTCTTGCATATCAATAGATGAGATTCAAATCATTAGCTGTATCCATTATACGATGAATCACAGGTAATACCCAAATATCATATTCAACATATAATCCAATGCAATTAATTTGAGAATAGCAATCGTTAAAACGCATTAATTTAGACAAAACAACTGCATCGTATAAATACTATTCCTACAACTAATCATGGCTTCATCTCAGCCCTAGACAGGGATTTAGCTACTCATGCTATAGAAATTAACTATAAAGATAATGGAATTCATTTGAGATAACTAGAATCAACTTACAGGACTTTTTGAATAATGGAAAATAAAGCCAAAAATGCATTGTTCCTCTTGCTTGGAATTGAAAACACTGCTGTCTCCTATGTTGCTCGATCAACAGAGGCCGATTGCAACAACAGCAAAGGTGAAACAGAAGGAGAAAAGTAAAATTTCGAACTGTAAAAAAAAATGGAAGAAAACACTGTTGGTCGTCTCCTCCGTCTCTCGAACTGCCGGTTTTTGTCGAACTGCCGGTTTTGTTCTTATATAGACTCCCAATAGTTCTTTCATTCCCCCTTAGGATGAACCCGAATCGAGTAGGATTCCATCTTTGGCACGCCTCTCCACTGGACAATCCCCAAATCCGTCCCAAAATAAAGGTCTGGACTTTCCAAATCGAGCTTTTCCAAAACAGAGGATGCTCTGTTCACTCCAGAACCGCCGTGACTCCTCCTCTGCCGGTTGCCGAGCTCTACTGGTCGCCGTCGTCGAGCCCAGCCTTCATCGCCGTCGTGCTGTGTTGCCAGAACCCAGACCCGCCGCCGTCGACCGCTCCTCTGCCGGTTGCTGGCCACCTTCGTGCTTCTTTGCCGTCGGGTTCTTCACCGGGACCTCGCCTGTGTCGAGCTTCTGCTGTCGTCCTTTGCCGTCGCCGTCAAGCCCAGCCCCGCCGTGAATCACCCATGGCCGCCGGAATCATTCGTCGGCCTCTCGAGCTCTCTGTTTCAGAAGCAGAACACCCGAGCTTTTGGCTCGGGTTCTGTTTTTATCTTTTTTTTTTTATTTTTTTTTCAATGAACCGGACCATTGAACCGGTCCGGATTTCTTTTTTTTTTTTTTTTTCTTTTCTTCCAATTAAACCCGTCGAAGCAATCTCATTCGATTGATCAAATCTGAATGGTCCTCATTTAATTCCACGCCCGTCTTCTTCATCAGTGAACATCAACGGTCCAGATCTTCTCTGCGCGTGATCTCAGATCTTGGGTCGCTTTGGCATTTCAAAACCCGTCTAACGGCTTTACTTTTGGCTGTTCAGCAATACGAGCATGTGAACCTGTACAAAATAAAACATGTCCCAAATTAGACGCACCAAATATTTATAAAATTACGGAACAGTGTTAAATTAAGCAATTTAGAGAGCATTATTTAATTAATTCCTAATTACTTAGAAAATTACCAAAAATCACTTTATTCCTCGTTTTAATCAGAAAACACAACTAACAAATAGGTAAAAAGGCATATAAAAATGTGTATTTTTCATGCTTAACAAATACCCCCAAACCTAGATTTTGCTAGTCCTCAAGCAAAACACAAAAAGAAAAATAATAAAACTACTCAAAAATAAATGCCACTGTCGTAGGGAATCACGATTGCATTTAGCATATGCAACAAGCCTTTTAAACCCCCAGGTGTCCCTGGCTGGACGAGTGAAGTCTCGTGAGGGTTTGCAGCCATGCTACCCACAAACATGTATTTATAAAATTAACCTTACTCTTTATCTAAATGAGAAAGAAGTCAACTAAACACTTCAAAACACAAAACCTATTATCCCTTCAAATACACACTGCAATACTTAAGAAAACTAACCACACGTACTTGCATTTATAATCAACTGGAATATAGAAGCGCTCAAGTAAGTGGTTTTATTCTACACCTTCATCTTGGAAATTTCTGCTCAATATGATATAGCATGATACTTTAAATAATAGAAAGTGTAGAACATTGTAGCAATACACTCTGAATCTCTGTTGCACACAGATCTAGTGTTACCCATTAACCAAAGAACATCAGAATCTACATAGTCATCGTAATCTTTAGGTTCATGATAGCACAGATGCTTGCGCGCCTCCTTCGGGTCCAACATTCTAGATTTGAGAGGATAATACACCACAGATTTTTTTTTTTTTTTTATAAGGACTGTGTAAGGCCTGACTTCAAGATGCTTAGGTTTAGCAATGACTCAGGCCAATGACTCCCAGCCAGTTGGCTTAGGGCATTAGGTTTTAAGATGGACCACTTCGGACCTGAGCATCAGCCTAAGTTAATCCTATAATAGTCAAGCAGCCCCTTTTCTTTATTTTCGTTTCCATTTTTTTTTCATCATTTTTTTTTTCAGCATATATATTTTCAAGCACATCTTTATTCCGTCCAGGCTGTATTATACTCTCAACCTATTTCCGGTTCCAAGCCCTTGCCATAGCCAAGTAAATGGTCTATCATGATCGTTTAAGCTCAACAGACAACCACACATCATCCAATGACTCTGACTAAAGACATCCCACTGAAGATTAGTATTCAACAAATTTCTAGAAGGTATTACTTTATGTAACTGGTGTGTGTGAGTGAGTTTTATTAGCTCAAGCACTTGATCCAAGAGGATTGTAACAGAATGCTATTTCTCAGTTAAGTGTCTCTATCCTCCAGTATACTTACTCACACTTCCAATGTAAATTAATCTCTTAAAAATTGAAGTATGCATCACGAAGGGATAAACTACCAAAACCTATAAAAATACTAACAAACAGCCTAAAATCTAATTTTTTTTAAATTTTTAATTTTTTTTTTTTTTTTTTTAACTTGAAAATTCAAAACAAGCAAGAAAATCACTAAGATATCCTAAACAAATATCTTCCTATACCCCCAAACCTGCATGAAACATTGTCCTCAATGTAAAAGATATAAAATAAATACTGAGGAAAATAAATAGACGAGGGAAGGAAAGATAGTACCTGCACTCCACTGAAACGCTATAGTATCTATCAACACGAAAAGAACAAGTGAAGCACAAGAATAACATAAGAAAATAAGCACAAAAATAAAAATTCTAAAAACTTGGGTTGCCTCCCAGTAGCGCTAAGTTTTACGTCTTCAGCCAGACACAGCTATTAACCTTTACTCATTAATGGATGATGCAGATTCTACCAAGGATTTAGCGTGAAACCATAGAGAATAAAAATATGACCAAGTGACATCTCTCAAATTGCATAAGAATGTTCCCAAACTTCTCTTCAATCTCTCCCACCTAGACTCTCGGGGAAACAAAAACGAATATGAAATTGGAACAACATTGACAGCAGCTATGGGCCCCTGAAGATCAAGCTCATCTATGGGCGAGTCATCCATACTCTCCGCTAACTGATGTGGAAATAATGGTGCCCAAGGATAGACGACTGGAATATCTAAGTCTGAACTCAGTGGATGTTCATTCACTACTTCTTCTAATTGTGCAGGCATCACCCATAGGTGTAAGAATATGGCAGCCATCAAGATATCCTGTGAGAATCATGAACCTAACAATGTGAGTGATAAATAATGAAAAAGCAAGCAAAGAAAACTAGACCCACTATGCACAAGACAAATTACTGCAACTTTAGTCATTATAAGTCGGGTTTGCCAGACTCAATTCATCAATTTGAGGTTGCTGCAATTCCAAGAATGGTTTAAGACGATGCCCATTAACTTTGAATATATCACCATTCTTTGGATTTTCTATTTCAACTGCTCCATGTGGATAAACAACACGAACTAGAAAAGGTCCTGTCCATCGAGACTTCAATTTACCCGGAAACAGATGTAAACGAGAATTATATAAAAGAACTTTCTGCCCCGATGTAAAAGATTTTCGCAGAATATTTTGATCATGAACCTTTTTCATGCGATCCTTGTATGATTTTGCACACTCATAAGCATCATTACGAAGCTCATCCAACTCATTCAATTGTAGTTTCCTTTGAATTCCTGCTCTATGTAAATCAAAATTCAGGTGCTTAATTGCCCAATAAGCTTTATGCTCAATTTCAACAGGAAGATGACATGCTTTCCCATAGACAATACGGTATGGAGACATTCCAATGGGAGTTTTGAATGCAGTACGGTAAGCCCACAAAGCATCGGTAAGTCTCAGCGACCAATCTTTGCGATTCGGATTGACTGTCTTTTCCAAAATATGCTTAATCTCCCTATTAGAAATCTCAACTTGACCACTTGTCTGGGGATGGTATGGGGTAGCAATTTTGTGGGTTATGCCATATTTCTTCATTAACTGTTCAAAAACCCTATTGCAGAAATGTTTTCCCCCATCACTTATTATAGCACGAGGAGAACCAAAACGTGCAAAAATATTGTCTTTTAAGAATTGGACCACCACTTTGTGGTCATTGGTTTTACATGCTACGGCCTCTACCCATTTAGAGACATAGTCTACCCCCACAAGGATATAAAGATTGCCAAAAGAGTTAGGAAAAGGTCCCATGAAGTCAATACCCCAGACATCAAAAAGGTCTATAATAAGGATTGGGGTTAAAGGCATCATGTTACGACGTGAAAGTGCTCCTAACTTCTGACATCTTTCACATGCTGAACAATAAGCATGACAGTCTTTGAAAATAGTAGGCCAATAAAATCCACACTGCAAAATCTTTGCAGCAGTCTTTTTAGAACTGAAATGGCCCCCACATGCTTGATCATGACAAAAAGAAATGATGCTTTGTTGATCATGTTCAGGAATACATCTCCTAATAATCTGATCGGGACAATACTTGAACAAGTATGGATCATCCCAAAAGAAATACTTAACTCTAGACAAAAACTTGGACCTATCTTGGGAAGACCAATGAGATGGAATTTGTTCAGTTACCAGATAATTAACTATGTCTGCAAACCAAGGCAACTGGGACACTGCAAGTAATTGCTCATCAGGAAAAGATTCAGTTATGGGCAATGATTCATCAGTAAAATCAACTATCAACCTAGATAAGTGGTCGGCTACAACATTTTCGGAACCTTTCTTATCCCGAATTTCAATATCAAATTCCTGTAGCAATAATATCCATCGGAGAAGACGAGGTTTAGCATCTTTTTTAGATAAAAGATACTTCAATGCAGCATGATCCGAATAGATATATACCTTCGATCCCAATAAGTAAGACCGAAACTTATCTAGAGCAAAGACTACTGCCAGCAATTCTTTTTCAGTTGTAGAATAATTAAGTTGAGCATCATTCAATGTTTTACTGGCATAGTAAATCACATGGGGAAGTTTATTAATTCGCTGCCCCAACACAGCACCAATAGCATAATCAGAGGCATCACACATTATCTCAAAAGGTAGGCTCCAATCAGGTGGCCGAATAATAGGTGCAGATGTTAACTCTGATTTGAGTTTCTGAAAGGCATTATTACAAGCATCATCAAAGACAAATGGTGTATCTTTTGCAAGAAGATTACACAGAGGTCTTGAAATTTTACTAAAGTCTTTAATGAATCGTCTGTAAAATCCAGCATGGCCTAAAAATGATCTGATTTCTTTCACAGTTCGTGGTGGTGGAAGATGTGCAATCAAATCAACTTTAGCTTTATCAACTTCAATGCCTTTATTAGATATAATATGCCCAAGAACAATTCCTTTTTGAACCATAAAATGACATTTCTCCCAGTTAAGTACCAGATTCTTCTCTTTACACCTCACTAACACTAAAGATAGATGGTGCAGACATTCATCAAAATTGGACCCAAAGACAGAAAAATCGTCCATGAATACCTCTAAAAATCGCTCTACCATGTCAGAGAAAATGCTCAACATGCACCTTTGAAAGGTAGCAGGTGCATTGCATAGGCCAAAGGGCATGCGACGGTAGGCAAAGGTACCAAAAGGACACGTGAAAGTGGTCTTTTCTTGGTCTTCAGGGGCTATGGGAATTTGGTTATAACCAGAATAACCATCAAGGAAGCAATAATATTCATGTCCCGCTAACCTTTCCAGCATTTGGTCAATGAAAGGGAGGGGAAAATGATCTTTTCTTGTCAAAGCATTCAACTTCCTATAATCAATACAGACACGCCAACCCGTTTGAACTCGAGTTGGCACTAACTCATCAGCATCGTTTTTCACTACAGTTATGCCAGACTTTTTCGGCACAACTTGAACAGGACTTACCCATTTACTATCAGAGATTGGGTAGATAACTCCTACATCTAAAAGCTTAAGGATTTCAGCTCGAACAACTTCTTGCATTACAGGGTTAAGACGCCTTTGGGATTCACGAGAAGGCTTGGCATCATCCTCCAAATGAATTCTATGCATAACAATAGAGGGACTGATGCCTTTAATATCTGCAATGGTCCACCCTATGGCTTCTTTGTGCTTTACAAGAACATCAAGTAATTTACGCTCTTGAGCCACATCTAGGTCAGCTGCAATAATGACAGGTAAGGACTCAGCAGGACCTAAATAAGCATATTTCAGAGTATCAGGCAGTGGTTTCAGGTCTAATTTAGGTGGCTCAACACTAGATGGAACTACTGGTGATGATGATAAGGCAAGAGGTTCCACTTTTGGTTGCCATCGTTCAGTACTCATCAGAGGTATAGAATCAAGCAATGAGTTTACTTGTTCAATTGACTGATCGATATCAAATTCACAACCAAAATGTGTTAAGCAGGCCTCTAAAGGATCTTGGAATGTTTGAAGAAATGTTTCATGGACAAGTGTTTCAATCAGGTTTATTTCATTCACATCATCCATGTCAGGTGGTTGTTTACTGATGTCAAAAATGTTCAATTCCACCTTCATATTCCCAAAAGAAATTTGCATCACTCCATTTCTGCAATTAATAATAGCATTAGATGTAGCTAGAAATGGACGACCCAAAATGACAGGTATTTGCCCACTTATGTTCGGAACAGGTTGAGTATCAAGGACAACAAAGTCCACAGGGAAATAAAATGTATCAACCTTTATCAAAACATCTTCAACAACACCTCTAGGAATTTTAACCGAACGGTCAGCTAATTGAAGTGTCATTGTCGTGGGTTTTAGTTCTCCAAGACCTAATTGCATATACACAGAGTAAGGCAATAAATTCACACTTGCCCCCAGATCTAACAAGGCTCGCTCAATCTGATGTTTCCCTATCATGCATGAAATTGTGGGACAACCAGGGTCCTTATATTTGATAGGAAATTTACATTGAATGACAGAGCTGACTTGTTCTGCTAGAAACGCCTTTTTAGGAACATTATTTTTCTTTTTAACAGAGACTAGATCTTTCAAGAATTTTGCATATGAAGGCACTTGTTGGATTGCATCTAGAAAAGGAATGTTTATTTGCACTTGTTTAAACACTTCTAGAATATCTCCATATTGTGCACTTTTTTTAGGATTGACTAGTCTTTGCGGATAAGGTGCTCTAGGTACAAAATTCCTAGGTGGAGAATCACTGTCGACAGTTGGAGAAGAATCTTTAGTCTTTATTTCAGTCTTAGTGTTCTCGCCTTCTTCTTTTTCAGGAGTTTCAATTTTATTATCAATTTGCTTGCCAGACCTAAGGGTAATGACTGATTGAACATGTTCCTCATTCTGTGAAGAATTAGAGCTACTACCAATAGAAAATTGGCCCTTCTGGTTAGGCACAGGTTGACTAGGGAATCTCCCTCTCTCTCTTTCTGCTAATTGAGTAGCCAATTGACCAACTTGAGTCTCTAACTTAGCAATTGCTTGAGTATTCATATGTGTAGAGTTCTTCATCTCAAGCATAGCTTGATTAGTTGACTGAATGACTTGGCTTGTAGATTGGATGAAAGATTTGAGAGTGTCCTCTAAAGAGGACTGTTTTTGTGCAAGACCCTGAGATTGAGTGACAGGTTGTTGATATTGGGTAGGAGGTTGAGACAAAGCTGGATAAGGTGGGTTATTCTGCCTAAACTGATTATGCATAGGCTGCCCACCTACATTCATAGGTGGTTGACTTTGTCTCCAGGAGAAATTTGGATGATTTCTCCAACTTGAATTGTAAGTTTCAGAGAAAGGATTGCCTGTCGGCTTCCCATAATTGTTTAGAACATTGACTTGTTCTGCATAACACTCTGGATAAGTATTCATGGAGGGACAGTTCAGAGATGTATGCATCGGGCTAGCACACACAGAGCATGCTTCATTCATGTTGAGGGCATTGATGCTTCGGTTCAAACTCAGGGCATCTATTTTCTTGGTTAGCGCATCGAGTTTGACCTTAACATCTACATCATCTTTGATTTCGTAGAGACCTCCCTTCTTAGGAGCTTGATGTTGTCTCTCCCTATGACCTGCAAAATCCCACTGTTGGGACCTTTCAGCTAATCGCTCTAAGAAGTTATAAGCAGCTTCACCTCCTAAGTCTAAGAAAGCACCGCCATTCATTGATTCAATCATGTTGCGGTGTGTTTGAGTTAAGCCATTGTAAAAATGTTGTATTAACCTCCATGTTTCAAACCCATGATGTGGACATTTTAGTAAAAGGTCTTTAAATCTTTCCCAACTCTCATAAAATTTTTCATTTTCATCTTCCATAAAGTCAGTGATTTCTCTCTTTAATTCATTGGTTTTGGCCATTGGGAAGAATTTGGACAAGAATTTGCTCACCAACATGTCCCATGTTGTGACAGAGTCAGCGGGAAGAGAATTTAACCACGCCTTGGCCTTGTCCTTCAAAGAGAAGGGAAAAAGGCGCAGACGAACAGACTCATCAGAGAAGTCTGTGAACCTAAAGGTTGAACAAATTTCTAGAAAATCCTTTACATGCATGTAAGGATCCTCTCTGTTAAGACCATGATAATTGGGCAACAATTGAATTATCTGGGGTTTTAGTTCAAAATGTTTTGCAGAGGTTGCAGGCAACACTATGCAAGATGGAGGGTTGATTGTGATCGGAGAAAATAGCTCCCTCAGAGATTTCTCAGGTTGATCTTCCATTTTGAATGAAAGATCAATTTTAGTTTCACTATTCTCTAAAGGATTAGAATTATTGCTAACCAGACGCAGTGTGTGATCACGTGACCACGTGGTCATCCACTGTCAATCAACTCTCACGTGTTGAAATTAATTTTTTTTAATTTTTTTAATTTTTTTATTTTTGACCTAAAATTAACTGCAAGGGTAAAATTAGTCTTAGAATTTGATTTCCTACAAGTCCCCGGCAACGGCGCCAAAAACTTGTTGTTGTTTTAATTAGTCTCCTAATTTTACTCGCAAGTGTACGAATCGGATTTGCAGTATAATCGCACAATTTTTACGAGGTCGAACCCACAGGGACTTGTGTAGCGGAATTCTAATTCGAAGATCAGATTATTACCCTTGTTGAAGAATTAAATTGATTTGACTCACTACAACTACGATTAATCGAAGACTCAATGCAATTAAACAGCTTTAACTAAGAAATTAATCTAAAGACAATTAAATAATCTATGAAAAAGAAACTAATCGATAAATAAAAATTGAAGCTTTAATCAAGAATTTAAGACACTAGGGCATAAGAATCAGCACATGACAATCATAGGAATATTTCTTTTAAAATCAGCAATTGTTTTCACGATTATCTCGTAGAGAATTGGAATTCAATCTATTCTCCTACGGAAAATTTCAGCATTAAAGCATATAGATTTTTAAATAGAGTTTTGCATTCTCTTGCATATCAATAGATGAGATTCAAATCATTAGCTGTATCCATTATACGATGAATCACAGGTAATACCCAAATATCATATTCAACATATAATCCAATGCAATTAATTTGAGAATAGCAATCGTTAAAACGCATTAATTTAGACAAAACAACTGCATCGTATAAATACTATTCCTACAACTAATCATGGCTTCATCTCAGCCCTAGACAGGGATTTAGCTACTCATGCTATAGAAATTAACTATAAAGATAATGGAATTCATTTGAGATAACTAGAATCAACTTACAGGACTTTTTGAATAATGGAAAATAAAGCCAAAAATGCACTGTTCCTCTTGCTTGGAATTGAAAACACTGCTGTCTCCTATGTTGCTCGATCAACAGAGGCCGATTGCAACAACAGCAAAGGTGAAACAGAAGGAGAAAAGTAAAATTTCGAACTGTAAAAAAAAATGGAAGAAAACACTGTTGGTCGTCTCCTCCGTCTCTCGAACTGCCGGTTTTTGTCGAACTGCCGGTTTTGTTCTTATATAGACTCCCAATAGTTCTTTCATTCCCCCTTAGGATGAACCCGAATCGAGTAGGATTCCATCTTTGGCACGCCTCTCCACTGGACAATCCCCAAATCCGTCCCAAAATAAAGGTCTGGACTTTCCAAATCGAGCTTTTCCAAAACAGAGGATGCTCTGTTCACTCCAGAACCGCCGTGACTCCTCCTCTGCCGGTTGCCGAGCTCTACTGGTCGCCGTCGTCGAGCCCAGCCTTCATCGCCGTCGTGCTGTGTTGCCAGAACCCAGACCCGCCGCCGTCGACCGCTCCTCTGCCGGTTGCTGGCCACCTTCGTGCTTCTTTGCCGTCGGGTTCTTCACCGGGACCTCGCCTGTGTCGAGCTTCTGCTGTCGTCCTTTGCCGTCGCCGTCAAGCCCAGCCCCGCCGTGAATCACCCATGGCCGCCGGAATCATTCGTCGGCCTCTCGAGCTCTCTGTTTCAGAAGCAGAACACCCGAGCTTTTGGCTCGGGTTCTGTTTTTATCTTCATTTTTTTTATTTATTTTTTCAATGAACCGGACCATTGAACCGGTCCGGATTTCTTTCTTTTTTTTTTTTTTCTTTTCTTCCAATTAAACCCGTCGAAGCAATCTCATTCGATTGATCAAATCTGAATGGTCCTCATTTAATTCCACGCCCGTCTTCTTCATCAGTGAACATCGGTCCAGATCTTCTCTGCGCGTGATCTCAGATCTTGGGTCGCTTTGGCATTTCAAAACCCGTCTAACGGCTTTACTTTTGGCTGTTCAGCAATACGAGCATGTGAACCTGTACAAAATAAAACATGTCCCAAATTAGACGCACCAAATATTTATAAAATTACGGAACAGTGTTAAATTAAGCAATTTAGAGAGCATTATTTAATTAATTCCTAATTACTTAGAAAATTACCAAAAATCACTTTATTCCTCGTTTTAATCAGAAAACACAACTAACAAATAGGTAAAAAGGCATATAAAAATGTGTATTTTTCATGCTTAACAGAGCTCGGTTACAGAAAATACTTTGTGCAACATTTTGAGGAGTGATTTCCAGTATTTCAATTTTTAAGTTTAGCTTCACAAAGATATATACTTAAGGGGTTCACATGCAAAAATGATTTCCCACAAAAACTTATGGCAAATTGTTACTCCCTCCGGTCACTTTTAATATATACAGTTTTTTTCAAATAAACTAATCTTTTAGTGTATTTGAAAAATACTGTGTCTATTAAAAGTGAGCGGAGGGAGTATGTGATATACATTGGTTTGATGAAAAAAAATTAAGAGGAACAATGACGTCCCAACAAGGTCCTTCCTCAGGTGGAATTATTGCATTTGATAGAATGGTGCTTTCGAACAATTCGGTGTCAAACAACTAGAGCGCACCTCTATGGCGCACTAACCGCCGACTAAAGATGGCATAAAAGTGACATGGCTGGAGTACCCAATAATTTCTACTTCCTCAGAGCTAGTATTATCTTGCGGAAAAAGCCATGCAACTCAAGCCAAAGATTTAACAACCCAGTTCTAAAAACCCAGAGCAGCTTTCATGATTGTCTAGTGTTATTTTCTCTTTAAAGCATCATTGATATATTAGAATTTGTTTACACACTTACCAGAAAGAAAATCCTGATAACTTTTACCACCAAACACTTGGGAAACAAAGAGCAAGTTCTACTTTAAAAATCCACTTGAGCTGCTTCCTACTTCCTACTTCCAGCTTATATGAGCAACACCAATTGCAAACTTAGACATTACTGGAATCCCCATCGAAATAGCCACTTAATGAAGAAACTATTGTCTCCATTTACTTGACTGCTAGCTGAAGAGATAGCTGTCACATACTCGAACCATTTTACATGTAGCATGGCATAATGGCATTAGCCAACAGTTCATCTACATTAGCTAGCTACCCACACTAATAAGAGGGCCAATAGCCATCAAATTCCACGCAAGGCTCCATACCCTGGAACCTATTGAGTCCATTTGCATCCGGGCAGAAGCCGCCATTGTGATCAGCTGGAAGAAAACACCCTGCCATGGTGGACTGAGGCAGCTGGTCCTGGTGAACAACTGGAATGTGGTTCATGGCAGCTTGTTGAGCCCTCAAAACTGGCGTTCCAGATGCCCCCAGGTTCAAATTGAGGCCAGAGACCGTAAAGCTGGCCGGGAAGTTCAGCTGAGTCTGCATGGGCATGTTCATCGTCGGTGCCCCCCGCATGGCCCTGCTCAGTTCCGCCAGGTCGTTCCTCCCCATTGCATGGCGGTACATATCTCCCTGCATCAGGCCAGGCATTGCAGTGGTGGTCATATCATTGTTGTAGGTCATGTTGGCCCTCGACTGATTCTGTGAATACTTCTTTGCGCCTGCACTCTTCTGAAAGACCCGGCAAACCACCCACTCATCCTGTTTGATTGATTCAAAAAATATTGCAAAAAGGCCGATGAGAGCTTGAGCTTCCTTTCTAGACAGTTCAGTAAATGGAGGAAATTACCATGCATGTGTACTAACTTCTTTTGATGCAAATATTGAGAATAAACGTTGAATGCAATAGAGCTGGGAGGCAATTCTTATGGGATATAAAATAATTTGAGGACATTCTGCTGGGATTCTTGGAGACTGCTGGGTCGGAATAAGGCCACGACATTGAGGTGTTTAATACCTCCATTCATGCATGGGAGACTGTCGTAATCTAGACGACAAGTCACGGTTTCCCTTAAAGCACGCTAGAATCTTCTTTCTTTATCTTTTAGTAACTGCTACTAACTAGTACCATGGCATGCATATGATCACTTCTCATGTAAACCCACGAAATCACAAATCAAATTCACACGGCTCGTGTATAGTGAGACTGCACCCACTCCGAGGGCAAACAATCTTTTTATCAATATTGACGATCTGTCATGTGGTGGCTAGACAAACACAAAAAAGAAGGGGATTTGGCCAAATTTGAAGTGAAATAATTTACCTTGGCGGTCTTGAAGCCGCCGACCTTGGAGTGAAGGCGATACTCGTGCATGACCCAGTTGGTCTTCTCCCCCCTGGGAGCTCTCCCTCTGTAGAATACCAGAGTCTTCTTCATCCCCACCAGCTCCGAGGTAGCACTGTTAAATATCTCCTTGTCTTTCCCTGTCGTCTTCCAGTATCCGGCGTTTGTCGCTCGGTTTGTTCTCACTCCCGTTGGGTACTTGCGATCTCTTAGGCTGAAGAAATACCACTCCTTCTCTCCCATCTTTGCTTTACCTGCACCATATTCAATTAGTGGTCGGTCGCATGAAACTCATTAATTAATTACAAGCACAGCTTCATGAATTGATACATGTACATCGCATCGATCTCCATGGTTCTAACTTCTGAACGTTGCATGAAGAAGAAAAGAAGATATTAAAACTGGGATGTTAAAAAGGTAGATCTTACAAATTCATCTTCTTTATGGTTAAGTTACCAGATTTGCTACTTCTTCTCATTAATGGCACACATAATTATACGTAGAGAGGTCTGCATATGGCCCAGTTGAAGGCCAGAACTAATTAAAGAGCAGTATGCATGAACATGTTGAGAACTAAGGTTATGCACGTACCTGGGAGATCCCAAGGTTCGCATTTGTTGAGATCCACGTCTGCAACTGCACGTCCTGTGAAAGTCGAGTCTGAGATCTTCTGTGTTAAATAGTATGTGATGAGCTCCTCGTCTGTGGGATGAAACCTAAATCCTGGAGGTAGTGTCTCCTCCTTCTGATCTACTCTCTCCATCGTCGTCACTGCAGGCCTCAAATTCTGATGAAGGGCTACTGACTAGAGAACCTTTTTCTTTTGTAGCTAACGGAAAGATCCCAAACTTGACCTAATCAACAAATATATTGTGGATAGAGCTTCCTCCTATCTTCACCAAATTTTTCTTTGACTAAGCAGAGCCCATAGCTAGCATAACAGTGAAAGCAGCAGTCAAGATCATCTTAATCTGAATCATGGAAGAAGGAACCGAACCCGGATAGAAAGTGTCAAGATGTCTATCTGATACTGAAGCTTTCTGATTACACAGCAATGAAGATTGACATTTAAGCCTTTGGTGTGAATAATGTGTAGATGAAGCTTTTAACCACTGAACCGTCAATAACAAGTTGTTTTGGTGCTGATAGGGGCCTTTGTTTCGCTGCTACCTGTCATTACTCATTACATAGCAATTAAAAATGAACACACGGGTTTAGGCTCCTTATGTACTCCTGAGTCTTGAGTCTTGAACATCTTTCCAGGTTTTCCTTAGCTTGTCGACGGTATCTTGACCGATGATTTATTCGGCGTGCTTCGTGTTGAATTGTTCACTGAGTTGAGTTTGTCTCACTGCAAGGGTTGAGCTATATGTCCAATACTTATTTCCTTCTGGATATATGCACTTGAACAGAATTATATATATAGAATACAAGAAACATAACTTACCCCAAAGCTCGATCAAACAATAGTCACTTTCGTTTGGTAACGTACATACTAGCTTTGAGATGTAGTTATAGAAGTTCTTGTAGCGAATACGATGTATGGTTTCGTTTTAACTTTCAGGTATAGAGGCTGGTGCATGTAAGTGTGAACACATTGTATAACCTGCAGAACACGCATGGAATGCATGGAGGCAAACGAAATCAAATGGGACTTTAGAGTAAATATAAATGTATGGAGTAGGCAAATGTATCTATCACAAGGGACTCTTAAATATTATTTTTAAAGTTGCAACTTGGGCACGATTCATGGTTTGGCTCCATGTATGTTATTCAAGAAGGTAACACAGGGGAGTTAAAAACTTGACCATGCTGGCATCTATCCTTCTCTAGTTTACTTATCATACACTTCAGAGAGAGAAAATGTCGGCTGACATGGATGACTCGATCAAGCCCGCGTGTCTATACAGCTAGATTCAACAGGTCTGGCCTGATTAACGTTTGCACGAAAGCCAAATCCGAAGTGTCATTGTCGATTGCAAAAAAAAATGTGTCTTTGTTGATGGATTATGTGTGCATGACTTGTTGTAATGACGAAATGTATCTTATATGCTTCAATTACTATAGCAGTCTTTATGATATAGTTAGAGATTTTTAATTGGGCTCAAATATATTAATGCCTTTCAAAATAATGAGAACTAATCAATTTTGTTTCTAACAGTAACTTCCTGACTTAACATGAAATTTAGTGCAAGAACAATTATATAAAACAATGTAATGGTCCAACTAGTTAGTTTCCTCCTCTAGGATTAATCCTGCTTTCGTGAGAAGGATTTTCTCTCTTATATGATACTAGTTTTGTTAGGGGTTTCCCTAGTTAGTTAATACTAATTAAAGTAGGGCATGTGTTAGAATCTTTATCTATATTTAGGCCTAGCTATACGCCAATTGAGAGCATTGAACACCGTTTATAGGCCTATGGCTCAAATATATTAAGGCCTCTTAGAAGAATGAGAACTAATCATTTTTTGTTTTGATACCAAAAGCATCTTTCATTTGATATTAAATTTCCATGAATAATTATACTCAACCATAGTTCTTAAACTCTAACTTCACTCTAAAATCCCTCCCCCACCCCGAGTTGACTCCGCTCCAACTACACATAACCATGACATAGTACTCCCTCCGTCCCACATTAACACTTTCAGTTATTTAGCAGTACTTTAGTCAAAATATTATATCAGATGTATTAGTCAAAGTTAATATTATGACTATATTCCTTTTAAGTATAACAATATTGTAAAAGTTGATATAAATATCATGTCACTTTTAAATTATTGACATAGAATTAATATATTCAACTAATTCAATAAGATTAAATTATGTGGAAATTCTCCATTTGCGCGCCCCATTTAAATGCTCGCATTTTGTTCTTGACAAGGAATTAATAAATGAGGAAGAAGATTTTCAATTATGGTTTTGCTCATGTTTTAAAATCGTAGTTGGTACCCCTAAAATGTGACAGAGGAAGTATTCAACCACGATTTAGGTATTACACTGAGTTTAATATATTACCTTTGTCTAATTGAATATTTATTTTTACACGTTTAAAATAAATTTTACATTTATATGCACTTTCATATTTTTATTATTTAATGTAAAAAAATTTTAAGCCAAATTTCCTTAAAACAAAGTAGAACACTCACTTTAATCATAGGCAAATATAACCAATACAATCCAAAAATACCAATTTTTTTAAGTATAATAATATTGTCTAGCTAATTAAACTATCTACCTCCCTCTTTCTCCTCTCAGCAACCCGCCAACCTCCCCTCATCCGCTCGGCTAACCACTCCTTCTCCTCCCGGGGAACCCTCTCTCTCTTATTTAGTACTGAACAACGTTAACTAGGGGGTTAATTTGTGCTTATTAACTGTATGAACTTCATTGTTCGTCCCTATTGTTGTCTGGGTGTGGTTCCGTGCCACCAACTGTGGCACATTGTTTGACATGCGGATGGTCACTGTCAGAATTATATTCTATGAATAGTGGTGGCGCTCGTTGGTGTGGTCGGCCTGATATCGGATCTCCTAGCTCCGTTGGCCGGGTTTACTTTTGCTTGCTGATCATCTTGGTGATCTTGATAGCCGTCACAATTGTTGTTTACATTTTGAATAACAACCGGTTGGAGAAGGTGAAAGTTATATTAGATGGTCTGAATGTGAATCGTCAAGTCTCAAAGTGGCTTCTTAAGAGGGTTACCAAGGTTGATCAAGATTAAGAATTGCCCCAGGAGAAGAAGCTCTTTTAGAAATTTAAACATGTTTCCCCATTGTTCTTCCTCAATAATATTGTGCCCCTCAGCATATCCCAGATTCATGAATTTTCTCCTTTCCCTTTGTAATTTTAAGTCTGAGGCATAATTATAACCCGTACAAGGGACCAAAGTTCAAAAACTTTAATTAAAACAAAGTAGAACATTTGACACATTAATCATATGCAAACATAACAGTATAATTAAAAAATACCACAACTTTTTGAAGTATTTTAATATAGGCTAGCTTATTAAATCATTGCACTTAGATCACCAAATAAAAAAGCTCCTTGTTTATAGCCAATAGCTTATGATCAACTAATGTTGTATTTTGACATAATTTGTATAAAAAAGCCTTTTTTTAAAATGAAATGTTTACATCTACGAGGAAACAAAACATTCATGATCGTATTAACTAATACGTGACTTTAACAAGACCACATTATATTGATTGATCGAAGTACTGTATGATAGGCTTTTTGAAACTCGTTAGTGTGGTGGATATACTATTGATCAAAGGATTGATAAATTCTTTTACCTTTGTTGGAGGCATGTCTCTTTAGAGAAATGTTGTTAAAACAGATAGAGGGCTTAAAATCATTGCCTAGAGAAATATCATCTAGTGAAGAAGATTAGCAACATCATTGTCTTAGTGATGAGGTGTTTAATTGTAGTATATGAATATGAAAGGGTTTTTCATGCATGTAATCGCCTGTGAACTTGATCTTTGCATTTGCCCTCTGATCATTGCAGCATGGCAAAGAAACAAGTGTGTGTGGCATAGATGTAATGCGTGCAAAGATTAAAATTTCCTCCTGAAACCTTGAATTGAAAGCAAACAGTCTAGTCAGCCATGCAAGCGTGTCAACGGCCACTGGAGAAACTCACACACTGAAAATTCTAGTGCCACTAACAAATTCTAGGTGTTTTTCAAGTACTCCATCTTGTTTCTTTTGTCTCTTTTTCATAGTTTTAGTTGGAAGATAGGTCATGACACTTATGAAAGGCAATCCAATAATCATTTTACTCCATCAACAAACCATTTTACTTCATCCACTGATTATTAGGAGAAGGATAATACGAATTGTGATTATTAATATGAGACAAATTGGTTTTCAAATGGAACTATTAATATGGGTGCAAAGGATAACTTCAGCTGAAGGATCCGATGCTGGTAAAGAATGTGTATAGCCTTTTTTCTTTTCTATTCTTTTTTAGCTACTATCAATATTTGTTTTAGTTTCGCTTTCAGAAATAACTGAATACACGGAGGCAATAATGTATGGCTGTTGGAGTAATCCGATTTGTTAAATAACGCAGTGATCAAATTTATTTCGGTCACCTATAAAAAATCCAGATCTACTACAATTAGCTCATATGTCGTGTTAAGTGTTCCTGTCAGCCAATTTCTTTTTCAGACAGATTTTGACGAGATACACGATGAGCTCTTTCATAATGCATCAAAAGGAAAATGCTCTAGAAAACTATGATAATGGATATTAACTTGTCAAACACTTCAAATTATCAAACTCAATCCCATGTCTTGAACTTGACTCCATCCACCGTTAGTGGAACCACTGATTGACCGCCGGTCACTAGCATGCATGAAGCTACACAGGCAATTCAGATTATCAGAGTGTGTTGGCCTTAGAGGCGGTATGCCTATCGATGCTTTCTTCTAACTCGTAATTCGTTATGGATGACGTTGTTGAGAGCCACTTCTCGTTAGGATTTGTGGGAGTTATGCTAATACTCGATGCACAAGAAAACTAGATTACCAGAAAGAGAAAAGAAAAGAAAAGTTCGCAACACAAGGAAACCAGCTTTCAATAGCCATTTATTTTGAGCGTCTGGCGCTTGATGTGCTAAGAGTAGTATAATAATCACGGAAATGAAAACTTATTTGTGTTGCTGTTAGAACTTTTAACATGCCTTTACCTTGTGGAAATAAACACTATGGACGAACAGTGCATATTTTGGTAGAATCAACAAGTGGAAAATTTAAGCTGTTGTTTCTAATTAAAAGGAAAAAGAACTACCGTTGTGATCAGCAATATACAAGAGAAGATAAGAAATCAAATAAAAGAAAACATCAAGAATGACAGAATCTCTATATGCCTTCCCCTTAGGACATGGGAACATAGTTTATCGAGACAGGGAATTGGTCTCGACTCTTGGGTGGGGGCAATGTGTTTGAAGCCCACAAAATTATGAACTTTTAATTCGCAGGTGAAGCCGTCGTCTGGATCCTAATAATTTGGGAGGGTAAGCCCATGTGAAAGTTTGTCATGGAACTTGCAATAATAAGTCTTGGCCCCAAAAGAATAGTGAATCAGCTTTGGTCTTGACTGTTGACATAGATTTGTGGTTTCGGTCTTATTGTGCGTGCTGATGCTTCTAGCCTTGTTGGATAGTCCATAATTGGGTATCGTTACGGAGTATATAATCTATCAAAAAAAAACTTGGAGGAGATTTGAACATATTTACCAAAATTTTGTTTGCGTGGCAGCTGACGATTGTGTGGCTTATTTTTAATTATTGACGAGATCACTAGTTCAATAAAAATCATCAATAAGGTGTGCTTGGGCAAACAAACACGCTTCTCCTGTAATCTGTATTTGGATGAAATTCGATACCTGGAACATTTATTATGAATAAAATCCGAAAAGAAAACACACGTGTTTCAACTCTTCTCTACGCTGTTTCTTCTGAGCCACTGAATTCGGAGAGCAAGAAGTGAGGCCTTTAATGCCAATATTATCCCAAAGGAAGCACAAGGTAACAGGGACTGGGAAGGAGATTAGGGATTGAGAAAAAGGATTCTGTTAACTAGAAGGTAACAGGGCACAAAGTAACAATTCGTTAAGTAGAAGACAAAGAAGATTGAGCCTTTTATATAGGCCTGGCGTCCTGACCTTATTTACATGACTAATTACCAAACCTCCATCTAATTTACTAATTCAACAACCTTGAATCAAGCAATTTAACCACAGTAATGTACCCCCCAAAAAAAACTTAACCACAGTAAGAAAGAGAAATTCAATAAGCAAATTAAGAAGGACCCGAACCCGGATGGAAAGTGGCAAGATGTCTATCTTTTTGTTTGTACAAGGCAAGATGTCTATCTGACACTGATATTTAAGCCTTTGGTGTGAATCATGTCTAGATGAAGCTGTTTTGGTGCTGATAGGGGCCTTTGTTTCGGTGCTGCCTGTCATTACTGTTTATATAGCATTTAAAAATGAACACACGGGTTTAAGGCTCCTATGTACCACTCTTCAGTCCTGATCTTGACCATCTTTCCAGGTTTTCCTTAGCTTGTCGACGCTATCTTGACCCATATTGATGATTTATTTCGGCATAGTTCGTGTTAAATTATTATTCACTGAGCTGAGTTTGTCTCACCGCAAGAATTGAACTATATGTCCAATACTTATTCTTCCATGTGGACACATGCACTTGAACAAAGTTAAATCTCGAGTACGAGAAACATATTACCTCCAAAGCTCGGTAAAAGAATAGTCACACTCGTTTGGTAGCGTATACTAGCTTCGGTTTTAAGTTATAGAAGACGCATGGTTTCGTTTGAGCTTTCAGGTTATCAGGTATGGAGAGTCGGAGACTGGTGCATGTAAGTGTGAACACATTGTATAAACCTGCAGAACACGCATGGAATGCATGGCGGCAAACAAAATCAAATGGGACTTTAGGGTCAATATAATTGTATGGAATAAGCAAGTGTATCTATCACATGGGAAATATTCATTTTAAAGTTACAACTAAGGCACGATTCATGGTTTGGCTCCGTGTATGTTATTCAAGAATTTGACACAGGGAAGTTAAAAACTTGGACATACTATCATCTATCCTTCTCTAATTTACTTATCATACACTCCAGAGAGAGAAAATGTCAGCTGGCATGGACGACTAGATAAAGCCTGCGTGTTTATACATCTTGATCCAACAGGTCTGGCCAGATTAACGTTTACACGAAAGCCAAATTCGAAGTGTCTTTGTCGATTGCAGTTAAAAAAAAGTGTCTTTGTCGATGGATTATGTATGCTTGACTTGTTGTAATTACGAAATATATCTTCTATGCTCCAATTACTATAGCATTGTTAAATTCTTAATGATATAGCTAGATATTTTTTATTGGGCTCATAAGTTGGATATCTAGGTATGAGTGGAAGGACAATGGTGATTGTTGATGATGGGATGCAAACTGTCGAGATGACCAGCAGAACTTGGAGATTGTGGAGATTAAGGTCGGTGCCATTTAAGAAGTTGTTATTAAGGCCAAGAGTGAGGAAGATAAGGGTGTGGAAGATGGTCATATTGGACTATCTGAAGGGAGAGAGCTAGATTGAGTGAGAGAGAGGGGATTGAATGACCTGGTCGGTCACAGGGAGGTACGATGGTGTGATAGCTGCTTATAAGACTCTTGTTGCCCACAATTAGGTGCCTATTAGGTTTACTAGTGTAGTAGTTTGCACACCGGTTCAACATGGTTATCCTGTTATCTAACCAGCTATCTTACAAAAGGTATACTTAGATATTTAGATGATTGAGGTATGTAAAATTAATATATCAACTTAGGATAAAAATATAATGATATGGGAGAATACTATTTTAATGGACACATTTGGTTCTCCAAAATGAATTAATATGGGACGAAGGAAATATTTGACTATAATTTCATTAGTATTCTTAGTTACAACTCTACGTTAATTAAACTTACATTAAAATAGTAGTGGGGACTACTAAAATGTGATGGAGGGAGTAGTTAAGTTCGAATAAAATTCTATGCTAAGTTGAATCGCCATTTATAGCCAATAACCTTGGTCAAAATGGCAATATGGACCCTCAACTATTTTGATTTGCCAATTCATCATCATAAAATATTGGTTTAATCAATGATAATGGGGCCTCTTCAAAGTCACATGTCATTTCATATCGTCTTGGACATCTAGGATACATTTATTTTCGTGCCTAATAATTATGTGTCAACTCAGATAATAGATCTTTCGCGAAATTCGTTAAAAAATTTCGCCTGTATCTCACATGTCATTTCATTCGTGTATATTATTATCGTCAGACCGTTACAATCAAGGTCTCAATTGAAATCACATGTGTGATTCGATAGGAAAGAGTTGGGCATTTTATTTATCTACTCAATTTTTATAAATTTTTGCGTGCGATTGGATTAGAACTCGATTTGGGTTGCAGCAAGTAATCCGCTAACTTGATGATTGATCTCATCTCTAGAATGGAATCACATGTCTTCATTTTGTCATTTCCTCTACTTATTTTCATTGTTGTTTTATTTTTGTTGAGTGTTTTTAATTATTCTGGTTGTTTAGATTTATTTTTATAATGTTTAGTATCTTTTAGAGTGGAATTATTGTGCTATACGAGGCGATGACAAATAATGTGAGTGACAATTAAAAATAAGTGGAACTGACTTCAAGAAGCTATTCTACGATTGCCGATGATCATGCAAGGCAACAGTCGAGTTCAACCCATGGTTTTCAAAACCGGACCGGACCGGCCGGTCCGACCGCGGAGAACCGGAACCGGGCTGGAAACCGGTTCGGTTCACCCGGTTTACCCCGGTCTGGTAAACCGGCCGGTTTTTCTTAAACTACTATTTTTTAGGAATGTTCTTTCGAGCCCCCCTCAACCAATAATACTCCAGGGTACTTTCCTTTTAAGAATGTTCCATCAAGCGTGAGCAACGGTCTCAGTGTTCTTCGGAATGCTCTTTCGACTGGGCCGAGCATCCAAAACACACGTCTGAAGTCGTAGCCAGCTAACTCAATTGGGATTTCAGGTATATCAGCTGATCTTTCTATCACCACATGTGTACCTGCATTAGACCACTCTAATTCCCTTTCGTAATGTGGCAAAATGTGATATGCGTCTTTAGGGTTGCCATCGATCAATCGGATCAATTCCTCTTTTGCCCTCTATGCCCTTTTATAGTTGACTGTCACTCCAATGCTTCTCAATGTATTGTTGGATATTTGAGATTTTTATGGAGTTTGAATCCTTATGGAGGCCATGACACTTCCTCGCAATCCAGAGGTGAGAAGCCAATGGATGATCTTTCGAACTTACAGAAGTGTCACATGTATGCCATTCTTCCCTCCTTGTCATGCTGACTCCATCAAGTCTGTTCGACGCCCGTATGTACCACTTGCACCCCGAAACCTTGGACGTTGTAGCGAATGTGTCCTTGCTCTCATCCGCCACTTTGAACATGAACTTCCTCTTGATTGCCAGATCAGTTAGAACCATCTTGAACTGCTTGACGCTTTCGAACCTAGCCCCTAAGGTAAGTTGTGCCTCGTAGTCTTCTGCTTGCAAACTTCTGGTCAACATCATCTCCTCTTCACAATGTTTTGAAGGACCGGCCTGTGCAGAATAGGTACCCAATCCCAACCACCATCACCCTCAATATTGAGGTACTCATTGTCCTCCAACGTAACATTTTTCCCTTTACATGTGTCTCCTGCCGTGGGAACTCTAGAAGTCGATGTTCCCGTGTGTTCTACCTGGCTAAAATGTGGTACTGTAAGAGGCTCATCCCACTCATCTGCAGACTACTGTAATTCATCTTCATCCAACAATTCTTCTTCATCAGGATTGGAATCTTCATCTTCATCTTCAGCTTCTTCTCCATCTCCCAATCTACGTGAAAAAAGATATATGAATGGACATGAGAACACGATAGCACGTAGTGAAGTCGTATCTTATGCAACACAAATTCATTTATAGTCGTGTATTATGAAGCATGACTATGTATATAGTCGTATTGCATAAGGCACGACAAAATTTTTAGTCGTGTACTATTATAGTCGACTATAATAGCACACGACTTGCCTGTATACGCGCCTTAGAAGTCTCACCTCGCATAATCTTCATCTCTTCCTCCTTCGATTGCTGATGCGGGTGTCTTATTGCCCGGGCTGGACGGCCTCTCCGGCGGTGTCTTACTGGCCAACCTCACTTCTGCCTCTGGTAGCCTCTCCTCCTTCTTATTTGCATTGGCATTTATTTCCTTATTGAGAGTCGAAGTCTCCATGTTATTGCCCGTAGAAGTCCACTCCACGTACAAACGGAATAGTCCATTTGTGCCTTGCTTGCTCTTGTGAAGTGTAAATATTGACTCCATGTCTTTATCATCTTCAAGGAGGTATGTGGATTCAGAGTCAACACGATATGATAAAGTTAATGTACCAGATGTAAACTTAAGCGGTAATCTTTCTTCCACTTACTGCAACAGTTTCATGTACTTTACTCGTTTATCTATAGGCAGGAGCTTCTGTTTCCCGCCCACGTACTTATCAGAATTTGTAAAAACTCCATCGTAGTTTAAGCAAACAACTATCTTCTCCATCCGTACATGCCATTAAAATACTGATATAAGTTAAAAAATCGTCAGACACGATATATTGAAAATCGTATATGAGTGAAAAACAATGTCTATGAGTCATGTTTCATCAAACACGACTATTATTACAGTCGTGTTGTCGATGACACGACTGTAACAATAATTGAAAACTTGCTAAGTTTTCAACTTTCTTCTCTAAAACCAACTTTCATGATAAAAATCGTCGTATTTGAACTTACCTATGAGTTTTTTGATGTACGTTGCATGATCGTTTAAAATTAAAACCCTTGCAAGTGCACAAGGCAATTGTACTACGATGAGTATTAAAGGGTTGTCGAACCTCAGGGACGGATTAATCTTTTACCAAATTCAAGAGAAGAAAGTTGCAGTTTTTGTTTAATCTAAATAAAGCTATGAACTTTAACTACTAAGCTGAGTTTTAATCAATGCAGAGAATTATCAAGGCAATGAATCCACCACTAGACATGCAATTACTACTCCCAATTATTATTAAGCATACATTGACATGATATAGTAATTTGTGTTCTTGATCGGACACACGAATTACTAATGAATTCACTAACATTCTTGATCGGACACAAAAGTTCATCCACTATTATATAATCAATCCTATCCTTGATCGGGCATAGAATCAATCACAACTCTATTATAATGAAATTAATCTTATCCTTGATCGGGCATAAAATCAATCACAATATCTAATTTCATTCATAATCAATCAAGTCTATAATCAAGCACTCAAAAGAAACTCATGAAATCGCATTAAGCATGAATCATAATCAACTTTATAAAATTAAACTATCAAGAGTAACACACATCTAGGGCTTCATCAAGCCTTGAAAAGTAATTTAGTTACACATAGAAAGAGAGAAAAGAAAAGCATGTTTATGTAGATCCATCGTCATGAAACCTTCTTCTTCTTCTCTCCATAAGACTCATTCTCTTCCTCTTCTCTACCCTCCAATAAAGCTCTGGTTCTCCAAGGTTGAATGCCCAAAACGTTCTCCCATAAGGCCTATTTATAAGAGTGAAGAGAAACCACGAAGTCCCCTTCTAAATCCAAGTCGAAATAGGTCTTATTTCGATTTGCCGCACACGGCGATCGATCGCTCTGTATTGCCGATCGTTCGCCTACCGATTGATCGCAATACCTTCGTTATTTTCCTCCGATCGATCGCTTTGCCGATCGACGCCATATGATACCGATCGATCGTAGTTATTGTTTATAAATTTTAAATAGCTATAACTTTCTGTCCCGAACTCTGAATTGTATATGGTTGGTGGCGTTAGAAAGTTGACTTCTTGAGCTTTAACATGAAGCTTGAATCAGTCCAATCCGATATTTGTACACGAAGTTATGATGATTTAATCAAGTTACTTTTTTCTTCATTTCTGTGTATTACTCTCGTTTCCTAAAAAAATTAAAAACTATATTAAAGTAGTAGTTATTCTAATCAAATACTAGCATAAACATAAGCTTAAGAGATAATAAAATACATATTTCATGTATAGATCACTGCCTCCATTGAAGTTGTTTTCCAATACCCGGTCTTTCCCACTCGTTTTTCCGCTTTTTGCTGCGAAGATGACCTTTCCGGAGTTTGACGGCGCCGGTGCCGGCGATGATATGGGTGGAGAGGCCGGACAGAACGCCTTCTTCTCTGACTAATGCAAGCTTCTCCGGGTAACCATTCCCATTCTGGGTAATTTGGAAAAATGGAGAGTGGGTGCTTATACCTAAATCTAAGGGCATGTTTGGTACTTTTCGGGTAATATGGAAGAAAGTAACTAATTTCGGGTAATATGATAAACCCGTAGTTAGCGCCAGGTCATATGTAAAGTATGCTGCAGGGCAAAAGCCATCAGATCAGCCTGGATTTGCCCTACATGCCAATAGATCCTCATGCCAATAAATTTAACTCATTTTTAAATACTGCCAGGTTTTTATGGACGGAGGGAGTAACAAAGATGAACGAGCTATAAGTAGAGATATAAAGGAGGTTTTTGTAAGAGTTCAATGTGTCATGACCATGAGAATGCGCTTTGTAACAATCATGGAGCCAATCGGAGGAAACAGAGGCAGCGTGGAGCTGGCGAGAAATTTCTTTCTTTCTGGGTAAGCAATGGTGAAGGGCTTTTAAGCTTCAGCCTTAAGGCTGAATAGTATTAACCCAAGTCCCAAAATAATTTCTTTTCCTCTCTCAAAATAAGAATAAAAATTCCAATTTTAACGTTTGGAGTAAGATGATGGTCCACGTCACCTTTTACAACTATTTGCCACATTTGCTTCCACACCTTAAGTTTCGAGCTAGTAAGTTGCACATTGGCGATCTTGCCAGAAATGCGTTACACTTTCGGAAAGATGAATTGAATGCAGGAAGCCCTGCATCTACTTTTATGTTCACGTCGAAATTCCTTAGCTTAAAAAAGAAAAATGACCCAATTACAGAGTATAAACACCTAACCAAAATTTTGTCGTTTCAAATACAGAACCTCATGAAGCCACCAAAGCCTGAACAAAATGCAAATTGCCAATGAAAATCATAAAAATGCAGCCTCGCAAACGAGGCCAAAAGAACCAGCCCGATATTAGATGTGAACACATAAACCTCGCTACCCCTGTTACTCATTTTTCCCAATTTGCAAGTTCAGCCAGCCGTTGGGACATCCTTAACTTTCGCAATATACAACCTATATAAATAGAAGCCGAGGGCTGATGCTGGCCAAAGAATAACAATCACGTTGATGCCTCAAAAACTCGTATAGTTGGAGAAATGGTGCATCAACGGTTCAAGTGCTTCTGGATCAAATTTTCTTGCAAACAAATAGCATGGCCTCTTTACTCCATTCCACATACATGGTCTGCGTTGAACTTCCTTCTGCAAGTGAGCAAAGAAAACCCTGGAATCACCTCAATGAAAGCATATGCATGCAAAAGCAATGTCTGAAATTAAAAAAAAAAACAATAATGTCTAAAACTCAAGGATTAAAAACATGCACAGCAGCAAGAAAAATAAACGTCTATTAAGGCATGTAATATCAGTTGGCACATCCTTTCCATCATTTCCCTGGCTGTTTTGTCGTTTATGGCACATCCACACATATAAATGCATTGAAATACTAAGCAGCAGTCAGCCTTTGCACATTCCATTTACATTTGTGGACATGTGAATGTGCATAACAAATTAGGGGTCTAATGTAAAAGTGGTCCAAAACTTATGAGGCATAACAAATAAGGGGTCGATCTGCAAAAAGCAGCAGAAAAACTCGACTGCAAAATAATTGATGTAAAATATGTACCTTTTCGTCGCTTGTTACATGTAGACTCTCATCAATAGACTGCAAATTAATAAATTAAGAGATATGAGGGTGTGGATTACAAACAAAACTTTATGAAGCACAAGGAATTTATAACGAGCCTCAAAACATTAAGTGTGTTCCATAAGGTATTCTATAGTGAAATCATACTGCGATTTTCATCAGGAGTTCAAAAGTAACATCCTGTGCCCTGTAAACCTTGGGATGCCATTTGCCTTCTGACCAATCTACATGTGTTACTGACCAAGTTGCAATGCCTTGTGGATCTACCATCTGAGAAACATTGCACAAGAAGATTCATGAGAAGATAAGGCAATATATAACCCAAAAATACAATCTTGTATATCTGAATATAAACTTGTATATACTAACATTAAAAAGAGTGGGCAAATAGTGCTCGTCAGCATAGCAGTTTCGGCCTTCCATGCCTGGCTGCAAAAATAAAAAACACATATTATCATGAGCAAAGATAGCTACTTTCCTGTATCGACAAATCATTCATGAGAATTACCAACAGTTTGACATGCCCATGAAGATAGAACAACATGAATCTTCATAAAATGACCCTAATTAACTATTTGTGCAATAAGAAACCACAAACTTGATCCTTTTTCTGTAATTACAAATATGCTTGGTTATAGATGATGATAAGGAATAAACCTGCTCTCCTCTATGAGTTTACAAATAAGTATCCCAATTATGCGCATGTAATTGTCATCTTGTGAGGCCTTTATACCCATCAACTCCCCAACCCTCAACCATCGTCATGTGAGCAGAAGGGAGTTGAATAACAAAAAACAGTCTATGTAAACTGCTAGAATAAACGATATAGCGGGTAGAACCAATGTGAGCACTCCTACAACAGCAGTGAAAGTGCACTGACATACGAAATTTCCTAGAACTAGCATACCTTACAAAAGAGCTTGAATTTTGTGTAATAAAGGCTGTCTGATAGAACCAGAATTGCATGTTGCCTTTTCATGGAGAACCACTGGAAAACATATAATGATCAGTTTTTTGTTAAAAAAAAAGATGATAAAAAAACTGCTAATAAATCAAAAGCAAAATAACTGAAGCTCCATATTATCGTCTCCAACAAACATATACCGAAGGCTGAACAAGGCTAATGAATACTACCAGTAGATAACACATTCAGTGCAATGTAAGGACGTGCATGTGTAATTCTAATATTGATTGATATTTTACTTTGTTTTACTAATTTTTCCGTTTGCCAACATATAAAGAGGCAGTCTTCAGGGAAAACCCTGCATTTTATGCAAGATCTAATTAATGCAAGTCAATGCTATAACTAGCACTTATCTAGAAGCAATGATACATACCTGTGCACCCTTCCTAAAATCCTTCTTCTCAATTTCAGGTAACATATGTTCTATATATCTACCCGCTCCATGGGGGCCAGGATCCTCAAAGCTGAAGAGTAAAGAAAAGAAGGCTCAGAGTGCTTAAAGCTATTCCATAAATTAACTTGAAAGTAATTTATCTGTTATGGCCGATTTCAAAATGTCCACTAACTCTCTGCTCAATCAATCTTGTGTTTAATCACACAGTTAATTACCCCATTGTTCGCTTTCTGATGAGAAATTACAGGTGGTCACTGCAAGTTTGTGCACTTTCATTTGCTCATCCAGTGTACGAGATTACTGATTATTTTTGCTCTGGATTTAGGAGTTATATTTTAGTGAAGTTGTTATTAATTAGCTGTGCATAGGCTGTCTTTGAAGGCTATTATTTCAGCCAAAAGCACTATTTATTGTTACAGTGGATCCCTGATTCAGTAGTACATAAGTACAAGTATATTATTAAACTATCACCCATATTCTTCTTCCACACTTCTCTTTCCCTTCTCCTTCCCCAAATAATATGCAAAAATCTCCAAGTATCCCCTCAATTTTGCACAATTCTTTCCACAAATCATCTTTTTGCCCTGCCTTCCTTACCCTTCATCTAATTCATACAAATTTACTACCTCCTCTGAACTGGAAGTGTAAACCTGCTGATCCACACCAGTATCTACTGTCTTCTTCTTAGAACTCCATGTAACCAGATGTAATTGGTAGAGCTGTGCCACTTTGAACATATTTGGTGATTGACTGGATAATTAAAAAGATAAGAAAAGGTAGACACGGCAATGTCTGGTCAGATTAAATGTTGTGTCAAGTACAGAATCTTACCAATCAACAAAACTGATATCTGTATCCATTAGATAATTATAGACATAATCAAATTTGTGAAGCGGCACACAGCTGGAATAAAAGAAAAGAAAAAGAGCTATTAGTTAAAAAACTCCATAAATAATAAGTAAAGTGAGACGCAGAAAGCTGATTACCTGTCTGAAAGGAGGACGAAATGCTGGTTTTCAGTATCTTGGAGCGCATATGCCAAAAGCCTCTTTTCTGCATCAACCATAGAGATTTTCCCCCATACCACCTGAAAGTGCATGGTTTAGTTCAATAGAATTTTATACACCAGTCACGCAAATTTTGTTCTCGTGCATAGGCATTAAAAGATAAGCAATAAGATATGCAGCAATAACCCGACAGTGTCAACTAAGTTCACGATAGTTGTTTCAGAGCACAGAAAGCCAAGTGAGTATAACATAAACTATTAGCCAGTTCTTATTAGCTATACATGAAACAAACAGAGCCTAGATGCATGATACTGAGAGAAGCCTATCGGCATAAATTTGTCCAAATCAAACTGACATATAGAAAGTCCTTGAGTACCTTTTTGCTCGGAATCTCCCGTCCAGCAAAAAATGTGCTTGCATGTTTTGTTTTTTCCTTAGATGCATGTACATAAACTGAGAACCTGTCTTGATGGCCCTATGAAAAACAGATAAAGAAAGAGGGTTAAAATATTAAAAAATGAGAGCAATGACAAAGAGATATTCATTTTTTCGGACAAACATTCTTAATCATAATCCTTATTCTGAGGCTTATCCTAATTCCTATGTCAGATTGATAATTTCTTCAGATTCAAAGGTCCGAAGTACATAAGCTCAATTACATGCACTCAAGTTATTCCAAAGACAAAGAATAATGGAATAATTTCACGTGATACAGCAAGTGCTACACTAACATTGCATTTCTCTATTTATATCCAGCATGTAAGTAAAATTTGCACTAAAAGGTAATCTGCCTAGTGCTTTTGATTTTTGCTATATGCATCTTGAGGTCCTGTGGATGAAAGAGATGAAACGAATAACGTATTAATCTTATCTTAATTCCCTGCTTCCTTATCTTCTAGTTGGATTCCATCAGACCCATAGCAAATATGTGGGCTAACCCAATTCAGTTCTAGGCGTGTTTCTTCATTTACCACAATTTACCTTGAACTTCTTTTTTTAACGTCTAATTCATCTCTCCATTAACTCATAACCTTCCATGAATTCCTAACAAGTTTACTTCGTAAAGCAATAGTTCCAAACACAAGCATTATGTTTCTTTCCTAAAATCATATCACGCCTTTAACACACCTTAAATTTAACATCATTAATGCTATTGTCAGACTTTGATTATCTCATAACTGGATAGAAAGTGATCCCATAACATAGCCAGAAAATAATCATACATCTGCAACCACAATATTCGCTGAAATTTGCTTAATATTCCAATCATCATTATTATCTACATAGCGGCTCAGATAACTAAAATATCATGTTATTATTATTCGCATCAAAATTTTATGCAAGAGACTTTTGGGATGGGTATCAAATAAGCTGACCAAAAAAATCCAAGATTTCATCTATTTAGATGTCTTAAGAAAGCTCAAAAGATATGTGTAGTTAAAAAAAAACTTGATTTGAAACGCTATGTAGGAAAAAATATAGATTACAACCCAACAGTATAAGGCACCAATGGATATAAAAGAAACTTACTTGAAAAAACTTCTCCCAGAGCTTTTCAAAAGGCAATGAACCTGGTGTCAGAAACATGAATGCAATTTTTGGATTCTTAGCCTGGATAGGTGGTGTCTTCAAAATCTCCCTAGAGACAACACCTGATGCAATTTCATCATCAGTGCGTTGCCTGGCTGGAACAGGCGGAAGCCATGGCTGAAGAGGCCCACATGCACTTGACGCAAAGAAGTAGCAGCCAGGATATTTTCGAGGTGGATACATGTAAGCCCCAATAAGCGATGCACATACTAGAGAAACCAAAACAATAATCCATATAGGCCTCTTTGCAGGCCTGTGGCGCGAGGCCGGCATGATCTGCATCTCTCTGATGTCAAGCCGCCACGCCTTTGACATCTTCATCTAAATGAGCCCATCAAAGCAGCATTTCAATCACACTTCCTTCACATCCAAATTCTTGTGAGATCCGACACCACGGACTTAAACAACCAGACTCTCAACCGCCTAGATATAAAAACCTAAAAAAATAAAAATCCAATAACATTAGTCATAAAATCACTATATGCAAATCTAAGACTTAGCATTCAGGATTTTCACTTTCAAACATCCATTTCCACATAATTCCGCTGCCAACGGAGAAGTTGCTATCAGTCTAACCATTCCGGAAGCTGTGAAAAGAGATACATTCCAATGCAGAGAAACGAATCAAACATAACTAAACTTCAAAAAGAACCCAAAAGCAAACAAATCGACGCATATCGCAGACCTAAAAATCGAAGAAAACGACCAACAGTGCGCAAAAAAGCAGGTAAGCTATCCAACCATAAGCTCCGCAAGAGCAAATTAAAGACCAGAACGGCACCAAAACAACCCGATCAAGGCCATGTACCACATCCCCAACATAAAGTCCCCGTACTACACCACTCTCAGCTAAAATTCCCTTACCGCATCCAAAATCCCTTCCAACTTGACTTCCGCTAACGAAAAAAAGCCGAAAAAAAACAGTACCTGAAAACCAGATTCCGAGGAGCTTCCGCCGGGGACGGAATCGATTCAAACCGAAGCAGACAAAAAAAAGCGAATCCCGGGAGATATCGCGTCAATGGCGTCGTCGGCCGAGATCCAGGCGAAAGAAAGATTTGAGCTGCGCGAGGAAGACGGAGCGAGCTTACTCCAAACTCAGGCGGAGGGAAAAAAATGGGCTTCGTTCCCTCCTCACGTCTACTCTCTCTCTCTCTCCTCTTTTGCCGTGTCGCTTTGTAATTAGCCTTTTTTTGGGGGAGATGGCAGTGTGGGATTGAAATTGAACCAGTGGTTTGGCTCCGAATGTAAAGATTTCAGCCGCCGGGCTCTGCCTATTAATACTCTCTAATCTGTATCCTACGCATCCGTATGTCTCTCGGCCCTGCTTAACCTCTGACTGTCTGAAACGAAGGGGTGGGTAAGTTGGGTTGATTTCTCATTTAGTGTTTGTATAGTATATGTTCTTCACTTGGGTGTGTCGAAATCATTGAGACAACTCTAGAAGAGTGCTATTTCTCGAGCTTTTTTTTTTATCGCCGTCAACCTTACGTTATAGTGTGGCGAAAGAAAATGAAATGTGGGGCTTATAATATTTCTATAAGGGGTATGTGAGGGAGAAATTATTAGGTACGCATGGCGCGACACCAAAGGGTGATTGACATGACAACCAAATTGGATTTAGTGTCAATCACTCGGTGATGAGCATGAAATCCAGGTACCTGATGTGTACCTAATAAGATTTCCATGTGTGGTGGCCATGAAAATAAAGCCGGAGAAGAAGCATTTTTCACTCTATAACAATGTGGTTGCGAAAAATAAATGTTTGTAATAATGTTGGTTAAGTGTTGATGACTGATGCGCAAAATTCAATGGTAGTTATGCCATATTCCCCCTGTTGATCACCCTTCCGGATATAGAATGGGAAAAATTAGCGCGTGCACCACGAGCCATCAAATGAAGATCCGGTTGCGACAGATGCATCCGGTAAATTACACGCCCTACCAGATGAACAAGGCTGATAAGCCTTGTAGATGACCAAGCGGAGTGGTGGTTGGATAAGGTGCTTTGAAAAGTCATTTTACAGTAAGAACTCGTAGTTTTTTTTTTAAAAAAAAAGTAGTGTTCCACTTACACTTTCTGTTCGGATTTATTATCAACCTATAGTTAGTTCAAATCCGGACAAAGGGGGTACGGGGATCTTAGGAATCAAATGGCCTGAGTTTAACATTTGATCGGGCCTTCCAAATCCCGGTTATCCTCTTCAATGAGAGGATTTGCGCAAATGACCATTCAGTATGAAGTCAGATCTCAGGTCTGATGTTACTTATTAGTTTATTAGTTGCTGACAAGCTCAGCATAATTTTCTGAAAAATTAATCAACCAGAAGAGATCCGTATTATTAACCCATTAAGATGTGCGAGCCATCCCATTAACGCGAATGGCAGCTTTTCTTCCACTCAGATCTGTACAAGAACCCAAATAATTAAGTCATGTTTTCCCATTAAAATTTTCTACGAGCTGACTCGTGGCGATCCAGGATCTACGATTTAAATAGTATCTTATACACATATGCCGACTCTAGTTTTTTTTTTCTTTTGATAACAGACCATAGGCAGAGCGACCGACCTCTTAGATATCCCATTGTCAATCCCTGCAGGGAAGGCAAAAGACCACGAGCGTTTCAGCAGCAAATTGAGTCTCAGTCCACGTCTTGCTGTGTATCATTAGCATCATGCATTCCAAATGACTATACCGGCAAGACGTGACAATGTAGTAGTAGTAGTACATCATCAAGATTAATGCGAAGCCATGTTGGGTGGGTGGTCCAAGCTTGAATTTCCATATGGTTTCCTGAGAGACTTTCCATTCTACCAAGAGAAATTAGTGCCAAAGCTACTATTTTATTAAGGGCGTGAAACAACTTGTCCTTTATTTTATAAGCTCTACTTAATACTTGATATATGATCCCTTGCTCCTGGGGCCATGGTACTCTACCCCACGTGAGAATGGGTAGGTAACTAATCCTCTACTCTACTAAACTGAGATTCACTTGGTGTAGAGGTTGAACCTAACAGCTCATTTGTCCCTTCAGTGTTGGGCTGGTGATCGTCCAAACTCCAAACGCTTATTATACAGAAAAAAAATGATTAGCAGGATTCAATGCTTTATTTTTTTAATTAGGTTTACTTATGCAAAATTGTTCAATAGTTTACGTGGACGCCGGAAAAACATTAGTCGCTATTATAGATGGAATAACCAGCCCACTACTTTAATGAGTTTGAATTTGCTCTCCATCCATGGACGCCAGTCAAATCTTCTCTTGGACTACCTGGGTACAAGGCTCCAAGTACTTTTCTGATTAACACCTCGAACTAAAAACATACAAGTCTCTTTAACCTGAATAGAATTTTGTTAGTGTCTCCATATGGCAGGCAGGTCCGGCCACGAAGACAAATTCGGTCTTTTTTTTATTATAGCCAAAGGAGGAAATTGCCGTTTGGGGCGTAAAAAATCAGCTCCTTCCAGCAGAAAAAATCCGGATGGCTATGGATTTTTGGGATAATCCACCATGAGGTGTTTTAGCTGGTTAGTGGATTATCCCAAAAATCCATAACCAGCTGGCTTTTTTCAGCTGGATAGAGCTGATTCAAGCCCCAAACAGCCAGTAAACAAATAAATACTTATGCAGCTTTCCGCCATTTTTTTTCAAGATAAAAAAGTGAAAACTTCCTTCTCATGGTATTTTTTCTTGGCAAGATTGTTGACTACCTACCAAGTACCAAATATACCACTTACCTTGTCCAAACTCCACTGCATTGGCATCATACAATTTTAGATGACATCAAGTTGTGGCATTTGGAAAAATTATGCATTTTTCCTCTTTTGAGCTAGCCAAGAAACACAATCAAACACACACTTCTCTACATCCAGTGATGTAAGTAAGTCTTCTACATTTCCATGATGTAGGATGAACAATTTACCACACACATAAAACAAGATTTATAAATAAACATTTTATTAAACACTTGGAAGACATAAATTTAACTTGTTCACTGCCAAAACAATGATTATAGTCACGAGGTCTAGAGACCAAATCTACTATTATTAATTTTAAATATATTATACTTAGTAGATATTACAAATAACATTCATGGGTAAAGACCATCTTACCAACTATGAAAAAATCTCACCCTTAGATAAAATACACAAATAATAGAGATAGAAGAAATATCATAATTACCTATGACTTGTCTTTTATCTTTCACATCACTTAAAAAATCTTATCATTTTCTTCTCCTTCTTCCAAGAAATCCACTTTCTTGATCTCCAAAGCCCTTCAAACTTGTAGTATTTTTCTTATCTTTTCTCGTATCTTCTCTTTTAAAAAAAAATCCCATTTTTAAGAAGATTTGATTTTTTATTATAAATAAACTCCTAATTAATTTAATAAATTATACATAACCCCAAAGTAGATAGGTTAAGTAATAGGCCTCTTCACATGAGAGAGAAGCCTAGCAACCATGAGCCTCATACGAAAAGGGAAGAGGGAAACAATTCAACAATTAAAAGGTTTAATAAACATTAAATTTGCAGAGATAGACGTTGTACAGACGTGGAAGAACAACGATGGTTAGGCAGGCCCATCACTGAAGAGTGAAGACAGGGAAGGCAGTTGCGAATAGGACACAGTTTGATTAACTAGAAGACTAGAACTCCAGTTAAAATCTGCCCAACCACATGGGAAGCACTGGATCCATGAGCAGCGGACTCCGTGGAAAACACGACAAATCAAACCAATTTGATCAGCAACTTTCGAGCCTTGGCTGTGGGCAGTCTACTCTCTGCTTCTCCTATCTATTTTGTTGCCGCAAAAAGCCAACTGCACAAAAGGTTCATATTGAAAAGTTGGAATTTCTCTTTCATTAACCCAATTTTTTTCTTGCTACGAGAACTCATCTGCTCTTTCCCCTGTCTATCAGCGCAATCCCTTTTATTTCTGCCTCAATCATAGCTTATTTGTACCACAAACAGAAGTCATAATGCTAACTTTTTAACCATCAGTTCGCTTCGTCCTTCGCAAATCCCATCATCTCCGATGACTTTTTTTTAAAAAAGATTTAAACATCCCAATTTTTATTGCCAAAAACTTCAAAGAGCTGTCCACATCTTATCAATACATAATGTTGGAGAAATTGGATCTGCATGTATCTACATTATAATAAAACTCATACAGCTAATAAATATGATACAATAGGAGAAGCTGGGAATCGTATGACCCCCTACAAAAACAGGAACTGTCAACTCATTACACCTTATTCGGAAATTCTATGAAAACAATTATCCTTCTCTTACAGTACATAAATACACGGGAACCAATGAGTGACCATGTAATCGGCTGAGAAAGGGATTCCATGATCATAGCAGCAAACGTTAATGAAGTGTGTTCCAACACAACAACTGATAATCTCAGAGGCTACCCTGATATGCAGCTTCATGATTCACTCACCTTTGAGGAGGAGACCGAACAAAAAATCACCGCAATTCATCCTCAAGATTACGGAAACCAGCAGTGAGATCATCATATAATTTCTGGAATTTGGCAACAAGAGCTGACTCCCCTTCAGCAGGATCCTCAAATTTTTGGGACCTGTAGTTTATTTTCAAAAGATATCAGAAATACACCTTACCACTTATAAAGACAATCATCATTATGGAAATTTCGAGGAGAGCATGTGTGACACAAAGGGAACCCAGGCAATGGCAAATTTATCTACTTATAAAAGAATAACAACTAATGCATATCATCTCTACACTTATTATATTTTAACAAGTTATCCAACTTGAAGGTGGATGCCAATTGCAAGAATTAGAAGTAGGCATCTGAACCTTTATACGTCAATAAAGAAGTACTTAATTAGAAAGCAACAGTTTACTTACACTAGACGGTAGAAGAGATCACCCAATCTGGCTTTAATAACGCTGTATGTAATTTTCTGGCCCTCTAAACCAGCTCCTCGCTCCACTGCCTGAGAATATTTTATAAAGAAAAGAAAAAGACATGCATCAAATAATTGTCTACCAAGAACTGAAAGGTAAACTGGCATTACCATAGACAAGATTAACAAAGAAACAATTGCTATTTGCAACTTTACTTGATTGGCCAATGTATTGAAATGGATAATATTGCGCATCATCCAAACGGATTTGTAGAATGGGCAGAACTTATCATAGCTGCATAAAGCATATTAATGTCAAGATATCACCAGCAACTGCAGTAATTAGAATAAAAAAATGTAAATACTAACGGAGTAAAGGCATTCTGGGCAAGGTAGTCCTCCCTCAGGAGCTTAGCAGTCTCCAGTATTATTTTATCAGTCTCAGCCAACGCATCTTTTCCAACAAGCTAGTTTTAAAGCAAAACCTAAAATCAGTATCATACACCAAGAAGTCCATAACATGTAAAATGATGTATTGAACAACCAGATGCCATCTTGTAAAAATGTTAACAGCAAGATTACTTGGACAATTTCATTCAGATCATCTTCTCTTTGCAGTACTTCACGAGCTTTTGTCCTGATGCTAATGAAGTCGGGATCAAATTGTTCATAGAAAGACTCTAGTGCCTGCAAGACAAATGATTAAGGCATCTGAGCCAAATGAAACAGATAAACATATTGTCCAACCAAGTAGAACGCCTATCATTGTTACAGATAATATAGGACTAATACAATTTGCAGCAGGCTTACCTTTGAGTACTTCGAATACGAAATGAGCCAATTTACAGAGGGGAAATGTTTCCTCTGGGCAAGTTTCTTATCTAGACCCCAGAAAACCTGTATTTCGGACAAAGTGATGTTAGACTAGAGCCAAAAAATGCAACATAGCAAAGCAGATAATTTGCATACACAAAATAAGTTTAAGAATTATGCAACACTAATATAGGAACCAAGTTTCAAAACACCAGCATCACCTGAACAATACCGAGGGTTGCAGATGTCACAGGATCAGAGAAGTCACCACCAGGAGGAGAAACAGCACCAACAATTGTTACACTACCAGTACGGTCAGGACTACCAAGACACTTCACTTTACCAGCACGTTCGTAGAAAGAAGCCAACCGTGCTGCCAGGTATGCTGGATAACCGCTGTCTGCTGGCATTTCAGCCTGAGATTTTATGTTCATTTCTTTAGTTGTGCAGAATTAATCAACATAATCATTGCAAAATAAAAGCATAAAAGTTATGAAAACCCTTTGGATGGCAGAAATATGCATGTAGACAAAGTATATGTTTACTCAAAACCCCTACGCTATGAGACATTTCTGATTGAAGAAGCTACTAAATTAGAAAAAGAATAAAGAGAACGCTTCATCAGTTAGCAAGGCTACTTGGGTATTAGGTTCACAATCACATATTACAGAAACTATTTGCAAAAAGAATGCAACACTAACTTTCAACACTTGCAAATAAGTTAGTAATTGTACCAAAAGAAAAAGAAAATAAGCTAGTTAAAAAAACTTATCTACTTGAAAGATATCCGACGGTAAATAAAAAGATAAAAATATGCACCAGTGTGATAACCCTTTAATATAGCCAGATAGATTACATAAAAAAATGAAAAAGCAGATCACCAGATGATAATTGTAAAGGTAATTACCAGACGACCAGAAATCTCACGCAGTGCTTCTGCCCAGCGGGATGTTGAATCAGCCATCATGCTAACATTATAACCCATATCTCGAAAGTATTCAGCAATAGTGATTCCTGACAATATTACATCAATGACAGGTGGCCAATCATTTTATGCATCAAAGACATTCCAAAAGGCACGATCATCTAATATTCAGTAAAACAAGAGAGACAACCCTCTCTCAGAATACTTCTCTGCTAGATAATAAAAGATCCCCCAACTAGCTTTTAAACATATTTCTATTACCATAGTACTTTACAGCATTTTTCAGTCTTTTGAAAACAGACAAAACATGTCTTGCATTTTGAAGTGAAACAACAGCCAAATTTTGAAGTGTAATATGAGTTGGCGATGTTGATTATAATGGCAGTTGAAAACTTAAAATTCAGACAGCAAAGAGGAAATTTCTTGCCTCTGATAAATCTTCACGTAAGCTAAATTAAGTGCACTGGGGAACTAACTAATACTTTGTCGCCTCATATAACCAAATAGCAAGAAGAATCATGCAAATACCTGTGTATATAGAAGCCTCCCTAGCAGCCACAGGCATGTTAGAAGTATTTGCAACAAGTGTGGTACGCTTCATAACAGATTCTTCACGGCCATCAGGTAATGTCATTGTCAATTGAGGAAAATCCATGAGAACCTGGATTCACTTAAGTTACTCAGCTACTCAGGAACTAGGATATGGGTAGAGATTGAATTTAATAACATAAAATAATGGCAACTGGATACTTGCAGTGGGCTTGTTCCTTGTGGCCACGACTGGACACCATAAGAAAGTTTCGAGAGGTAAGGGCAGGTAAATAACACCAATTTTCATGGTTATTTCAATGGTATTAGAGCCATTGGTTCCTTATTAATACCTCCCATTCAAAACAAAAACAAAAAAGAGAAAGAAAGAAAAGAAGCCACCAATAAATTACCTCAGCCATTTCATTTCCTCTCTCTCCACACCCAACATAGACCACGGTGTCAGAGTTAGAGTACTGTCGATATTGAACAATTCGATTAAGTCGTTAAGTGAAGAGTCTTTCAGCCAAAGAAGATACTAAACTATAAATATGCAACATGCACCTTTGAAAGAGCTTGACTGATGACAGTTTTGCCACAACCAAATGCCCCAGGAATTGCACAAGTCCCACCAAGTACTGAAGGGAAGAGGGCATCGAGAACTCGCTGTAAACAAGACACAACTATATTATCCCAAGCATTATTTTCAGGGCGATGTTCTTAATAGCTTAGGATCGTGGCATACCTGTCCAGTCAACAGGGGTGTATCAGCAGCAAGCTTTGATGCAACAGGCCTTGGTGTTCGGACAGGCCAAGTCTGCAAACAGAAAAGGCAACAACTAAGCTGGCCTGCTTCAGAAAGTAGACAAACATAGGAATATGACAATCTTCACAGCAAGTAATTAACCTGAAGCATAGTAAATTGCTTCTTGACACCTTGGAACTCCAGCTCAAGCACAGTGTCCTACAAAAAGGGGAATAACTAAATGAAAAACTAAATTTATGCAATAGCATACAATTTATAAGAAGGCAAAAACAACCTTAAAAAAAGAAATCAAGAATTTTTGGTACCCAAACCACTTTCTTGCAAAATGCATAACTGAGTGACGATACCAAAAAATGAAAAATCTGGTAATAAAGCATAACCATACAACTATTTAGGGAAGACACAGAACACCATGCAATACCTTTAAACATGCATCAAGGTACAAATATCTAGGTTAAGGAAGAAAAGGTTTTTTTATAAGGTTTTCAGATACTTCTTACAATTTATTCCAAACGTAAAAATAAAAGAATAAGGTATAGGAAAAAGCGAACCTTCAGATTATATTGACCCGCTGGAGCTACGTAAGTGATTTTCCCCATAGAACCAGGAGGGAGTGCTACAGGGTGTTGCATCAAACTATTTTCAAAGACAGTCTGAAACACGAAGTGATCACACATGTTATCATGAGAGCACACTAGAAAAACAACAAAAAATTATGTGATGAAGCAGGCTATGAAGATGTCTAAATCAATTTGTTAAATATATCTAAAATAATTCTGAGAGTGCTAATTAGACGCACAGCATATAAATCTCCACCAGTTAGATGATCCCCTACACCTGTGATCAGTAAAAGAAAAGAAAAATTAATTAAGGTCGAACTGAAAGCACGTCATTAGTAGCAAAATTAAAACTCGCAGCATAAATTACCTAATTTTTTGGGTTGAAATTCCCACAATATGTCTTTATCAAGAGCAGGGACCGAAACACCACGAGGAATATAAACATCACCCGATTTTATAGCAATGGTTTTCAAAGGCCTCTGCATTAGATAGCCAACAAATAGTATAGTTATGTGAAAGCTACACCAAAAATAGATGAGAAAGAATCCTAATTTTAGGTGCTAAAAAAATAACACGGGGTGCTTTTAATTACTAATAATAAGATTGCGAAATTTTATTCAAATAAAAGTCAAGGAATTATAAAGGCAATCTGACAGAGATTTAGCACACCTGAATCCCATCAAATATGTTGCCCAGAATCCCAGGTCCTAGCTCCACAGAAAGAGGCTGCAATTAAACTAACCATTCAGTTAACATTTCTTCTTAGAGTAAACTGTAGATCAGAGACCTTGAGAACATACCTTTCGTGTACGTAAAACAGGATCATTCACCGTCAATCCAGCAGTTTCTTCATACACTGAGTACAAATCAGTGAAAACATATAATCAACTTATATACCCAGGCTCTGGCTGTAAAAGCTCTTATTAATCAATTACAGAGGAGTTACTCCAAAATACATCAATTATTATACAAAACGTTGATGCTTAAATAGGAAATCCCACAGTGAAAAGGGTGAGAAGAAAATCAAAAGGCATATACTAAATAGTATTTATGATGCAAGATCCAAAAGAATATAATGGTGAATACCTTGAATTGTGGCTGAATCACCTTCCAGACGAATAATTTCTCCGATAAGGTTGTCATGACCAACACGAACAAGTTCATACATAGCAGCACCAGCCATTCCATCAGCCACAACAACAGGACCAGACACCTACACAAGTAGAAAAAAACAAGGAAATAACATATTCAACTCCCAATTTCTTTCACAAAAATCCTGTGCAGAGACAAGTTTCATGAAAAAGACAACCAACAACATATACAATCTTTTCCTGAAGATAAAATTTTGAATGCAACCACATCTCAAGGGATCAGTTACTCAATATTAGCGCTTGCATACCAAGTAAGAAATTACGATCACAAATACAATAAAATAATACAAGCAACTGATGCATAAAGCAAAAGATTTATCAAGAGTGAGAGAGAGAGAGAGAGAGACGTATTATAATATTCCAGACCAAGGAACCTGAGAAGTTGAATGTTCAACCAGTTTAGTTGACTTTGATGCACAGGGTATTGTTTATCATTTTACTAATTTAGGATTCATAGTGTTTTCCTATTTAGTGTGTGCATAGTTTATTTTCAATAAGTACTTGCTTATATATTAGATACTCCGAAATTTATAGTTAAGACTCAAAGGGAAATGCAAACTATTTAAGCATAAAAAATTGGCATTCTTGCAACTGAGGAATGAGGATGTGGCTCAAGTTATAACGGATCAGAATGGCCAAAAACTAATATCCCTGATACTAGATCCAGATAGCTGATGCAGAAACCCAAAGTAGAGAACATGATGACACACAGCTGGTAATTGTCAAACCAGCTGTAACCAGTATTCATAATCTGGTAAAAATTTTCATTTTATAGCAATGAGAAGAAAACATAAAACATTATATAAATCTTATTAGACTATTCTAGATGGCTTTATTGAATTTAAGACAATGGCACTGAGAAGATGTCACCAATCTCTGGTAGACGCCCCTAAAAGAAAGAAAGGAAGGCCTAAAGTGAATGGGAAGGATCTGGTGCCAAGAGGCTTTTGAATGTGCTATGTGGCAGAGAAGAATCAATGTTCGACCCACAGGAGAAGGTAATAGAAAAATGTGACAGAACACGTGATGATGACTCTCATAGAAGTAATAGAAAGCAAGATGACGAGGATAAAAATCAAAAGGTTCCATCAATCCAGTCATGTAAAATTGCCCATAAGCGACAGCTTGGACATTTTTCATGTAACCGTTTTTAGAAAATGTTATTTACGTGAAATACATGACCAACCCTATCACATGTAAAACTCAGTTCAATTGTTCTGTAAGACACTCACTTCACTTCAGATATGACATAATATAAATTATCTACTGACACGTGTTAAACAGAAAACGATAGTTCTTCTCTACGATACACCAGTCAAATCCATTACCTAGTTCCCAAAAGAGCTTATGTTTCATACGTCCAATTTCATTTTTCAAAGCATAATCTTCAAGGGAAAAGCAGAAGGAAGCCAAATATCCAGCCTCTATCTAACACCTTATAAAAATTCACTCTTTTCCACTACTCTCCTGCCTACGGGTTACATAAATCCACTTCACCCTTAATCACACAATCCCAACATCTGGGAACAGGATCAACAAGATAGAACCTTCTCCCCCATTCTAAAATACAACAAGCAAATCTGGCGGCCCTCAACAAGTGCATCTCCAAGTCCATCAATCAGTCATACTTTCCGACACCCATTAATAAAATAGAAAAACTTAAGTTGCCAGTAGTTTGAACCGAAAGACGCAGCATAGTACTGTTAATTTAAGTTACTTCAAGTGACATATAGCTCATATACGAGACCATCAAACTGAATTCACAAGTTCAATCAAATTTAAACAATACACATTAAACTAGAAACCAACAATTCCAGCGACCTCATTAATCAAACATCGTAACAGCATCAAATCATTGAAAAAACAATAGACGAGCAGAACATCAATAACCTTTCGGACGTATCCGTACTCGCTCTCCTTCTCCGAGTCCTCGAACGTAGTCATCCGGTCTCCGTACATCGACGCCATTTTGGCGGAGCGGATCGGGACGATTCCGACGACGTTCGGTCGAAGATCCGAAGGCGATTCCGCCGGGGAAGAAGCTAGATGTTATGGAATCCGGAGCTGGGGAAGAGGAGAAGGGGATCAAGATCTGGTGCGAAAGGGGAGAACGGGGAAGATATATGGCGCACGACAAGCCCGCTACAATCACGAGAAAGCCAAGACCTACGCGGAATCCACGTTCGTGATGGCTGTGTGTGTAGATTAATACTTATTCCGTTTAATAGTACCTGTCTGGATTAGAAAGCCAAAATTAATCAAAATCAGTTCATTTTAGTTTTCTAATCTCGACAAGTATAATTAGACGAAAGGAGTACTACGTAGGCATCCCTACGAAATTCAGCATCAAGGTGAATCAACAAATTTATATCCATCTCATATAAGGGGCATCAGACAAGTCTTTTAGGTCGATCTGACAGTGCTCCTGCAGACACATGTTTATCCGAAGCTGCATGGGATATTAATCTAACGGCTATAACTTGAACTGAGCTCGTATAAGCCAAATAAGACCGATCTCATTTAAATTTTTCCCTATGTACATTCATAATTTTGTTTGAAAATGAAAATGGGCCTTACATAGCCTATTTTTTCATTGTCCAACAAAAAGTTGTCACCACACAAACACATTCATGTATTGCCCTAGATTGTATGAGTTTGGTCCACAGTTTCGGTGTAGCATTATCATTCTCTTTGTAAACCTTGCATGTCATATGGTGGGTAATTGAAATGCATATCTTCGTCTCGATTTTTATCGATTTCTCCTGCACTTACTTGAATTTTATTTTCCGCACCAGACTTCGTATAGTGATGCAAGCCGTGGGCTGGTGTCCAAAGCTTGTAGCAACATGCAACAAGTGGAGAAAGTCGATCAAGGGCAGTTATTTGGGAAGCATTTTAATCTGCCTGGAGGATGTCCTCCAAGGTCTCATCCTCAATAAGATGGTAGCCATCGAGCATTAGGTTCAATGATACACATACATGCGATGTGCGCACCAACAAATAACACCTTTTTTGCTAGAGCATTGCGTGATCAAGGACTGGTATAAGGGAGGTTAGTCGTGTCTTCGACGACACGAGTATCCTTGGAAGACACTGATGTTGTTCATGTTTTCGAATCAGGATGTTGTTGACCTTACGAATAGAACCTGCACATGTGGCTTCTTCCAGAGCATGGGACTTCCATGCAAGCACGCCATGGCATGTATTGATGAAAGGAGTTTGGAATCGGTAGAATATTGTGAGAAGTGGTACTGCGCAAGTACATACCGCACCACGTACGAAGAAATAATGTTTCCTACTTTAGACAGAAGTCAGTGGGGTTTATTTAAATGTGAACCGCCTATGCTTGAAGCTCCAAAGAAGGGCATGAGAAAAACAAAGAGAATTGAGTCACAGCCCGAGCCACCTACAAGGACAAGTTCAAAATGTGGGAATTGTCGTCAAGCTGGTCACAACCGTAAGAGGTGCACCAATAGCCCGATTCCGAAAGAAAATAGGAAGCGCAAGAAATGAACACTTCTGCAACAAGGCAAATTGACTACGAATGAGACATCGCATATATGCCGCTCTGGCTTACCTAAGCCCCCACCATTCTTCACTTAGGATGTAGTCAAATTCTTGTATAACGCATATTAGCTTATACCGAAATGTACGCCTGTAAAGAAAAAGAAATGAAAAAACTATCTTTCAATGCATCATCCGTGTATTTCCATTATACCCGAATATTATAGTACACGACTATCTATACCGTCGTGTATTGTGAAACACGACCATTTAAAATTAAAACCCTTGCAAGTGCACAAGGCAATTGTACTACGGCGAGTATTAAAGGGTTGTCGAACCTCAGGGACGGATTAATCTTTTACCAAATTCAAGAGAAGAAAAGATGTAGTTTAAGTAATTCTAAGTAAAGCGATGAACTTTTAACTAAATTACTGGAATTCAATCAATATGGAGAATATCAAGGCAAAGAATCCACCACTAGACATGCAATTACTACTCTCAATTATTATTAAGCATACATTGACATGATATGGTAATTTGTGTTCTTGATCGGACACACAAATTACTAATGAATTCACTAACGTTCTTAATCGGACACGAAAGTTCATCCACTATTATATAATCAATCCTATCCTTGATCGGGCATAGAATCAATCATAACTCTATTATAATACAATTAATCTTATCCTTGATCGGGCATAAAATCAGTCACAATATCTAATTCCATTCATAATCAATCAAGTCTATGATCAAGCACTCAAAAGAATACTCATGAAATCGCATTAAGCATGAATCATAATCAACTTTATAAAATTAAACTATCAAGAGTAGCAATACACATCTAGGGCTTCATCTAGCCTTGAATAAAAGTTTAGTTACACATAGAAAGAAAGAAAAGAGAAGCCTGTTTATATAGATCCATCGTCATGAATCTTTCTTATTTGCTCCAAAAGACTTCTTCTCTTGCTCCTCTCTAGCCTCCAATAAAGCTCTAGATTCTCCAAAGGTTCCTCCAAGATAGCCTAAAACGTTCTCCCATAAGGCCTAGTTATACGTTTAAAAAAAAACCACGAAGTCCCCTTCCAAATCCGAGTCGAAATAGGTCTTATTTCCGGTTTTCCGCATACGTGGATCGATCGATCCGTATTGCCGATCGTTTGCCTACCGATCGATCACTATTCCTTTGTTATTTATCCTGATCGATCGCTTTGTCGATCGATGCCGTATAATACTAATCGATCGTAGTTACTGTCTTGCGCGATTGAAAATTTTCAGTAGATACGATCGATCATTTTGAGGCCGATCGATCGTTTCCTTCAATACACTGCTTTTGCGACTCTGGCGATCGATCGCATTGATAGCCGATCGATCATAGTTACTGTTCATGAATTTTAAATGGTTATAACTTTTCGCTCCAAACTCTGAATTGTGCGTGGTTGGTAGCGTTGAAAAGATGACTTCTTAATATTTAAGATGAAGCCTGAACTAGTCTAATCCGACATCTGTACATGAAGTTAAGATGATTTAACCATTTGAGTTACTTTTCTCCTCATTTCTATATATTACTCTTGTTTCCTACAAAAACCAAAAACTATATTAAAGTAGTAGTTATTCTAATCAAACACTAGCATAAGCATAAGTTTTAGGAGATAATAAAATGCATATTTCATGTATAAATCATTTTATACATTTTAAAGTAGTTAAATTTTATTGCTTTCTCTAGATTAATTAAAACTGCAAACTTTCTTTCACTTGAATTTGGTAAATCATTCATCTGTCCCTGAGGTTCGACAACCCTTTCTAAACTCACTGTAGTACAATTGTCTTGTGCACTTGCAAGGGTTTAATTTTAAACGATCAGTACACGAATTGAACTATGGTCGTGTCTTATACAACATGACTATATACCTAGTCGTGTTTCATCATACACGACTATATTTATCGTCGTGTTGCATAAGACACTACTATAAATATAGTGGTATTGCATAAGATTTGTTTGCCTATCGAAGACTATGAATTCTACATACCTGAAGGATATATGCGGCGCCATTTAGGTATCCACCACCCAGGCACCCTCCTTGCGATCACGCACCCACAGTCTGCTGGTGTGGGTTATACTAGAAACCAACATGTTATGCATAGCCCCAGCCCAATTGTATGACCTCAATCTTGGGAGGTCGTCAATGTAACGGTACAAACAGGGATGAACCACTCTAGTGCTGTGTGGAAATAGCACCGTGCAGAAGAGGCGGCAGATGATCATCCTCGCCATGTCCTCCTCTTCCATCTTCAGTTCGCCCGCGCTAAGCTTGTCTATGATTTCCTCAATCTGTAGAATATCCGCTCTCCTCGCGGTGAAGTGCTTTCTGAAGAACTGACCTTCCGGGTGGCGTGTCAAGGAGGGGAGGACCTCAACTCTTTCGCCCTTTGTGGGCAATCCGGTGATAAGAGCAACTTCTTGCTCTGTAAAATGTAGCGTCCTACCCTTGATATTGAAGACCTTCGCCGACTCATCCCAGTACCTGACCAAATAGTCGAGGAGGTTCCGAGATACAACTACGTCCTCACCTTCAAAAATGACAGCGAAACCAGTATCTTTGATCACTTTGGCACATCTTTGGTGACGCTGTAGGAGGGCTGCACACTTTTTTATCACTCCCAGTTGACAAAACGTCCGAAGTGCCGGTCGCGCATTGTATGTTCTCTTTACTGGTCAGTCCATCAGAGCCTTCCTCTTCCTTCCCCTCTGATTTCGCTGTCGAGGTGCCAATACAAAATCCTGATCCTCCTGCTCTTTCGATGGTATTTCCTCCATAGACTCATCTCTTTTTTTTATCCATCTGCAAGGAGAGTGGTAGAGTGGTCAATAAAAAAGTCGTGTCAGTGAAACACAAAAATATAAAAGTCGTGTTGTCGCGTACACGACTAAATAGCAAGTCGTGTCTTTTAGACATGACTTTATAGTTCATAGTAAAAATTTAAAATCCAAATATCAGACCTTATGAAACTAAAATCAGTAAGGATTGTTGTAACTTACCTCGGTTTAGTCATGTGTATGTGTGTATTTCCTCGCAGGTATCTTTCACACTCTTCCTCGCCGTCAACCGAAGCTCAATCGGTCAATCCGCTGGTTGCATGCAGGCGGAGGGAGCCGCGGGGGAACTCAAAAGGTTGAAGATCCGAAATACTGACGTATACGCTTCAAATCGCCGCCTTTGTGCACTCTCCCTCAGTCGTGTCGTCGAAATCCAACAGTGGGGCAGCTCCAAATCGAGATGGGGGACGCGAATAGGCTCGTCAAAATCCGCAGGGGTCGCCGGTTAAATCGCCGCTCGAACTCGCCGCCGGTGAAATCACCGATGGAAATCGCCAGAGAACCTTTGTATTTTTTCGTGTTGTACACAACACGCCTCTTTACACAGTATTAGCACAAAAAAAAACCAGAAGAAAGGGCATTTTAGGTACTTCAAGTCCTAATTCCAGGTCATATGAGATTTCACAGGAAAAATTAGGTAATATGGGAATATCAAAATTGGCACCAGGTAATATGGAAAAAACTCCTACTTATACTTATAGCTCGTTCATCTTTGTTACTCCCTTCGTCTTTAAAAACCTGGCAGCATTTGAAAATGAGTTAAATTTATTGGCATGAGGAGTATTTAGGACCATACAGTTCTGCATTAGCAAGGGCCTGATTTCTTATTTTCCGGTCCTCTAGCCTTGTTACATTCGAAATTTGAGGAATTTCCATTATGAGATTTTTTCTGCTCCTTTTTAGAAAAAGAAAGTTGACAGTGAATGTCGTGTTTGCGTTGTGAGAGGGTCTCATGAACTACACTGAGTGTAATGGCCACCATTGACGAGCCTCAGGATAGGTCCTATGACGTCCGTAACTTCCATCTTGAGGCAGTTACAGAGCTACAAATTAGGGGGCCAAAGCCGAACATGGATTGATGTTGAAAGAGCAATCTGTAAACTCAAGAACAAAGTTGTGCCAGTTTGTCCGGCCAGTTCTGAAATTCCAGGAACTTTTCAGAGAAGACATCCAGATTCCTTTTGAATTGCAAGGGTAATTCCTTCGCACTTCCGTTTTGACCTTTTTAACAAAAATACAATATAAACTAGGGGAATTTATATAATAAATCGTAAAAAAAAATTATGAAAATGACACACTGTAGCAAATATTTACAAAATAGGGTATCTGACAAGCAACGCAGGCACCCGCGTGGCACAGGCGCTTGCGTGGCTTTTTTTTTAAAACCAAACCGAAATACCGACACCTCTCGATTAAAAGACAAAAGGCGTCAGTTGAACCGACACCTTTCACTACCTTATGTTTTTCCGTCCCATTTTAAATAGGCACTCACTTCAATGATACATATCTCTCTCATTTCTAACCCATTTTCGCCCATTTTTTTTCACCCTTCCTTATTTTTAGTGCTCTTTCTAGTCATTATAATATCACAAAGATGTTGAGCCATCACATATCATTTATCGTAGTTTTTGTAGTATTTTTTTCGATAAATAGCATGCAATGGATCAACATCTTTGCGATATCATTATGACCAGAAAGACCACTAAAAATAATGAAGAATGAAAAAAAATTGGGCAAAAATGGATGAAGAATGAGAGAGATATGCATCATTGAAATTTGTCCCATTAAAACAAATCTGTCCCATTTTAAAGAGGTGATAACTTCAATGATGCATATCTCTCTCATTCTTTATCCATTTTTGCCCTTTTTTTTTCATTCTTCATTATTTTTAGTGGTCTTTCTGTTCATAATAATATCGCAAAGATGTTGATCTATCGCATGTTATTTATCGAAAAAAATACTACAAAAACTACGATAAATGGTATGTGATGGCTCAACATCTTTGTGATATTATAATGACTAGAAAGAGCACTAAAAATAAGGATGAGTGAAAAAAATGGGCAAAAATGGGTTAAAAATGAGAGAGATATGTATCGTTGAAGTGAGTGCCTATTTAAACTGGGACGGATAAGGCAATAAAAGGCGTCGGTTCTTTCTTTTAACCGAAAGACGTCGGTTGGTTTGGTTTTAAAAAAAAAGTCACGCAAGCGCCCGCGCCACGCAGGCGCCTGTGTGGCTTGTCAGATATCCTATTTTGCAAATATTTGCTATAGTGTGTCATTTTTATATATTTTTTAATGATTTATTATATTATTTTCCCTATAAACTACAAATTAATTATCAACTCCCTGATCAAGGGTAACTGAGGCTAAGCATGACATTCAGAAACAAAATTCACCTCCACAACTTTCATTGATGATAAAATTTTCCGAGTAATCTCGAAAGGCAGTACTTATAATAAATTAATTATATGCAAAATCGAATGGAAAATATTACATGTGTATAAGCAAAATTAAACAAAATGTTTATAAGAGAAATTAAATAAAAATACTCATGTGTACCAACGAATAGCTATTTTTACCTGGGAAAAGGCGAAGCCCTATAGCAACTCCGGATGGACACAAAACTTTTTTAAAAAAAAAAAAAAAGAATAGGGACATGCATCCAGCTCGTACCTTTTCAAAGAGGTGGTGGACACATTCGTAAATCTACATCATATTTTCACTCTGTTTAATGACATACAATCCCTTCTCATCTTCTAAATGTACATATTCAAACAAGGGCTTCTTCACATAACCATGAGCATTAGTTTTCTCTCCTTTTCAGGTTCAGTGTACAAGGAATTCCAATTTTTGAGTAAGAAAAACCATCATCAAGTTATTTACCAACTCCCTGCCAGGAACAGAGACAAGATTTTTTATAGCAATATGGACCAAAAATGATTTACAAAACAGGCCGCTAAGAGCAAATGACAAGATCCAAGGGAGTCGGTTGTTTGTAGAAAAAACATGTCAGTTGGATGAAAGACAACCAACATTAAAAGAAATTTCCTGCTTTTCAAGAGCAAAATTCTATTTTCTATCTCATCTTTTTTTTGGACAAAATCTAGCTCAAACCAAGCATATCTGGAATGACAATGAAAAATTAATGAAACCAATTAAGTACCTCCAGCAGCAACCATAGCTTCAAGCAGGCATGAAGCTCAGAATATAACGTTAATTCATTCAGTGGAATGCTAACAATATATCTCTTCTAGTAACAGCTGTGAAGATACTGCCCACCAAAAACTTAAAGCATTTCCTTTGCCATGCCATTAGCTTTTTGGAGCTCTCTCGTTGAACAAAAAGATGCGATGCTACGATACCAAATATCAAAATCATGTGGAAGCTGTCTTCCTCGAGAGTTGTCGTCACTTTGCAAGGGACCATATCCTTCTACAGCGTTATTATCCGTACACTCCAATGAAATCCTTTCTTGTAACTTCGTTCTCATGCCAGAATGCCTCCTATATGGGGGAAAAAATGGACGCTATTTCATTTAGAAGCTTGGCAGCTTCTTCAATCCTTCCCTCATCGCACAGCGAACCCACAAAACTTGCTAATGAATCTACCTGGTATTGATCCCCGGCTTTATCAAATCAATGAGCTCTGTGACTGATGGTATTTGAAGCACTCTCATAACAGTCCTTGCTTCTCTTATCCCACCCCCTTGAAGCACAATCCTCTAATCAAGTTAAGAAAAAAATCAGGAAAAATCCCCCTGTTTCTGTACTTTCCATAAATGCCAAGTGCACCTACAACATCATCCTTGGCGCAATAACCACTAACTATAGAACTTATTGTGAAAGAATCAGGCGAGAGGCTGTTTCTTTCCAGATTAAGAAGATCAAAAGTTTTGTCCAATAATCCAAACCTTCAATAGCCACTAATCAAGAAATTGTAAACTCTTGTATTAGGACTCGGACCCTTTAAAACCATCCTGCTTAACAATTCCTTAGCATCATCAAGAAATCCTTCTGCACATAAGAGTGGAATACGAAACAGTTGTCGGAAAAACGTTGATCTTCTCCAACGAATCAAGAAGCCGGAAACCTTCAACTAGACATCCCTGCTGGCACAGACCACGAATGCCTATTTTATAAGTAAAAACATTTGGATGAATATGCTTTTCTTTCATCTTCATGCAGAGATCTAAAGCTTTTTCCATATACCCTTGCCTACAGAGTCCATCAATCACAACAGAATAAGCAATGACATCCAAAATCATTCCGTTGTCTTCAGATTCCAAAACAAGCTTATGGGCATCTTGAGTCTACCCTGTTTAGTAAGTGCATTGACTATTGCCATTGAAATGCTCAAAGACATGCACTTCTTGGTAATAGCATCCAGAAACCTCAGAAGTTGCTTGACATCCTGTTTACACATGTGACAAGCAAGTGAACGACGGATACTTGGATCGAACATATCATGCTCTTCAAGATAGGCATTTAACATCAGTTGAACAAGCACAGTATTACCACTGCAGATCAACTCTCGAAGTATTGATGTGTATGATACACTTGTCACATTATGGGCCTTCTTCCTCATAAAAATCTAAAGATCTGAGGCAGTCCTGTGACAACCCTTCTGGCATAAGAACATTAAGTATTAACCGATCGTCGTACAACTTGCAAACTAGCTGAGCTTTTGATGTCACAATACCCTGAAGAAACTCAAGGAGACCAACTTCGCCACCCTCTCTGAACTTGGTTTCAATTAATCTCATGCAAATTACAGTATCAAGTGAGAATCCACTCTAATTAATTCAATAAACACCTTAATTGCCATGTCTACCATGCCAACTTGACAGAGACTTCTAATGATATGATCATAGCCAACGATACTCGAAGAGACATTAAAATTTCTCCTACAGTCATCAAATATTTCAAGCACCCTATCTGTCTTTCCTACTTTACAACACCCATCAATCACTGTACAATATGTAACCAGATCAGAAACTAATCCCATCTCTGACATTCTTTTAAAGAACATATATGCATCTTCAAAGGCCCCCATAGCAAACAAAGCTTTAATATATACATTACACATTAGCATTATCAAGACAAACGCCAGCATTCTCGGCTCCTTTCATAGTCTCTAGCAATTCTACACTATTACCTTCCTTCATGTAACCATGCAGCAAAGTGGTATATGTAAATTTATCACCAGGAACACTCTTTGATATTTTATCAGCATCACAAGTCCTTCCAATTTTACACAGCCCATTAATTACAGTATTGTAGATAAATAATATTAGCACGAATGTTCTTTTGTCTCATCTCCTCAAGTAAGCTAAAAGCCTGATCCAAATCTCCTTCCTGGCACAGTCCATCCATCACTGTCCCAGATACAACCTCATCCATTTCAATTCCTAAGTCCTCCATCTTGCGGAACACCAGAAATGACTTCTCTAATTTTCCTCTCTTTATCAACCCTCGCATAATTGCAGTATACGCAACGAAGTTAGGCTCTAACCCTCGTCAATTGATCCCGTTCAAGAAACCAATCACCTTTTCTACACTTCCCTTTTCACTAAGCCCATCAATCAAAATCGAGTAACTTACAACATCCGGCTTAATCCCACTTCTTACCATCAATGCGTGCTTTGTAAAAGCTTCCATCAAACATCCTTTCGTCAAGAACCCACATATCCAACTGCTGTAAAAAACTTCATCAAACATTATCCCTTCTTCTTCCATCTTACCAACTAAGTCACGAACTTAACTTGAAGCCCACTTCCATTGAACTAAAGCCTTATAAGTCACTAAATTTGGCTTAAAGTTCCCAGACTTCCTAGCATTACTATCAAATTCAAATGCCAAGTCAGACCTTCCAATGCCGCAAAACCCAGTCATCATCGAACTACATACATAATTATCAATAACCCACCCCTGGTTCTTCCCTATCATCACCTCTACCACCTCCATAGCTTTATCCATCATAGCAGAAGAAGAAAACATAAAGACTGCTGTGCTGGGCTTCCCAAGGGGGCAACCCGAAGGCCCATCATGTCGGGCCCATCATGTCGGGCCCATCAATTCCGTCCACTAATTAAAATGCAAAACTGCTCGCTAAATGTTTTACTCCCTCCATCCAACAGTACCTGTCTGCATTAGAAAATCAAAATGAACTCAAAACAGGTAACGTTGGATGGAGGGAGTAGTTTTTAAAAATTCCACTAAATCTATGTCTATATTGCTCTAGGATAGTGGAGAATCAGGATCGTAGTATTCCTGGAGATTTTGTTGGTTGTATGGTTAGGGTAGGGATAATGAGATAAATTATCTGAGTAATTAGGTAAATAAAGGAGAGGAAGAAGGGGAGTGGAGCAATGCACCAAGCCCTGGGCTCGGGGCTCTCTGTGCGCCAGGGGAAGAGGGGAGGGGAGAGGAGGGGAGGGGAGAGGAGCTAATTGATACAATGGTGGCCAATTCTATAAACGGTTGTTGTAAAAGTCCTAATTGGTTAGCCTTCATTTGCTATAATATGCTGTACTCCCTCCAACTGCTCCATTGGGAAAGTTGTTGATTTAAACTCAACGCTGGAAACCGCAGCTAAGAGACTATGTCATGGGAAAAAAAGGTTGAAAACCAACTTAAATTGAGCCCAATGGAGCATCTAATTTTACCCCGATGGAGCTATTAAAACAGGACAGAGGGAGCATTTTTTATTTGATAAGAATCTCAGCCTGAGTATAGAGCAAATCTGTTTATGTGATCTGATCACCTTACACTTTATTTGGAGATGTTAGTAGATTGTTCAAGATACTAGAATCACCCTTGAGGTTAATGACTTCATGTAATTCAAATTGAGATTGTTGCCAGCTGAATGCCATAGAATCATACATAAGCTTCAGCTAGAAAAACTATTAGGCCTGGGAGTTGTATAGACTAATTAGAATTGAGAAAAATGTTTGCAATTTTCAACGAACTATTAGACCTGGAAATTATACCGGACAGCAAGACTAGTCCACAACCATGGCCGACTTCATACGAGATAAACTAAGTAAAAACATGCATATATGGACAGCTTCTGCTGTCTACTGGACGCGGCTGCGGATACTTAGCTTGAACAGACAAATGAATGGAGTGTCAAAGCTGGTACAAGGTTAGGGAAAGGCAGGAAGATGGGAGAGAGGGCGAGGGCGAGGTGAACCAGAGAAAAGAGAAGTAGAGCACAGGAAAGGGAAAAGTCAATAGACGATAGGGCAAATGAGGAGAACAAAACATTCAACCAGGGCAAATTCAACGGTTGACACAAACAACTAAATAAACGGAGAGGACAGCCGAAGTACAAAATTTAATCAAAATTTTATAACGGAAACTAGTAGTCTCCTTTTCTTCTCTCATGCACGACTATACATACACCACCTTCCACATAAGTAAAATGGTTACTTATTCACCCGCGCTACAAAGAATATATCATGGTAAGAAAAACCATTTCCGTGAGGAACGACAACTAATAGCAGATTTCTTAGTAATTTATATACTCCCACTTTTTCTTCTGCTTAGCTACTATATCCCATAGCTACAACTGGGATTCTCACCTTATGGCCACGGTCGCCCTTCATCAGTATCTCACCAAAGCTGTATATCCCAGGGAGAGATCTGACACTTAAGGTCACAGTTAGTTTGACAGATGCACCGGAGCGCAAGGTCATGGCTGAGGGACTGACCTCCATCGCAATCGCAGGTGACATCCTTGAAGTGATCATGTAGGTTTCTGTTTCAGCAACATTAGTTACTGTCCGAAGTATGGTACGAGTACCAACCAAATGGGACACAGCTATAGATGGAGTATTCAAGTCAGTTGAACTTCCAGAGCTAGAGTTACAGTGAGAGTTTGCCAAGCTCGAGATTTCTCGGTGGTCTACCCCAGGCACTGAACACAAGAACCTGACATAGTCGAGGTATCCTGTCGAACCAAGATTTCATGAGTCAAATTCACAGGGGTAGGTCATGAAGTGAGTGAAGGTACTTAAAATTGACAGCTGTGGAAACTGTGTGTAGTATAAGAGAAAAGGTAGGATACCTGCATCAAATACCAGTCCAGGATCAAGCGCAGCCCTAGGATTGACAGCTCCAGCACCATAATCAAATGGAGTAGCAGTGACAAAAGTCAGTTCTTCTGCTCCTGTATACTGCTGAGCTTGAAGTGGCCTACCAGCTCGATCAAGAGTTGAAGCTGTTGTCATCAAGGCCGATTTAATGGCAGCAGGGCTCCAATGTGGGTGCTTCTGTTTGATGAGAGCTGCGATTCCTGCAATGTGCGGTGCAGCCATACTGGTTCCAGAGACCATGGCAAATTCCTCTCCTGTTTACATTGCATGCAGTGAGACATACGTGAAAGCAACAGACAGAACAAAACACACATGAGCACCAAAGTAGCAACTGAGCTTGATCCCTTCCCAAACGCAGAAAAATAGTTGTCAATATAGAATCAATATGCTATCTGATTCTTTTGTTAGCAAGAGCAACATCTGTCACTCAATTAAAAAATGATGAAGCTCATTAACAACCAAATAAAATAGAAAAGATGAGAGAATATTACAATAACACATTGATCTAGATATTTTATTTCTGCAATTTCACTAATAAAAAGATGTGGAATATTATAGAGAATTTTACCAACATAATTGGCTTCATCAGTTCCATTGGGTGACCAAGCTGCCCAGATAAGAGACCCCGGAGCAAGAATGTCTGGCTTGAGGACATCAGCGTCCTGGAAGCTGAAGTCCTTTATATCAGGCCCACGGGATGAAAATATTGCAACTTGAGGAGCTGATCTATGCAATATCGGCATCAAGCTGTCACCAATACTACCTGTCGCATTGAAGCCGGTCACTCGTCCAGCCCAATCTCGGGTTGTCGAGCAGTTATAATAATCAATAAGATCCTGTTGATTGTGATACAGATAGCCGAATATAAAAGTCAATATCTACTAAAAAAGACAATGAAAAAATGGGAAGGAATTTGACAGGTTTTATTATACAAAACTGAATGCACATAGTCTCAATGAATTTGCAGAGCACACATTAGCCATGCCAACAACAATTCGATGACCTAATATCAATGTGCAAGTATCAGATAATTTTCTGTTTCTTGAATCGTATAGTATGCACTCTTTTTTCTGCTACAAGTACAATGCACTCTTTCCGATTCTTCTCACTAGTGAATTACGGAAGAAAGATTTATGTACCTTACCTATGACTTAACAAGAAGAAGAGAACAGATCAAATACCAAACAACAAATGCAAAAGCCTGAACAACCTTTAGAATGATTTACTTGTTGCAAACGTAATTTTGACAAGAGAAGAGCTAAAAGCTAATCAATTTAGCTTGTCATTGACCTCCCATGGTATATTCATAATTTGAGCAGCCCTCTGCTGATTTCTACATGGCACAGCTTAAATTCATTTTACATCATTCTATCACCTTACTCAGGACAGTTGCAGACGTGCATCCAAATTTACAGCCCTTATCCAACAAAAAATGCTTGGAAGATATGTTTTAATGCTAAAAAAATTTCTTTACTTTTATACTAGAATTTTCATTCAACAAAGCGAACTTAAACTCCAAAGCAAACCGTTAACCAACTTGGGACTAACTAAGTACTTCCAATCACAAGTTTCAATTTAATCCTTCTCCTAATACTAGACTTTTAATGATCAAATAAATTACCAAAAGTGAAAATTACCATCGATTTGTCAACTTCTGCGATGAGAATTCCAGGAATACTGACAGGGACAGGATCAAATTTTGTCCCTGGAGAAACATTCTCCACTGCCAGAACAAAGCCAACCGCCCCAAGACTTTTGGCTGTTTCAGAGACCTTCTTGACAGATGCAGTACCGAAGATGAAATTATAAGAATACCCACAGAGCAGGATGTTTCCCATCACTTTGTTTTTGTTCAGAACTTCTGGCTTCTGGCAGTCAGAAGGGCTATATTTCACATCCGAAGAATCCAATATCACATCATTTGCAGCAACTAGCTTATACGTACGATTCCAGTGTGTAGCAGCTGTATCAAAAATACAGAAAGTATGAAAAAATTGTACAATATTACACAAAAGAGAATATAAAACCTACAGGGACAAGCAACTCACGTGATAAGCCAATTCCAGGCAAGATTTTACCGTTTCCCAAGGTAATATGATTCTTGTATCTACGATCGTCAATAGCTGCAGCTACAGTGGCTATCCATGGACTGTATGAAACCAATGATTTCGGGGAAGGACCACCATTTCCAGCAGCCTGTGCAACAAAGACTCCCGCCTTTACTGCTGAAAGAAGGGCAGCATCAAAAGGATTCAAGAATGTGGTTGTGGTAGTTGTGGGTGGACTGTTTGGTCCAACAGAAAGGTTCAAAATATCCACACCATCTTGAACAGCCTGGTCATCAAAAGATCACCATGTCAAAAGCAGTGAATTTCAATGATAAAAGCAGTGCATTTCTTCATAATTCAATCAGTGACTATAATATGCACTAATTGTAAAACCTTTGTATACCTGCTCAATAGCAGCCACTACATCTGCCACAAATCCACCAAAAAGCCTGTAAAGAGCTTTATACACAGCAATCCTGGAAAGAAAAGAACCCTCATGACCTCTGATAAAAAAAATACAACCAGTTGAAGAGGAATTTAAACTAAACCTCCTGACAACAATCATATTGATATGTTAACCTGGCACGAGGAGCCATCCCACTTGCTTTGCCAAATTCATATCCATGCATGCTTACAAGCACTCCATTATTTCCAGCTGCAATTGATGCCGTGTGGCTGTACCCATTTTGTCATAAACAAGATTAGTTTTGTCACAGAATTTCTCAAGTGAAGTATGCATAAAGGAAGTTGATTTTAAATGCATTGGCCTTCCCCTCAATAAATAATTTGGATATTCTACTAAATAGCAATGCAGCCTTCATTTACATAGTTCAACGCAGATTTTTTTCATTTTTTATACGGTTATTCATGAAGCCAAATTGAACATCCTTTAAGTAATTTCTCTTTTTTTATCTTTCAAAAAATTAACACTAATACTTTAACATTGCCACTACCATGATAAAGGCATTATTGGAAAATTTTAAGATGGTTCAAGGCCAAAACCAATGGAGTGAAGATGCAACCTCACATTTATAGGACAACGAAGTCTAGCAAACAATTAAAAACACTTCCTAATACCTTTCATATTACAACTAGTATTGAACAAATGTTAAATACATAGAACACGGGAATTGGGAGATCCACAGATATTTACACTGTTACTCTAAACTCTAACATGCACAACCTACAATCTGACGAACAAATCTTAAGTTCTTGGAGGCAAATCAACTTAAACAGGAGAAGATTAGAATTTCAATTCTTCTAGATTGAGATACAAAAGTACATCTGGTCTTTGTCTCAGGTAACAATAAAAGAACAGAGCGATTTGACACCCCAATTTTTCAGAAATTGAAAAAAACAAAGCTGCTTCCACAAGAACCTCTGATGCTTTAAAACCATACCTTCCATGTCCATCACCGTCTAATGGTGAAGCAAAATCAACAGATGGATTAAATTGTCCGGATGCTTTTGCAGCAGATGCAAAATGTTGGGCCCCAACTATCTTCCCATTGCAAAAATCCTTTTTGGTGTCCGGATCAATTTCACATTTCCCCTTGTAATGGGGAACGGGCCTGTATGGTTCAGCAATTTGAGCTGCAAAGCTTGGGTGCTCCGGATATATTCCTGAATCGATGAAACCAATAACTATGTCTTCCCCTGCCCTGTCAAAGCCTCCTCCAGTAGGCCATACACCAGTTGGAAGTCCTAAGAACTGTGGAGTGTGTGTTGTTAACCTCTTCACCTTCATATCTTTCACCACATGCTTAACCCTGGAGACCTTGCTGAGAGCTTCTGCCTACCATATGAACAGAATTTCACATCAAGACCAGGCTGTAAAAGAAAAGAAAGCACAAAGTATGCCATACCTGATCAGGAGTTGTATGAACAGCGAAACCATTAATAAGATGGCGATAGCTGTAGATCTTATTGTACGTTCCAGCTTCAAATAGCGCCTCAAGAAGGGCATCATGCTGCTTTTCAAGATGAGCAGAATAGGATGAAACTGCTCCACTGCAAAGTTAAAAAAGAAAAGGTTGAACAAAAACCTGAGCAGACTGAACAAAAATATCCCAGCATGACTTAAAATATACGTAGCTTCATACATTTTTATTTCCCATAAAAGTGTATTATGTTTTTTAGCTTCTATTTTGAAGTTTTAAGGCCCCATGAATGTAATTTAAACTTTCGGAAGAGCGACAGACAGATAACCATATCTAATTGCTTTCAGTGAGGCCATGGTTTTTCAGACAAGCAGTAATACATAGTCCAACAATAACGATGCCATTGTGCTTCTTAGATGTAAGTAAGGAACAAAGAAACACGTAATTTATACCTGGTGACATCAATCTTCTCGCCAAGTTCAGCAGCAGTGGGAGAAAACCCTTCAACGCCCCCATTATAACTCACAACAGGATCCCCTTCCATTGTGACTATGTAAATATCTGCGCTACCAGCAACGGCAAGTGCTAAAAAAGCCACGACAGAAAACCGAAGCACCATTGCCATCAATTTCAATCTCCTCATGTTGGCTGCTCCACCCCCAGCTTTGCCACTCTGAAAATTTGATTACAGCATTTAAGATAAAAGAAGTAAATTTTTTTAGCAAAAAACTACTAAATCACAAAGAATTTTTTTGCTTGCTAAAGCTCCACTTCATCTTGTAAATAAGCTGTTTGAGACCATGTTTTAAAACTTTGAGATCTAACCAGATAGGATCACCATATTTAACTATTTTCAGACTAGATTCACCTGATGATAATCATAATCAAGTGACACCTTTTCCCAAACAGAATCTTTTTTTATCTTACTCAATAATGAAACGGGCATTAAAAAATGTCTTGCATTTCTCACTCTAAAACAAAATTCAACAAGTAAAACAAACAACAAACTATTTCTTACAATCGAAACCAACAAAACATCAGCTCAACCAACCTTCAACAAGAGAATCGAAAACACCGGGTCACCCTCCGCACATCGCAAAGAAGCAGAAGAACAACGATGTAAAATTGCTTTTTACTAACATTCAATCGCAAAAGCTACCAACCAGACGAGTACCACGATCGTATTTCCACGATCTAAACGCCATAACACCCTTAAAAACCAGCATCAAATCAAACAAACAAGCTCATAAACACCATCCAATGCTGGCCAAAAACTAGCACACGAGATCAAGTCAAAACACAAGAAAACAAACAAACAAAAAGAGACCAGATCTTCACCCCAATGATTCCAGCAAAGAAGACCGTAAAGACCTCCACATTTGCAGCACCGCTTTCAAATGGCGAAGCTTTGGGCTTACGATGCGAGATCTGGCAAGGTATTTACACTTGCGCCACTGAAGTGTGGAATGCAGGCTAGCTACAACGGTCCAAAGTGCATTTACAGTTTTGCCTCTGATTCTCTCTCTCCTCTGCTAGGGTTTCTGTTTGGGTTTTGAGTTTTGAGGATTTAATACAGAAAGAAGAGACAGATAGATTGGGGAAGAAGATGGATTGATTTGATAATCAGCAACTTCACATGGAACTGGGAAGCAGTGTGACCTGTGAAGTGGACTAACGTTCGGCTTTTTGTCGTCGGTCGAGATGATATTTATTCTGACTAATTTGCCACTGACGGTGGAGCCGATTTACTAATTTGCTACCGATCGGCCATTTTGGTTGAAAACGTAAGAAGTGACCAAAATGCCCCTTCCGGAGTTACGATGGTCTCCCATGATCCCCATCGTCTCCATTGAAGTGGAGGGTGTGATCTGGTGAATGGATGAATGCAGAGAGTTAATTCAGCACGTTGAGGGTGGGGCCGGCGGTGCAGCAGCAGGGAAGAAGGTAGAGAAGTCGCCGGAGGGGTGTGACCGTGTGGGTGTGTCGTCGAGCACGTCCTGCTTTACAGGAGCCGTTGATCATCAGGATCGATGGTGCACACGGACGGGTTGGGATAGCGTACTTGTGATGGCGTGTGAACTGTCGATCATGATAATCGATGGTGCTTGTAGAGTAGGAGCATATCTCGAATGGGACTATTGGTGTATTGAGTCATTTTTCAGGTGGGTAACATTTGTCATGTCACTTAATTCGGTAGCATTAGGCCGGACTCCAAATTGGCGTTGTAGCAAAATAAAACTATTCATCATGGGCGTTTGAAAGTTGAAAAAATCAGTTTTTTAATGTAAAATATTAGTGTTTTAGGACCTGAAATGCGTTTGAAAGACGAGAATTCATCAATAATTTTTACCTTTCACCTTTAAAGATGTGAAAAATCTAAAATACACAATGATGAACATCAGCTGTGACGGGAATCTTTCACGGTTAAAAGTTATTTATTGCAATCAGCTCTTCCTTCGAGATGACAAATTTTCAATCATAAAAGATTTTCGTCACAAATACTTTTCAACTTCAAAACGTTATGTGATCCATATTTCATTCTGAAAAGCAATCAGGACACTTTCTCGGTTGTAACAGAGGGTCCATCCCCTTTTCAGACCATAGTCTTCTGCATTTACTTTCAAGCCCTGTGTTCTTGTGTAAGATATTTCCTCGGGGGTTTTAGTATCACACTTTACTGATACTCCCTCGGGGCACTTTCAATGGATGCTAACTGATTTTCAAAATTGTCGAGTATCTATTCTTGAAATTGCCCAGAGGGAGTAATTATTTCAATGTGACATGAATTGAGAACATTGGACTAGGCATAGGGGAAAAGGACTACAACCGCTGCAATATGTTACAGCACATGCTTGGCGGCCCACCAGGTTTACCTTATGCTACAACACACCATGTGACTCTTATTATTATTTTCTGCATAGTATCAAGCCAACAACTTAATGTGTAAGCGTTGTAGCTCATAAAAGCAACGACACATGGTCATGCCTTATTAAATGAACCTCTCATAGGTACTCCATCCAACGAAACTCGTCTGCATTACAAAATGAGTGATTAGGGTGCGTTTGGATACTAATAGGGAAAAGTGAAAAAAAAATGCCAGCCTGAAAATTTTTAGGGTGATTTGTAGGTAATTTTTCTAATTGTGAAAAACCCGTTTGGGAACTTGAAATTAATCATACTTTTAATCTTTTATCATCAGCCTAACTCTTGACTGGTGACTTGCGTTTGGGAACCTAAAAAAAATCATGTGTGATTTATGTTTGGCAGAGCCGGTGAAAAATTTCTATTTTAGACGGCGACGGTGGTGGTGGTGGTGCCGGCGACAGTTGGCAGTAGATGATTGATTGTATTTTTAACTTTTTTTACTCGCAATCGCACGAGACTACGTATAGGCTAGTGAAAACGAGGTCGAACCCAAAGGACTTGGTTGATTTAACTAATTCTAAAACGATTCTAATGAAAGACTGAATTTTTAAGGATTTATTTAACTAAAGAAATAAACTTTACTGAGAAATCAGATGAATGAGAATATCAAGGCAGCGAATCCACCACTAAACATGCAATTACTACTCTCAATTATTATTTCCACAAATTGATATGATACGGTAATTTATGTTCTTGGCCGGACAGACAAATTACTAATGAATGAACTACACGTTCTTGGCCAGACATGAAAAGTTCATTCACTATAAATTAATGCAATTAACTCTATCCTTGGTCGGGCATAGAACTAATCATAATCCTATTATTATCTAGACACAGGAAATATTAAGATCAAATTCCATTAATCAATCATTAAGTCTCGGTCAAAGCACTTAAAATGAATAACAATGAAATTACATTAAACATAGAAAATCATTATCAATTTTTATTAAATTAAATAGCTAAGAGTAGCAGATACAAATTTAGGGCTTCATCTAGCCTTGATAAAGAGTTTAGCTAGACATAGAAATAGGGAAAGAAATAGCCTGATTCGTCGGATTTATTTTCACTATTTAACGAATCACTGTAGCACGAAAACACTATAGCACGACTACTGTAGCAGTTTATTGTTCACCGTCTTCTCCAACGAGCCGCGACACTGTAGCAATTCCGGATTTACTATAGCAGTACAGTTTCAATAAAAATCAGGTATTTTCTTCCTCTTCTCTCCTTCCCTTTCTTCCTCCGATCGAAACTAATCTTTACAAAAGTCTCTGTCTTCCTCTGTAAAAAAACTCTTTTTTTTTTCTCTCTGGCCTCCTCCTCTGCTTCGGTCTTTTTCTATTTTTATAGGCAAATTGAAATAATCCAGCTTTTCAATCCAGATTATCCCAAATCTCGAGCTTTCCTATCCAAATTGGATTCTTCACATTCGAGTTGATCCAAATCCCAAATCAAAGCTTTCAGATTTCATCAAGTTCCCAAATCGTTTCGGTTTCTGTTTGAGACACCTGCACAAACACGATTCCACAGTCCTAATCCAAACTTTTGTTTCAAGTCGATTGCCAGAATTAGGGCTGTCAATTTTGCCCGATAGCCCGACGGCCCGACCCTACCCGACCCGCAAAAGAGTGGGAAAGGGCTTGGATTTTGAGGCCACGGGTAGGGCTCGGGCCTCAAAATCCATCCCTTGGGTCGGGTAGGGTCGGGCCCGGGCCTGGCTAGAAAAAGCCCGAAGGCCCGACCCGACCCGAAGCCCAAAAGCTGGGTGAGTCGGGCCGGGTGAGTCGGGTCACTCGCAGCCGGGTCAGTCGCAAGTGATATAAAAAAAACCTAAACCTAACTCTCCCCGACCTCTATTTCCCCGACCACTGCTCTCCCGCGACCTCTCTCTCCCCCGGCGACTGCCGCTCTCCCCCGATCGGCGACCTCTCTCTCTCCTCGACCGCGCTCTCTCTCCGACCTCTCTCTCCTCGACCGCTGCTCTCCCCCAATCGACGACCGCCGCTCTCCCCCGATCGGCGACTGTCGCTCTCCCGATCAGCAACCGCAGCTCTCCCGTGACCTCTCTCTCCCCCGACGACTGCCGCGATCGGCGACCTCTCTCTCTCCCCGACCGTGCTCTCTCCTCGACCTCTCTCTCCCCAACCGCTACTCTCCCCAATCGGCGACTGCCGCTCTCCCCTTCTCTCTCTCTCCCCCGACCGCCGCTCTCCCCGTTTGGCGACTGGCGCTCTCCCCGTTCGGCGACCGCCGCTCTCCCCGGACCTCTCTCCCCCCGACCGGTGCTTTCTCCCCCGACCGGCGACTGACTGACAGTTCTGACCTCTCTCTCCCCCGATTTTGTGCGAGTTCTGAGCCTCTCCCTCGATGGCCGCCGTCTCCTCTGCCGGTGACAGTAACATCTCCTAAACTGTTCTCTTTGTTATCTGTTATCTCCTAAATTGCCTATAATACTTGTTAATGAGTACTTGATTTCTGTTATCTTTGTTATCTGTTATCTATAAATTGCCTAAACTTGTTATCTGTTATCTATAAATTGCCTAAACTTGTTATCTTTGTTATCTGTTATCTATAAATTGCCTAAACTTGTTATCTTTGTTATCTGCTATCTTTGTTATCTGTTGCCTGTAAATTGCTTATAATACCTGTTATCTTTGTTATCTGTTATCTCCTAAATTGCCTATAGTTCTTTTTGTTACTGAGTACTTGATTTCTTATCTGCTTGTTGGTCGAATTTAGTGTAGTAGATATGTCTTACCATGGTAGTGAATCTTTGTCTTTCCCACATCTATCACCAGCTGCACATGCTAGTTCTTCCAATCCTTGCACCTCTTCTACACCCCCCATTATTTCAATACCAATCAATTCTTCCACACAAGAAGCCTCTTCAACTCCCACCCTCACACCTATTGTGCCCCAAACCCCTAGCTCTACAACTCACCCTTCTGCTCTCCATTCAGAATTAGGAGCATCTAATGAGCAAACTAGAAAAAAACGTAGTAGGGGTCGATCATTTGTTTGGGATTATTTTCAGAAAACCTTTGATGAAAATGGGAAAAGAGTCGGGGTAGTTTGCAATTATTGCAAGAATACCTTTGTGGGATTGGGAACTGATGGCACAACTCATCTTGCAAGGCACTTTGATAGTTGTCCAAGAGGACCAAACATGGATCCTAAACAACCGCTCCTTACTACTGCTTTTGGTAAAGTCTCTACTTTTAAATTCGATCAACAAGCTTGTAGGGAAGCTCTTGCAAGAGCAATTATAGTGCATGAATACCCTTTTAATATTGTCATGCATAAGGATTTTATTCATTTTTGTCAAGTTATGCAGCCTCAATTGAAAATGGTTTCTAGGAACACAATAAAAATGGATTGCCAAAAAATTTATACAAAAGAGAAAGCTGCATTGATGAATGTTTTCCAAAACCTTTCTTCTACAGTTAGTATTACTTCTGATTTGTGGACTTCAAATCAAATGTTCAATTATATTTGTGTTACCACGCATTATATTGATAGGGCTTGGCATCTACAAAAGAAGATTATTAGTTTTACTAGAATTCTATCCCGCCATACTGGAGTGGCAATTTGTAATGCTATTAAAGCCACTCTAGTAAAGTGGAAAATTGATTGTAAAGTATCTATTATTACTTTAGATAATGCAGCGAACAATGATGTTGCTCAAAGAAATCTCATAAAAGACCTTAAAGATAAGGGGTCTCTTCAGTTAGAATGCTCTCTTTTTCATATACGTTGTGTTGCCCATGTGTTAAATCTTATTGTGCAAGTTGGACTGAAAGAAATTTTAGATGTAATTGTTCATGTTCGTGAGTCTGTAAAATATGTGATAGCTTCCCCTTCCCGTCATCAAAAGTTTGTTGAGCTGATAACTGAATTGGGAATTAATGTGGGAAAGGGTGTTAGCTTAGATGTTACCACTAGATGGAATTCTACATATCTAATGTTAGAGTCTGTTTTGCCATATCGTGATGTGTTTAAAAGATTAGAAGAGGAAGATTCATCTTATAAACATAAACCTTCTGATGATGAGTGGGAAAATGCTGCCACTGTTTGTAAGTTTTTGAAGCGGTTCGATGATGTAACAAAATTATTTTGTGGTGTTGATTATCCTGCAATTCATCTATTTTTGAAGGAAATATCTACAATAAAAAAGGTTATACTTGGAGGTACAATTTCTACAGAGTATTTTCTTAGTTCTATGTGCTACAAAATGTTAAGTAAATTTGATGAATATTGGAGTGATATACCTGTTACGTATGACATTGCTTTGATTTTGGATCCTAGATACAAGAGGAAGTTGTTGAAATTTTATTTGGCCCAACTACTTGGAAGAGAGTTGGGGGCACTACGTTTTGAAAGGAGTATAGCTTTGATGCAATTGTTATTTGATCAGTACAAGAACAAAATATCTCCAGTTGTTGATAAGGCCTCAACTGAGGTTGTCATTCCTTCAAATGATGAAGAAGAGATTCAGCAATGGTTGGAAGAAGAAGGATATGCTGCAAACAATGACAACGACAAATCTGAGCTGGAGTTGTACTTTGGAGTGAGCCTAGAAAATAGAGACACTGACTTAGACATTCTTTCTTGGTGGAAAGTTAACTCAACCAAGTTCCCAATATTGGCTGCAATGGCTCAAGACATTTTGGCTGTTCCTATTACTACTGTTGCTTCAGAGTCCGCGTTTAGCACTGATGGGCGTATTCTTGACCACTACAGAAGTTCTCTCTTGCCTGAGACAGTTGAATGTTTAATTTGCACGCAGGATTGGTTACGTGGCAAGACGGTTGTTGGCAGTTTCGATGATTTGGATGATGAATTTAATAGTGACAAGAGTGAAATAATCGGAATCAAAATAGTAGATAGCTAAGGTATGTTTTTTAATTTTTTATGTTCAAAGATTTTCTAAAATTGGTATTTCAAGTTAGTTTTTAAATTTTTTTATTTTTTATTAAATGCGGTTTTCAAAAAAAAGTTTTAACTCCGCTGTTGCCGGTCCCAAGCCCGGATGAGAAAGGAGGAGGGGAACCTTTATTTAGTAGTGCTAAATAGAGTGAGAAGAATGTTGTTGATTGGTTGCCCCATCTGCAACAATTAAGAGAGTAAAAGAGCATAGAGTTGGTGGGTGAGAGCCTAGAATTCATTCATTCTTATTCATGTTTGGCATGTACTTTTTTGGTGAATGATTAGCTGTTTGAATTGTTGTTGGACAGGTTGGGATATGGAAAAAACCTATTGTAGAAAGAGCTCGCCTGCCTACTCACTGGCTCGCCTGCCTATTTCTAAAATTGGTATTTCCCTCAAATTATTATTTTTTTAGAATTAAATCTTGAACTACTTGACTATCATGGTGCTAGTTGTTGCTATCTAGGATTGATTTTTATTAGTTGTTGACTATATAGGATCGATGTTTGTTAGTTGTTGCTATCTAGGATCGATGTTTGTTAGTTGTTGCTATCTAGGATCGATGTTTGTTAGTTGTGGCTATCTATGATCGATGTTTGTTAGTTGTTGCTATCTAGGATCGATGTTTGTTAGTTGTTGCTATCTCGGATCGATGTTTGTTAGTTGTTGTTATCTAGGATCGATGTTTGTTAGTTGTGGATATTAGGATTGTTACATGTGTTTGTTATAATATTCTTTATTATGCTTATTGTTTATTTTGATACTAGGACCAACCAAATATAAAAATTATCATATTTAAATGTGTCTGTCGTCTCATTTTGGCATTAAATCGTGTATAGTTTGTAATATATCATACTTGCGTTCTTTTAGGTTGTCCAAAAGCCCGAAAAGCCCGAAGCCCGACCCTAGCCCGACTAGGGTTAGGGTCGGGCTGAATTTTAGAGGTCAGCTTAGGGCTAGGGTCGGGCTAGGGCCAGAGTTAAGTTTGTTAGGGCTAGGGCCAGGGCCAACCTCTTGCCTGCAAAAGCCCGACCCGTTGACAGCCCTAGCTAGAATCCACGACCTTTTTCATCATCTGCTTCTGCTCTGTTTGCTCGAACAGAGCTTTTGCTATTCTGGAAGAGAACACCCATAGCTTCTTCGTCTTCTACACCACCGTCGACCTAGCCGCCGCCATCGTGGTCGATCGAACCTGCAATCTTGCTCCACCGTCGTGGTTCTTCATCTTCGCCGGCGCTCAAGTGCTCTTGGCCGCAATTGAACCAGAACCCATCGGCCCAGAACCACCGTCGTCGACCGTCGTGACCTCGATCGGGTTCTTCTCTTCTTTGGTTGTCATCTCAGTCCGCCATTGCTGTCAGCCTCACCTCCGAGCTCTGCCGCCGAGACCCAGCCGCCGTCAGCCCCACCATCACTCAGAACAGAGCTCGAACAGAGCTCTGTATGGAACGAAAGGCCCGAGCTTTGCTCGGGTCGATTCTTTCTTTTTTTCTTTTCATTGAACCGAACCAAAACTGGAACTGAACCATTCGGTTCAATTCTATTCTTTTTTTTTCTTTTTTTCTTTATTAAGTGAAAACCCGTCGTATTGCTCTCATTCGTCCGATATCATCTTGACAGTCCTTTTGTTTTCTTTACTTAAAACCAACACCCGTCTTGTCCTTAGATGATAATCAACGATATGGATCATCTCTATACTTGCTATTTTCTTTTTAAATTAATTCAAGCTCTAAAAACCCACCAAAGACTCTTTAACCGTCCGATCTTTGATCTCTTTACATAAAACTGTTTGGCACGCATTCACGTTTGGCGATATGCATCGGGAACTCTCAAAGCCTACATAAGTAAAATTAAAAACTAAATTAGACGCATAATAAAATGTAGTCTACTAAATCCAATTAATGCATCTAAATTAATCAATTAAGTGCATTTATTTATTAAACTCCTAATTACTCACTTAACATGAATAATCATTAATTATCCTCACTTTCACTAAAAATATGACTAACATATAGGTAGAAAGGCATATAAAAATGTGTATATTTTATAGATATTAATAGACGGCGGCAGCGGCCGTAGGCAGCGGTGGTGCCGGCGGTGGCTGCAACGAGAGGGCAGTGGAAGGTGATGAGGAGAAAATTTTCAGGTTGATGTTTATTCGAATGAGAATCAGTATTTTTACCTCTTTTAATGGTGATTTGCTAATTTTAATGTCCATATGCATTGACAGCTGATAGGTAAAAATTTTCACCTTTCACCATTAACAGCTCATGTTTGTTCTTTCACTAAATAAATACCTTTCAGCCTATTTCAACCTGTTTTTTTTTCAGAAAAATCAGTAACTATACACACCCTCAGTCGACTCCAAGGTCCCGTATAGAAAACCAAAGTTTCTCTCCCTCTCCTGTGTGTTTGGGCCTTGAGAGAGCAACCCCAGCCATATAAAGGGTGCGTTTGGAAGCACCTTTCAGGGTGAAAAAAAGCATATTTCAGGCCTGAAAGGTGAAAATTTTCACCTTTCAGGGTGAAAAGCGTTTGGAAGCTGAAAGAGTGATAAATGGTCGGTGACAGTGAAAGGTGAAAATTTTCACCTTTCACCTGATTTATGTTTGTTTAGCTGAAAGGGTGAATAGTGGGTCCTGACGGTGAAAGGTGATAAATTTTCACCTTTCACCCCTGAAAGGCTGATTCTCACTCGAGTGAGCATCAGGCTGACGAAAAATCACGGGCTGCCTAGGGTTTTTTTTCCTTTCTCCTTTCGTTCATCGCTCTTTCTCATCCCAGCCGCCATCACTCCCGTCCTTGAATCTTCCTTCCACCGTTTCGCACGCGACTCCCCCGCCCCCCAATAAACCATTTTTCCCTCCCTCTTGCATCTCCTGCCGCCGCACCGCCGTCGAAGACCGTCCCTTGTCATTGACGTCTCGGTAAGCACACGGCCCTGATTGTTTGATTTTTTCGAATTTGAACATTTCGTTGACGTCTGCCTTTCTCCATGTAATTTTTCCCATAACATTTATTACTCTGAATGAGCATATGTGCTATCTATTTGGAAATTTATGCATATTCGTTGAAGATTAGAGGTTTGAATATGATGCGTTTGAATGCATATGTACTGCCTCTGCGTGTAACGATTTGTGCTCGATCTGCTTACTTTAGGCCAATTGTAACAGTTGTTACTGTCATCTGTTTTCACCTCTTCCCCGATCTCCTTATTTATTAATCAAAAACTTCTTCTTGTCGAGCCGATCGGACTCTCCCGATCAGCCACCGGTGGAATCGAGTTTTCGAGTAATATAGTACTCGATAGATCCATGGACTGTGTACCCGATTACGCGAAAGTGATCCGTGGATCGAGATCTGTAATCGGGGTCACGGTACACACAGAAATTGACTAATCGAGGACTCGATTACTCGATATATGTGTCTATCGTGTACCCGATTACTCGATTATTTGAATACTCTGTGGTTATCGCGAGGTGTATGACGATCGAGTAATCGGGTCCACGGTACATGGAAGGATCACGTACTCGATTACTCGATCTGTGTCTTCCTTATACCCGATTACTCGATATCCATGTGGTTAACGATTTGTGCTCGGATTCACGGTACACACATAAATCGAGTAATCGATTACTCGATATATGTGTCTATCGTGTACCCGATGACTCGATTATTCGAGTTCCATGTCATTTTATCGTGACGTGTATGATGATCGAGTAATCGGGTCCACGGTCATCGACGTATGAAGTTCTCGCATACTCGATTACTCGATCTGTGTCTTCCTTATACCCGATTCCTCGATTACTCGATTTCCATGTGTGTATCGTGAATAGACGTCGTAGATGGCTCGAGATCGAGTTATCGGGTTCACGGTACACACATAAAGCGAGTAATCGCTTACTCGATATTTCTGACTATCGTGTACCCGATGACTCGATTATTCGATTTCCATGTCATTTTATCGTGACATGTATGACGATCGAGTAATCGGGTCCACGGTCCATGGAAGGATCAAGTACTCGATTACTCGATCTGTGTCTTCCTTATACCCAGTTACTCGATAACTCGATTTCCATGTGGTTCTTGATTACGTCAACATCTCTCTTCTCATATGCTTTTGCTTTTGTGGTATAGATGGCAAGCCCAGCCAAGAGATCAAAGTATGTCAAACAGGTTGAGTGGAACAAGGAAGAGCACTATGCATTTATCGCAGCGTATGCCGAAGCACTTATGGCCGGATTTCGTAAGGGGAAGGGTCTTCAACCCGGAGGATACGACTATGTAAGCCAAGAGTTGGCGAAGAAGGGTATAATTGTGAATGAAGAAAAAATACGCAGTCACTATGACAAGACTAGGTACCTCTACAATGCATGGAAGTGGATGTCAGAGTACACTGGTTGTGGGTATAACGAAGCAACCCAAACCTATACCTCCGGAAATCCTGATTTTTGGAATATTTTTAGACAGGTGCGTATCGTCACCCATTTTTTTCCGCAAAATGTTTCATTGCCATTCCAACTCTCATGTCCTTCTGCCGCAGAGACACCCGAAGGCCATGAGATTGAAGTCTTGGGGATACTCGAGAGAGATGGAGGGTCTATTATCGATAATATTCGATGGTAACCATGCTACTGGAAGGCAGGCTTATAATGGAAGGCCAAAAAAGGTGGTTCCCCCCAGTGCACAGCTGCCACCGGATAGTTCACACGGTATCGATGAGGATCACCCTAGGATGCCTCCCAATGAATTTGATCAGTTCTTGGGAGAGGATATGGGAGATAACACATACCCTCGTGATTTCTCGCACCTCCTTGATAGTGATATCCAAGGAAGCCCGATCGGCCCTGGCCCCTCAGTACGTCCTACTTGCAACCAATCTCAGGTGCACAAACATGAAACCTCGTTACTGTTATCCCATCATCCGCTTGTATCTTGTCATTGTATCTGGGTTACATTTTGTGTGATAATAACATTCCATGTTCTTGTTTGTAGGAGCCTCCGAACGCCGACTCTCCTGCTTCCCAAACTCCCCTACAGATGCCTCCACACGCCACCAGTGATCCCCTCAGGCCTACCCCTCCTACCCCTGGTGCCCAGCGTCAGACTTCGAAGAGGAAGACTTACTCCTCTTCCGAGATATCTACCGGCGTCCAGTCGCTGTCTGACGCTATGATGGCAAGAAATGCGCTTGCCGAGAAGCACGATCGTATGCTGGCCGAGGCGAAGGTCACTGATAAGCAAGTACAGATTGATGAAATCAACAAATGTCTTCGTTTACTACGCCGCCTCCCTGGATATGACCCATCTAACCCAATGTACAGTTTTGCAATGACATTATTCTCGACGGAGACTAATAGACATCTGTGGCTGGCTCTAGAAGACGATGAATTTTTTGCTGAGCAGTGGTTGAAGAACCTTTGGAGTGGGAAGAAACCGCCCATCTAGATTTGAAGAAACTTGTCATTTTATTACTGTTGCATAAGATGGTATCCACTTTATGCATTTGTGGACTTCGTGTGGGTTGAACTATTTTTTTTTTCCTCCCACCTATTCTCCATGTGATTATTGTCCTTTATGGTACTGTATACATGTGACTCCTATGACCTCTATGCATTTGTGCCCTTCGTGTGGGTTGAACTAATATTTTTTTTCCTCCCTACTATGCTCCATGTGATTATTTGTCCTTTATGGTACTGTATGCATGTGACTCCTCTGACCTATATGTAGGCCATGAGTGTGTGGTGAATGAGTGTCTCCATGTCATTATTGCCTTCTCTCCTACTGTTTGCATGTGAGGACGGGCATGCTTATATATACATCTTCTATGTGCACCTCGTTAGTTAGTTATGTCTTCTACCTTTCCTCCGCCGACCACGGTAATGGAGTCTATCGTGTACTCGCATTGACGATAGACACCCGAAGGCTGTCGTGTACTCCCCCACATTTTGATTACACGAGTATTGTTTGATACTTCCTGGTTAGGGAACACATGGATCCTCTGGTAAGCCTAGATTTAATGTTCATTTCAGCAGTTTTAACATTTATTTTTTGTCAAGCAGTAGTATGTTCATTTCGTTAATCTCACTTTCTAGAGGTGGAGGTATTTTGGCGACGACGATGAGGATGCTGCAATAGTTAAGCAGTGTGCCATTGCTATGGAATATTTATCAAATCATCCATCTCGTAATGTTGTTCACCCACATCGCCACAGGGGAGAGGAGTTGGTACGTGACATGTTATATACTGTCACGAATGATCGAATGTGCAGGGACGTATGTCGTATGAACAAACAGACGTTCGTTGAATTATGTATACAGGCTAGAGCATCCGGTCTGGAAGATAGTCGAGGCGCATCTGTTGAACAACAACTCATGATATTTTGTCAGCTAATGGGTCACGGTACATCTGTTCGTAAGTTGGGGCATGAATTTTCCCACTCAGAAGAGACCATACATCGGTATGTGTATAAGGTGTTCACCACGTTAGAGCAATGGTTCCATGCTAGAATCTCCACCATGGTTCCACTCAATCACATGCCTTCTTACATTCGGAATAATAGAAAATTTTATCCATATTTCAAAGATTGCGTTGGTGCAATAGATGGCACGCATGTTATGGCGAAGGTGAAGTCGGATGTGTCAAACGCATACAGGGGTAAACAAAAGGTCACTACACAAAATGTCATGTGTGTGTGCGATTTCAGCATGCGTTTCACTTATGTCGTCACAGGGTGGGAGGGGTCCGCCCATGATCAGCGAATTCTCGACTCAGTATTAGAAGACGACAATTCTTCTTTCTCACGACCACCGCCAAGCAAGTACTACGCGGTTGACGCAGGATATGCGAACAAGCTAGGTTTCCTCGGTCCTTACAAGGGGCAAGGCCACAGGTATCATGTTGCTTCTTTCCAACAACGATGGCCAACTGGAAGGCATGAGATGTACAACTACATACATGCGTCGCTCCGGAATATAATTGAGCGTGCCTTTGGGGCATTCAAAAAACGTTGGCACATTATGGAAAACATGCCCCCTTATCCAATTGAGATGCAAGCAAAGTTTGTGTATGCTTGTGCCGCGTTGCACAACTTCATTCACGAGCAACACAATAGTGCCACTGATTCTGACATGAGAGATTGGTTGCTGCCCGCGTACGAAACAGATGAAGCTTTCCGATTGATAGAAGAACCATCTGACAATCATCCTTCTAGTAGTCATGCCGGGGAATGGTCGGGGCCAGATGATGGAGTAATAGTTCAGCTGCGAGATCGAATCCGGGATGAGATCGGGAACTCCCTACATATCCCCCCTGATCCACCGGCGAGTCAGCCACGTCGTCGACGGTAAATGAGTGCAATTTACTTCTTTCTGCCATGCATATAGAGCAATCGAGGTGAAGAGAAGCAAATCAGTCGACTCATATACGGCACGAAGTGGACCTGCCCAAGCAAGTCGAGCAATCGAGGTAACGCTAAGCTATTCAGTTGAGTCATCGACGTGATGATCGTGGTCCTTGCCTGGATCCAGATCGAGCAATCGAGATCACGATAAGCTCTTTATTCGAGTCATCGCAGGCACGACAGTGGTACTTCCCTTGCATATCGAGCAATCGTGTTCACGATAAGCTAATCTGTCGAGTCATCGACGTGATGATCGTGGTCCTTGCCTGGATCCACATCGAGCAATCGAGATCATGATAAGCTCTTTATTCGAGTCATCGCAGGCACGACAGTGGTACTTCCCTTGCATATCGAGCAATCGTGTTCACGATAAGCTAATCTGTCGAGTCATCGACGTGATGATCGTGGTCCTTGCCTGGATCCACATCGAGCAATCGAGATCACGATAAGCTCTTTATTCGAGTCATCGCAGGCACGACAGTGGTACTTCCCTTGCATATCGAGCATTCGTGTTCACGATAAGCTAATTTGTCGAGACATCGACGTGATGATCTATTTGAAGGAATTGCAAATCATGTAAGGGCAAGTATTAATACATGAATCTATCATTATGTACATGAATCTCTGAGTAGGTACAGGGCAATGTCTATATATGTCAAGTAATGAACATATCCTTACGGAAATTACAGTAGTTTCGCATTTTCTAGTACACTACGATCTTTTAGCGGCCAATGCGATGTCCTGTATACCTTCTGCTGCTACGTCGTCAAATTCCCTCTCGATACTTCCCCTTAACAGGACTGCCGCGATCATCGGCCGATAGAGCATTGTTATGGCCGTCTGATCGAAAACTGGTTTGACGACCCCCGACGCCAACTGTGCTGCGTACATCATTACGTAAATTCCGCAGTCTGCGGAATTACGTTGGAAGGGTGCATCCCTTATTTGGGACATAAACCAGCCGTCAGCTCCCTTCATCTTGAAGTGGGTTGAGAGGATCTTACCCAGGCAGGCAACTACACGATCGGCAGCCAGCTTATGGTGTGGATGCGTCGCTGGATGGCCGGTAAGAGGATTGTAGAAGCGCCACCGTAGGGTGGGGAAGTGTAGAATCAGCAAGCAGTAATGGGTGCTTATGTGAATTGGGAAGAAGGCATACGTCATTTTCCTGTCGGTTCCCTTCAGCAGGCTATTGACCAACTTATCTATAAGCTGTTTATTATCAGCTTTGGGCATGAACTCCTACATAAGAATGAAATATGAGATGAGAAGTATATATATTAAATGATTGCCGACAGAACCATGTAAAAATAAGTTGCGGTCACACACTTACGAGTTCAATATATTTAGTAGCCATGATTCCTCCAAAGAAGCAGTATGGATACATCAATACATCACTGTTCATCTGTTGCCTCTTCCGGAGCAGTTCAAAGAACGCATCAATGACCTGCATGTATTTTATTAAAACAACCATCAAGTATAACGATCAACGAAATACCATCGATTAAATTAGCATAATGTGCATGTACCGTATAGTTTATTTCCTCGGTCCGCAGCAAACTTAAGTAGTCGTGATCGTATAATGAATCAGTCGGATACTTCTCCCTTGGGTGCCTCATCCAATGCATAATCGTCTTTCGATCTTTAGGCGACAAAACATCCATTTCGAAGCATATATCAGTTCCAACGTAGTCGGTGGGTACGTCGGTCGTAGGACGAACCTCTGCTGTTTCAGCCTCCATTACTTGCTCCTTTCCCTTTATGCGAAGGTGCGTATCGTCACCCTTCTCATCAGACGGCCGGGTCTCAGCAGGTCGCACCGCTGCTGGAGGGGTCGGTAGATCGGGGAATGCCTTAACTAATCGCCTTCGTTTACCTTTCGGCACTGGAGGACCGGGTGGGAAGGCAGAAGTGGGGCCAGGTTCGTCTTCAACCTCAGCGCGTAACTGTTGGAGGAACCTATGTACAAGTTAAGCATTCCCGCGCGTCAACTTTGGCAAAACCGACGGTGGCGCTGCCTCCGCGCAAGTCCTTTGTGCCCTACTTGCTACAAAGATGCAAAAGGCAAATGACGGACATGAGGATTAACAGTTAGAGGAATGTATAACGTTTCACTACGATAGACATGCCATCGTGTAATCGAATACACGAAGGGCACCTCTATCGTACACGCGATTATACGATTGACAGATCTATTGTGTCATCAATTATACGATGGAGACATATATCGAGTAATTGAGTACTTGATTGGCATATATATGACGAATTAGATATCGGGCTGGTGATAGGGAAATTACGTGATTTTGTTGTCTTGTGGGCGGCCACCTTGTGGCGGGTAGGAATGGCCGGAGATATAGGCGATTCGGTTGGAGGCCGCTCTGCCTCAGGCCGGGGTGACACAGCCGGCTGGTCCATTTCGGGCGACGCGGCCGGCATCGCAGTGGGGGACTGACGAACATGTGCTGGCACCGTCATTGTTGTTGACCCCATTCGTATTGACTCACCTCGTACGGGGTGTGGCTGCTTTCGGCCGACACGCTGGGGCGAATGAACCTGCTGGGGTGGTTGGCGGGGAGCTACTGGTACGGCATCGCCCAGTTTGTCAACTAGGCTTCTAACTGTGTGATTCCAATTCTGCATGGTTTGAATACCCTCAATAATCTGAGGGACTCTGAAGCCTCGATTTTCCATCATATCGCTCTGTTCGAGGGCGACATTAAGGAGGGAATTAATCCCCTCCAGAACACCCTGAAGGGAAGTGACATGATGGTGGACAGTTGACGACTGTGTCGACCTCGGTGACGTGGGAGGTTGAGGTTGGTGGAGGGGGATGAGAGATGACTCTTCCGGTAATGGGGATATGACATCAACGACATCGGTTTGGACATCCAACGTCTCCAATATGTGAACGTAATACGGTCGAAATCGGTGATGGATTTGGATTCCCTTATTTGCTTCATCCACCGGCACCCCAGCTCCCGGCCACCTTCTCACTCTTGGACTACATGGACCCATAGTGGATTGAAACAGATTGGTGTGCTCGAAGAACCATATCTGCAGAATGAGAACAGAAATCAGCAAATCACTAAAGGTCTATATATACAATGATACCGAGTCATCGAGGACGCGATAGTGAACACTATCGAGTAATTGAGTACACGATAGAGGAACCTACCGCGTAATTGACTACACGATCTCCAGAAAGGTCGACTAATCGAGTAGACGGCATCGAGTAATCGATTACAAGGTATAGATGCATATGGTCCAATGTCATGATACAGAAGCATCGAGTAATCGATTACACGGTAGAGATGCATATCGAGTAATCGAAGGGACGATATCCACTACCATCAAGTACTCGATGTGACGAAATCTACGTGAATCGAGTTATCAATTACAATATAAGCTGAATATAAGGACTCACCTGTAAGACATACGCGGCTCCTGCCAGAGTGCCGCCACTACTCGTCTCTCCGGAAGATCTAGACTGCAAACATCTAGATGAATGTGACATTTTCGAGACAAGCATTTTATGGATGGCTGCCGGCCAATTATACTTGGACAGTTGGGAGAGGTCGTCCAGATAGTCGCATAGTTTTGTAGGGACTGTTCTTGACGATTGTGTGAAGAGCGTGGTTGAAAACATGTGGAGGACGATCATACGAACCATGTCATCATCTGAAAGATCTGCTACCCCCCGCAGACATTTATCAAGTATTTCTTCAATGGATTGCCTATCCGGTCTCCGTGTAGAGAAGTACTTACGGTAGAATGATCCTTCCGGGGCCAGCAGTTTACCGTCAGGGGATTTCCAATTAACAATCTCACCAGATGCCCGTAACCCAGTGATGAGGGCAACATCCTGCTCAGTGAAGGATAACCTTCTAGTCCTTATGTTGAACACCATCAGACGCTCATCCCAACAGTCCAACAACACATCAAGCAAATTTCTAGCCACAACTACATGACGGCATTCGAATAACAAATGAAAAGCAGTCTCTTTCAATAGGTCCATGCAGTGTGGGTAACGCTCTGCAACTTGTAGAGACTTGGTGAGAGCGCCGGGTGTACACTGGGTTCGAAGGCTTGGCCTCGCGTTATACTTCCTCGGGGACTGCGAAGATCGCTTCTCTTGGGTGGGATTTGGCGGTGGATTAATCTAGTCTGGGAACGCACATTTGGGTGGGATTTGAAATCAGGTTAGGATAATGAAAGCATCGGGATCCAGTGACACGATATGCGAGCGCAATCGTGCCATCGGACACAAAAAAAAAAAAACAAAGGTCGGATTTTTAAATCTTACTGGTGGGTGGATGTGTCTTAGGAGGCACCGATTACACGACGATAACCTGACGGCCTGAGGAGGGATACCCTGCAGATCGACCGGCTTTAAATCGACTCGAGGCCTAACTCCGCCGGTGCCTATATGGAACCCCGCTGCCGCCGGAAAGTGGAATCGCGAACCGAGTAGTCGCAGTTGCGCAGTGGCGATGAAGCTCCAGAAACGGGTATTTATAATTGGGTGAAGGACGATCTCAATTTGGGAAAGGAGGAGACGGGGGTGACGGGTCCGGCATGCACTCTGACACGTGCGTTGAGTTACTCGGCACCCTTGCATAATGACACGATGAAGGGAACACGGCACTCAGCCAATATGAGACGTTTGACGTGGCGGTCGCGAAAGCGAATAATCGATTACACATTTACCTCTGATAATGAGTAATCGATTACTCGATCAGGCTCGAGATCGAGTAATCGAAACCACGATATATGCCCACGCGATGAGGTGGAGACCGAGTAACCGATTACACATTGACCAAGTACTTCGACATCACGATTACACGATAGAGATGGGTTTTCAAGAGCGGACTAGACGATGGGCACATAAATCGAGTAATCGATTACTCACTGAGAAACGAAATCGAGTAATTGGGGTCACGATAGATGCCCACAACGTGATGTGGATAACGAATATTCGATTACACGATGAGCCTGGCTCCCATCCGGCGTCTCTAGCCGCAGAACCCTACCGCATTGGGGATATGGGAAGGCAAATGATATATTAGCAAGGGATATTTTCGGTAGATTTATGCCCTGACTTGGTGTTTCTCACAGTGCTTCCCAAACGTAAAGCAGTCTGATTTATTTTCATGCTCCCAAACAGAAATCAGCAAATCTTAAAACAGAGTGAAACTTGTCACCTGTCACCTATGTTAATTTTCAACTTACAAACATACGTCAACTATCAGCCTTGAAAATTTTCACCCAAGAAAATTTTCACCCTGTTTCATTTTCTGCTTCCAAACGCACCCAAAGTTGGGTCTGTCTTTTTTCAAATCCCCAAGGTTTCTGAATGGATGAAGTGTGGTGTAGATGGAAAAATCTGATTCAAACACAGATTTCAGACACCACGATTGCTGTAAACTGTGACTCCCTCGCAGCCGCGACGATGTGAAACCCAACAAGACAGAGACACATCGAAAAACTGTCTAAAATCCTGGCTTGAATGAGGCAGCTTGGGTTTCTAATGTGTCTCTTACGGGCCTCGTACCATCGTGGCTGTGAGGGTCTCACAGAGGATCTGAACCCGTTTTGTTGTAGAGGGGAAACCCCCACAACCATCAGCTTTCAAGGCCCAAAGCCATTAACATTGTGGAGGCCAGGAGGGGAGCACAATGTGGCATCTAATACTAATAATAATTATCTTAATTATGGGAACCACTTTTCTCAAAAAAAAAAATTTATTCTAAAATATTATGTGCATTTGAGAAAATTCCCATTTTTATTAGACCATAAAGCCCATAAAGAAGTTCCATGACTTCTTCTCCGTTATATCCCGTCTAACTTGCATGATTGTTCATGAACAAAGTTCTACTCAATCCTTCCAAGTCTCCTCCAATTTTAGAAAGAGTACGTTACGTAATTTGGTAAAATATATATAATATTTTAAAATAATAATATTTCTAAATGTACGTAGTATTTTGGAACGGAGGGAGTAGACGGGGACCACTATGGGCCGTGCTCCTTTGTGATATATTTCGGGCTTGGGCTTCTTAAGGCCGACCCAGGCAGCCTGGCCCAGCAGTTGAAGCGTTTCAGTTTTTCCTTTCGTCTCCCACCACCTTCTCGGTGAGTCTCACATGCTTCGCAGCTGAGCTTGCGCCTCTTGGTTCCGCTGCTTCTAATCACGATGGCCGTCCCTTGCATGAAGACACCGTCGCCACCACCAGGTACTCTCTCTTTCTCTAGCCTATGCACTGAGCCTTGCTAGGAATTCAGCAGGCATCGTTTTCTTCTTCGTCAAAAAATTACTTCAGCATTGACGTATCCGTCTATACATTTGTTATTTGGATGTTACTTTCCTGAAGTTTACTCCTTTTTGCAATGATATGTGATGACAAGCAATTTGGTGTGTCTTCTTTAGGTACAACACTGAGGTGCTCGAGAGAAGCCGTGGTAAATATCTGGACCTCATGTTTCTGCCTTTTCCTGTTTACTCTTTCAAGTAGTGAGTTTATGAGGCAAACTAGTGAAAGTTTAATACTTGGATGTCTTTGTTTCGTAAAAGCAAGTCAGTGTTTTACATATTTCTGAAGAAAAAGATAAATAGTTAAGTCTTTATATTGGACATTTGCGTTTTGAGTTTTGCCATTCAATTGCTCTTCTTGTATGTTGGTTTTGCTTAAATAATTGTCGGTTGCTCATTGAAGAACTTTGGTTGTTACAGTCTTGAGCGTGGAATTCTGCATGTTTCTTGTAAAATTTATTGAAAAAGTAAAAACAGCTTTCAATTTTGAAGCAACCAACTTGTTATATAGCCATTGTTTTCCAATAGCTTAAGCTCATATTTCAACTGCAACATCGAAGATTGACAGAGAAACATCCTGATATTTCAATTTCCAATTAAGACTTATTGATGGCATCAGGCTCCTACAAAACAAAAATTTGCACTCTATGAATTACTAAAACACAACCTTTCATTTCTAGTACTTTGCCTAATCAATCATGTTTCTTACAAAATAAAAATACACCTAAAGTTTTGTCCTCGTTGGAACTCAAGTAGTTGAGCTATATCAAATACATGATACTGTTTCTGTTCCATATTGATAGTCTGATTTGCTTTTTGAAATGAACTAACTTTACTTCATTTCCAAAACCAACTAGAATTATTAAAGTGGAAGGGAGGGAGTATAAAATGTGTTCTACTACTAAGTCAAAGGTTCTTCAAAGCAAAATAAGAATGATATTTCCTCCGTCCTGTTTTAGATGCTTCATCTGGGAAAATGATGATTTTTATTGGATGGTGGAAACCCCAACTAATTGGGGAAGATTTTGGAAGAAGAGGTTCAAAATCCACTCAAATTGACCAGATGGAGCATCTAAAAGGACTGTCCACTTTTTCAGATGGAGCATCAAAAACAAGACAGAGGGAGTATAACTTCTCACATCATCTCTGTAATTATATGATTTGACTGTCATTAATAGACCTTTCCTCAAAACTCCTGATGTATAAGCTTCGGCTCTCTATTTGATGTTGTGCATTGCCAATCTCACGTAGAGGGGAACTGAGGATGGTAATGATGATTTAGTTTTATATTGTTTTGGTGACAGAGAGCTCTTCCCGTGCGGATATTAACTGTAGGAAAGAAGAGGTCAAGGGGAGTTGAATTACTGGTTGACGAATATAAAGAGAAACTGAAGAATTACTGCAGTTTGGATGACATCCAGATCAAATCAAATCCAAAAAATACAGGGTACAAACAGTTATATATACTTAGTTCATACTTTTTTTGGGTAAATTACTTAGTTCATACTTGCAATTGATGTTTCCTACTGAATATGCATTAAATAGTGGTAGTGCCATAAGTGGGTTTAATGCAGAGAATTCTTTGTTCAAAAATGTAATTGCTGGTGTAAATTATTGTTCTGCAAATTGTTTTTAGCTCATGTATACACTTGTAGTCTCCAAAATATATATTTGAGTCTTCAATCTGCTATTTATTTGAACAAATTTTCCTAGTACCATTTTTGTATTAATTGTAATTCTATTACGTGTACTGCATTTCTAAACAGTGATGTATGCAACCAGATTCAGAGGGAAGACAGCATAGTTATGCAACATATAAGGCCTCAAGATTGGGTACAATTTGAATATTTGCATATCTCCAATTAAATTATTGTTTTTCATTATGATTACAATTCTAAAGTTTAAGGTATTGGAGCCTCCACAACCGCCCTTTTTATGGTGAAGGTCAGGGCAGATTGGGACTGGCTGGGGCAAAAAGTCCCAACGCCTGTGTTGCATGGGTTCCCTAACGGTGCAGGAGGCCTTGGTGGAGTGAGGCGGAGCCGGGCCGTGGCTAAGTGGGTGGGTCGGGGCAGAAGGGAAGGAGGAGAATGGAGAAGAAGAAGGGCGAGGGGGAATAAGGATTAATGGCAGTTGGATTCTTTAGCTCTCTTTAATATAATGCTGAAAATGAAAATTTCAACCTTCTATTATTTCTGATGTAATTTAATGGATCTAAGTCCCTTCACTGATTCACTATGCTTTTCGAGTGTCAAAGCTTGCAGATCATAGTTTTCTTTCCTTTCATATGTCAGAAGAGCATCTTTATCTTATAGAAGAGCTTAGCAGGGAGACTAGGAACTAGCTCCCCTTATGTCCTTATGGGTTCCACTTCATTTTCATCGAGGAGCTCGAAACTTTCCAAAAAAGTCGAAAGCATCATCAGATTGCAATTATGACTTTGAATGTCAACCCGAATTTTTCTGGGCATGTTCCTCATGAAATGGACCTTCCGCTTACGCAGGTTGTGGTGCTGGATGAGCATGGACTGGACATTGGGTCTGAACAAATGGCCCAGCTGGTGGGAGAGGCATATAAAACTGTACATGTTTCTTGCATCATGTGGTTTATAGAGGAAACCTCATATTTGTATTGTTTTGACTCTTTACTCATCTAAAACATTATGCTAATTTTGTGTAGGGATCTATGTCAATTGCTTTCTGCATTGGTGGTCCTTATGGGCATGGACAGCAATTGCGGCAACGGGCAGATGTCACAATTAGATTGTCTGCGATGGTCTTGAACCATCAAATTGCCTTGGTTGTCCTACTGGAACAACTTTATCGGTAATGGTAATTGTTTTCTGGATTGTGTAACGGATTGCCACTTATCAGGATATTGATTTTTTTTTTTGGGAAAGTAATTTCTGTTTGTGATGACGGTGGGATTTTGGAAAGTGTTACTCTATAGTTGTAGTCTAATCGAAAATATCTTTCAGCTCTTGATTTCTGTCTGTAAAATTTTGATCGTAATTTCATTATTTTAGTAAAAAAATTTGCTCCTCTTGGTTCAAAAATTTGTCAATTGTCCAAAAATAGGTTAGGAGCATTTTTCATAAGCATTTTCTAACCATTATAAAGAGCTCTTTATTGAACTTTCAGAGCGTGGACTATTCTTAAAGGACAGAAATATCATCATTGATAAGATTTATATATGCATTAAACGGTATGTACTACAAGCTCTAGAAACTGGTCAAATTGAAACCAGTAGAAACTTTGATCTTTTTTCTAATTGTGAGGCTTCTTTGATGTTCTTCTTTTTCATTATTTGTAGAGCGAACAGAGTAGGAAGACATGATATATGCCCTTCAGCTAGGTAAGAACATATGCTAAATTCGGTATACTTGATGTTGATCTTTGAGAAATTTTTATGAATCAAGAATGAATTGGTCTATTTAGGAGGAACCTAGGTCTTCCATACACAGGAGACTAAGACTACGGTGCCAACACGTGTTGGGGGTAGTTATTTGAATCAGTTGTGACTTTGGATCCTGAGATGTTGTGAACTGAAATGTAATACTCATGTTTACAAGTTCGTCTACTCGATCATTATTCACCTAAATCACCAATATCGTTCAATAATACACAATGTGGTTTTCTGCCATTTCATATAATTTTCTTTCCTGAGATTTTACGTGTATATATGTCATTAATCTCTTACACGAGCTGCATGAAATCAGAACTTGGAGTAGTTAAAGCAATTTTAAATTGAGGGAACTGAATCTGAAAGTAAATTGTATTTGTTACTCACAATTCATGTGATCATAAATTGGTTTGAGCTAGATTGATCCTACAATATTTGCTTGGTTCCTATCGGCAGTTTGATGATTTAGATGGATATACGACTATCAGCAATGTTTTTAAGCAGCATGACCGCTGTTGAAACTTCAATTCTTTTTTACTTAACTATGCTGACTAAGCATTCATTACATAGCATACCTGATTGGCCTAATATAACTCAACTTCAATTTTAAAGAGGAGCTTACCATGATCTCTTGAACGATTGGCCTGATGCCTATCGATCTCCTTTTTGTCCACTTCCTTCTGTTCTATTTTTTTCTTTCTTATACATACTTCCATCTATTCTTCTAGTTCTTTGTTTTTGGGCTCAAGTTATTTTGCTCAAAAGTACGATAAAGTTAAGATAGTATACAGTTTTAAAAAGTCTAATTCAGATCTATTTTTGCCTATTACTTTCGTTCAGTGGGGTTGTTGCATGCCACCACCATCCTGTAACTTCACCTACCAGAAATCGACAGTGTGGAACAAGTCAGCAGGGAACAACCCAACCTACACAAACCCAGTCTGCAACACTTGGAGCAATGAGGCGGACACATTGTGCTATGACTACCAGTCATGCAAGGCTGGGGTGTTGGCTTACCTCAAGTGGAAGTGGAGAGCGGTAGCCTTATCCACGTCTTATTCTTCTTCTTCTTCGTGCTCTTACCGATGCCATTAAATGATTCCTTAGATAACAAGAACAAAGGGATAGACAATGTTGTGATGCCGCTTCCTTAATGGCTTCCTACCCTTGGAATGTTGTGACCCATTATTAAACCTTAAATTGTGATGGAGCTACTGATTGTGGCAAGCAGTGGCAGAACCATTGAAAAACTGGTTAGGTTATACTATGAAGAGCACAAATGTAGATTATGTCAACGAGCTTACTGAGTGTGTTAATTTGTAAAGAATGCAAGTTCATACATGGCATAAAAAAATGAATTGAGAACGTTTGAATAAAACAAGAAAACAGTCTGAAAAGAACACCCAGTTTTAATAAAATCTCATTATGTAGTTAATTCAATTTATTACTGGACGAAAGGTAGAAAAGGATTTGATCTAACTTGAAAGTGTCATATTGAAATCCTTACAGAAAATTGACATCATAATTTTTCTTTTTATCCATAATTGGCATCATAATTGATCGAGGAGTAGTCTCTGAAGCACGCATTTAATTAATTACAAGGAATTATTTTTCATGTCCACGTGGACTCGCTGCGGGTAGCCCACCAATTCAGTAATGCAGCTTATGGTTCATTTCCCCATTTTACCCCCAACAGTCACCATTCCAAGGGTAAAACAGATGGAATAATTGTTTTGAGATCTTCTTGGAAGAGGTAACGTTACTTCTAGGTGGGCCCCACAGTCTAACAAAAACAATTTTTTATAAATTCTCCCTAATGGAAGGAGTACTATGTTTCCTCATAGGATCTAACCTAATCCCTTTGTTCTATGTTACTTGTTTGAATTCAAAAACCAAAATAAACCTACCCTGTTTTAGAAGTTCCATCTGAAATATTGCTGATTTTCATTGGATAGTGGACATTGCAAATGGGGGAGGAAGAGGTTAAAAATCCACTAACATTGACTAGATGGAGCAGGACTCTCTTTCCCAAATGTAGCGTCTATTTACTGAAATAAGACGGAGGGAGTATCATTTGAGCTTGTCTATGGCACATAATCAATACTTCCTCCGTTCGATTTCATTATTACCCAAACGCCGGCCAATGTCTTAGGTTACTCCACCCAAGTGAACTGAACTGGCGGTTGAATAGAAGGATTTTCCGTCCCGAGACAGAAAATAGACCCAGTCTTTAAAATAAAATCAAGGATCAGGAAAACATTTCTATTTTTATTTTTTTGGTAAAAATTGGTTGGCGTATACTTAAATTGTACTTTATCTGTTCCAAAATATTATGTACATTTGGAAATGTTTAACATTTCTATTTTTGTTTTTTTGGTAAAAATTGGTTGGCGTATACTTAAATTGTACTTTATCTGTTCCAAAACATTATGTACATTTGGAAATGTTTACTCTTCTAAAATACTATGTACATTTAGAAATAGTCACGTGTATTTTGCTAAATCATGTGACTTTCTTTTTCCAAAATTAAAGGAGACTTGGAAGGATTGACTTGAACTTAGTTTATGAAGGAGAATAGTAGTTGGACGTGATATCAGGGAGAAGAAGTAATGTGACTTCTTTGTGGGCATCATGGTCTAATAAAAATGAGAATTGTATCAAATATACACAGTATTTTGGAACGGAAGGAGCATCAGAAATCAGAATTTTATGTTTGTGGCTACTGCCTAATGTGCGGAGTATGTGCACCGTCGATCATCAAGATCGACGGCTTCTCTAGCGTGTGGGCCTCAGCCTTGGTCCCACTGGAGGGTTCATCTGCGCCTACGCGGGTGCCATGGGTTCAGGTGAATTTTTTCCCGCGAGAAATTCAAGGGCGAGATTCTCCCCCTCGAAACCGCGACGGAAGTGGCGGCGGACGGCGGCGTGATCGGCGGAGGACGGCGGAAAGCATGAGCAGCTCCCGGGAAGAGTCGCCGGATTGGTTGAGATCTTATCAGGTGATTTTTACTCCAGCTTTATTCGCTCGGTATCGTCTAATCTTTGGCTAAAGCACCGATCTTTGCATTGGCTTGTGTACAAACAGCCTCCGAGCCAATCCGTGGCGGTCTTGTCTTTGTCTTCGGACTCTTCTCCTGACGACGACATTGGGAGAGAAGACGATGGTAGCCATGACGAGGTCGCCAGTGTTTCCACTTACAAAAGACGCAAGCGCCAGCGGAAGCAGGACGTGGTCTTGATTGACAGCGGGGGAGAGTCTCCTGTTGCCAAGACTAAGAAGAGTCCAAAATCTAAGGCCTCCAAAGGAAAAAAGGAAGAGAGTAACCACGCTCTCTCAGAAGGTAGTGCGCAAGTGTAATTGGCAAGTATTGGAATTCAAGTATAGAAGATGATGCTGTTAATTAAGAGATTTTGCTTTTATTCTTCCACTTTACTTTGTGCAAATTTTGATTTTTACTATAGAATTCTTAAAGGGAACAACTTTGGGATTTCTAAGATTGGAGTTAGAAAAAAGTGGTCCTGTGGGCACATTTGTGTATCACATTTCCTTGTAGATTTTTTCGTTTTGATTAATATGCAAAATTTGGAAGGATGTATATCTTAATTGTGATGCTATATGATGCTTGATTATGATTTAGGAGATGGATATCAGTGCGAAGGTGCTGAAGGAGAAAAATTGGAGAATACAACTGAACAACGTGTAAGAGGCTTTTGTTGCTATTAATTCTTCCATGTCTGAGTGGTTCTTTTAAGTGCAAATTATTTTAAAAAGTACAAATTTTATTTTGTTTAGTGAGGTATTGGTGATATAGATATAGAGTTTCTTTTAACCTGGTGATATTATCAAATGACTTGAAGCTTCTTGTAATTTACAGGCATCATCTCTGTTGCCACTAGTGTTTCCTGAAAAAGTACAGCGTTCCAAGGTATTGCTTATATAATTGGCCGGTTCATTAGCGTCTCCACTTGAAAAAGTGGTTCATCTTTGTGGTTCCTTTAGTCTTTAGCCTCATGATTGCGAACTCAGTATGATTGCTTTTTCTGGAAAAGGACTTTTCTAATGTTAAGTGCCATCAAATAACTCTTTCTCGAGTCAATAAGAACATGAGTTATAGGTGTTTCCATAGTGGAAACATTCATCGTTGCTGTCATAAGGATGTTTTTGGGTACTTGACATATACTGCGAATACACAAGAAATCCACAGTTTGAGATGCCACTTGTATCAGATCGGAAATTGCTTTGTGAACTTAAATCATAGCGACCTTTGAAGTAGGATCTGTAAAAAATGGCACACGAACTCTTCTGGCAGGTTCTTCTTGAATGTGAAGGAGAATCACTAGACATGAGTGGTGACGTTGGTGCAGTAGGGCGAGTAGTGATTTCGGATAACTCTAGTGGAAATCCCGAAATGCTATTAGACCTGAAAGGTATAAACTATAAACTGTTGCTACTTTCCTTCTCCCTATTCTAGATGTTTTATGCTCTTCTTGTTTGATCTCTGCTTTGATACTACAGGAACTGTATATAAGACAATGATAGTCCCCTCCAGAACATTTTGCATTGTATGTCATTCTATCTAAATAATCTAGCGCCGTTTATTCATTAAATTTTAATGCCTGATATGTAGTATTTTACTCTTTTCGATTCCTTGCTTTTTCAGGTCAGTTTTGGTCAATCGGAAGCAAAGGTTTGTCCATTCGGGTAGCTGTATTCATTTTCTTGATTTCATCTTTCTCAACGTATTTTCAGCCATGCCATTCAAAATGCATAAATGAATTTTCCTACTGAAACTATTCGTTTGATGTTAGAAGGTAATGTTAGTCACATGCTTTTTTTGTAACTTTCTCATTTCTTGTTGTTTTATTGTTAACTGTGGACTACATAGCAAGGAGGTGTCATGACTATGAGAAAATGCTTCTTGCTGAAAAATTAGTGTTACTACTTTATTTAAATGTTAATAATGTATAAATGTCTGATCATATATGTACTTAATTCTAAAGTCTAAATGCCCTGCAAGATCCATCAAAACACGTTTTCTGATATGAAATTATCTTTGATATTTGTGAGAGCCATATTGATCCAAGATATTGTTTCCCTTTATCAGATAGAGGCTGTCATGAATGATTTTGTTCAGTTGAAACCATGCTCTAATGTGTTTGAGTGTGAAACAATGATCGAAGGTATGTTGTCAATGTATATTTCAAGTATTTTACATGTATAGGGCTGATGCAGATTGGGACCTTGTTTAAATAGCCCCTTCTTCTGAAATTTTGAACTGTTAGGTAAGGAATAGCCTTTCATATTAATAAACACATCGACACCCTACCCCACGTGTAAGCACTATTAAGCATTGCACATGAACATTTATACACACTGAGGAACTGACCCACACACAGGAATGCATACCCACACCAATGAGATTAGAAGCTTGAACTTTTGCTCTGATACCATGCTAGTTAACCATTTCTCGAAAGTGTTTTGTAATAGGCCGCGTGTACCTGTTCAGTCAATCGAGACTTATACACGGCATTTATCTGCACTGTACCATCTTACACTGCAAGTTGTTGTTTTCCACTAATAGTTTCTTTTTTTTATAGGAACTCTTGCTGGATTTACATTTGACTCGGATGAAGAGGGAGAGAATAGGCCGAAAACATCTCTCCATCAACAGGACAAAAGCAACGAGAATGAAAATTCAAGTTCTCCAAAGAGTAGAAAAAGAAACGAGAAGTCACTGGTATGTTGTGAAATCTTATTGCACTTCTTGCAGCATCGTCATGAGTGCATATTGTCATGGTAGTTAAATAATTGCCATGAGCAATCTTTCATAACAGGAAAATATAGCCCTCTTTAGTGAAAGAGCCAGCCTCGAAGCTTTTTGAAATGTCATGGTGGTTGATATGATATCCGTAGTGGGACTAGTTTTCTTGCATTTTTTTGTCAAATATCTTTAGATAAATTCTAAATGTTTAGATCTTTAGTTTTTGCATTGTGTACAGCGGATGTCCACTTTATGTTTGTAAAGTTCAAAGTTGAATTGTGGCTGAAAAAGATTTATAAACACTAATCACATGGAGAAATGGATCAAAAAGTATGTTCCTCCCAAGATTGCAACATGATGGTCCTCTGTATCTTATATTTTTCCGTGCTAAGAAGAATGCAATATACTCACTATTTTTAGATCTTATAGCTAAACGTTTTAAGTAGTCATTTAGGAAAAAGTATGAGTATAACCCAACAACGTTTGTTATTTCGGTTCGTATATTTGTTTAGCTAGCAAACAAAAAGTTATTTAGGAAGTTTACTATAGCATAATATTTAAACAGTCCTTATTGAGTGGAAATATTTTGTGCAGGGTGTGGCACGGAAGAAAACTAAAACTGCAGGAAAACCTAGGAGCGCGAAGAAGTCACAAGCTCCAAAGAACTCAAAAAAATTCAAGAAATAAAAGTAATATTGCTTTCAATCATTTCTTTGTTCATGTATTGCATTAATTATGATCTAATTTAGAGCTGCCAAATTACATGTACAAGTAAATTGTCAATGGTAACCTTTGATAGAATATTCTTTGATTGGAAGATGAATAAGATTTCTCAATGTCACATGAAGCATTTTAAGGGCTCCTTTTACTCGTGCTCGTGTGTCAATTTCTTTTTGTCTAACTAACAGTCTTAAGGGTTCCAAATGTGTCACCCATTTAGGGAGAAGCAACAGCGAGGCAACAAAAACCTTTCTTTAGGAGACTGACATGTAGAGGATAAGCAAGGAAATGAAAGATATGTGCACAGAGAGGTCGTTTGAAGAAGAGATCACTTCTCGAGCTTCTCCTGTTCTGCTCCCGCCAATAGGTTTAGTAGTCGCAGCAACACCATTAGATTTTCTTAGCCTGCATATACACATAAAAGTAGTTGAACAGAATTGATCTTAAGCTTGCAAGGTCATAATATGATACAAAAAAAAGAGAGCAGTTACAAAGGAAAAGGTTGACAATGGAGGTTTAAGGAGGGGTTTCAGTCTGACCCGTCAATGGTGGGGCAAAAGGTGAGGGAATAATCATCGGTCTTGCAAGTGAAGATGCTTGAACCATCATCGTAGGCGTAGCTGTAAGCCTTGGGGCAAGCCGTCTTGAAGATAGTCGAATAGAAAGAAGGCCTGCAAGTGTCTGGACTCCCAAACGCCCCACTGCAACAGTACTCGTCCATTCCAAATGCCTCACATGCACTCTTGCATGCAACCACCCCACCATCGCCTGAACTAGCACCACCATCCACTACCTGCAGCTCCTTGGGGCAACCTGTAAGTCATTACCAGGCTCGTAAGTCATGACAAACAACTTCTTCATATGCAACCTAGTCCTTACTCCTTTAGCATATAAATCTTTTCGTCGTGGCGATTAGTATATTTCTTAGAATATGACTATTAACAGCTTAAGCTTATAGATGCTTGCACGTCAGAGGAGTGTTGGAACATAAATATAATGAATGAATGATACACATTATCTAACAGTTTCTGGTCTTTTGAGATTGTTAACTATACCGAAGTTTAGATTAGCTGCACAGCCAGTCATATTGCATCCCCCAGAGCTGGGTCCGGCCACCAGCGGCAGGTTGTATCCATCAACAAGGCTAACGTCGTAGTAGTCTTTGTCATGTTCATGTCCAAGTGTAATCTCAAACAAGGTTGCCGGCGGCGAGGCGCCCCTGCCATTGCATGCCATTTTCCCACCACAGTCTCCCGTCTCACACGTACCCACCCCGTTCTCATCAAACACACACCCAGTCCTGGCCCAGATTCGACCAGACCACCCCGGAGGTGTTCGAATGCCAATGCTGTGACCGGAGTCGAGCTGGAAGCCGGTGGCATCTAGCTGCGGGGTCCCCGCTCCAGCGAGGGTTCCGGGCCAGATGGTGTGCGGGCAGTTGTTGGTCACTATGAACATGCAAGCTTGGGAGTGTGACAGCAGATACAAGAGAACAATGTGTGCAACGAGTGTCAGGGCTGCATTCATCATATTTGCTATAATTAAGTAGGGGAGGACTCAAGTGTAGTTGGAGAAGTTGATGATAAAAATGGGCAGGGAGGAGGGGAGACATGCTATTGAGTTGCAGCTTCTTTTAACGTGGAATTGGAATTTCCGGCACAAGGGAGCGAATGGTTGTTGCTTGGGGGAGTCACTTAGCTAGTGCCCTGGGTTTAGTATTTCCTATAACATAGGATAGCCTGTGTAGGGATATATACCTCAGCTGATATAGCAAGCAAGGAGAGTCTTAAATAGAAAATTAAAGGAGAAGATAAGATTCCATAGCACAAAAGGAGAGAGAAGGGTGGCACACCAAATTTTGTAGATAAAGCAGGAAGAAAAATTGATAAATCTTCTTAGATTTGAGCAAAAGAAATTCATTGTCAAACTGATTCTTTTCAGATACTGTGAGCTTAATAGTTGTGTTGAGCACAGTATTTTGCTGCATGTTAGACACATTGGTGGAGACTGCAATGGGCAAGGAAGAAATAGATATAAACATGTCGACAGTAACGAAAAAGACTCCAGTAGAAGCTCATGTGCGCCTTTTGCAAGTAAAATGAGGTGCTGCGCCTCTTACATGTGATGTCCTTGTTTTGCAAGTAAAGTGAGGCACTGGGTGGGTAACTATATGCAAACCAAAACAGTTTTAGTTAGGATACAAGGCAATTGCCTCCTGATTTTCTTCATTCCAAAGATGTTGCTTACAGTTGCAGATAATTCACTGGGCAGTATGTAATCCGGCTTTGGTTTCTATTTAAATTTCTGGACGGAAAAAATTTGCATACAATCAAATTTTTGCTTGACATTTGCACTAGCTATCTCTTCTTTTTACCACACTTCAGATTACAAATGAAGAATGAAACTAAGACTTGGCTCCAACAAAGATGCCTTGTGAATGTTTATTTCTAACCATACTGAGACTTGGCGCAGGATTGAATAAGCATGTTAACTAAATATTTTGAATATACTGAAACAGCAGAGTCGACCTTTAGCCACCTAGTTTTTTAAAAGTTGTGGAGCACTGAACTCAAAATTTATCCTCTTCCACATTCTCGATAAGAAAGTTGCTTCTCCAGCAATTTTTTAGTTGAATACTAAAAATTCAACCGAGTTAAATACAAAATCAATTTTCAAGTGCTTGACTTGTCATCTTCAGTTTCATCACCACCAGCACCTTTTGGCTCATCAAGACCTGGAGGCGGATCCTGAGGAGTTATAAAACGACCACTCATAGGATCTATTGGACGAGTATCACGGGGACCACCTTTCCTACCCATAGCCAGCATCGGAGGTGGGGGCAGAAGCCCTGCCCTGAAAAGAATGCGTTGGACTGGGTCTGAAGGTTGCGCACCAACTGACAACCAATATCTGCATAAACATGGATAGGCATGTTGGTTAAGGCAAAATGAAGAAAATAACTCAAGTGAACTCTTGACAACAAACTGAGGACAACTCTTTAGCACTACCAAGACTGAAAATTACGATTGCATTTGCCAACTGTAGGTGTGCTCCAGTAGTCTATTAGAAGTTCCCTTTATGTTTCGTTGATATCTTAGGTAGTAATCGGTTGCCTCAAGGACCACAACCTATTTAGATAAAATGGTTTGCTGCTTGGAGCGAACGGCAGCATGGTGCCTCAATGCCTTTCAATCACAGATTTGTTTAATTCACAGCTCGAATGTCTATTAAGAGCACAAGTTATTCTTTCCTGTACAAAGTGGAATACAACTCAATCAAATCCTGATTTATTGTCCTTCCTCGTGTAAAGCCTCCTCAAAATCATTTTACTTCACGTGCTACCAGAATGTTCACAAACTAGAGAAACACTGTCTTCACGAAATAACAGCTACAATAGGTAATTTATCCTCAAGATTTGTTAGATGTATGAACCAAACACAAAATGATAATCTCCATGGTGAACTGTTTTAGTCCATAAAACGAAAGATGAGTATATGACAAGAGAGTCAAATATTTACACTTGATTGTCTAATCTTCATCCTTTTCATCCAACATTTAACCTGTGTCTACATTGCACACGTCATTGGCGAAATGGTTCTATTATGCCAAATCAATGACTCAAACTTACAAAACTACTTTAGATCATCGCCATAAATACTCCCTCCATCAAGAATTATTATTAACATAAGTTTTTTCCAAATGAACTAATTTTAGTTCATTTTGGAAAAAACTTATGTTGATAATTTTAGTTCATTTTGAAAAACCTTATGTTGACAATAAATCCGGATGGAGGGAGTAAGAAACTAAGAATGGATTATGCATTCTTGACAAAGATCCAAACAAACGGTACAAAGAATATTACGTCCTTAACTGCTGCTCAGTCAGTCTGCTACTAAACACATTTATAAACGTCTTGGTTCTTCCACTTGAATCAATAAAGCCATAAATAACTTCACATAGCAAGAGATTAGTTTACGAGAGTTTCTGAAGTATCGTAAAACGGCAATTCGACGAGCTGTATGAGAAATGCCAGCTATCACTTATTGCCAAACAAAAAAGCAACCAAATTGGAACCTAAACAGAGGTGTTTTAACAGAAGATCATCACTTACTTGATCCTGTCGAAATTGAGACCCATCCGCTTCCCCCCATCCTGTCCTGCATACAACAAAACGAAATACAACTGATTAGAAACTGCCCTAATACAAAAAACGTGAGCTGATGTTAGATCAAATTGTCAGAAGAGAAAACCAAGAAACCTGGCAAGGGATTGAAATAGCCCAATACTTCGAGATGCTTGCCGTCCCTTGGGGATCTGCTGTCGGCCGCCATGACTCGATAAAACGGCCGATTCTTGCACCCAAACCTCGACAATCGTATCCTCACTACCATCTCTTGCCTCTCCGAGCTTCGCAGTATGCCGAGGATCTTATCTGATTCGGCCAAGAACCCTCGTAAAAACCTGTCTTCTTCTTCTGTTTCCAAGGTGCCTCTTTTCAAAAGTGCCTGGATCCGGACTTGAACCCGGGACGTCTCCACCAAAGGTGGAGAGCTTTTAGGGCTTCTTCTGCTATGTGCTTATGGGCTGCAGGTCCACATTGTACTGTCGCGATATTTTTAGGCCCAGTAAGGCCACTGCTGGAGGCCCATGAAATTAGGCTCTAGTGCTGTGTGGGTTGTGGATCCTCCATCTGGTTGGTACTATCAGGTTGGGCCTTCAGTTGATGTCAGCTGGGCTCGTTTGTGAAGAGCTTGGAGAAATTGGAAGTCCAGAACTTGGTGGGCCCTGGTTGTTGGGGTTATTCACTCCCTAAGCACCACTTATTTCCTTGACCAAGAAACACATTGATTATTGATGTACACTGATGCTCAATCAAATCAACTGAGGCGCTTTTCCGGCGTTTTGGAATTGGCACACCATCTGTGGCCAATGAACGCACTATTGATGGGATGTCATTTTTTTTTTGAGAAATGCTATTCTGACGTTGAAAATATACGTCATAAAAGATACGTCAACATTACAAACCTGTTGATTGTTGGGGCCCAAAAAAATAGGCCCCAATGGTCAATGGCTTTGAAATATTGCTGATTGACGTATCTTATCACGTACGTTTTTAAACGTAAAAAAAGCATTTTCCTTTTTTTTTTCAACTGGATTGATGGAATGGCATTTGTTCATTGCTTGCGCATCTCCCATTCAGTCTGGATTAGAAGACACTTTTTTCCTATGAAGTGACAGACGTGTTTGGGGTCTCACCTTTCTTTGCTATGTCACCACATTGATTGACCGATTTCACCAACATTAGCCCACAATTCATGTGGTCCCTTGTGTTTGATTGGAAGTATTAGCTTTAAGCTTGTCTTCATGGAAAATATAGTCTTTGGAGACCGATTGCATCACCAAGAGCCTCCACTATTGGCTATCTCAACGTGAGTGACTTCTAATCTTCTATCTGTGTGATACCTTCTGCTATGTCCCCTTCAGTCCCTACTCTAATTGAAAGTGCTTCACAAACAAAATAACATCACTAGTTAAAGTTGCCCCCTTTTAAGTTTTAGGTGTACATATTTTTTAGTAAAAGATAAAATAAGATTACTTGAAATGCCATGCTTCTGTTCTTGCATCATCTTCTTAATAATGAATTTCAACACAAGCTAGCAGACCGACCCACCTCCTACGTCCAACCATGTACGGCCACCGGCCACTGTAGGGCGTAGAGGCGGTGGGAAAAAAGCTGGTTCAAAGAGGAAGGGACCCATCTGATTTTTATGCACTAGAAGGCCTAGTAAGATACAAGGAGAGGAAGGCTAATGCTCGACAGTAGAGTGCACTAAAAGGTGTCCCCCGTCCCCAAAGATATACAATAGAATTATTGGACGACTTATTAAAGGAGATTCTAATTCCTCTGTAAGGCGAAGGTTATTGGAAAACTTATCCCCATTCCCCAGTTAGTGATTCTAAAGAAGTTTCTGATAAGTAGAATGATGGCGATTTTTTAAAATGTGTAAATCATCTCAGGACAGATGTTGGGGAGGTTGTTAGCAATGAGCCAAATGGACGGAATGATGACAAAGAAGACGCATGTTCTTGAGGAAATATTGCTAGTGAAGAAGACTCGTCAATTTTTTCTGCTTCAGCAAGTCCTTGTAGTAGAGTGGAAGACCATGAGGATAACTCAGAGAAAAGTAGTGTTACGTCAAATGCATGCATCTCTTGCAGTGATGACGGAGTCAATAATACAGATGCCATTCCCTGTAGTACCCTATCGAGGAACATCAATGGTCCCCTGGTTGATGCCAAACCCATCGAGGAGGCTTTGAAGGAACTTGGATCTAACCAAAATGGGAATGTGAAGCAGATGCCCGCTCTAAAGGAGCTATAACCTTTGTCTGGTAAATTTCAATGGTTTTGGAGACTTGGTCGTGGCAATGCAGAAGGTGCTCAAGGGAAAGAAGGCAATATGGAAACCCACAGGATACAAAGTTCTATCTCAGACTCGGGAAATGCTGATGGATCCAATGAACCCTATAGTATAAGTGGTACATTAAAAACATCGGACACTAACATGTTGAACGCTCTGAGGAACCTAGGACAATCCATGCTTGAACATATTCAGGTAAAAGGCTTTATTTGGAAGAGTACATGCAACTCATGTAATTTTTTGCAACGTTATTTTAGTAAGAAATTAATAGCAATAGCATTGTGGCAGATGCTTTAATCTATTATGAATCGCTCTTATGTTCATTCATTTCATTGTTGCCATGGAGATGTATTCACCAGAGTACAAATTAGGAATACGACTTTAAACCAAACGAATGGTAAGAGAGTAGAAACTTCATTGGCACTTTTAAAGGCTTTTTAAGGTTAACTGCTTGTACCTGCTTATAGATGTTCCATATTAGACAAGTTCATTGTTCTTCGATGTTGTCATTGACTATCCACATATTGGTGCGATTAATGGATTCGTTTAGTAGACAATGATTAAATATCATGTTGATGAATTCGACATGGTATGGCAGGTGATAGAATCACTCTTCCAGCAAGAATTGGGACAGGTCGGAAGCCCACTGGACAACATGTCGAGAAACATCGTCTCCAGCAAAAGGCCGGCTACAGCCCTGGTAGCGTTGAAGGAACTCCGGAAAATTAGCAATCTATTGTCAGACGTGTAGCGTCATATTATTTTTATGTATATGAAGTATTGAGCAATAAAATTTGTCTTTTGTTTAAATTTTCAGTGTCAATGTGATCAACCACATGAGACGTGTGCACCTCTCCCATGCTTACCTTGCGTGCTAAAAGACCAGCTAACTGACTACTTACTGAGAGTTTGCCTTCATGTCGACTAGAGCCTTCTCCACATTTGTTTGAAGTTTTCTGCAAACAATGAAGTACATACAACTTTGAGGTGTTTTCATCCCCCAGCAGGGACCATGATTTTACTTGCCCTCGAGGGGCGAGCTTAGTTTTGGTCATTGATTTGACGTCTGTAAAAGTTTAAAGTTACCTCTTTCGAATATTTGTTACTGATAAAAATGTGTAATGGCTTTACCTTATAAATAGTCCAAACTGTAATCCAAATAACTCAAAAGTAATTGAAAATAAGGCACTTTCTTCCTTAATGTAAAAGGTTTGCTTTTACAGTGGGTCAAAATTCTACTCCCTCCGGGCACTTTTAATAGATGCTGTTTTTCAAATAAATTGTATCTATTAAAAGTGCCCGGAGGGATGATTTTTGTTTTGGCTGAAAAAAAGTGGGTATGATACTTGTTTATACACAGATTGAAGTCCAACAGGAAAGAAGATGGGCGAAGAAGAGGTTTCGGACAGAGAGCAGTAGGATCAGAAACGTCATTCTAATCATATAGCACAGTGATCAAACTGATCGAAATTGCAATACTAGCAGTGTAAAGATAAATAAAACACAGGACATTATAGACTTCCTCTTATATCAAAGTGATACATTAAAAAAGTTTTTCATTTTATATAGTCAAAACTGTATCTCAAAGAACTCATGAAATTGAGAAGCTAGTAGAGCCCTGGTATAATTCTGTATGGTACTTTTTCACAGTATAAATTCCAGAACTTCTGGTACCTGTTGCAACCAATTAACATCCACAGTCAAAGGAGGCATGAAACAATCATTATAGAAAATTAAAGGAAAACTAAGATTGGACAAATTTGCTTACTTGTTAAGACATCGGTCATCATCTCTCTTTGCTCGGTCAAAGAGAAGGATTGTCAGGAAGACAACATAGAAGTAAGGCAAACACTGCCAAATTTCCCAGACATATAACATTAGGTCCAATATTAATCACAAGCTTTACCGAGAAGATGACAGAAAACCAGTACTCACATGGTTAAATAATGCCGGGAGTGTCCAGAAGAAAGCAGCCAATATTTCAGGCATGTAGTGGAAGTGGCGAGCCAAACCCCACCTAAAACAGCCATTGAAAACATCACTGCTTAGTATATGCATCAGGATCACAATGGAAACCATTTGAAGGGAACTCTACATTTTTTTGACAATACGAGAACTCTATATTTGGTCAACGTTAACTAGGATTCTCAGCCACAAAAAGCATGAACGAACGCAAAACGAATTCCCAAAAGATGCGTCTATAGTCCTCTCTACACAATAATAGGCCCACTACTGCAGGATACTGTTTATAGTATAAAACATGTTAGTGTACTGAGGCTTTGGAATTTAACATAAGGAAATATGTTATCAATTTAACCACATAACATTTCCAAATGTACAGTTGCTCTGTATACCATTCCCCTAATAAGACTCACCAGCCAGATGTCAAGAGGAGGCTGGACTTCTTTTCTCCGTTTGTGGTATAATAGGTAGCTGTTATCTACCATTGTAGGAAAAAGAAAAAGAAAAGAATCAGAGAGGGCAGCAGAATCTAGTAAAATGCATCAACAGAACAGAGTTCATTTGAAACAACATCTGAAAATAAAACAACAGACAATCCAACCTTCGATGGAACTTTTCCCCATATTTTTCGCTTTCCATTTGTTTTCCTGAACTCCTGTCTTTGTCTGTCACAATCGTAGTTGATATATATGCAGACGATGCCAGCAATCAATATAAGAAGAGCAAGCTGTAAGATATGGGAGAATAAGTTTAGCTCAGCACAAAAACAACTCATGAATAGGAGTTCATTGCTGTTCTTAAGACGGAGAATCCTCTGTCTCACTGATAGTTCAGAAATGGATGGCTGATTTGCCGCCCTCAGTATTAGAAGACCCAACACAAAATGATGTAATCCACATGAAGTGGGTTGTTTTCTCTCCCTTTATTCCTTAGGCTACCCACCCCATACTCTACAACTCACCCTCTTCCTAACCTGAAACCCTTCTCACTGGACTCCTGGCCTGCAGCCACCGACCACCACATCAGAATCCTGACGGTGAGAAAAAGTCGGACTGAGGAGTTAAACCTTGATTCATATGTAAAACTAAGTAGTTATAAATTACGTCATGCGTTTCTCATTCAGAAGTAAATTTTTGGGCCACTGGACCCAGTTGAACAATTGAAAATAGTCGCATAAATTGATGATTTTACCAGACCAAGACAAAAGTCATTTGGCTTCCTTGTAACAATGAAGATATTTGTTGTAAACTTGCAGAAACTTTATTACCAATTCATCAATTACTAACTCAGTGCCTCTGCATAGACGAGTGGAAAAGAGGACATAAAGGAGAGGGAAAAAGATAGCTCTGCTTACAGGAGCACCCAAATCCACAGGATGGTTAACTAGATACATCCCAGGTGAAGTATAGATAGACGGAACCCACACCAAGCATCCCCAGCAGATATAAAATCCGGCTGCAAAAGGTATACAATATTGAGAACAAAATACATATAAACCTCTAGTAGTGAATACTACATTTGAGCTAAATGTCAACCTTTTTAGCTATAAGCTATTTTTTTTACAGTTGGATACCAAGTCATGCTTTGCATTTAAGCCGTAGGATAATGCCCTTAATAAATGCATCTATTTTTCCATAGGAAATTGGGAAAATAACAAAAGTTACTCACTTCAAACAAAAAAGCATAAGTTGTTGGAGAAGGGATCTATCTATCATTTTATAACACTAACACTTGCATATTTTAAAGGGAAAAATATTGGTTTCAACTGTTATTGGTGCACTGCCGGAAATTTCAAATGTTATTGCTGCACAGCGAGAAATAAAATTTGTGCCATAGGCCGCTGGAATAAACATATAGCAATCGAAGTAAATGACAAAATTTGCTCCATGTGTTTGTTTTTTGCTGTTGTTCGTGAAAGAGGTATCTTCAGTCAACGCAAGATAGAAACTACTATTTATGCATGAAGCAACACGAGAAATGAATGAACAACGACACAGAGTAAAAACTACTATCTCCGTCCTGTTTTGATGGCTCCATCTGAGAAATGTTGATTTATATTGGATGGTGGAATTCCCAGCTAATGGGAGGAAGAAAAGATTGAAAACACATTTAAACAAGCAGTTATTAAAACAAGACAGTGGGAATACTATTTATGCATCTAGCAGGTCCTTTTCTTAGCTAGAAAGCTTAGATAGTGCTTGTAACGTGATAGTTTTTCACTGTTTTAAGAGTACAAAACAGGAATTTCTTAAACTATGGCATACCTCGGTCATGAGCAATGTCCATGGTGTTCCAGTAGCCAGCTTCCCATAAAAAAAACTTTGTTACATAGACCAGCATCAACATAGTATTGACCAACATAGAGTCAGCTACATGACCAATTTCCTCATACTGTAAACCAGTTTAAAAAATGTCATGAGATAAACATATCGCAGGTGCACTTCATATGAAAGGACACTATAATAATCGTAAGATTCCGTAAAATGTACCTAAAATGAGAATATAAACGTTTATGGGCTTGGCATTTTATTAAATTTAACAAAAAATGACATCTACAAATTTCATGTAATACTGTAGACAAACCTGCTTGATACAGTACGTCAGAGCAAGAACTGACCAAGACATCATGCCAAACCGGCAGTTTGTAAAAACCTTGATATCAAAATGTTTGCCTATCCTGGGGTAGAGCTCCATTCCCTGAACAAAGCCAAGTTAAGTTAAAACATTCCTTTATTTTAGACGTATGGCATAATTCACAATTAGATATTGTTTTACACTAATCGGATATGCATATTGAAAAGTTTAGTAGGCATCTAAACACAGGGTTTATCAAACAATGCCTGCAAATGGAATACCCTAATGGAAAAACTCACCCAGTAGAAATCAATCAAGATGTTTCCGGAGGATCCAGAATCAGAAGACGAAGGTGCCAAGTGACCCTTGTGAAAATTCATCATAGTATTAGCGGAAAAGAAAAAGAGAGCATAGACTAGATAAAAAATTCATTCTACTAAAAACTGATATCAGCACCCTTACTTTTATGTACAAGAAAATGCAAAAAACAAAGCTTCCCATAATGAGTGCAGAGAAAATTTCTCCCAAATGGTCATACACAACGGCAGGATCAAATATTCCAAACCTGAATGGTGAATTAGGAAAAATATTAAACAAGGGTTAACTATTACTCCCTCCGTCCGATTTATGATGCAGGGAGTACTAGATAGGAAATTTCTACCTGATGTTCTTATTAGAATAGTTCAATATATGAAGGAAATTTGATTAAAGGCTACAAAAAGCGCTTACCACCACAAGGCAATATAAGTTACCAATGTCACTGCATACGCAGCCATTCCATTTGCCTGTACAAAAAGAAGAGCAAATAGTAGCTTTCCCAAATTTTCTATGGTTTTTTCCCTTTCTTACGTACAGAAACAAATTCTGGTTAGTCAAAGTACCAGCCAAACTGTAACTTAACTGTCAACCATCACTTGAATCACAAATCATAAATTTCCATGGTGAAAATCATGCATATCGATTTTTTTAATAAACTGCAAACAGGAATTCTTATAATTTCAAATCTTTGTATTAACAGTACGCAAAAATGCTCGTAAATTAGCCCATGGAGTCCAGAAGCAAACCTTGTATACTGGTCGATTTCCTGTGGGAGAAATCGGGCCCTCGACTCTTTCGCCCGGAAGAACCAGCTGCAGGAAGGCCTCAAAAGCCCCAAAACCCGCAATAAGCTTCCAGGCGACCGCAGACGGCCAGGGCCATATGGTCTTAAGACCCAAAAGTCCGTGTTCCTTCAAGTAATCCCAAGTAAAAGCGACTGAGCCATCGGCATGAACCATGGTATACCATCTGCACCACCAAATCCCACAGTAATTATTCCCGTTTTTACGGCAACAAACGATTTTGAAAAGGAAATGCACAGATCTGAGAGGGGAGAAAGGGAGAGCGTACAGGAGAATGACGAAGGGAGGGCAGAGAGAGAGGAGGGAGAGCATGGAGACGTAGGTCAGTAGTGGCGAATGCACCGTCTTCTTCGCTGTTTCTCCCATTTCTTCTTCTTCTTCCTCTGCTCTCCTCTCTCAGAGAAGCACTTGCACAGAAGCGAGTGGTGCGTGATTAGTGTGAGATTTCCCTTTTGTTGACGCCCGGTGGTGGGATGCAGTGGAGATTGGTCGTGGCCTCGTGGGTCCTGAGTCGTGACTTCTGACTTGGGGGTTTTAGAATTCCGAAAATACCCCTCGATGCTAGTCGAATTTTCCCGTGGAAGGAGCGGCGAATCATCCAATCGATGAATCACGATCACGTGGAACCCCGTCAGGTACACGACGTAAGTAAAACAGAGTGGGTCCCAGCCAGTGGCTTCCCCACGATAAAATTTTTGTATCTGGTAGTGTCATGAAAAGTTGCATGTCGCCATCGGTCTTCAACTGTGTAATCTTTTTTCTGATATATGGTATTTTTAAAAAAAATTAAAAAAATAATTTTTCCGTTTATTTTTGATCTTATGCTAAATAATAAGATACGGGTTTAAAACGCAACCACATATTTTGAATTATATATGCATTTTTATGCATATTTTGAAATCTATACTTTATCTAAATTATTATCATTCATTTTAGAAGTTATATTGTAAAAATACATAATAAAAATTAATTTTCGACTACCGATATTTTTTTACACAATATCTTCGATATTTTGTCTTTTTGGTCAACCGATATTTTACCAATATCCGATACGACATTCCTTAGGCACGTAGAATTGCTCTACTTTATTGTAACTATGGATGTTGATGCCTGGAGTGTCTCCACCGGTGGTGGGGAGCGAGGGAAGGTGGATCTAACCATTAGTTTGGAATGTATGCTACCAAATCAATTTTTAAAATAAATTTATAGTAAAAAAATATGCCTAAAAATTTGATTGTGCCAACAACAAACCATTTGATTTCGGCTCATTTTAGTGAAGAGCAGTTTTGGTTTCATTTTGTTTATGGAGATTTTTGGAAAGTTTCAGTGTAGAAAAATGAAGAAAAAAAAGACGAGGCTGATGAAAAGAAGGGAAGGAGACATAAAAATGATAAGCCTTACACGAAAAAAACCTTCAAACTTTTTATTTAAATTATAAATAACTTAAAAAAATTAATTATCTTAATTATAATAAATTTGAAAATCTATTACCTAAATTATAAAATACCTAAAACTAGCCTGCCTAAATTATAAATTTCATGTAAATTTTGCAAAATTTCGGAGAAACTTTTGAAATTCCGAAATTTCACAAAACGATTGAAATATATAAATACAAAGCAGTGGACACCTATTTTGCCGAAATTTCGTTAATTTCACGGAAGTTTCGCAAAACTTGTGACTATGCAACGAATTGAAGAACTTGTCCATGAATGTAGTGTTCAACCTCAATGTAAATAGTGCATGCATGGAGGAATCCCGCTCCCACTAATTCTCTTGATAATTGGTTTGTTTGTGGAATAAGATACTGCCTAAGGCAGATGCGATGTCTGCGAGTTTTTTCCATATTACCTGGCGCAAAATCTCATATTCCCATATTACCAGGTTTTTCCCGTGAAATCTCATATGACCCGGAATCTGGACTTGATGTACCCAAAATGCCCTTTCTTCTATTTTTTCGTGTTAACACTGTGCGAAGAGGCGTGTTGTGTACAACACGCCTCGAGTGTGAAGTTCTCCGGCGATTCCCATCGGCGACGGCACCGGCGACCGGCGAGTTGGAGCGGCGATTCAACCGGCGGAATAGACGGACGAGTTCGAGCCTATTCGCGTCCCCCATCTCGATATCGAGCTGCCCCCTGCTGGATTTTGACGACACGACTGAGGGAGAGTGGAAAAAGGCGGCGATTTGAAGCGCATCCGTCGGGATTTCTGATCTTCAACCTTGAGAAGACCCCCGCGGCTCCCTCCGCCTGCATGCAACAGGCGGATTGACCGGATTGAGCTTCGGTGCACGGCGAGGAAGACTGTGAAGGCACCTGCGAGGAAATACAGACATACAGACGACTAAACTACGGTAAGTTACAACTATCCTACCTGATATTAGTTTCATAAGGTCGGACATTTGAATTTTTAATTTTTACTATGAACTATAAAGTCGTGTCTAGAGTAGACACGACTGTGTATTTAGTCGTGTCCGCGACGACACGACTTTTATATTTTCGTGTTGCACCGAGGACACTTTTGTACTGACCACTATACCTCACTCCTTGCAGATGGATAAAAAAAGAGATGAGTCTATGGAGGAAATACCACCGGAAGAGGAGGAGGATCATGATTTTGTCTTCGCACCTCGGCAGCGAAATCAGAGGGGCAGGAAAAGGAAGGCTCCGATTGACCGACCAGAGAAGAGAACATATAATGCGCGACCGGCGCTGAAGACGTGTTGTCAACCGGGGGCGATGAAAAAGTGTGCGGCCCTCCTACAGCGTCACCAAAGATGTGCCCAAGTGATGAACGAGGCTGGTTTCGCTGTCATTTTTGAAGGTGAGGACGTTGTTGTATCTCGGAACCTCCTCGACCATTTGGTCAGGTACTGGGATGAGTCGGCGAAGGTCTTCAATATCAAGGGTAGGACGCTACATTTCACAGAGGAAGATGTTGCCCTTATCACCGGATTGCCCGCAAAGGGCGACAGAGTTGAGGTCCTCCCCTCTTTGACACGCCGACCGGAAGGTCAATTCTTCAGAAAGTACTTCGCCGCGAGGAGAGCAGACATTCCACACATTGAGGAAATGATAGACAAGGTTAGCGCGGGCGAACTGAAGATGGAAGAGGAGGACATTGCGAGGATGATCATCTGCCTCCTCTTCTCCACGGTGTTGTTTCCACACAGCACTAGAGCGGTTCATCCCTCTTTGTACCGTTACATTGACGACCTCCCAAGATTGAGGTCATACAATTGGGCTGGGGCTATACATAAGATGTTGGTTTCTGGTATAACCCATACCAGCCGCCTAGTGGGAGCGAGATCGCAAGGAGAGTGCCTGGGCGGTGGATGCCTAAATGGCGCCGCATATGTCCTTCAGGTATGTAGCATTCATAGTCTTCGATCGGGAAAAAGTCTTATACAATACCACTATATATATAGTCATGTATTATAGAACACGACTATATTTATAGTCGTGTATAATAAAACACGACTAGGTATATAGTCGTGTTTGTTAAGACACGACCATAGTTCAATTCGTGTTGAACTTATAGTCGACTAAGGCAACCGCGCATTGTTATAATGTTTTCAACTGTTTAATTTGCAGATTTGGTTTTTTGAGCACACGACAATCTTCCATCCTGTCATGGGCCCTACCAGCCCACGGGCGAAAAGATGGCCAGGAAGTGGGGCTCTCATTACAGAGGTGAAGAAAGGTGCACAGAAGAAGCACCGCATGGCCGACTATTGGACGGGAGTGTTCCACAATCTTCAAATAGGGGAGGAACTCGTCGACGTAATCAGCCCCATGGCCGGAGAGGCATATCTCCTTGCTTCGTCAACCTCAGGGGCCCATCCTCCACGACGGCAGAGGCCGCAGAGGCCGGAAATGAAGACGACTCCCAACCAACCTGCCTCCACTTCCTCGAGAAAGGCTGCCCAGTCGACTGCAACTGCAATGGGCCGATTGGAGGGTGCCCTTCAGGGCATACAGTCACTAATAGAGATAGCTCTGTCTTCCTATGAGGAGATGGGAAGGAGAGTGGGACCTCTGCGAGAGATTCTCCACTCTATGAAGTCCTCTGCCGCCTCAGCGTCAATGCTGTTAGAAGGTCAGATCTTCGAGCATCCGAAGGAGGAGATGACTGACGAGCCGAGGAATGAGCCGAAGAAGCGCCCCGAAATGGAGAGAAAGAAGTCATCGGTGCATCAGATGGAGCCGAAGAAGCGGCCCCAAATGGGGCCACAATCGTCATCAGTGCATCAGATGGACCCAAAGAAGCGGCCCCTTCAAAAGGAGCATAATAAGAACACTCCTATCGGTATGCGGACGAAGGAGCTGGCAAGGAAGTCACATCTGGATTCGACGAAATGGGGTAAAGGTAAGTTGTAGACGATGATTTATTTTTTCGTGCCCCATTATACACGACTACTATATTTGTCGTGTTTCATGGTACACGACTATGTGGTTTATCGTGTTCTATATAACACGACTATGTTTTTTATCGTGCTGCTACTACTGACATGAAGAAGTAAAATGTCATTTCAGCTCCCATCAAACGCGCGGTTGAGGAAGACAAGATGGAACGGGCTGCGAAGAGATCCTCTGCCAAGATGTTTTTGAAGAAGCTCCAACCAGAATTCAAGGAAGATATGGAGCGTGCAGAAGTCGAGTCCCGTCCGACGTACGGCCGGGACATATTCCCCCCTGGTGTAGTGATAAGGAAGCGCTTCAGGACTGTCGGCTCGAAGGAGGAGCAGAGGATTAGAGAAGAGGACCATATACGGAGAATGGCGGAGGAGCAGAAAAGAAGAAATAGGTCCCCTCAGCCGAAAGCCGACTCCGAGCAAACCATATCCGATAGAGAGGCGACCTCTATCATCGATGAGGTCATCTCTTCCATACGGCAGTCGGATATCGAAACCGTGAAGGAGGAGGTGAAGGAGGATGTGAAGGGCGGGGACGTCGAAGAGGAGGAGGTGAAGGCGGATGTTCTGGACAAAGAGACGAAGGAGGGGGAGGGGAAGGAGGAGGAGGCGAAGGAGGAGGAGGGGAAGGAGGAGGAGGTGCAAGCAGACGAAGAGGCGATGGAGGAGGAGAAGACGGAGGAGTTGAAGGAAGAGGAGGCTGAGGAGGAGAAGGCGAGGGAGGAGGAGGAGGTCGCCGAGGGCACTGGCTTAACCGCATCACAGCCGGTTGACGTCGATGTCCTCCTAACCCCTCAGAAGTCTAAGTCTATAATTGCTCTCCCCGACCACTATGCCGATTCGGAGTTATGCTTCGACATGGGGGTACTGTTAGAGCGGGATAGAGTGGCAATAGATGGATGGATGGCCAATCCGAGGAAGGCTTATCCAATCCCAACGCTATGTGATGACGACTATTTATCCCTCCTACAAACAACAGAAATAAACACCAATGTAAGTAAACCTATGCTCCTCATATATAGGGTTGTAGACATAAAGTCGGTATTCGAAGACACGACTTTGCGAGTAGTCGTGTCTATGGAATACACGACTATTCGCATAGTCGTGTCTATCGAGGACACGACTACTATGCAGATCGTATATATAGAATAATCGAGTTTGTTTTGGAAGTTGCATGTTGCCTTACCGAAGTGTAATGACTCCTCAATATGTTTTCTGTAGGTTATAGATGCTTTTTTAAGTCTGTTGAGCCAGCGCAACGAGAGAAACCCGATGAAATATCCGTGGGCATTTTTTGGTTGCCACGCATTCAAAGAGATATTCGACAACGTAAGTGTTCCCTGCAGAAGGAGTGATAAGTAAATACTTATGATATTATTAGATCGTTGTCTAAATCTCTTTCGCTTTCGCAGGAGCACCAGGAAGGGGGAAATAATGGTAAATTGGTTAAAAAGCTCGGGAGGATGCTGGACGGCTTGAATAGGAACATGTTCTACGCATTTTTTCCAATCCGCACCTGCTCCCACTTCTGCCTCGTGTATGTCCATTTCCCGCACTGTGTATGGCGCTTCTACAACCCACTGTCTGGCAGATCCCAATTATATCCGCATCACAGAAAAGCTGCTGACAAATTCACGCAGTTCATGAACGTCGTTATGGCAGGCAAGCTGGGGTGGTTTGGTTTGCTAGACTGGAAGATGACTCAGATAACCAAAGCGCCGTGGCAACAAAATTCGAAAGACTGTGGCATCTTCATCATGATGTACGTCGCGCATTTGGCGTCCAATGTGAACCCCCCGGAGTTTGACCAGTCCACAATCACACGACTGTGGCGACCAGTCATCGCTTCAACCTTGATTCGGGGGCTTATTAACAGCGAGTTTGACGACGATTCCGGACAAGGCACAAAAGATGCTGTCACAGTTGCGGGTTTTTTGCGGCTTCCGGATAAAGAATAACTTCAAATTCATTTTATTCACATTCTTTTAATGTACAAAGTTCATTTCCTGTAAATACCAGATGTCACTGTACAAAGTTCATTTTATTCACATTCTTTGACTGTACAAAGTTCATTTTTAATGTACAAAGTTCACATATTTGACTCATACCAGATGTAGACAAAATATCGCTATCATGAATGTGAATACTGCCTTGATACAACAGGTTAGTTTCATATAATCGTCTATGATGAAAAACGACTACGCATATAATCGTCTCTGGAAGAACACGACTACGTATATAATCGTCTCTGATTCAACACGACTTTATATGTAGTCGTGTTGCACAATACACGACAGTAGAGATGTTAATTTGGGTAGGCCTTCTGCGCTATACAAGACTTTGACTACATCCTAAGTGAAGAATGGTGGGGGCTGAGGTAAGCCGGAGCGGCGTACATCCGCTGTCTCGTTCGTAGAAAGTTTGCCTTGTTGCGGAAGTTTTCGTTTCCTGCGCGTCCGATGTTCTTTTGGAACGGGGCTTTTTGTGCACTTTGTACGGTTGTGACCAACTTCACGACAATTCCCACATTTCGCACGTGGCCTTGCAGGTGGATCGGGCTGTGACTCAATTCTTTTTGTCTTTCTCCTGCCCTTCTTTGGAGCTTCAAGCCTTGGCGGTTCGCATTTAAATAATACGCCGTCATTTCCCCACTGACTTCTGTCTAAAGTAGGGAACACTACTTCTTCGTACGTGGTGCGGTACGTACTTGCGCAGTACCACTTCTCACAATATTCTACCGCTTCCAGACTCCTCTCATCAATACATGCCATGGCGTGCTTGCACGGAAGTCCCATGCTCTGGAAGAAGCCGCATGTGCATGTTCTATTCGTAAGGTCCACAACATCCTGATGCGAAAACATGAACAACATTAGTGTATTCGACAATACAGTCGTGTCGTCGAAGACACGACTGTATGGCTACTCGTGTCTTCGACGACACGACTTTGTTATAGGCGTCTCTTACAGAAAACAAATTTATGCTTACCACATGGTATAAAGATGTCACTTCAAACTGCCGTAATGATAGCGGTTGAACTCGAACTGTTCCAGCACTCTGATTCCTCATCTGATTGATATGATTCTGTGCATATTTTGTTAACGGAGTCGGTAGGCCGTCTGCCTCTATTCGGCGTCTCTGAAAATGGACGCTTGTGGTCGCCCGCGTTTGCTCGATCAACCGAGTTATTGGCCAAAACCTTGCCTTTAGAAGCATATTATTTACACTTTCTGACGCGTTCGACGTGAGAGTGCCGTACCTTTTACCCGGATATTCGACGTTCGCCCAATGTGTTTTCGGAATATTGTCAACATATTTCCAGGCCGCCTCATTGTGTTCCTTCATCTTCTCCATCGTAGCGTCGAATTCTGGTCTCCTGAAGCATTTTGCAGCTCGGAATAGGAGTTCCTTCAGGTACTTATCCTTCCAAGTATTAAGCATATTTGCGGCCATATGCCGGAGGCAAAACCCATGGTGAGCCTCGGGAAAGACATCGGCGACCGCTCTCAGAAGGCCCTTCTGTCTATCAGAGACAATAGTGTCCAGGGATGCCGGGGGGTCCGTAAAGAGAAAACATTTAAGTAAGGTGAGGAACCACGTCCTGTACAAGTGAGAGACAAACATATTAAACATAGAATGCTTCAGGTTGTTACAAGGTCGTCTATAAGCAAAGGACGACTAGATGAGTAGTCGTGTTCTCGATTACACGACTG